>JBBMKD010000001.1:63040984-63123435 GCA_037834095.1 Argya squamiceps | reverse complement strand
TACCAGCTGCTAGGAAAATTAACCCTTATCAAGCCCAAACCAGGACAGCTTGCATGTCGCCTACTACTTCTAGAAGCTTTCTAGAAGCCTAGAAGCTTTCTTTCCTATGTTCCTCATGTTTAGCAAAATGTCATTCAGATTCACTTATCCATGAACAAGAAAACAGTCTTCTTGATCCATCTGAAGCCTCAGAAAAATACTAATATGTCACTAATGGAGTTTTCTTGTTACCGGTTCAGATTTCTTTCTTCAACAGCACTTCAGCATCTGAATGCACATCCATTAGCCACCTTGAATTCCTGTAAAGAGTTGTGTACTCCATTAACCCACAAAACATTCTCCTCTCTACTCTGAACAAATGTCATTAAGCAGAGTTGCAAGAAAAGTCCTTCTAGCACACTGACCATGTAACAGAATAGGCATCTCTTGCACTTCTTATCTTCACAGTGGTTTTATGACATGGAGAAAACACAAATCACAAATCTTTTGTAAAAGCTGATTGCACCCTTGACTGAAAAATAAGCAATAAAAATTCTATCTACACAAAAGGATAAGGGCTGCTGTGCCAAAGGTCTTTCGGATTCTTTCAGTAGGTAAATTAATTGAACAAGATTGGGAGATTTTTGTAAAAGTATCAGTGGGTGACTGCTAAACCTTTTCATTTAGGAAATAGAAGTCATGAAGAGCTTGCACAAGAAATTCTAACCATAGGTGAGATTCCCATATTTCCCAGCATTATGTAACAAACGAAAATGATTGCGTGATTCCTTCATTAACATTGCAGAGAACATAGATTAGTATGTTTCCAAATATGTTGATGTTGTAATTTAGCATGAATGTAAAGGGTTTGGTTGGTTTTTTTTTAAAAGAAGTTGTAGCATAGATTGACAACTTGGCTGACAAATAAGAGTGTTGTACATGCTTCTGGAGACTCTGTCTTAAATTAAAGGTTTTAGGTAACTCGATTTTTTTTTTTTTTTTTTTTGGGTGGTGAAAAGTTAACATTATTTTGTAAGTCAGAAGTTCGGGCTAGGCCCCCTGGGGCCAAGCCCAGTTAAGCCATCTGGGGAGAGGCTGCTACTTGTGGGAGAGCTGCCCCGGCTAGCAGTGTCCTTTCTCTCCGCTCAGCTCCTCCGATGGAGAGAGGAGGAGGATTACAAATCGGCAGTGCTAATTTTGCCCCAGGGGCTGCGGCAGCCGTGCTCTTGGCTCGGCTGCCGGAACCTCTAGTCTGGAAAAAAAAAAAAAAAATTTGAAAATCCTTCTCTGGAGCCTCAAAAAGCTGATTCAAATTTGAGTTGCTTTAGATCATGTAACATGCAGAAACCCATAAACAGCTTAAAAAACTGTTAAATAAATAAGACTGCACAGAATCTGCAAAATTCCAAATGGTTGCAGATTTGTGACATTAAAAGCCACCAAACTTTTTCTTGTAGCGTGTATCTCCATAAACTCTAAAAAAAACCTCCTCTCCCAAAGTAATGTAAAATTGTATTTAAATAGTTGCAACTGACTGAAAATCATAGTTTTCTCTCTGTCTTAAGTAGAAAAATAAACAGTTTGTTGTAGGGAAGAAAGTGTTTGAATGTCTCATTTTTCTTTTTTCTCTTTTCTTAGTGTATGTCAATAAAATCTATCTGTTTTTACTTTTAAATTAAACCTGTTTCACCTTTTTCTCCCAAAATCCTATCTCCCAGTTAATAAAAAAAATTCAGCAAACATAAAACCACCACATAAATAGTGCATTAACCAAAAAATTCAAACCAAAACCACTACAGTTGGTAATGATTGTAGTCCAGCTAGAATATTCCATATTTACAGATACGTACCAAGCTGGGCAACCCACTCATTATGTTGGCGGCCAGTGCTGCAGGGTGGTCTTTGTGAGGGGCTGAGCTGCCCTGTGCCACACACAGATGGCTCCTGCAGCTCCAAGTGCCCCACTGGAGGGCATGGCTGAGCCTTGCAGCCAATGTGGTGGATCCTTGGGGAAAAAATGTTTAAGAAAGGGCAGAAAATTCTTTGAGAAAGAGGAGGCAGAATAGTCAGGGATGAAGATGAGCCTAGAAAGAAACAGTATTGAGGGTGAAGGTAGTTTTAATTTTGTGATTGCTTTTTAATTGTCCTATCTCTTATTAATTGTCAACAAATTAAGTTCATCTTTCCCAAGTCGAGTCAGCTTTGCCCATGACAGTGATGGTTGTAGGTGATCTCCCTACCCTTATCTCAACCCATGGACATTTTCATCTTATTTTCTTCCCTTCTGTATCCAGCTGAGGAAGAACAGCGAGACAGTGGCTGGGTGGACATCTCACAGCCAGGCAAGGTCAACTCACAACACATTCCACTAAACAGAAGAAAAACGAACAAAACATGTTTATTGTTTTAAGGAAGTTTATTGAGACATGAAACGTAGCATGTATAGTAAATGCAGGAACAAAAAGCTGTCATTGCTCTTCATTTATACTTTTTTTAAAAAGAATAAACAGGGATAGAAAGTACCATTTTCTCTGCAAGTGATAACAGTCCAACATGGATTCTAATTATTTTGCTTGTTTATAAGTATTTTCTTCTCTTGCCATTTATAAGACACTGCAACAGTAATTTCAGTTCCCTTTGGTTTTTCCTACTGCAATATTACTGTATTTGGTTTGTGTGGCCAGGTTTTGGCAGTGGAGGCACTGCAGGGGTGTCTTTTGTGAGGAGCTGCCAGAGACCTCCTGCATGCAGTAAAGTCAATGCCAGATAGCTCTAAGATGGACCTGCTGCTGGTCAAGGCTAAACCTGTTAACATAGGCAGTAGTACCTCTGAGAAGGAAACTAAACCCTGTAATTTTTAGCCAGAGGGGGTAATGAGAATGTAGAAAGCCACCTTTCAGACACCCAGGGCAGGCAGGAAGGCAGGGGAGGGGAGGATGTGCTCCAGGCACCATAGCTGAGATTCCCCTGCAGCCTGTGGTGCAGCCCGTGGTGAGGCAGCTGTGCCCCTGCAGCCCATGGAGGTTCATGATGCAGCAAAGATCCACCTGCAGCCCTTGGAGGACCTCAGGCCAGAGTAGGTGGATGCCTGAGGGAGGCTGTGACACTGTGGGAGGCCCGTGCTGGAGCAGATATCTTGCCAGAGCTGTGGACTTTTGAAGAGGAGTCTATGTCACTGGAAGGACACGTGATCCTGCAGAGGATCCACTCTGGAGCAGAGGAAGAGAGAGGACTCCTCCCCTAGAGGAAGGAGGATTGGCACAGACCAGATATGGTGAACTGACTGCAGCCCCCTTTTCCTGTTCCCCTGTCTTGGGGGCAAGAAGGTAGAGAAAATTGAGAGTAAAGTTAAGCATAGGAAGAAGGGTGGGATGGGGAAAAGGTGTTTTTAAGATTTTTTTTTTCTTCTCTTAATATCCTACTCTGATTTGATTGGTAATAAATTAAATAATTTTTTCCCAAATAGAGTCTGTTGTGCTCATGATGGTAATTGGTGAGACATCCGTCCCCGCTTGTCTCAACCCTTTTGCTGCATTTCTCTCCCTTGTCCAGCTGAGGGGACTGATAGAGCAGCTTGGTGGGCACCTGGCATCCAGCCAGGGTCAGTCCATCACAACCATTTTTCTGTTTTTTTCACATAATTTCTTCTACTTAATAAGGAATAATATAATATATATACATATATAAAACCGTGTATGATTAAAGCCCAAAAGATTATGAATGGAATGAGACAGCAATTCTGTGTTTGTTTCTCGATGCTGGATAGGTGGCAGATGTGAAAACACTGCTATTTATGTCAAAACATTAGCAATGAAAGACTTACAAAGACAACATCAGAATAGTGATATGCCACAGAGGCACTTCAGTCTGAAAAAAGACACCAAAAGAACGATTCAAGGATTAAAGACATTTTGAATATAAACAAGTTTATTACTGAAGTATCAATTATTGCATGCATCAAAACAACTAAAAAAGGGTTACACTACAAATGGTAACATCAAAGCAAAAGATAACTCTAATTGTGGTTGAATACTAGCATGAAGAAACTTTTTAATGGAGTCTGTTTATCAGTTCCTGTGTTTTCTTCTTAGGAGCTTCTTTATCCCCCATGGTAATAGCTGCTGAGTGTCATGAACATTTTGAGTGATGTCTTATTCAAGATGGAGAAAAAAGGTTTGTGCAGAACCATGTGCCTCTGTAAAATGAAAAATTGTTTTTAATTATAAGATTTGTAGTTCAATGCATCTGTATGTAAACACTATATCTGTATGTGCCTGTGTATACATATTTACATATACATAGCCAATGTGTCCATGCACAAATTTTAATACAAAAATCTTTATACTTTGAAGACAAATATGACGGCAGGGTGCTCACTTCAAAAATGAAGTATTTGTAAACCGGATTGGAAATCCCTCTATCAGGATACTTTTACCACACCCATAACCCATCCCATTAATCTCAACGGAGATGCTGTGTCTGTAGCTGTACTCCAAGTGAGCCAAGACTTGACTGCTTGGCATTAAGCATGCACTTGTCATGTCATCTGTGTTACACTTTCTAGGAGCGGGAATGTAATTTGACCTTTATTTCCTTGGTCTTTGAGAATAAATTAACATTAAATTTAAAAGATAAATGGCATTGCCAGTATAGGCTGAAAAGATTTTTCATCTATGTCAACTTGCTAAATATTATTTGTGCATAATACTAGCACATAAACTCACACAAGTCTTTCTTCCTTTTCATATTCAGACTAGATTTTTAGTTATGTGATTATAATGCATTCTGTGGAAAAATGTTTTCATCTAAACCAAAATAAAATTAATATTGATCAATGAACACATGTCTAATAATCAAAAGAAAAGCAGGAATGAAGGGTAACATCAATTAGCAAACATAAGTTGTCAGTTTATTGGATTTTCTTTCTCCCAGCTCCAATTGTTGTTGCTCATAAGAAGCTCTTAGACCTTATAAAATTTTCCCAGTCAACTTCACTGTCTTCTTTTCTAAGACAGACTTATTTATTTCACTTATCATGCCTGGTCCCATGGGAATTCGTATCTTAAATGCCAAAACTATACCATACTCAATGACATCTGTGCTAGAGACATCCATATTTTCAACTGATTTGATGTAATTCCCATTTAGCTGTATTCTGGTACTATCTTTAGCTGATAAAATTTATAGAAGGTAGTTGTTTGTTGACTGACAATTCCATGTATCTGTTCTTTTAACCTGCTGTTGTAAAGATTATTTCATTCACCTGTGAGTAGTATGATTTTGGAGCTTTTTTTTTTCTTATTAATTATGACAGCATTTCCATAGCTGTGCTTTTCTTTCCAGTATTTATCTTGTATTATCCCTCATAACTGCCAGTGGGTGTCTGCTTTGTTTGTATTGTTGAATTCACACTCTCTAGAAAATACTAGATAGACAAGAACAAATCTGTAAGAAAATAACCAAACAATTATTAAGTCCAATCAATGCAGTGATTCAAAAGAAACAAATAGGGATAATGCTGTTCCATTAGTATATTTGCCTTCACTTAGTGTAGGGGTGCAATTTGAAAGTCAGATTTTTAAAATTGGCTGGTCTTAGTCCTGCCTAAACTGTTTTTTGAGTTCAAGCAACTCACAAGACTGCTGAGTGTTGATATTTATATAAGAGAGAAAATGATGGTCATAAACCTATGTGATATCTGTGTCGTGCTTTGACTAAGTATTTATTTACAATCCTTTGAGAGTCTACTTGAAAATGTCCATGTTTATGGAAGCTTTGGATTCCAACTCCTTTTATCCAGATTTGTGGTGTTTTCTCTACTTTTGATTCCTGTATTATGCTGTTACAGAATGTAAAGAGACTTCATCATCTTATGCTGTACAAGTATTTAGAAGTCAGAAGTCATATGTAAGTACCCAACACTTAGAAAGGCAAAACAGTGCATATGCTATTTAGTGAGAACTCCTTCACAAAGTAGACAAAACTTCTGTTTCAGAGATTTCCCACATTTTCTGACAAGCTGTATTTTTAATAATGAACAGTATATGTTTAGCTGTTGTGATATCCAGAAATTGTCTGAAAACATTAATTTTCCATAAAAAAGAACCCCAAATATAATAATTTACCATAAACATAAACAAAAGCAAGCAGTTGTAATTGAACATCTTGAAAATTATTTTAAAAAATCTTTGCACCTGATGCTACATTTCTAGCTTTGCTTTTATTACTTTCAAGACAAAATTTTTTCTTGTACTCACATTATAGCCTACCACTTGCATTTAGTTTGTATAACTGTAAGAAGGCTATCGTGATCTTTATTAAAGTAATTAACATATAAAGATAAGATACCACCTACAGTGGTACCTTATATACATACCTTCAGTATGACTGAATTTCAGTACTGTTTTTTTGGAAAACAAAAGGCTCTATTAATGTCTTTAATATCATTACATTACCTTAAATTGGCTTCAATATAATATTGATTTACATTATTGTGCTTTCAAAAAAACAAAATTAGTATAACAAAAGTAAACACTACAAGAAAGGTCTAAAACATTGTGGAGTTATTGAATGTAAAAAAAAAAAAAAAAAAGGAAGGGGGGGAGGGGAGATATTAATATTTTTAAGTGTTCCAGTGCATTTTTTTCCACTGATGAATAATTAAATCCTTTCCATAGAAAATATTTTATTATTAAAAAAAGAAAAGAACAAAACCTCCACAATCAAAGAAAACAAAATAACTTCAGCTATGATCATCTGATAGTATTCTCCCTGTCTTATCTCTTGTTCCTTAACATCTATATTTCCTCACTAAGTTTAAAGTGCCTAATTATAAGACCTATATTTAAAAAACAACAAAAAACCCCTAATTCAAGCCTAAACCAAGAAAAGGATCACCAGCCATTTTAGTCTTTTGCAGTCTGTGGGGAGACAGGAACTTTCATAAGCCTTGCCAGTATACAATCCGAAATACCTTCTGAATTATTGAACCCTCTCCATTTACTACTAAGAAACCTAACATAAAAATACTCCTAAATTTACATACATTAACATATAAAGTTGTATGGGATTAACCTAGACCCTGATAATGAACTCCATTACATTTTTTATAGTTAATTTAATATTAGTCACAGAGAACAATATTCAATAACATTTGATAGCTTCATTATATTGGGAGAATTGGGGCTTTCTTATGGACTGTTATTGTACAGACCAAAACATACATGCCACAGTGGCCATTTTTTCAGTGTTCTTTTTCAAATATATAAATCCAAAACCAAATCATAAACCAAACCACATTTGTTTAGCCCTTGTATCTTCATAAATAATATTAATTATTCTCAGATCTTTGTCCCAAAATGCCAGCTTTTATGTGCTTTATTTTTAGACATATTTGAAGAAAATATTCCTTGAATTTTCATTTTCAATTTCAAAGAGTCCATTTATTTCTACCTCGTTTCTAGTTTAACTTAAGGGAATGCAGACTGCACTTTAAAGAGTCTAAAGAATCACGAACAATAAACAAATGATCTCACATAAAATCTGGAAACCTGAGTTCTCCTTGAATTTTTGTTGCTATTTTTCTGTTAAAAAGTAAACATCATTCTTATTTATAAATGTGATCTGCTGAAAGAACAGGAAATCATTCCAACCCAGTCTTAGAAACAATAATACAGAAAGTTATAACTTTCTCATAGTTAATAGGAAAATCCTTTAAAAAGAAACAGCCTTCCTTCAACTTCATATTGGCATGAACTTTTTCTGTAGCTTAAACAGGAGTGTAAAAATCATTAAATTCTAATTCATAATAAGTAATGTTCTTCTTTGTACATTGCCCTTAATTTTTACATCTTTGATTTGTGCATGAAAAACTTAACAAAGGTCAGGTCCCTGTCATTTTGGTGTATAAATACACAGTCCCTAAGGAGTCTGTATTATAAATGTACACAGGGTAGAATTGTGCTTTCCTACGAAGTGGCTTGTCCTGTTCAGTACGAACACATCAACACCACACACCAGAAGTTAGTCTGCACGTTTGTCTCCCCAGCCAATGCTGCCACGTCGAAAACAATACAGCTGCAATGTCTGCACTGAAACCAATGTGAAATCCACAGATGATAACACGGAAAAAAATATGCCATGGAGCAGATCCTCATATGGTGTAAACTGTCATTTCTTTGCTGCAGTAACTGGAGTACCATTGTTTTCACCAGCTGAGGGTCTTCCCCCAGTATTTTGGAGCTCCTTGAACAGGAAAACAAGCGCCGATCGCACTGAGACCAGCTCTAATTGAATATTTCTCTGCTTTTGAATGTAACACCAGCACACAAAGCAAAACAACAGTCAAGACTCAAATATATTCCCCTTTCTTTTCACTAGGAATAGTAGATAGATTCCAGCAGATGTATAGAAATACTTTAGACAACTCTTTATGAGATGGACAAAACTAATGATAAAGTTTAAAGTAGGCTTATCCTTTGCTCTTTAGCATTTTTTGGTATTTACTTATTTTAAAGTATGTGTATTCTATTGAAATCAATAGAATAATCCTGAGTTTAATGTTGGAGGAAATTTTATACCTGCTATGCTAAAATGGATTTTATATAATGTTTCCAAAGTTTTTGCTAAAATTTTGGCTGCAGCTTGGTTTTCTTTTTGCAGTATTGACTAGTTATTTAATTTTCTAAGATAACATAGACTTCTGCTGTCCATTTTATGTATACTTTTCACACAGGTAGAAAATTGACACAGAAAGAGTCAATTTGTCACTGTCCATTTTCAGGGCAATATGGGGTTTCCATAGCTTTGTAATTTCCTTACATGCATTTACCACAATTGCAATTTTCCTTCATCCTTGTTTAACAATGTCATGTATAAAACATGTATTTAACCTATAGAATTTAATAAAATATTATTGATTCTTCTTAAATTATTCTAAGACTAATGGTGTAAATCATTTTAGACATTCTTTAGACATTCTTCCTTTTCTTTGTCTAAAGCATACTTCTTTGTCTGGGATAATTTGTAAAATTATGGTTCAAGGACACATGTTTACCAAAACAACAGATGTTTTCAAGCCTGATGGAAAAAAACAAAACAAAAACAAAAACAAACAAACAAAAAAAACTTTCTTCATTCAGTGTCTTTGATTAATACATTTTACCAGTTACTATTCATGGATACCTTTTACCAAAGCTTTTCAGTTTCTACGTGCTCCAAGTGCTTCTTAGGATTTCAACAATGAAATGATGCTGGGATTATTTTATGTAGGTGCAGATGGAGAATGTGGATGTAGATGTAGGTGCATATACATACGTATATTTCTTTTCTTCAACCCTTGTTACTCCTGAAATTTGACTGGATTTCTTTTCTAGGTGGGTAGGAGGGAAAAAATAATAAGTGATTTGAAAAGAAACACATATACATATATAGTCCATTGAATAATTTAGCAATATGTTGATATGGTCTCTGCTCAGGTTTGATCAATCTCTGCAGCTGCAGAGCACAAATTTTGTCCCACATCTCTAAAATATTCTGTTTATTGCAACAGTAGTACCCACCATTGCTCCGAGAAGAAAATACATACCATCTATACAGAGATAGAATTTGTTAAGTTTTCAAAAATGGGCTTTTCTAAAGCTATTTGAATAACCATGCAAAATACCACAGCGAAGAATTTTTTCATTTATCTTAGTGGTAGCAATCATCCAAAGAATTGATCCCAGACTGCCTTGTCTCTAAACTTGTCCCTAAAAACCAAACTGGGACAGCCCCAAACTTCTTGGCAGATGAAACAGCTGGATATATAAACCACTGTATGGATTTTTCAGATAGATTTTACCTGAAAGCCTACTGCCATATCTCAAAGATTGTGGCTTTTGTTAGTCAAAGAACATCTTGCTTAATTTTTTTCCATTTAGTTTTTCTTTGATATCATTCTTTCAGAGATCACTGAAACCCTGTAGTTCACAGGGCACAATCTGTGCAGGTATGAGTGACAGCTATAGAGTCAACTCCCAGTTTATAAGAACAGTTGTCTTTCTCAGAACTAGTTTTCTTATTGTGTTACCATGACATTCAGGATCGCTTGTATGAAAACTGTTTACCACTTGAAAAAAGATGTCCTTCATGATGGATCTTACTTCTAATTTCACTGCAACCAGTATTTGGTGACCTTGAAGACTTGCTGCAAAGCCCATCTGTTTGTTGAAGCTTTCCCTTAAAAAAAGTAATTTGATTGGCAGACTGATTAAAGTTGCCTATGAGTAAAGTTAGGACCTGTTGTTTCAGTGCTATTGCAGTAGATACAAAAAGAAAAGAGAGAGTGATTTATAGACTTCTTTAAAGCTTTTTAATTATTTCTTTCTTTTAAATTGTTTTATATACTTTTTTACTGTATGTATGGAACATGGAATAGGCATTGTGAACAAAACTGAGTTAGCAGCACCATCATTCTAGAACAGATTGACAACATCCTCATGGTTTGTCTTTTTGTCTTTTGCCACTTTGTCCAATCTTATTCTACTTGACTGTCTAAATAATAATAAAAAATCCTTAAACCCTGAAATCTTGAGTTATTGTGACTTGACCCAGCTGTCCAGCACTGTGCCTCATCAAAGACTTCCATAGCAGATAAGGTATCCTGATGGTTTTGCTGTTAAGAACAAAACCTTAAGCCACAATTTCAGGGTAAAAGATAAAAAGGAAGTACATATTTTGTTTTTGTGGGAAGATATTTCCCACATAATGTTTACAGCTTCCTATGACATATCAATTATTTTCTTTATTGGGAATCTTGAATCCGTGGGTAGTTTTGCAGTCTTAAGGAAATGATTGTCTCCCTGCATTTATTCTCAAGTATCAGTGACCCATATGAAAGTCAATTTGAAAGGCTTTGTTCAACATAACTGCTATTTTAATCTTCTCTTACCATTTTTTAGGAGAAGGAATAACAGCTTTAATTTCTCTCCCGCTCCTTTTCTTTTGTTGCTTTCAATTCCAAGCTCAGCCAAGAAGATTCTCCCTTAAAAAAACGTGTAATTCAACATATCTCTGTAACTCACTACATTCAAGCAATTATCTATCCACTTAGCCTAGAGAATAAACACAAACAGGAAATTACTAGGTCATTTTTTAACAACCTAAGGAGGCTACCTTAAATATTTACAGGCTTTTCAAGTTTTCCCAAAGGCTCAGTTACTTTATATAATAATAATTTTGAAGGTTTATTTTACAAAGCTTCAACTACCCCACTTGCTGCATACTTACTCACGTAGTAGCAAGATGGCATAGCACATATAACTGCCACGCCCTCAATGCCTTGTGGCAGACGACATCATACCATTTTAGGAAGAAATGCTTTGAGTATTTGTTCATTTGATGATTACTGCATGGGCTTTATGGAATCTAAGAAAGAAGATTTAAGCAGTTGGGCAGGAACATGGGCACATTATTAGTAGATGTTTGTAGATGTTTCTGCCTGAGCAACCAGACAGAGAACAGACTGAAACATACCTAGAAGTTCTAACAAAAACTATGCATATTCTTCCATAGCACAGACAGGTCTTTATTCTGAACAGAGTGTATTTCCTGTATAAGCTACAATTACATGTGACCTACAAGTTTCCCTTTAGCTTTATATTTTAGCTTTATATTTCAAAGTTTTCTAAAACCTTTGTCTTTCCCATTAACCTTTGTTGGGTATCATATATCCTTGCATTGAAACCATTTTCAGAGAGAATATCAAATTATTCCCCTTATTCTTTTCCCATTCTAATACAGATAGACTAAAGGAATTAGCCAGTGTGTTATAACTCATTTTATTGCACAGTCAAGAAAAGGCACAGAATTCTGCAGAACCAGATAAAAAAATATGGGTAGAATGTTACCTGAAAAAGCACCTGCTTAAGATACAGTATCTTGACCAGAAAAAACAAACAAACAAACAAATGCACCCTCCTTAAAAAAAATCACAAAGACCTCAGTATACTTTACATGAAGTTATTTATTATGCAAACAATAATTTTACCGACTTCTATTTTAAATGTACATAAAATTTATATTTAAATATCTTCTTGAGAACAGCAATATTCTGAAAGTGTTGTTTATTTAACTGCACAATATATGAATCGTTCAAAAGTATATTAATACAAAACGCTGCATTACCTTATCTTCAGACAACTTTTAGTACAAAAAATGGAGAAAAAAATCTTAGAATCGTGGAACAGGCCAGGTTGAAAGGGCTGGGAAGATCAATTGTATGGCCCAAACTGTTGAAAAAGGGAGGTTATTGTATGATAGGGCAAAAAATCTTGTTATATCATATCCCAAAAATAGTGCTCCATGAAATATTTAGAGATCTTCAGGCAAAGGAGACTATAAGGAGGATGCACTGAAAAACAATTGTAATTCAGAGAATTTCGTGCTTTTTAATACCTCACAGTGCAATTGGTCTCAGCCATCTACTAAGGTCCTTTTAAAGATGCATAACTTGGGTGGACAATTTATACACATCAGTCTAATATTTCTGAACGTGAATGTATTTCAGGTTTAATTCAATTGCTTACCACGTAACATATTACACTATTTGAGATATATATTGTACACTATAATATCTGAGACAATCACTTGATACTTTAAGTAAAACATTAAAGCTTACAAACAACTGCCAAATAGCTCAAATCTGTTTTAAAAAAATATTCATGGCTATAAATAACAAAATGGATACATGACACCTAACTTGTATGTTTTAACTTTGAAATACTTATTTGTGCTGTCTAACAGAAGTTTATTACAGTAGCAATAATTGCATTTATATCTGTCAGTTAGTGTCTAAATTAGCAAAAAGATATGTACATCAGTTTGGGTTTTTTTCATGTAACTTTTACATTATGAATGCAGTATAATGCAATTGTACATTGTAATTTTCATCTAGTTATTTGGCTAGCTGAATATTATTAAGATGAATACAGTTTTAACATTTAGGAATCTGCCTTACCATAGTAAGTGTTGATATGGATAAAAACAGTGGGAACACAATTTTGGTTTTATCTTCATTATAATTTTGTTAGTCTGGTAAGTAAATATTGGGCATAAACATCTTTAGAAATACGATGCATGGGCATCTTTAGATTATCTTTAATGTCTTTAATAAAACTACAATTTTTCCAACAGCAGTAAAGAGTCAGGAAACTTTAAGATATTTTCATTCTTCTTTTAAAAAAACATACAAACTCCAGAGCATGCTATCATCCTGTTACTTAAGGAACTGCTGTGTTGCAGGAATGTCTTTCACAGTCAGACCTTGAAATGGTCATTCACGCTTTTGTTATTTCTAAATTAGATTCTTGCAATTCTCTATTGGCTGCTTGCCCAATAGGATACCGCATAAACTCCAGCTGGTTCAGGATGCAGTTGCCAGGTTTCTCTTCTAAAAGGGACAATCCAAGCATATTTCACTCTTTTTGAAATCTTTGCTCAGATTGCTGGTTAAAGAACATATTGATTATCAAGTAGCCCTTCACATCTTCCAGCAGAAACATGACGTTAGTCTAATGCATTTTATCAATATTTTATTTTAAGCCCGTGCCTATGAAACAATATCCAATGAGGAAAACATCTAGGTTGTCCCAAGTTCAGCTTACAAATTGTATTGGAGTCCTATGCAGTATCGGTAGCACTGTTTTTCTCACTTAACGTAAATGATCCTAAGTTTCAATATAGATATTTACATAGAACTATTCAATTGAGTAAATGGATTTTCATACATTTTCATGAGCTGAGAATCTGGCACTTGATTTTAATTTTGGGTTTTTTTAAATTTTTAAAATTGCATTTTGTGTTTAATTGAAGTAAATACAGGGTCAGAGGGTTTTGATATTTTCACACAGGTTTATATTCTAATGTGAACTTTGGACTGAGACTATGCAAAATTTCTGTTTGTGTTCATCACATAAGAAATTCTCACAGATAAAAAATAAATTTAAAAGAGAAAAAATTGTTGACTTTTTCTCTGGTAGCTTGCACTAGTTGACGAAGCTTGACATAGTTCTCAGCTCTTTCAAATTGAACAAACCTCATTTCAGATATAAGGGTCATCTGGAAAAATTTAATGTGTTACTGAAATTGCATTAAAATATACCAAAAAAATGAAGACAGAGAGACTTAATAATTAAGAAACTCATTACTTCCAATAAGCATTAATTCTATTTTTAAAATGCACAAAATCTGATTTAATTATAAGTCAATCTACCAAAATTAATAAATTACTCTGTTCTTAAACTGTCTTTCTTACAAAGGTCCCAATACTGAAGAATTGTTTTTAATTCTGTTTTGGTTTCTTTTTCTTCTTATGGGGAGGAGTGGATAAGTAGTAATTGTAAGGGAGAGACTAGTGTCCACTGGAAGCCCTGAGTTACATCAGATGCTGGCACTTGGAGCAGCAGTTTAAGACTATGCACTTTGAATGCTGAAGGTCTTTTCAGAGCCAATTTTTCAAAAGCATTCAACTTCCTAGCAGAGGTGACTGGTGTCATTTCCAGAAAGCCTCAAAGATGCTAAGGGCAGACTACAGAAGGGAACTGAAAAGCTCATCTATGCTCCTGAAACATTGATCTCAGGAAATTATCTTTAACATTAAGCCAAGTGATCTGTAATGTTTTACGTTTGTGTGGCTTTAGCATGTGGCATCCCAGGACAGGCAGGTTGTGTTCACAGCCTTGTACATCGCAGGTTTCCTCTGGGTCCAGCATGCAGATCCTATGGCTTCATTATTGTTATTTTTCTAATATTTTCAGTGACTTCGGTTTCACTTGTCATGATAGTGAGGACTGTATAAACCACAGAGGAGCAGTCAGTATGGGACTGGGTGCTCTGAAGACCATAAGTGCTTCACATTGAGCATGGAGCTGTGCAAGGGTGGCTAAAACATGATACCTCAGCTAGACAGGAGAGAAGAAGCTATGGATTTGTGCATGCTTTAAAGTGAATTTATTCTCAGAAAGAGTACATCAAACACGTAATACATCACGTTGTATCCATTGTGAACCTACACCCATGGTCCCAGTTGTTAAATTAGTTTAGCTTCAGAGATATCCAGATCATTCAGAACAGGGTTTGGTTTTGGTGTGGGGTCCTCTCTCTCTCTTTCTCTCTCTCTCTCTCTCTCTCTATCTCTCATATTATATTATTTAAGAACTTATTTATGTTTGTTCAATTTTGGCACCTGAAACAGGCGTAGTTGCCTATTCTGTATGCAAAAACTTGATATTGCTTTAAATTTCCACGGCTCCATAAAAATGTCCTTTTGTTTGTGGTGTCCAGCTTTGCTGAAATTAGTCTGGGATAAAAAAAAACCAGAAAAAACCAAAGAATAAAATGGGCTTCCTGTGAGCACTTAATTTTCTTTGCGTTTTGATTAGAGAGGAATTCTTTTCAGGAGAAGATTATAATCATTTGTTTCAAAACAGATTTTTAAAAACAAAACCTCAGCTATAAATTAAAATGACACTGTTACACAGTTCATTGCTCACTATTACAATATCTTGCACTGCTGGTTTACAGGATCTCAGATACTAAATACATATTCAAAAGGGGACAAGTAGATTGTTGATTCTTGTCAACAAGGCAAGACATAAAAAATATACATAAAAAAGGGAAATATTGCTAATAGAATTCATTTCTCTGGGCAAATTACTAGTATCAGAGTTTTATTTACATCCCATGAAACTCCCATTCTGTTTAATATTCCACAATAAATTACATCATGTTCTTTAGTAGGATTATTGTACTGAATTTGAATTAGAGAAAGGAACAGGGGCTTTTCAGTATTTTCTGCATACTGACAATAGAAAATCTCTTATATTATCTCCTGTGAGCAGGAAATACGAAATTTCTTTCTTCTTCTTTTTTTTTTTTTAAATTTCTGGGAGGGAGGGCGAGGACAAATGATGCAATATTCCATTACTTTCTGTATATTTTTCTCAATAATTTAAACAAAAAAAATATTACTTATGGAAGTGAAAACAGAATGTCTGCTAAGGGATAAGTAGTTTTACTTAATTAAACTAACGAAGATATATAATTGAAGACACAAATTGAGAACAGAACATGGTGTGGAAATGTAATGCTTACTAGAAACAGTAAAAGTGGCAAATGAAGATTGTACTTAAAATATTCTCTCTGCTTCACACTCTACACAGAGAATGCAGAAAATACGCCATTTTCTTCCTAGAGTTCTGTAGTAGTTGCATATATTTATAAATCATATGATAGAATTAAATCAAATAGACTGACTCTTTAAGGGTAAGAACCACATATAAATAACTATGCAGTCTATTTTGCATTGAAGCAATGTTTAAAATATGCCACTAAAACTATAAAAGAGAGATGGATTTTTTATGGTGGAAATATGGATTACCAAATAGGAAAAATCTAGATACACTGAACAGGTAGTCTCAATTTTTCCAGGTTTTGATAGCTGAAGTGTGCCAAATCTATTTTGAAAGGTCGTAGCTATTCAGGGCCTTAATTAGGTGATTATATGCAAAATCTAAATTGACATATTCTCTTAAAAATTGTTTTTTTTAAACTGGAATACATTTTCAGTTAATTTTTTTTTTGCATTTTTCAATGAATAAGGGATTTATTTACCTCCTACTGCAGTAGGAAGCAGTACATAAGACACCTGATCTGCCTTCTTACTGCATTTTCAATGTAATAATTTCCCATATTTTCAGAATTACTTTTGGTTCTTCCTGAAATATATCCCCAAATTCAGGTTCCGTTATAGAGTTGAATTAGGAACAAGAAAGTCTTCAGGATTTGTGGAAGAAATCAGACTAAATGATAGCAGTGATCTATCTATATTTAACCTTATATTTTTTCGGTGTTTTTAAATACCAGAGACAATTAAAAGTGGTTTTTGCCCCACATAAAACTGGGCAGCAGATAACTATCTATATCTGAGCTAGGCATTCTTAGTACTTGCGCAACTGAGGAAAAAAGTGTGTTTCGGGACAGTTCATCTTATCTTGTTTAGAAATGGGTAATTCTCTACAGAGACTGTAAAAAATTTTAGGGCCACTAATTCAAAAATAAGCATCCATTTTGTAAGATTCACATTTATTTACTCACTTTAACCTCTGCAAAACAATGAAAAAGCACTTAACAATACTAGAATAAAAATGTCTGGAATTTCTGGAGTGTTTGTTTTTGTTTTTTTGTTTTTTTGTTTTTAATCTTTTTAACTGTTTTCAGAGGAACAAACTCAAACAGACATTGACAGAAGGCCATATCACAGACTTTTGTTTACCTCTCTCTCATATGTTACTCCAGTTATCAAAATGGGGAATTCTGCTTGCAGAATTCTTAAAAAGAAATGATTATTGGCCTAGTTTAGAAACTACAAGTGCAGATCTTGACATGTATATAAACAAACAAAAAATCTAGCTGTACCTATACTTTGCTCATTTTTTCAATGCATAGAAAATACTGAACTCATTTATTTGCCTTTAACACCATCTCATTTTTAGTCACAGGTAATTCACATAATGTTTGTCTGATTTTATGGTCTTAGCTTTTTTCCTCAGGTGTACATCTTTGGAAGAAAACTGTGGGGGTTTCATTTAGGCTTGAGGATTTTTTCTATTTAAATCTCCATTTGCCTCCTTGATTCATATTAGTGTATTTTTTTTTTTTTCTCCAGGTAATCTGGCTTAATGAACACCAATTATTCTAAGGGAATGGAAATGAAATGTTTTCCTCTTGCAATATTATGAGTCATTAAAGTAGTCAGGAAACAATTTATTATCCTTACATTTGTCCCATTTACATTTGTATTCGTCAGTTTCACAGAGGCTGGCAAAGACACCAGAATTATATATGCACTTTGGTGGTGCAACATTCATTTTTATTTGTACATCACACAATACTCACAACTTTGCCATGTAGAACTTAAATGCTTGATACTATTCCATTGTTTCTACCCTCTCATTTTATGATAATTATTATATTAATTTTAGATATCTGAGAAATCATTCAGGAAAAGTCCATAGAAATGAATATCAAAGTAACAGTCTTGTCTTCTAAAACATATGTTATCCTCAGTCTTAAAGTATTCATTTCAACCTATAATCAGCATGGTTCAGAATGACAAGGGAATATTCAGTAGAAAGCTGTTAAATTATAGTCAGACATCTCACAAATGTAATGAAGTATATCCTAGACTGATATCAGAAGTATTAGTCATATGGAAAATGAATTTTTTTTCTATTAAAAAATTTTTAAAAATTGTAGCAGCAAAAACAAACAAACAAAAAGTCTTTAAATATCATACTTTGACAGGAAATGAAGAGAAAAAGAAAAGCTCCAGAACTGCCAAAACATACGTGGAAGCAAAATATAGTATGGAAAACTAGTTGAACTACTTAAGTGTGTACTTTGTGTATGCCTCCTGAATGCGAGTTCATACTGTCTTTTCACTTTTCAGGTGCATCAATTTGAAATACAATGAACCACATAGATACTACTTAAATCTGATTTCACTGCTAAGAACATAAGGTTCCAGTTGAAGCACATCTAAACCATAAGTATGTATATATAGGTGTATATTTTTTCAAAAAGATACAGGTACAGATTAATAATAATACTCAAATAACTGTAATCATTCTCAGCTGGTGTGGAGAGCAGCTGTGGGAAGTTGAAGACAATCAGCCATCATCACCAGCTTGCATTCTGGCCAGCTGTACTCCATGTGTGTCTCATTTATCCATATCTTTCTATCTGTAATTTCTCTGTCAATCTCTGCCTCTATATGAAGGTCAATCAGGAAAGTAGTCACTTTTTATTAACTGAACTTCCATCATCTAGAAAAAACATAACATTAAAAATATTACATTTTACAGTAAATAACAGAAACAATGAAAGAAAGATCAGAATATGGCTTAGAGACAGGAGTTTTCATTGACAATTTGGAACTTGAATATTTTTATTGTGTTGTGTGCAATAAAGTACTCTTTGGTCAGTCACAGAGGATAAATCTTCAACTCAGACATAACTATGTCAATTGAGGATTTTTCTCTTCTTTTTTTCCATTAGTAACTCAGATAAAAAAGAGTTTTATTGGTGGAGAGAAACTTCATTGCTCTGGAGTATTTCTTTCCCAAAGAGTTAGAGAAATAAAATTCAGTTCAAGAATTTAGTTCAACTCTGGATTATTTCCTATCTTCCATCTCACAATTAAATAATGTGCAGAACTATAGCTGAAATGATGCCAGGTGCTTTTCACCTTGCACTAGGAAACATAATCCCATATTTACCTTTAATTGTGTTCTGAAACCTATTAGTTTCAAGATTCTAAACTAGGTCTTCTCTGCCCACGGTAGCTAATTAAAAGTATCTAGATACTGCACGCGCACAGAAGACTACTGAATTATACATGAAGATTGACTAAAGTCAATTTCTTTACATTTTTATCTTTTATTCATTAGGCATTTTCAGAAAAACAAGGCTTGTTAAGTAAAAAAAAAAGATGCCACCGTACTTATAGTCTTTAATAGTAGAGTCTAAAGTGTTGTGAAATAGAAGTGGCTACATGCGAACACATGGAAAGCTGAAAAACATATAATATTAAATGTTTTCATTCATTGTACCAGCTTCTGGACATAAACTCTTTTAATTTTGATACTCTGATTTTTAAGCAATAGTATAAACCATCTTGTTGATATTTTCCTTCACAATGCACATCACTTGCCTTCAAGAAAAAAATTAAACAAATTAAAATAGAGACGATTTTAGCTTGAATTTAGGAATGATCTTTTTTTGCTACTGTTGTTCCTGTTTGACTCTGGGCTTTTTGTTATTTTGGATTTTTTTAAAAAAGGAAAAATACTTTAGATTTTGAAGTGGCTCTCAATGCATTTTTCAGACTTTTATGTCTTTGAGCTGTTAATATTTTAAAGACATATAGTTTTTATATTAAGCCCCTCAGTTAGCTGAGTGTAGACAACAGAGAGGAGTTTTTCCAATTTAGAAATACATTATGAAAATTAATTTAAGCACATCTATTTCTGAAGTAGTTTAAAATTTAAGTCCTCACCTTCCAGAGGGTGCTTCTTAGACTTGACTCACAGAAACATCACCACTCCTGCATTTAAGAGATGTGATTCATGGCAGTGTAGTTTAGCATTCAGCAGCAAATATTAAATTCACCTTTTTGGATATATTTAGCATTTTCTGAGCCAGGTTACTGGGCTGATTAAAGTTAACTATTTAACTGTTTACCAAATCTGAAAAGTAATTGTATATATTTTTTTACACATATGGGATTTGATATTTTCTGCTGATACATATGATACTATGTATTGGTGAAGAAGTTGGAAGTTAAAAAGTGTTTTCAGTTTGTTCATTTATGGTTTTTTTGTTTATTTGGACTTCAGAGAAGAAAGCTCACATGCAAAAAATGACATTTTATAACATACCAATTTTTCATTTAATAACTACTGTTCTAGAAATAACAAGTAGAAAAACCAAGACTGACTAAGGTTGTTATTTGAGCAATACAGTTTTGCTTAAAAAATCTATCACACTTAATATGATTGTGTAAGGTGTTTTAAAACATGTTTTGTTTCCTTTAGAAATAGCTGTAAAATAAATATTGGAGTATGTGCTCAGAAATGACACTGTGAGGATTCATGAATGTGGGGTGCGAAGGGGTTTAGCATTTAAGGATGAGTGTTCTTCCTTTGTACTGAATATACTGAAACACTAAAGTTTTCCAGCAGTCATTACTATGAAAAATAATTGCAGTCTTGAAGGCATATTCTAAATTTTGCATTTTTGATATACTGTTTGCATTTCTTATTTTAATATGTGATTTACACTTAAACTTATACCTAAACTTATAAAGGCGTTGTACACATGATTAGTTTCTTTAGCTGAATTAAGAAGTCCATGCAGATGTTCCTTTTTCCTCTCCTGCTTTAAATGAACAGTCCAAGTAGAAAAATGATAATAGCATCTTCATATTTTTGTAAATTTATTTTCATACAGTTTTATTTAAAAATTAATTTTGCATTGTAGATACATCTTAGCTGGTACTGATGCACGGTGTTCAGTTCTCAGCATAATTGCATTTTAAGAAATATTAATGCATTAATGTATACAGACTTTGTTCTAGGTAAACAAGAAAAAAGTTTAATTAAGCACTAAATATGTTTTGAAATAATACCTGTTTACTTTCAGATTTCATTTACAGATAAAATAATTATATTTTTATTCATGCAGCAGTGAAATACTGTTCTATAGATTATAATGGAATACTAAAACAAATGTAAACAGTAGGGCACATCAAATTAATTCACACTGCTAACATCTAGGAAACTTAATGATGCCAATGTTTTCTTTAGTTTTCGCCAGCTTTCTGCTAGCCTTTCAGTATCAATACAATCTCCTATTTAAAAATTCAGAAAGGAACAATTCAAAATAAGTCCAAAATGTGGATGGGAAGTGTAACAGATATAATAGCAGAAAGAAGAGTTTTGAAGCTCAAAAAAGTGCCAGTATTCTTTCTGCAACTTTTCCTAGGTTCCACATGCACAAAATAATTTGTTAGTAATTAAATGAGTAATTTTTGATATCTGATTAAAAAAACATGGTCAATGTAGTGCAATAGGGCTCTGAAGACTTTTCTCGTTAACATTTGTGATATATCAAGATACATTATATAGCTAAACAAAGCTATAACATTTGACTGTGCAGGTGTTTAGACATAGATAGCTAGCTTGATAGATTGGTCAAAGATAGTGTGGTGTAGGTTTGTATATATGCACCTATATCTCAAAATCCTGATGCCCCCACAAACTCTACTGACAAAAAAAAAAAAAAAAAAAAAAAAAAAAAAAAAAAAAGCCAAAGTGAATAAAGCAAGAATGTGACATTTAATTAAAGTCACATTGATATATTCTAGCACATATGCAATACTACATCATGTGTATGTACTGGGAAGACAATATTTTTTTCCCCCCTGTATTTAGTCCAAGAAGTTTTCTCAAAAGCTCAAAAGACCTAGTTATACTCCAAAAAGTGCTCAGAAAGGTTCTTCTTAGGCACTGTACTTAAATTCTTACAGTCAACCAAAGGCATATTCTGAAATTTCTCCTTACATTCCTTGTTTAAAACTGAGATCTGACTAGAGGCTTGGCAGGTGCAATAACAATATTTTCCCTCATGGCCTGGAAATTAAAGAAGTTCTTAGTACTTGCATAAAAGTACTGCTTCACCTTCAGTAACAAAAAAACACCACAAAAAGCCCATGGAAAATAAATGAAATATAAACTGACACATTTTGTTCAACTCTTGTTGATGGCATTTTTCATTTTGAGCTCTCCAGAAATAGTTTTGAACATATTAAAAATTTTCAGGGTTAGGGTTTTTTAAGTTAGAAGCCATATGCATTCCATAATCTGACTATTACCTATATTTTTCCTAGTTCATGAGGTGTCATGGTTTAAGCCCAGCAAAAACTCAAGCTCTACCCAGCCACTTACTCCCCCACCAGTCGGATCAGGGAGAGTATCAGGAGGGAAAGAGGTAGAAAATTCCTGGCTTAAGATAAAGACAGTTTAATAGGGAAAGTAAAATCCATTCACACAAACAAGGAATTAATTCACTGCTTCCTGTGGACAGGCAGGTGTTCAGCCACCTCCAGGAGAGCAGGGCCCCACCACACATAACACTGACTTGGGAAGACAAACACCATCACCCCAAATGTCCCTCACTTCCTCTTTTTCCTCCCACTTTATATATTGTCATATACTATGACACCATCTGGTCTGGAATGTTCCTTTGGTCAGTTTGGGTCAGCTGTCCTGACTGTGTCTCCTCCCAGCCTTCCATGCACCTCCAATTTCACTGTCAGTTTGGCAGTATGAAAAGCAGAAAAGGCCTTGGCTCTGTGTAAGCTCTCCTCAGCAACAACAAAAACATCTCCATGTTATCAAAAGTGTGTTCAGCACAAATCTAAAACACAGCCCCATACCAGCCACTGGGAAGGAAATTATCTTCATACCAGCCAAAACCAGTATATGAAACTATACAGAACTTCACATTTCACATGCACACTGACCAGTGTCCCTAAATTCAGATTTTCTTGCCACAGTCACCTACTGTTTCTGAACTTAAGTGGATAAAGTTGCAAAGATGAGCCTTCAAATAAAAGAATTGTCATTATGAATTAGATTCAGTTTTTCCTGAATACAAAATACTGTCAAGTTGGAATATAAAGTTAAGAACCGACTTAATGTGGATAAATACTGATATCTTATGTTTTGTTGCCTGTGCCAAGTTTCTACACGTCGTTATTATCATTGTCACATAAAAACTATTGTAACCGTAAGCCAGATGTAAAGTTCAACTATTTGATAAAACTTACTACAAGTTCATTTTATTGGTATCTTTTGGGAAGACAGAGAAAGAATAAATATAGAAGAAAATGAAAAGTATCTTGATTGTGGGGAGTTTTATATATATATACAGATATCATACAAAGAAATAGAAAAGGGTTTAAAGAGGAGTTTTTGTAGGGTTTATTTTGGATAATATTTTCTTTCAGGCTATTTTTATGTATGAATAGCTCATTTCACTGTTGAATTTGGGATAAATGAAATGCAAATATTGCTTGTAGTGATATTTTTGATGCTGTTCTACAGCAGGTGAGCAGTAATTACATTTCCATCTGTACCATTTTTCTTTTCTGTGTACATACTGAACTTGCCTTACAAGTTGTTCCATCCTTTTAAGAAATGTTGCTTAAAAGCAATACCATTCACACGGACTGATGGGGTAACAGATGGTTTTAACTCTTATCTGAAAAAAAAGAAAAACTACAGACAAGTCAATTAGAGTAAAATTTCAAGGGTAAAATTTCAGATCCTTTGAAACTTGTTTATAGTTATCTAGGAGTGGTAGTCTGGACCATGTTATATAACAATGCCTAAGTGTTCTGGGTCACCTCTATAATGTAAAATGCTATGCTTCAAAGAGTAATTCCTAGCCTTCAAGGCCAAATCATACAGCATGACACACATCCATGCAGAAAGCCCCTTCCACAGGTGGTTGACTGCGTGCCATACATACTAGATGGTCAGAGAATTTCTTCTGGATACATAGCCTTAAACTGTATATATTTGGGTTACAGAAACTGGAAGCTGAAATCATATCTGATATGACATAGGGATTGAGTCTCAGTTTGCCAGAATTTCCACTGCCTAAATTTAGGATGAGGATTTAAAGCACATGTCATGGTGTATACCAAAAAGATATTTTTGGTGCTTGTAAATATTATAGACAAGCTAAGATTAAATTGGAAGCCATGTAGTGTCATGCTTTAAGCTTATTGAAAGCTGGAATAAATTAAACATTAATTAAGCATATTCTCCACAAAGGCTTTGTTTCAGGGATAACTAGCTGGTTTAAATAAAATCAGTTTGGTTTTAGTACTTTTTCAATCATTAAAGGAATATGGTTTACACTTTCAAGCCAAATGCCCATCCACCAGGATGTAATGATAAAATTATCTTCTTCTCCTTTTTCAGTATCAGTTCCCAGAAGAGAATTCAATATTACTATATTTCAGAGGAAAAAGCTAAAATGCACTCTTAACTATGCTAACATTTGTCTGCTTGCTAATTTTCAAACAGTCTTCTCAATAAAGATTTCCTAGATTGCACTTCATAGAAACCTCTGATATTCAGATTTACACCAAATAAAACCCCTGTAGAAAACTGTTGTAGATTATTTAATTATTATTTATAAACATTATTAAATGTTTAATATTTTGATGTTGCAGTACCTAAGTTAAATGCTTCTTCTCTTAATGACTTAAGCAGATTATTTGAATTAAAAAAATCCATACATTATGACCATAAATCTAGTTTATCCAGAACTTCATCTTCCCATCTACAAATAAAACAAAATATTGTATCACACCAATAGGGCAGTTTCAAGGTGTTCATATGATATATAAAATTAAAACCCACAATCAATATCATAAAAAATTAGCAATGAAACGTATACTGGCGAAGAACCACTGCTTTAAAAACTGCTTTGGCCTTTTTCTACACTAAGTACCAGCAATCCTCCTGTTAGCTCAACATAGGCAAGACATGGTCTGCAGAACTGCAATTCTACTGGCAATTATATATAGAGAGATGGACATATGCCAAGTTCACCAAATTTTCTAAGCTTACAGTACCGTCACTTCCCAAATCAATTTCTTTGAACTGTTCAAAAGCCTCCTTCCTCTTCTGTGGGATACACGATACTCCAAGTCACCTTTTGACACTACAGAATGAGATTTTTATTTAAACACCAAAAAAAAAAAAAAAAAAAAAAAAAAAAAAAAAAAAAAAAAACAAAAAAAAACCCACCAGAATTAGAGCACAGTAAAATAAAATTAGTTGTGGTCACACACTTATAGATTTCTCATATGTAATAAAGTTGATAATAGGAGATAGTGTTGTATGCTAAGACTTAGAAGAATTTGGATTTCAAATATTAAAAAGTGTTTTCTTTGACCTATAAAAGTACTAGTTTTGTGGTTTAGCCACAGGTGACAGATCTGTCCTAGACTGTCACTACTCTATTCCCTAAAGTGGAATGGGAAAGAGAATCAGAAGGTAACAGTGAGAAAACTCATGGGTTGAGACAAATCCAGTTCAATAGGTACAGCAAAAACTGTGTGCACAGGCAAAAGTGCATGAAATTCAATCAACCATGGGCAGCCATCTCCAGGAAAGCAGGTCTATCACATGCAACAGTGACTTGGGAAGACAAACACTATCACTCCAAATATTCTCCCCCTTCTTTCTTCTTTCCCCCCATTTATGTGCTGAGCATAATGCCATGTTCTGTGGGACATCCCTTTGGTCGTTTGGGGTCAGCTGTCCCTTCTGTGTCCCCTCCCAAATTCCTGTGCATCCCCAGCCTTCTTGCTGGTGGGATGGGGTGAGAGGCAGAAGTAGCCTTGGCCCTGTGTAAGCACTGTTCAGCAGAATCTAAAACACCCTTGTGTTATCACAGTTTTCAGCAAATCTCCAAGACATGTCCTCATACCAGCTACTATGAAGAAAATTAACTATTCCAGACAAAACCAGAAAAAAATAGAATAGATTTCCGCTGGCTAGATTCCATCAGAATTCCTAATTGCTCTTATAGAAGTTTTCTGGTGTACGTCATTTTCCTAGTGACAATGGCAAAAGAGTCAGTGTACATCAGATACAGCCCAAGTCGTTAAAGAGGCAACTTCCCTTTTCTTACCCAAAAAAATACCCACATTCAAAACATCAGACTAAATAAATTAAGTATACACACATATTTTCCTTGCATATCAAAATATTTCCAGCTATTTTGCCATTATTTACACATTTTGTCTGAGTAAAAAAAAAAGATATTTTAACACGCAATGAAATTTTCCCTTCAGTATGAAATATTGTGCAATGACTGTATGAGTAATGTGTAGGTGTCATGGCAAGAAAAATACCTCTAAAAATTCTAAGAAGTTGTTGAAAAGAACTAGTGTATTATAAATATGGATATGAAAAATCTCTGATATTTTCAGCTTTATTCTTGAAGCCAACTACAAGAATACTAAATGTAACATAGAGCAGAAGGCCCATGTACAACATATAGTATATATTCTAGATGTTTTTCTATGTATTTTTGTGGAGATTTTAGGCCATATGGATGATTGGTTAAATTTTAATTCATTGCTTTATTTACTTTTTGTGAGGATAAAGGAAATGAATGATATGCACATGTATAAAACTGATTCCTAAAGAATGCAATTAATTTCACAGTAATCTGAAACCACATGATTTTGATAATTGTGGATTTTTTGCTAACAAGTGGTCAATGAAATTGTAAAAAGGTATTAAATGGTTCAATACAACTAGATGGAGGAGTTTTTTCAAGTTCATTAAGCATGGCCAAAGAGATTAATTTCTTTAGGAAGCATTTTCTCTGTGCTAATGATTGTTCAATATTCTATTTTTTCAATATCCAAAAAAATAAAATTAATTGGAGAAACAATGAGGAATAATGAACTTAAATTTGTGATATAGTAGTACAAACTTATGTAAAGGGGAAGGAAATTCTGTGAACTCATACCAATTGATAATTGAAACTGAGAGGAGTTTTGCTGACAATTATAAATTAATGCACACAGGGTTCAAAATCCTTAAGCTGGGCACAGAATGAATTAAACTGAACTGCAGCATAACCTCCAGGTGATCTTGGAGCTTTTTAACACTTCTTCTGTCTGTGCAGACATGGCAAGAAAACATCTTTAATGAGTAGACAAAGCTAAGACACACACAGATATAGATTAGTATAATGTAGGATTTTTTTTTCAAATCCGAACCATCTTATGAACTTTACATATTTTATAGAAGAGCACCATTCTACAAAAGCCTATTTACTGTGTAAATGACACAAAAGAAGTACTAAAACACCATAAATAATTTACAAAGAATTGCCAGTTAAAATATAAATACTGTGGAAAAGTGCATGGGAAAAAAATCTGGTTTACTCTGCTATTTTCACAAGAATATTTTCACACTTGTCTTTCTCATCACAATAATTGTAACAGCAAAAAAAAGGTTGATTCTTCGAATAAAATTCTCGGACTTGAAAAAAAAGTGGAAAATCAGGTTGCAGAGACCTGGGATGGATTTGGCTACTCATGTCCAAGAAAACAAAACCTAATAATATTTAAATTTAAGAATAGAAAATTGCCTCCACAGATACTAAATCTATCACCATGTCTTCTAACCTACACAAAAACTATCACTGTTTTTTTTTGCTTTTGTTTTTTTCCCCCAATAAGTGCCATACTTGGAAGACCATTATTAGATACCACAACCTGCTTCCCTCTTCTTTATCAAGAAAACAACTCTATTAACATATTGTCAAATTCTTTTTGTATAATTTTCATTGCTGATATTTCAGTTTTCTCTGGTTTGTCTACACAAACATCAAAATTAGAGGCAACAAGCAAGCAAGCACAAGCTCTTAGGGAAGAACTTCTGTTCATTTTACAATCAACATTGCAGATAACATATTCCCTGAGAGCCCTCCCCCTTCTGGTGAAAGCTACTTTTTTTTTTTTTTTTTTTTTTTTTTTTGGTTGCTGTTGTTGTTGTTGTTGTTGTTTGGGGTTTTTTGTGTGTGTATGCTCTGCAGAATATCCTAACACCTTCATATTGTATTTCTATTGACTGACATATTAATGAACATTTGCAACCTATTAATTTAGGTTTCCTTTCCAAGTAAAACACCTTCCCCATTTTTTTTACTATTTTAATTATTTCAGATAATTTCTACAAGATGTATATTTTGAGTTATAATACTGCCCTTATAACAGTCCATTATTGACTTTCTGTATAATCTTCCAAACTTTGCTAATTATGGTGCTACAGGGGTGACTTTTTTGAGAAGTTACAAGGTTTCTCCATGCCCAGCAGAGTCAAGGCCAGACGGCCTCAAGACAGACCAGCCGCCGGCCAAGGCCGAGTCAGTCAGGAATGAGAGCAGCACCTCTGTGATTTAAGAAGGAAAGAAAGGTTATTGCACAGAATTAAATGCAGCCAGAGAAGAGCTGAGTGAGACATGTGAGAGGAATATCTATGCAGACACCAAGGTCAGTGGAGAAGAAGGGGGAGGAAGTGGTCCCAGAACCATAGTGGAGACCTCCTGCAGCCCGTGGTGCAGACCACAGTGAAGAACCTGTGCTCCTGCAGCCCATGGAGATCAATGAGGATGCAGAGATCCACCTACAGCCCATGGAGGAGACCAAGCCAAGAGCAGGTGGATACCTGGACAATGGCTGTGAATCCTTGGGAAACCTATCCTGGAGCAGGCTCCTGGCAGAGACCTGCAGTCCTGTGGAGAGAGGAGCCCGTGCTGGAGCAGGTTTCCTAGTAGGATTTGTGTTCCTATGGAGGACCCACACTGAAAAGGCTGGGCCTGAAAGGCTGCCCCCCGTGGAAGTGTGGCCCCTGTTAGAGCAATTTGTGGAGAATCATTACCCATGGGATGGACTCACACCGGAAAAATTTGTGGAGGACTGTGTCTCATGGAACAGACCCTACAGTGGTACAGAGTAAAGACACTTCCTCCAGAGCAGCAGCAGGAAAAACCTGTGATAAACTGACTGTAACTCTCATTCCTTGTTTCCCTGTGTTGCTGGGGGACAGGAAGTAGAGCTTGAGAAGGAGGTAGGGGGTGGAGTGGGAAGGTGTTTTTGACTTTTATTTTACTTCTTTGTTGTGCTCTGATTTATTTTAGCTATAAATTGAATTAATAACGCTAAGCTGTCTCTTTCACTCATGATAGTATTTGGTGAGCAACCTCTTCCTGTTCTCAACTCATGAAACTTTTACTATATTTCCTCTATTCTGTCCACTTATGGAGGGGAGTGATAGAGCTTTGGTGGCTTTCTGCAGTCAAGCCGGGGTCAACCCACTACATGATGCTAAGGCAGGTCATGCCTTATGTTTTCACTTACCCCCAGGCAAGTTACCCTAGTCAAGGAGGAAAATGAGGCTGATTTACATGACCAAAACAAAGACCTTTTGCACTCGTAAAAATGGAAGTGGGGAAACCAATTTTGGTTCCAGCTTCCATCACTAAAATACTCTCAACCTTGACCACCTTCACCTCAAAAACTTACATCATCAGTGGCTATCACTGTAGGCATTAACAGTATCAGCTTTGTGGCATTGCTCACTCACAGCTAATTTGGAATACACTTATTAAAGACTAAGTCCTTTGAATAATACCATGGGTGCTGTTAATGAATGTTTACTAAAGTTTTTTTTTTTCTTTTTTTTTCAATCAGATTACTACTCTCCACATATTAAAACTGACCGATAAATATTTTTGTAAAATCCCTCATTTCTTTCTACTTTGTGAAGTAAAAGATTGGAGTGACAAATTCAAATCAACATCCAGTTTTCTACCTATTTATCACTATCTAAAATGTCCTTTAATGTTTCTGAACTTTCTATCTCAAGCATGGATTTTGCAGCATCATTTGTTCCATATCTTTATTACATGTTATCATATTAATAATGTTCTTAAATGCTGTTGGTTTCACAGTGAGAAAAGGTTTCCAAATCCTGACAGGCTTGCCTGCCAGGTGTAATACATTTACAAGAAAAGGCAAATGTTATGGAAAAATAATCTTCATAATAAGTTTTCAGCACTGGGTTTGTAAGAAGGCTTTCTTTGAGATGATCCTTGGAATATTTTACTATTTTACAATGATACAATCTTTTTTTTAGAAATAAATTTATACCTCTTAAAGATAGCTAAAGGGTTAAGAATTCCGTTCTAGAAATTGTAACTTGGAATTAACAAAGGATTCATACTTAAATCAGCTTTGTGTCATACTCTTATCATAACTTTCACCTTGTTTCACTCGAAAGATCACATTGTATCTGGGATCCAGAAATGCTATGGCATTGCAGCATATTATTTTGAGTAAAAGAGACAAAGAGGTTCTCACTTTTCCCAATGTAAATAAACACAATACAAACTTCCAAAGTTTAAAAAAAAAATACATTGAATTATGGGATTGGTAAAACTAATCCATAATGAAACACTCTCTTTCTTGATAAGCTCTATTGCAGTACTAATTTGGAAAAGTGGCAATAGATGACACAGAGCTATGCTTCTTTAGCAAAATTAAAAATATGCACGTTTTGAAAAGTTAAATGGATAAACAGTTATTTTTAGACAGGAAAAATTATAGGCTAAACGTACGTGCAAACTTTATCAATTTTAAGATTTTGCTGTCTGAGAACAGGGAAATTATTACAACAATGTTTATTGCACACCTTTTTTCTGGTGTTTCTCTCTCTCTTTTTTTGTCTCTTATATGCATACATAAATGTTTTTATACTGATAAAAATTGAGACATTGGTAATTGTAAAACTTGTAAGTTATAAATATGTACAATTAACTAAACATACATTCCTCCTAAAAAGCACTATATAAAATTAAATATATTGTGTGTTTTATTAAAACTAAAACATATTTTTATTTCAGTTTAGCCATACAGTGCAGAAGGATTCCCTTTTACATGAAATTAAACCAAAAAATATTAGAGGAGTAAGCCCTTCATTTTTACAGGCATTCAGTTCTCAGGACTGAGCTAAATGTAATTTTTAAAGAAATCAGCATAACCTTATGATATGTTTCAATTTGCCTAAAATGTGTTTCAGGAAAAAAATAATCAAAGTTATGTTATAGTTCTAAATACATTTGTTTGAACATTTACTCAGGTCTCTACCTGTTGGTGTTTGAATTCTGCAATATATTTAACAGTTTAAAACATATGCCATTTTAACGAACACAAATACTAAATTCAAGATTAGATTCAATATTAAAAACTGGGGCATTTTCTGCTTAGTAACAAAAATTAAGTATCTCTGTGCTTGGCAAACCGGAAAAAGATCAATTGAAAATTGTATTGTCTCCCTGCCAATATCTGGAATAAAGAGATAACTTTCAGCTTTATACTGTATTTCTTACTGTGTTAAGAAAATGTACCTGGTCTCATGCATCTTCACACAACTGGTCAGGTGTTTGCCAGAATCATCTCCTTTCCTTTTTAAAAGTTTTCCCATATGATTATGAAACAATTGTGGAAAAAGCAATCTTGATTGTGAGTATAATTGGAAACAGCCCTTGAAGCTGTAATATTGATGGCCCCTGGAGTACCACACAATTGGGAATGCTAAGGCAAGTGTAGGGGCAAGGTGAGGCATTATGTTACTCCTCCTCCAACTTCAGTGATATTACTACATTTTTCAAAGCATAGCCTGCTGTGTATTTCTTGGCGATTCAGAAATTCACAACTTATGATGTCCAATTAAATTTTTTTCTTTAATAATACTGATATCAATATTTGAGCTGTTCACTGCAGACTTCCTTCTTAACCGAAACACAAAAAACCATTTTTTTAAATGATGTAAGCCAAAATTATTTTAGACTTCTGCATATGGATGAATCATTACCTAAAAAATATTATTGCTTCCAACTGATTGTGAACTATAAAGTAATTATCCCAAATGCAAACATCTAAAATTGTGAAAGATTTACCTCTGCCAAACTATCAAGTAATGGAAAAAATCATTCATATGGTTTTATGACATAACTTTTCTTTTTAAGACAATTAATTTTTTCCTCTTTTGAGAACTACTGATATAAAATAACCCATCCTATTTTCTCATAATCTTTGCTGTATTTAAACTCTTAGTAGTTCCTATATTTGAACATCTTGTTTGTAAACTTCATTCCTTAAACCATTAAACACTTAAATGAGATGAGATGGATAACTATTGTTGAATCAGTTGCAAATAAGTCCTTTAGAGATCTTAAAATGTCCTTATTTTTAAATTTTCCTTTAAAATTTCTATTTTTTTCTATATTCATTTCTATAGGTCTGTATCACTATCTCACATCACATAGAGAGAGCAGATTTATTGGCTGTTCAATCTGGTTTTTATGTCTCCTGCTTACTCATTTTCCTTTCCAAAGTATCTGGGGTCATTTCCAAGCTGATTAGGTAAGTTCATACATATCCAAAACATAATGTATTACCCCCAGTCTTCAATGAATAAGTAAATCTACAAAAATATTTTCTTGCACTAAAATTTTAATGAAAGTTTATCACTGGGAAATTTTTTAAAAAGATTAAAATTTTAAAAGAACATGTTTTCACCAATGCCTGCATTTTTGTTGTATTTTATGCCTTGCTTTTACCTTTTCTTTCTCATAGCCTACAGCAAGGCATAAAACTCAATGACATATTAGAAAAAATTGGTATACTGTGAAGACTGCCATAGTTCAAAGGGCTATATGAGGCCTTTCACCTCCAAGTCATGGGCTGGAATGCAGCAGAGGCTGATAAGGGACTGAAAGGTCACCATCTGGCAGCTGCTCTAATGGTGCAGTACAAGTCACCAGCAGAAGTCAAATCCCAGGGGACAAGCATCTATAACACAGAAATCATCAAAACACCTGGTGTTCATTGGCAGTCTCTGATAACAGAATAAAGATTGACATGAAGACGCAATTCCATTCTCATCTTTAGGTGAAGCCCCCACAGGGCTAGAGTTGAGATACATGAGTTAGTACCAGTGGATAACTGACTGCAGATGCATCTGCTTGTGGTGATAAGAAAATAATTTCAATTTATATGGCTGTCACAAGCTAATGTGCTTTATAAAATCTTTTCTAAAGGAATAATGACTTCCCCTTTAAAAAATAATTATGTTACTCTCTGCAACAGGTAAACATTGACAATGGCATAAATTCTATTATCACAGTACTCCTTTCTTTTGTACTCAGGTAGATGCTGGGATGTATTTGAATGGAAATCTTTATAATTCAGTATTACATTGTGCTAAAGCTAGTGTATGAAATACACTTCTTAAAAGATGTTCTTTAAGTGTACTTGCAGGTTTGTCCTTGAATAGTTTGGCCCTGAACTGGTTTTGTTTTTTTCTACTGGTTGCTTTCTTTAATTGCTTCTTAATTTTGACTGACTTCTTCATTTCTGTTCCACATTTTCTCCATTACTTCTGCTTTCACTGGTTATTTTTTAAGAGTTGGATGGCTTACATTCCTCCTTAATACTTAGATTGCTGGTGCAGCTTAGAAAGCTGATTAATAAACCCACTGTGGCTAATAAAAGGAAGGGGAAAAAGGACAGTCTCCGAAGAATTCCTGTTGACGCTAGTCCTTACAGACATCTGTAAGGATGGCTTTCTGTGAAACATGCTTCCTCAGAGGCTGTATTTTGAGTTTTCAAGCACATTTCAATGACAATCATTAAGTGCTCCATTTCATCTGAGATTTCATGTGTACATATAAAATTAAGACATTATGAGAATACATATCAAGGTATTATGAACATGCATGAGAAATAGTATTCTGTTCCTTTCACACTTTATCTAAAGACTCTTCAACAACTTCATACAAGCATGTTTTTTTATTATGTAGTGTTTTAAACTGAAATGCCTGAGACTCCCTTTTTGTTCCATTTTTCCTCTTAATGTCTTATTCATTAAGGAGAACATGAAAAATGTTTCACTGTTTATTAGTGTATTATGATGAATAAGTGAAAAGAAAAATCTATGAATTTAGAGGGTTTTTTTATTATTACAATTGCCATCTATCCTGGTTTTGGGATTTCTCCTTGTGCTCTCATCACAGATTTTCAAAGTTAAAAATCTCTTTCTTCAAGAAATAATTTCCATTGTTCTGTCAGAGCCCTTTGATTTTCTTAAGTGTTAGCATCTTCTGTTACCTGGTAACTTCTAATCAAGCTGAGGATATAGAAAGAGCACTGAGACCAATATCTCTTCTGGCATTTCATGTCCCATTTATTCAACACTAAATGAAAATATGTTTCCCTAGATAGATGGTTTATTTTTCATTTCCTTTCACTTAAAATATATCATCACTACAAAACGCTCTTTGAACCTAGAAAAATGTTAATTACAAGCAGATAACCTCTGACATACAACTTGACTAGAATAATATACATTTGCATGTGAACAGTTTTATACCCAAAGAGTGTGTTTCATGTCTTTGCTCACAGAGGCTGGCAGAATGTAATTTGCAGGTGGTCTGAACCATAAATCTATTCCTACTTACGAATCATTTTCTTATTACTTAAAATTCTAATATATTCCATCTAATCTGTGTAACTTCTTATAATGTCTAGTCTTGCAAGACCACAGTTAAATGCTTGAGTGTAATGTAGCAGGAACAACCAGATATTTTGGAAATGGATGTAAAATTTGATATCTGGATCTGAGCTTCGGCTCTACCACAGATTTCTTTAATGATTGGAAAATTACTTATAATAAAACTTTAAAGTATATTTTGATCCTAACATCCTCTGATATGACCCAAATGAATTAACATGTTAAAAACAGAGAATTAAGAGTGAGAATGAATAGTGAAAATTTTTGTTAAAGAAAAATATGCTATTCAGGCATGTGTCAGGCTTTGATATTAATATAGACTAGAAAAAATCAGCCATAGTAATTAAAATAATTTTTGGGAATCAAAACATTCAGGTGGCTCCTTTGGCAAATTTCTGTGGTTTCAAACAGTAGTAATTAAACTAAGTAGTTACTCCTAGAAATATGTAATGGGTTAAATCATATAAATACTATTTTCTGTTTCAGCAGTTATATTCAGAGAAGGCGTCGTGTAGGTACATGAAAAAAGTTTCACTCAGATATCAATCTCAGACAAAAATTAATTCATGACCAAAACCATTGGCCAAAACTATCACCTCCAATAATATTTACAGTATGCCTGTTGGAGAGATCATTACTACATGGACAAGGATGATGACGCAAAGTGAGCGCTGATAATGGAATCACAGAATATTCTGAGTGGTACAGGACCAACAAGGATCATCTCTGTAGTGAATGGCCCATACTGTGACCAAAACCACAACCTTGGCATTACCAGCACCATGCTCTAAGCATCTGAACTAATGTAGGAGAAGGGAATACAGGTGAACTTGCTCTTGGTAAGTAACAGCTATGTTAATTACCCAATTCAGCCTCACTCCTGATGAGTCACAGCTACAGCCAATAAAGATGAGTATGATTAAAGGAAGTGGGTTAGCTGGTGAGGGAAGAATCATGGAGGAGGCAGCTTGAGGAAGAGGGAATCAGAGGATCATGAAGAAGAAGGAGGATCCTGGGGATAGTGAATCACTGGTGTGAGGACAGTCTGGGTCTGCAGTTAGAGCCTGTTGTTGGAACCTTCAGTTGTAGTCTAGCCAGGTAAAAGCCTGCAGTCAGAGTCTGCACATGGATACCTGCAGTCATAGTTTAACAGGAAATGCCCAGCAGTCAGAGGCTGGGAGGTAAACCTACAGCAGGAGCTTGCTGCAGGCAGAGTCTGTGAATAGTTGGAGTCAGGATGGCTGAGCTGTAAAGAGGAATAAACCAGGACCCTTTTTGTGCTGTGATAAACTGGAAGTCTGTGTCTTGGCTTAATTTCTGAGCTTCTTATTCAAGGGCAGCAGCAGGCCAAGTCAGTCCACCCAAAAGCTGAGGGATCACTCAGGCACATTAAGCAAAACCACACTCAACATTGGGTTGATGTGAGGGCACTAAGTGCCATGAGGTCTCTGTGAATGTCGTCCAAGCTCCCAGGGAAGGCTTCCCCTCCCAGACCCACCATTCCCAGGAAAATATTTCAGTCAATGTGTTTAGTGGGGATAAAAGCAGAGGTATCTTTCAAAAGACTCTGTTAACTACTACTCAACAATTATGCCAGATGTCTGCAGTGAAATTCCCAAAGCCAAAGAAAACCTACTTATTTTATGCTATCTTTAATAGACCGGAATTCAGACTGATTTTCTTTAGAAAAACTTAAAATGAACTTGAAACCAATTATTGATTTCATGACACCTTAGCATGGAACTTGTTCATCTCCCAGCTTATCACAGATTGTTCTATTTAATTTTATTCCAGAAAAAAAATAGTAAATATTGTTAAAATATTTAAGTGTATTAAAATGTTAACATGAAATATTTTTTTGAAATTCTCGGGAAATCAGTTCTGGAAAGCTCTCAGGAGCCATTGTATTAATGGACTATACAGGAAAATATACTATACTATACTAGAAATGAAACCCTTTCTCAACTTTGACTGTAATAGAAATTTTATTTAACGCAAACTTACCACAAAACCCATTTCATAGGACTTCAAATTAAAAATTATAATAAAATTAATAAAGTTGTAAAAATCTACTCATCAAGAATGAAAATACATGCATAGATGATCTAAACATATCCTCATTCTCCAGTCATGAAATTTTTAAAGTTTATTTTTGTGAAAACTGTTTCCACAATTTTTCTATTTTCACCTCACCGAAAACCTAAAAAAATTTGAAAAAGTTCCAGTCACACCTTTTTTGTCTTAGATGCATTACCTTTTTTTCAGTTACTAAATTTTCATTATTTTTATTCACTTAAAAAATGTTAGTGTACTAACTAAATACCGAATTTTTAATGGTTAAAGTTTTTAATAGTACTTAAAATTCCAATAAAAAAGAAGCGGAAAAGTAATCTACCAATAAAGAAAGAAGGATCTGAAACTTCTAATTAGCATAGTTGGTTTCACTGGTAAGTAAGGCAAAAAACTAGGGAATTTGTTAAGTCAGTGATGATATTGTTCATTATAACTACAGCAGTCAGGAAAAAGCCAGCAGTTCATGATGGCTTTGTCTAATTTAAATTTTCATATTTTTATTCTTTAAGTTTACTTTAATATGATGAGGCCTGGCATGCCCAAAACTTTATGCTACTCTGGAAACAGTCTGTAGGAGATATGAAACTAATGATCCAAACTGAAAGAAGTGTCTGTTAAATGCGAATGTAAGGGAGACAAAATACGTTATTGCTACACTTATATATTATGTGCTGAAAGGGCCAAGTTACTCCAAAGTACTGACATCGATAAAAAGTATGGATTCCTTTTTTGTTTTGTTGGTCATCTGGCTAATTTTAGCTAAACTTGATACAAGAAGGCCCACTTAGCCTATTATTTGGTCTCTGGAGGTATTGAAAAGAGAATCTAAGGAATGTATTTAAAATTATTCTATTTGATTTAATAGAATATTTTTAAATTACTTCTAAATATGTTTAGCTCATAGTGGTAGCCATGCAAAATCTTTTCTGTAGATACAAAATGTTGATAGCATATTGAAAAGAAGCTACAATTGAGGCAGAAGCTCTGAAAATTAGAAACAAGGGTGATTATACAGCCTTGTCAAATATAACAATCCTGAGGTGACCTATCCTGTGTTTGCCACTTATGTTTAGAAGTCAGTGAGGATTAACACATGGTCATTAAAACTCTCTGAAAGTGTGTAGCCTTGAGGGCAGTGAGAAAGAGAGAAAGCAAGAAGAGCTATCTGACAAGATCTCAATTGCCCCACTGAAAATCAGCACCTACCTTGTGACTTATTCCATTTTTTCAATTAGGGAGCAGGTGTCATAAACACCAATGTGACATTTCAAAATGCTTACAAGTTATGTTTTGGCCTGCTTGTATGGAAACGCATAGTAAATGGGGGGGAAAATAATCTACTCTTATTCTGTCCACTGCAGTTGTCTTGATTCCATAAAGCAACTGTTAATCATTCCTGTAGCAGTTTGCCTTTTCCGATACGTCCTTTCTAAATCATAAAATCACAGAATAGTTTGGTCTTGAAGTTACCTTTGTCGTGATCTGATCCACTCAAAGACATCAGTCCATGAGTCAGGGAATGTCTATGTTCTTACTATATAGTCGCTTTAACTCCAGCAAACAGCCCACTGTTTAGTGTAAAGTTAACAAGCCCTTAATTTTGACAACACACTTCAACAAGCCTCTGGTCCTCACAAGAAACCTCAGTACAGAGTAAGGCATAGAATATGACAGCTGCACTTTGCCAAGATGAAAAATGAGAAAAGGTTGAAAAGGGAGAAAGACAAAGAATTGCCAATCTTTAGGTCCTGTTTGATCCTGCTGTAAAAATGTTCCAGGTTTTGGGTCAACAAAGAAAAAGAGAGAAAGACAGAGAGGGGGAAAAGGAGGTGAGAGGTATTGACCCACTTTATTATCTTACTATTGATAGAGTTGAGGGTTGTTGGGTTATTTTCTGGATCTTTCCCCCACCCCCAGCTAATTTATGAATATAGTAGAAGTTCTAATATGAAAGCTGTTCATTTATCCTTAGCCTTATCTTCCTGTCTTTTTACCATAAGACTAATATTTTGTAACTTTTTTTTTCTCCTTAAAAGGCTTTATATCTAAAACCCTCCTAGAAACATTGCCAGTTTTTGTTTTCAATCACATTAGATTAATTTATCTGCATAAACTCACATTTCTTAAACAGTCTGTAATGGGTTTGTTGAAGAATCTGACTCAAATAGGATTAGATTTTTAAAAAACAGCCTAGTTTCCTTTTAAGGCATATACCAGAAGATGGCCACCTCTGTGTTTTATCAGAACACAGAAAAATGACTAGACCATAGTGCTCTCTGGAGAAAATTTAAATTTGCTGATTTGAAAACTTGGTTAGTATGGCAATACTGTATGGATAACCATCTGCTTACTTAGACGAATTCGGGGAGCTTCACTAAGATCCATCTAATCAGACTGTAATGTAAGAATCTGTAAACTTTATTATCAGAGAATGGCCTGGGTTTCAGAAGCAGACAATCAGGATCAAATTCTAATGTCATATAACCAATCTCTGTATACTAAATCAATGGGACCTATATACCTGCATCTCGGTTGAAATTTAAATCTTTTGAAGTGAGCAACACTGCTGTATAAATTATGAAGCTGGCATTTTGTAAAAATCTCCCAGTGACTGTGATGTACTCTGTGCTAGAGCAAGGACTTAAAAATTTGGCTTGCTGAGAACATAAAACAGACAGTTCATAGTCACAGAAGCCAGAACACTAATATCCTAGAAGCCAAGCCTATTGCATTAGCAATGAGCAAATTCATAATGGCTTACTCTTTACAGAAGCAAATGCTAATACGTTTCGACTTTCTGGCACAAGTTTCAAAGAGTGAAGTCATGGAAAGGCTTAATTCTGTATATTTGTTAAACTGCGGAATGATAAATATATCTTAAATAGCTTCTTAATCACCAAGAAACTTAAGTTTCTTAGACAATGTGAGCTTAGTAATTTTTCTAGAGTCAATCAAAATAATAAAAAAAACCCAACCCAACAACCACCAAAAAAGCAAACCCAAACCACCACAAAACCCTCTGACTCTATACCATCTGTAATGCTATCTATGTTCACAGCATCACATGTGAACTGAATCACATTGTTGGCAATATAGCAGATTAATCTAGTATCACAAAGTAGATAGTATATTTCTTTTCCTCTGTTTTGTATCTTCAGAAAGAGTAAAGAAGAAAAAAGAAAAAATTCTGCAACAATATTTCATAAAGTAGATCTAAGTTATCTCTTGTCTCAAATTTTAGATTTCTTTTTTGTTACCATGTCAGTTTAAAGAAAGCATTTAGATTTTCCTGAACAACTGGGGAATCACATATTCAAGACTTTTTGGAAGATGACACAAGGAAAAAGTAATTGACCAATAGAGGGCCCTGAAATCCAATTAGTGCAGAATGAGTAATCAGAAATGACATCCCAGATATAAATCTGATGTATTAATTGGACCAGCATGGGAACTATGTAAATAAAAATAAACTATTTATTATGTTCTACCACAGGGGAAAAAAAGGAAAAAACAACAGAGATTGTTAATTCTTTCAGCAATTAATTACTTATCTTTAGGAGTAAAGATTTGTGAAGTGAAAATCTTAGGAGCAGTAGACCACTAAAATCTGTATGCTAAATGCTACTGGATGCCTGACTATTTCTTCGCAATTTCCTATGTCCTTGCAATATTTTTTATAAGGTCTCAGTGTGAAGCAAAAGATTAAAAACATTTCTTTTTCTTGTTGAATTCACAGTAGTGATGCAAAAAAATGTAAACTGAATTTTTCATCACTCTAAAAAAATTATGAAACTATTGCCAAGTCACTGAACAGCAAGGAAAACTATGTGATGACATAGGAGTAAACAAATAACAAACCTGTGGAAATGTGCAGCCCAAGAAATGTTAAGGAACACACTTTTGACCTATAGCCTATTTAAGAGGAAAGACAGTCAAAACTAAATGATTTGCAGTAAATACTGTCTATACAAAGAAGATCTGTCATAGCTAGTATTTGTCTATAACATTCAAGTAGTATTTGTTAATGTAAATGCATTTGATAATAAATGAGAAGTGTTTAAAGAAAATCAAGGTCTTCTTTCAGATAATGATGAAATACATTTGAAAGTGAAATAACACATCAAAAATTAGAAAGGGGTCAAACATTAGAAGATATACACCAATATTTGTGTTCATTTGAAATACCATCCACTGAAACTATGAACAGTCTTTTAAGTTAAAAGCAGGTTTTTGTTTCCACTGTATTTTCCTTTGTTTTTCTTTCACTCTGGTGTGAAAATATCACCTAAATGAAAGAGATTCAAATGAACAAGTACAGTCAGTTAGTTTAACTGTGGTTGTCCCAAAAATATAAATGCCAGTCACATATTTTGACAGCAGTGCAATTTTTGGAAGTGAACTCCCTTTTAAAATTGAAAGAAAATTTGATTTAGCTGTTCTATTGATTATATCTGATATGGAAAAATATACCTTTTTATGTAATTTAGTCTATTTGATTCCTAGATCAGCATCACTTCCCAGAAAATATTTTTGAGATGATGGTGAGGTTATGCTGTTGATAATTCAGATCTTATTTTTTACTATGGCCCCTAGTGACTTGATCTCTGCACTGGTTCCTAGGCTAATGTGACTGTAAGATATGCACCAGTTGCTCAGAAGTCATCTTGATTCATACCTTGTGCTGAATGTGTCAACACACTTATAGGAAGACAAAAAAATATCAGGAATATAGAGAGGCTCCCTGCTCTTCTGCATACCCTGTTCTTCAAATGGCATAGGCTTCAGCAGATTAGGCTAAATTCTGAGAGGTATTTTTAGCAACACCACTCCTTTCACAGTGAACCATGTTTAGACACATTTTGACAATGTTTCCAGCTGCACAGTTAAATCATATTGATGGTTTATTTATCTTCCAGGGGCCATGCAATATCTGTTACCAAGGAGGTTAGCACAACTCTAATTTACCAGGCCTTTCAGTATGAGTCTTCTACTGTTTTCGGCTTCTAGATACTGTAATAACATACTTGTTCGGAATTAAGTAGATGTGACCAGACCCTGTGTTCTTTAATTCTACTCACATTAAAGCGCTGACTTAGCTTTGAAGAGGTCTTTTTTGGTTCCGAAATTCTTTTAACAATATAAATTGCAAGATTTATATTGCAATTTATATTTTTATATTTCATATTCAGATTTTTACATCTGAAATAATTCTAATAGGGCTATATGCTGGTAAAGCACGTGCTTAAAGGCATTTTATGACCAAGGTTAAATGCCAAAAGAACTTTTATCCTAGAGCATTAAGAGGGTGCTGAGAAAAATTTCACAGTCATTTATTTGCCTGATGTACAAGCACAAAAAAAAAAAAAATCACAAAATATTTTCATTTAATCCCAGAAAGGGCTGAGGAAGAAGGGGCCTCTAGAAGCCATCTGGTTTAGCCACCCTGCTCAGTCAAGGCCACCTGAAGTCAGTCTCCCAGGACAATATCTAAACTCCTTTGAAATATCTCCAAGGTTGGCAACTCCATGACTTCTCTGGGCAACCTGTTCCAGTGCTTAGTTACTCTCATTGTGAAAAGTATTTCATGACGTTCAGAAGAAACATCCTGTGATTCAGTTTATGTTTATTGTGTCTGATCCTGTCACTGAGCACTGCTGAGACGAGTCTGGCTCTGTCCTATCCCTTTAAGTATTTATATGACAAACCCCCCTGAGCCTTCTCTCCTAGGCTAAATAGCTCCAGCTCTTTCAGTGTTTCCTCATAAAATAGTTGCTTCAGCACCTTTGTCATCTTTGTGGCCCTTCCTTGAACTCTCTCCAGTATGTTCATAGCATTCTTGTCCTGGTACAGTACTTCAGGTATGGCCCCATCAGTGCTGAGTAGAGTGGAAGAGCCACATCCCTCAGCCTGCTGGAAATATTTGCTTACTGCAACCTCAGACATCATGAGCCTTCTTTATAGCAAAGGTGCAGTGCTGGCTCCTGTTCAACTTGTTATCCACCTCCCAAAAGATCTTCTCTGCAAATCTTTTTAGACCTCTGCCCAAAAAAATATGGTGCCAGAAGTTGTTCCCCTCCCCCACCAGGTGCAGGATTTTGCATTTCTTGTTCAGCTTCATGAGATTCCTGTCAGCCCATTTCTCCAACAAATTGACATCTTTCTGGACGCCAATATAACCTTCTAGAATATCAGCCACTTGTCCAAGTTTGGTGACATCAGCAAACTTTCTGAAGGTACATTCTGTCCCATCATCCAGATCATTAATGAAGATCATGAGCAGGACTGGTCTAGACTCACAGAGAGTAGTAGATTAATTTTTATCTGGGTTTTAGTAAGAATTTTGGTACTGTCCTCCACAGCATTCTTCTGGACAAGTTGCCCAGCTGTGGGAAGGGAGTTTCATGGGCACTGGGTTTTCTTCCAGAAATTTGGCTAAAGGGCAGAATTTGAAGGTGTACTTGCTTTTAATGTTTAACTTCTGTTAGGACCATTCAGTTCATTCACCTTGGGCTCCTGACATTTTTGCCTTATTTCTTGCCTGTTGAGATAAACTGCTCTTGGAGGTCAGATTTTTGTGATATTGTAGGGCTTTCAACACTGTGGCATGGTGTAGAATTATCATTCAGTCATGCTTTTTTTTTTTTTTTTAATCAAGATTGCATTTTATATGACATGAGGTCTGGTTTTCTGTCAACATGTATTTAATCTTTTAGAAGAACAAAATGAAAAGACATAACTAAATATATTGATTCAGGTCACTTGGACATTGCATCCTCTGTGTGGCTACAGGCCTCAAGAGAGTTGTTACTCAAATGACTCATAAGCCTTTTCTCTTCTATGGGCCAAATTTTGCAACTGGACAATTCTTACCAATTCTCTTTGATAGTCATGAAGCAGAATTTTAGCTTCTCTTTCTCCTTGAACCAAAAAGACTTCCTTTCTAACTTCAATCCCTGGAGAATGTTCCTAAATGAATTCTGAAAAGTCCTGTAAGAAACTACAATATGCTGAACATGTTGAACAAGGTCTTGATCAGAAATCAAGCATTCAATTTTATTTTTTCTACCAGAAAACTGAAAGTATGCTAAAAGTATGCTATGCTGAAGGTATTTGAAGAATGTATATAGCAATACAGCTGCAGCATAATGTCCTATTTGTGAAGGACTCTTGGTGTAAACAAGTTGAAGGGGATGGGATATTTTAATTTGAAGTCAGATTATATATTGGGTTTCTTCACTTAAAAACATTATATCTCCCCTCCCACTGTTCTAGCTTCTTAGTCTTCATGTCTTATTCTTATATGGGGATTTTTAATTTAAAATACCCAATGGTATGCCCATTCATACAACATTAGCATATGATTACTCTTGTGGAAGACCATACCTCATAAGATCAAATATATTTTGGTAGACATAGAAAAAAAATAAGCTATTAGGTTTGCTTGATTTCTTTTTTCTTCTTGAAAATCCTTGCTTATAGTCCAATTGTACTGAAATATAGACATCAAACAGAAAAAGTTACACTGATTAACATAAATAATATTAATCATTATTTACTATTGCAGATAGTAAATTTAAGATGTCAATCCTTTGGAAACATACTATCTGGGAATAGTGCATTTTTTATATTGCAGGTGTGGGCATCTGTTTGTTGTATTGACTTCATACAGAAAATATCTTTTGTGAAAACTTTTTTGCTTTTGTAGTCATGAATAACTTATTGGGGGGTTTTGGTATTCGGTTTGGGGTTTTTTTGAGAAATAAGAGATGTTTTTTAGAACGGTAATTAGAAACTACAAGAAAGGAACCCAGGTAGTGTCCAGGTGCCTTCTTTTATGAATGTAAGTAAAAGAATTTCTACCTGTTTCCTTAGAGATTTTTGGGTGAGTTATACAACCACACAGCTTTCAGCAATAAAGACAACTTAATTTAGACCATTCTTTGTGCTCTTACTCCTGGCGTTTATTTACTACTCAAAGCAGTGCAGTTCTCTACAAATTCATTTACAGTAGTATAATATGTTGTCTGTGGGCTGCAAAGGAAACCAGACCACAGAAAATATGTAAATTTTTTAAGTACTTTAAGTTTTAAGTATAGTAAGTACTTCTTAAGGGGAGAGATAAGGTAGGAGGTTACTTTCAATACAGAGCATATTGGTTATTACTAATAATAATTAACTATAATAATTTTAATAATAATTAGGAAAAAAAAGCTAACAGGTAGCCACCTTATGAAGTCATAGGTTGTTTTAAACCTGATTATTATGGGTTTTGCAAAGCAGCAGCCTCAGTATCAGGATTTTGTGGTTTGTGTGTACCTCTAATAGTAATGTTTCACTCCAAAGTACAAGCTCTTCCATGTAGCTCATGAAAATCAAATAAAGTCAAATTGTTTAGAGACTGTTACTGACTTGAGAATTCTATCAATCAAAGTCAACTGCAAGCAGAATTGATGGGTCTCTCAGGTTCATGATCACATCTAAACAGTCTAAGTGATAAGAGTGTAATACCACTGGATCTATTAAAAATGTCTCTACTAGAATAATTTGCACATAATACACTAACATATATTTCTATTAATGAAGTGTATGGGAACCAAAGAAAAATATTATTTTACCATATTATATCAATAAGTGGATCCTTTGGATTTTCTTATTACCACAGAATGTCTAGTCACCAGAGAAAGTGGGGCATTCATTTTCTTTTTTTTGATGTACAAGCAAATTACACATTATTATTATTATTAATAATAATAATAATAATAGTCACATGGTACAGATCCTTCAAATTATAGCTGAAGAGCATCTGCTTCTTCTGTCAGTGTCTGTTGCACACAAAACCTATAAATTTCTTTCTTATCTAACATGCAAATTGCATATTTGGTGATAAGCTTTTGCACAACCTCAAATTTTGGGATTTAATTATATGATTTAGGATCTCTGCCTGTATCATGATTATTGGAAACAATTTTTAGTTAATAAGATATTAATTACTTTGTTCTACACATAGTCAAATACTTCAGAAGAGGATTGCACTGTTTCTTAACTTAAACTCTGTTAGAACAAATATTTTCAAGGGCTTGCTATAGAATATTTATCTTTTTTCTAAACATTTGTTGCATTATTACCAGTTGAGCTCATTATCTCCAACAGATATAAAATTAATTGTTATATTGTCTCACTTTTGTCTATACTAGTCACTTGTATGACCCAAAGGACAAATACAAAAGTGACAAAAGAAATTCACACTCCCAAAACTTTCATATTCTTGTCAGTATGATGACTCCTCACTGGAGTTATATGGAATGCATTCTGGAGGACTGAAAGAGTAGAAATTATGAAAACAGCCATTCAAAACAATTTTTAACTTTGTGCTGTGACCATTGAAAACTGAACAGTGCCCTTGAAATAGGTATGCCTCAGAGACATGTTTATACTTGAATATAATAATTTGTTTCATTCATTAGACTTGAGGGAGAAACCTTTTGAAGATGCAACATCTTCAAGTGTTTTAATTTTTCCAAGGTCATTTTAGAAGATAAAAGAAATTAAAGCATACACAGTGACATGCTGCTTGATTACATTTTTAACATCTCATCAGTGTTCTTTAGTGACTTACATTTTTCATTATCTGTTGTTCTTCAAGTTATAGCTCCCACAGTTTTGCCTTCCATACTTTGAGGCTTTGCTTAATTATATTTAGATTCACTCAGAGACAAGGTGTAGGAAAGGTGAATTAAAAAACAATCCCTGATAATCATGAAGACATGATGTACATTGCCTCCCTTGACATGTCTGCTCATATATTCATACAGAATGGGCCAGAGACATATAGCTGGTATAGTTGGTGGTTAGCAGTTTTGGGGTTTTTTTCTCCATGCTTGTAATCCCATGGCTTTCCACAGACCAAAGTGATGAATTACTATCAACCAAGACAACTTTTTGATGTGTCCTCTTGTACATGAAAAACTGGGCTGAGACCACCTGAAGTCATTTCTCTGGAGATTTTGAACAAGTATAAAAAATGGTTTTGTTTTGGACTTGGTAGGCCTCAGAAATGAAAGTGCCAGTATGTCGAGGACAACACATCAATCTAATTTGCTACCTGCATTCCCAATCCTATTCTTTCCCAACTGAAACTGCTCCACAATATGTGATACAACAGCAACCACACTCCTCTATTAAGCTGTAGTTCTTTTCAGGAAGTGAGAGTTTGTCTTTTTAAAAAAGCTTTGATTGCAAAGGCTGTAGGTGAAAAAAAATAGTGAAATGCTCATTTACTAATTTTAAAGTCATGCAGGGAGCCTATTTAATTAAAAGAGAGACACATAATGGGATGAGAAGTTATAGATAAATCACTTGATTCCATCAAATAGCATCCTTGTTTTTTTGCTAAAGAACAATTTGATATTTTACAGTGGGATTATTCTGGTCTGTTATTTTTCTGTTAAATAAGAGAAGCAAAAACAAATGCAAAAAACCCCCAAGGTTTAGTTAAAGTAGATTAAAAGCAAGAGGTTTGGGAAAGGTGTGGTTATATGCAAATATTGTTTCTTCTTACTATCATCCATCTGAATGAAGAATGATTTCCGGTACTTTCTGATTACAGTAGACATAATGAAAATAGGATTTTCCAAAGCACACAGGGTAATATAGAAAAGGAGTTTCTAGAGTACAGAAAGATTACAGTTTCTGATTTCTGTATAAGGATTCTTTGGATAACACAGCATTTCAACCCATGGGTGTGTTTTGGTTTTTGTTGTTTGTTTATTTTTTAAATCTTCAAGAATTAGAAAAATCCTAAATTTCCTTTATTTTAAAATTCTTCACTTTCTGAGTACATGGAAGCATTCATCAGTCACTAAGTTAATGGAGTGACAATATACATATACAACCCATGATCAGTCCTAAAAACTTCTGCATCTCTGTTTATTTCATTTTTCTAAGCTTTCTTATGTCCCAGCCTTAGTACATTGAAGGTACTCTCAGTCTTTAGGATTAACAAAAATTTGAGTTATTTCATGTATGATTGTTTCTTTGCATGCATGTATGTACAAGGTGAGATGTAATGTCTCATTAATACTGTCGACAAAAATTTTAACTTGAAGTACTCTACATTAATTCAGATCCACTAAAATTAAGTTATAATAACTTGTGTTTTATACTAACTCTACACTGCATCATAATATATAAAAAATACTGCATAACAAGGTTACATTTTATCACTATTTTCTTGTATCATAATTTAGCTATCCAAGAATATTGCAATCAATTTCTGAAAAATAATACCAAAAATAAGAATATGTACAATTGATACAGTATAGGCTAAATAGGCTAAAGTAGACCAGAAGAATTTAATCTTATCAATCCACTGAGGAAATTTTGATCTTTTCTGAGGCGAATAATTTCCAAGAGGAGGAGTATTGACTTCAAATATTGGTCTTGTGGGGGAAAACATTTGTTCATATTCACTGAAATACAAAGATCACATGCAGCTGAGCTTGTTTATATCTATCGTAAAGATTAATACCAGGATGTTGTCAGACATCCTACAAAACAAGATATTCTAGAAAGTATGACACTCATGGATATTTTAGCATGAATTGCACTTCTAAGGAAGAACTTCTTGCAATTAGTTGAAGACTCTTCTGAGAGTGAACAAAATGGAAATTATTGAAAGACTGTTTTACAATATCAACAGTAATTCTACGTCAAATAATTTATAGATTGTTTTATATAAACATACTGTAAAATGCAGACAATTGCAAAACACGAAGATGCTAAAAACAGGCTTTATGTCACAATATTGCTTCCAGCTACTGAAGAGAAAAATTATCTTTTTTTCATTGAAAGTTACAATTCTGACAAACTTGAGACCTAAAGAGAGACCAAATAAATTAAATTAAATAAATAATAAAATAATATATTTTTTAAAAAATTAAATTAAATAATCAAATAAAATAAATTAAACTATATAACATTTGTGTATTTTCTATCACTTCTAGAATGATGGGTTGTAGCCCAAGCTTGCCGAAATCAGTATATCCAGGGCAAATCATATTACGCTTGCAGATACTCATGTACAGAGCTAAGCAATGAAGCATAACTCTGGTAAAAGGGATCTGTTCAGTTAGCTAGGCTATTGGTGAATTGACTATGAAGAGCACAACCTCTTAAAATCTTGTAAAGAATCTAAGCAGATAAATTGAGATATAAAGGTAAACAGGAAGACTCTATATCCACTGAAATGCTGAAAATTGCTTCTCATCTGCACCCCACTAGAGCTATTTATTTACAAAAGCTTGCTATTTCACTTCACACTCTTTAATCCATAAATACATTTCTGCCTGCACATTTCCAGATTTTTAATAAAAATCACATTTAGTAAAGCTTAAAAAACATTCTAATATTATCATTAAAAATTTCCCTGCAGATGAATGCTAGGCATCTATACCTTGAGCTGCTTTAAATCATATATTATGTTGCATTTCTTTTACCTGAAAAATCTCCTGCAAGCCTATAGTTGTGTGTTTTGGCTTTGTCTCAGGCTGTGGTAATCAGTGTCCCTGGAAATTAAAATATTTATGTGTGTCTGCTTGATGAACAGCCACTGCCCTCATGCACCCAAGCATATCCAAATTCTATACAGAATATGGTGGTTGCAGCTAAGATCAGGCTTCTCTTACAAAGGAGGCAAAATATCAGAGTGTGTTCACAGTAGTTACTCTGTTTCCTGAGACAATTTAAGTCTCTATCTCTCACTGCCCTAGAGACAGTTTTAACTATCAAGCTAACATGTTGATATATTTTTTCTGGTTAAAGCCCTTTTTTATGAGGCAATGAGTTGCACTTGTATGCTGCTGAGATGACACAACATCAGTCAGAGTTCAAAATATTCAGCAGCTGACAACAGATACTCAGAAACTTCCCAACTGGGACAGAATTTCAGCTCCTATTTACAGAAATGGTTGTGTGAATAAAATCAAATTACTAGTCATACAAAACAAGCAATTTTCTTGCTGTGAAAAACAGATACAAATAAAAGCCACATATGAAATAACTTCTGTGTATGCACCCCTGAGTCTATATTCCCTGAGTAACACTGCTTGAATGAAATAGGACCTAAATTGGGTGAAACAGTTTATTTCTTTAGATGAGATTTAAAATTTCCATTGAGAACACAGATAATCTAGTTATCTGATTCACAAGTATATTATTCATTTGATCAAACTACTGCAGGCTAAAAGATACACATAATAAATTTATAGACAGTCACACATCTTCATAGCTCACTGGGTTCACATCTTTCCTTTCATATTCAATTTATCCTCTGAACCTATACATGTGCAGAATTATTGTCTTATTTTGAAATGTACCAAACACTAGAGTGTTATACAACTATGATAGTCATGAATTTATGCCTCCTGTCACATTCTGTAGAGTAGCTTCCAGTACAGAGGAAGCTTGGTAAATAATTTTAATAATTAGTGTATCCACAACAGACTTCATCTAGGGCTCACTGAGCCTGCAGCACAAAAATATCTTTCCATTGCATAGTTAATACTCTATACCATTGTTCACAGCATCTGAGGTCCCATTAAAGGCTTCTTAGAGCCATTATATTTCCCACACAAATAAAGCCATAGTATGTCTTGCCCTTCTGTTTTGAAGATAACCTTCTTGAAAGAGGCTCAAAATTCAATAACCCTTTTTCAGATAAGAAGTCGTGCTGAAATCAATGGAAGTAAGTAGTAACTAAGTCGTAATAGGCTTATTAACATTCCACTTAATCAATAAATTTTGATAAATATATTTTTTTAAAATACCTAAACAAAAAAATCATTATCAATTTGTGAAAAAAAAATCCATACGTATGAAGAGAAGATTATAATGGCTACTCTCTGTCCAATCTGAAATGTAAGAAATGCATCTTTCTGCATTGGTTCAAAGGAAATGCACTACTGTAGATGTGGAGAGAGTATGGGAGAATAAATCTTAAAATGAGGCATTTCAGGCAGGACAAATTGTGAAAATTGATACCTGAAAGTAAAAATTGTAAATAATGACAAATGTCAGCAAATAAAAAAAAGGGCACATTTGTGTAGAATTAGAAATTTTGAATTAGAAATATTATGCTGCATCTTAACTGAACCAGATAGCCCATTTTCACACCACATACTACAGACTTGACATACTCCAACAAAGAATTTCTATATTCTAAGTGGCCCCAGGTACCCTCAATTCCAGCTATTCTGACTTGAGAAAACAGGGGGTAAGAAGTGTAGCCCTTTCCTCAGTACTAGCTGGAGCAGCAAGCAAACACCTGCAAGGCAATAGTGATCAATAGCTGCAAGAATGATCCATGCAGGAGAGGACTACTTGGAAATGCACAGTTGCTCTCCTTCCCAACATCCTTCAGTGAGGCTATATATAAACCCAAAATTTGCTATATGCTAGGAGGGCAGCTAGTCAGAAGGTCTGAATTATCCACTGGGACAAACCAAGGAGCTTCAGAAAATGAGAAGATATCAAATTTATCAGTTTGAAAATTTGGCTATAACTCCCACTTACTAAAAATAGAAAATGCAGTAGCATCAGACAATGGGTTTGATCCAATTGCCCAGGAAATCAATGAGTGTTCTTGTGATTTCAGTAGAATTGGTGCTTGTCCAACTTCCTCTCATTCTATTGATTTCAGTCTTGTTCCTTCTTTCCCCTCCCTCACTTTTCACCTTCAACAGTTTTTTCTTCTGTCCTGCACCTTCTTCTGCTGGCAAGAAGTATCGTATTTCTATGAGGTTTTAAGTTCTTGGCATTTAACCCAATCATGATGATGTGCTAAATTGAAAGGCTCTGTTTTGCTTAGTTATTTAGTTATGGCTGGGAAAATATACTGAACAAGCATTTCAAAGTATAGATAAAATTCAGGTAAAAAATTATAATTTGAAAAAAAGGTATACAAATACTTCACGTAGTAAAGTAAACCTTCAGTCTTAAAAAGTTTAGGCCTGTTTCTGTGATTCAAAGAACACTGTAGGTAATTTTTTGAAAATACTCTAAGGCTGAGATTATTTCAGCATATTGAATGCTTGAATTAGTATCACATAAAACAATTTGGAAGATATCCAACCACTGGGTAACAAAGGAATTTGCTGGAAATCTGAAACTGTATGCCTTATAACTAACAATATCAAATCCTGGAGAGGACAAAGATGAGTCATTCAGAGTAAAAAAAACCCATTCATTCTAAAGCAAACATTCTGGGTGATAAAAATCTTCACATACTACTGAAATACACAGAAAAAAAACTGTATATTTTCAGAACACAATCCACATTATATTTTAAATTAATTGTGTAGGTAACTTTTTAAAAACTTAAAATAATTAGATAAAGTTAGTTAGGATGGCAAAGGGCCATGAGGGGAAGCTGTATAAATTGTGACTGTGGTCACTTGGTCTGTTCAGCCTGGAGAAGAGGAGACTGAGGGGAGACATCACTGCACTTACAACTTCCTCACTAGGGGAAGAGGAGGGGCAGGCACTGATCTCTTCTCTGTGGTGATCACAGTCAGGATTTGAGGGAATGATCTGAAGTTGTATCAGGGGAAGTTCAGGCTGGATAACAGAAAAAGGCCATTCATCCAGAAAAGGCTGGGCACTGGAACAAGCTCTCCAGGAATGTGGTCACAGCACCAGAGAGAGTTCAAGCTGTCTTTGGACAAGGCTCTCAGGCACATGGTGTGCCTCTTGGGGAGGGTTCTGTGCAGGGCTGTGATGATCCTTGAGGTTTCCTTCCAACTCAGCATATTCTGTGATTTGAAAAACAAACAGACAAAAAACCTTTATTTAGGAAAACAAAACAAACCTATATTTAGGGAAAAAAAGCAACAACAACAAAAAAACCCTGTCTCATGACTAAAGATTTAATCTTTTGAACCCAGAATCAAATGGATTCTGAGCATACTATTGCAGTTTCACAATATGTATTAATTTCTATAGTTTAACTTTCAATACATACAGTTTAACTGCCAGGACATTTTCTTGCAGAAAAATTTTACTGTACATATACATAAAAATCTTTTATTTTTTATGTCATTAAATATTCTACCTGTTATTAGTAAGAAATATTATATTAGTAGGGGAAACACTGGATTCATTCTACCTAAAGAATTACCAGGGTAACATTGGTATAATATCTTAGTATGGATTTATTCCAGTTTAAGCACATGGAAAATTTTTCTGTTTAATTACTCAATTCATCTATTAAAAGCCAAATTCTTACTAAGATATTTACAAAACACGTCATACATTATAAACTATGAAAAATAATTTTTAATAATAAAAAATGTTCAACTTACTAGCTCCTTGGCTTACTTCAACCATTGGTCCTATTGCTTTTCAATTTATTGGGAAAAGTGAATTGATGATGAGATTAGCTTCTGGACAATTTCCTTCATATTAAAATCTTTATTCTGGTAGAAGAAGAAATAATCAATATTAAACTGTAGCCTACATTGTAAATAATAATTTTATACTCCAAACTTCTTTAGCAGGTCTTGCTTGTTTCCATCTCCTGATAATTCTTCAAGAATTTGAAATGTCTGAAAGGAAAAATAACAAGAAAAACAATAAAACCAAACAAGAAAACATGTTTAACAATATCAAAATTAAGAAATCTTTGAGAAATGTAGTAGACCTATGAACTAGCTAGGAACAAAAAGATACATTAAGGTGATTTAGAGACTACAAGTGATAAAAGATCAGTTTCAGCAAGTTTTTGTGACAGAAGAAATTGAAGAGATATCTACCAGATATCAGTATAATTAAACACATTGAGAAAAGCAGTAATGAATAGCTGTTTGAAAAGACACACAAATGGTGAGGCTGGTGACTAACACAAATCTTGTTGCTGCTATTTTCTTTGTTCTGTTCTAAACCATTTAACATCTCTTTAGTTTTCATTTCATCCAGTAATGCTAACTCTTCACAGTTTATGAGCCATGGCCATAATCCATATTTTTCCTGTTAAGGAAATAAAAAAAACCTCACTGCCAATAAATTATGTAACCCCACTTACACACACGCACACATTTGGGGCTTAGTTATCACTGCTCACTTAGGCTTTGCATGACATTTCTTAAGCGTGTATTTACCAAGATTAATACTAATTTGAATTATCCCATTTACTTTATAATTCATGAAATACTTTAACTGATTGGAGATTTTAAGTTCCAGTGCTGATTGTTTTGTTTAATATGGATTTGATCTAAAATCCAATTAGAAAAAGCAGCAAGAGCATCTCTACAATAATTATACTATTGTTTTCCATTCTTTATTAACATTTCAGTTTTAATCCATATCTGTAATTTTAATTTAAACTAGAAGTAAGCTACATAATCAGCAGAACTGGGAACATGTTCAAGGCCAGACTGAATGTACCTGCATCTGTATTGCTAAATAAAGAGAGAGCCAGGGAGCAATATCAAAGATTGTACCTCTATATTACTTAATTTGCATAATTGTTAGATCTCTCATCTGTGCACACTCCACCTGGATGTCTCAAGAGGTATCTTTGGGCAGAATTCAAGGAAGCCATTGCTCATTCAACTGCTGTTGAATGGCACTACGAACATGACTGGAAAAGGATGACATCCTCTACCCAAAAGGGCATTCCAGCAACATCCTAGGGGTTTTGCACTCTCCTGTTCTCTCCTGCAATATTATTGTGCAGGTAAAAGTCACACTGAAGAATACCATTCATCATTATTTTATTTTAGAAATTATGACCTGTGATTAAAAAAAAAAAATAAAATAAAATCACAATTACATCTCTGGACCACAGGCTCAGCCTCTAGGTCCAGCAGAGGTCTAGTAACACATGATCAGTAGCAAGTCTGTGAAAATTTTGTAAAGACAGATAGGTCTCAATAGTGTGACAGTAAGGCAGCTTGTACCCATAGGCTTTGGGAACAAGGAAGAGGCCCTGAATCACTATTGTTTGGCTTCAGAATGCCATGAAACACCTACAACTGATGCATGTTTGTAAGGTGCCCAGCTGAAGCAGTAACCTCATTTCTATGGTGTTGTTTCTGTGAAGAGGTTGGTTTACTGTCCCAATTTTCATTTGCATCTGTCTTTCTTCCACATTTTGCAACACTGGAGATGCACACCAGTACTGTCTATATATGCAACAGAAGCCAACAGAAATGTAGGACCCAAAGCAACAGGAATGTCGAATCTACTTGAAAATATGGACATATTTCATAATGTAAACTGTACTAACTTTATTGGTACCACTGTCCATACAGTATTACTGTATACCTTACTGGTATTACTGTCCATATTTCTCACACAGGGCCATTTACACTACAAGACACTTATAAGGGGATGGGCCTTGGATAAGGCTCTCATTTGGAGCAAAATGAAAAGAACTAAAAGAAACCAACCCAAACCCACAGCAGACTAAGTTTTCTTCTACCAGAAACCATGTAGCAGGCCTAGTTGCTAGGGCAAGAGTTCACAAACCTCCCTCATGGTAAAACCCAGCCAGTGCATCACTTGGGGCTAAGAGAGGGTTGCTGCACTTGAGAGCAGAGATGCAGTACCCAGCAGACCACTGTGTAAGTAGGAGTTACATATGCACCAAAATTTTTGTTTGAAAAACCACCATAAAGTTTCAAAACCAAATCAACAAAACAGCCATGAGTTACTCAAATTTACAACTTTGCATCTCTAGGAAAAATACAACAGTGAATCCTGCCACAGTTATTCCTCTTTATTTGTATGGTCTTCCTATAAATCATGACAAGCCCCCTGACGCCTTGACCATTGTAGTTTTCATTTTATCTGACCACATTTTATCATGAGCCACTTATTATTGTGGGTCATATGCATGAGTATATTTTCCTGGGAAGGGAAAGTATAATTTACCATCTTGGAATACTCCAGGATTATTATATCAATTAAAACCGGAAGTGCAGAGCTGCATCCAGAAGATATTGTTACTTGCAAACTTTTTTTACACACAAGGATAAACCTGATTGATTACAGTTTATGATAGCAATAATCTCTGCAATACCATTAATTAGCACAGTTAATAACCAATTTTCTGGAGCTTTAACTGCCTTTGGCTTTCCCTCAAGCTGTTCCAAACTGGCCATTAACTGCTGGTTACAATCGATTTCTCAGGGCTCTTTTTAAAAGAAATTTTATTTCAATTCAGCACCCACAGAGTCTAATCTTGATCTGGTAAACAAAAAACATTCTCTACCTTAGCAACAGACCTCTTGTTCCTCATTCTCTTTGTATATCATTTCAGGGATATATAGGGATATAAGCTTTGTGGCTCAGGGATAAAGCAAAAATCAAAGCCCTGCTATTCTTTATTCCAAATTTTCAAGTGGTAGGGAAGCCCAAAAAGGAAGAGCACTCTATTGACATCTGGTGGAAAGAAAAGACAAATTAAATGCTCCAGCAAGCCAGCTTTAAACTTATTCATTTGCATATATTATTTCTTTGTGCTTGGAAACTGCTTCTGCTAATAAAATAATGTAAAGAGGCACTTCTAATGGTAACACTGTCCAGGAATAATTGCTATTGAAATGTGTGCAAAGAGAGTGGACATTTAAAGTAAGAAATCAGGTTTTTGTAACAGAGTCCAAAAGCTACTGCTTTTTTTTAAAAAAAAATCTAGAAGACAGTGAGTTTAAGACATATTTTTAACTAGAGAAAAAAAAAGTACTTAAGAATAACCTGTATTTTACAAGACCATGGTTTTGTAGTGCTTTTTGGTTTCTTGGTGAGAATTCGTAAACAATGGAGTAGCTAGTAAAGCTGCTAGCAGAACAAGATGGGGAGAAAAATGATGCTCAGGTAACACAACAAGGATCAGTGAGGGATTATCAGGATGAACAATGCAGGTCACATCACTGTAAGGTCAGCAGTAGGGCTTTACTACCCTGCATGACTGAGCAATCCTAACTGTGAGGTTTATGTTGCTGTGAAAGCAGAGAAAGAAACAGTTGACTTAGGAATTGCCTTATTACAAGAGAGGCCCAAGATAAATATGGCATTTAGGAGCTGTATGCCATCCTGCTTATGCTCGTTCTTACATTTTCATTTTATCTGTCAAATAACATATTCTTTGTTAAGTCAAACACTTTATGTATGTGAATTAGGAAAAAAAAAGAGCTGACTATTCACTAGAAAGTATGTTTTCCAGGGTTTATGTATAAGGTTTTAAGCCTGTAGAAGACAAATTGAGATTAGCCTGCCTATTTAATTCCAAATAAGGTGTGGTTGAAGGGTTATAGGGAATTCAAATCTGTAATGACCATTCTACTTGAAAGAAGTTACCCTATTTTTACCTTTGCAGATTTCTATTTAGACCATCTTTCTCTCCAGCGTCTTTGTATAAAACTTTCATTCTAATTTATTGGCTCTCCTGAAGTACTGAAATGTTGCTTTCCTCCTCCACTCAAACTAAAATGACTACTTTTCCACCCATGCCCTAACTTTTCAAACAATTACTTAGATGATTCCATAGACCTCTAGCTGTACATGGTCTTCCCTGTCAACAGCAACAAAACCACCTCACTCTCACTCTTTATACCTTTCATTGTACCTTGATCTGTGGCCTAAATGAAATGGGATAAAAATTGCGTAGTGAGAGACTCTGACTACTTCTTTAAGTTTTAACCAGATTTGTCTCATGTTTTCTTGGTTGCTTCCCTCTCGGTGATCTCTTTGTTTGGATCTTCATGCATCAGTCACACATTTTTAAAATGGGAACTGACTGTTCCATATTTGTTTAGCTCATGACAGAATGGGACCCTGACCCATGAATGGTTTCTTGGTAAACCTGCAGACCAGAATTACAGAAATAATGAAGAAATTTTCCACGTGTAAGAAATGGTTATTAGAAAAGGGAAACATGGAAAGGAAGACTACCATTCTAAAGTGAAACATATAACACCATGCAAATGGTTCCATCATAATTTGGTGCTGTGCAGGTTTTAGTTTTGGATTCTCCCATTTAATTTCATGACAGAAAACACTCTATAGCTACCAAACAAACAACCAAACAAAAAACATGCAAACAAACAGTCAAAAAAAAAAAAGGAAAATGAAACAGCAAACATTAAAATTCAAGTTTTTCAAGTTTTAGAATAAACATGAAATTATGAAAATGAAATTGGCATGAAATACATTAGTAACTAAACAGAGTAATGTTTTTCTTTGATAGACTGGACTGCCAACTTTTAATTTAGATTTCCTTCTTTTTTAAATCAAAAAAAAATCTCATAAAGAAAAATTTCTACTGTGATATAAGTACTCTGTGGGATGTCTATATTTACAAGTCTTTATGTACATGGACAAAAGATTTAAAATCCAATACTTTCAGAATTAAAAATCTGCATTTGTTGACTACATGATTGACATACACGTATAGACATGGAGGTACTGACTGAACTGACTGACACTGCCACCATGCATGGAAGACTTGTCTCAAGGAAAGCACACTGATATTAGCTCTTGTTTATTTGAGCTCCAATTCAAGACTTCCAGTACTCAGCTAGCTCTGTCAAAGTCTTGTCACTCACTCCTCAGTGTAGAACACCTCTCCTGTTCTTGTTCTCCCAGCCAATACTCTGGTCTATTTATTTGTTATCTATTGCCTTGACAGCTCCAGCATCCTCCCACACAGCTTCTTCCCCATTCTTTGACCATTTTTTCAAAGTATCAAAGTGAAATGCATCACTCTTTTCGAGAAAATTAACATTAACTTGGTGTCCTCTAAACTTTTCATCACCATCTTAATCACATTTATGTATAGTCACATTCTCCATAATATTACTTCGTCTGATTACTAATTCTTTTCTTAAATATGCTCTGAATGTTCACCTGTTCTTCACCTGCCAAATGTTTCTGAATCCTTTATTCCTTTCAGAAAATTTTATACTGTTGATTTTTTACTTTAATAGGAAATAATTTTCCACTTCCCATCCGCTAAGCAAAGCCCTTCCTTCTTCTCTTGCACACCTTTTGCTAAAAATCAGAAATACAGATCATTTCTTCATTTGAAAGGTGACACACTTCCTTGTCATTTCTTCTTTTTTCTACAATTTGATGTCTTGGATCAATTTGGGCAAGTTTTTTAGGATCAGTTCCAAAGAAGACCACAAGCAAATTTTCACTTAGGACCTGACAAGTAGTACAGTGGAAACAAAAATCTGAGTGAGTACCTTAAAGAGTGTATCAGTAACTTTAAGCTACATACACACTATCATATTGAATTTTTCCAGCTCCAGTAGATGACATTGAGGCTGACAGGCATTAAATGTCCTTGTGTGTTTCTGTCCCTATCACTGACTTCTTTCATCTTCCGAAACTGGAAAACAGACTCAAAATGGTAATTAAGAATGTCTGTAGCATGCCATAACTCCTGAAACATACTCAGAAATTATTTGGGAGAGTGCTAATTGACTCAAGACAAATTGTCAAGGCTCACTATAAAAATATAAAATCAAATTAAATAGATGCTGAAGTTCCAGAGCACATACACATTCACTAGAACAGTTCAATTTATTAACATAAACATAAAAAGAAACATCTTAGCATGTGATATATCCAACACTTTCTCTACAGTGGCCAAATGGAAATGTTAAACACAGGGTGAATCTTGAAATCTGTTTATTGATTTCATCTTCAAATATGCCTCGGTATCAAGGTACCTTTCCACTTTTTTTTTTTTTTTTTTTTTTTCTAATTTATGACTTCAAAGACCTTTTTCTGGGAGGGACACAAGTCTGTATTTTGAATTACACCATATTATCCAGCTACCTGATGAAGATGTGCTCTTTTTTGCAAACCAACCATTAAAGTAGAAAGGAAGAGCATTATTATGAATAAAGCATATGAAGGTGATCTGAACTCCATCACGCACTTTAAATACTATTATATTAAATACTATTATATTACACAAAAGACACATTTCTAGTAATACTCTAATCATGATAATCAATCAGTTTAATGAAGTACACTGTTTTGTGTGCATTTTCTCACCAAATGAATCTTCTGAATTGAAATATGATTTCAGTAACAGAGCTAGTCAGTGATCTTTTGCAGCAGAATTGTATATCCTCAAGGTTAATGTCTTTTGAATGGAAGTGGGAAATGAAGATTTAAACTTCCTACTTTCAGGAAGGATCACACAACTAAACCTTCATCATGCGTGTCTCAATCACCATTCTAACATCTGGACATCTGCATAAATTTGGAGATTACTATATATTTTCAGTGTGTGTCTGTCAGGCATGTTTGAGAGTGCCAACTCTAACAGCTGCCTCAGGGAACAGAGCCAAACAAAGAATAATTTCTCAATCTCAACTGGATTTAGGTTTATGTATCACAACACTCCATAAGACAGAAGAACGCCTTGGCAAGGTTAGGAGCATAATTCTGTGTTTATGTAATTTTACAGTTTAAAAAAATAAGCTTCACCAGGGAAAATCAGCAGTAAATGAGGTCTTTCTTTCCTCCAGGTATTTGTCATTCTGAATTGTTTGCTATTATGTCAAATCACTGCAAAAATAGCTAGAATCTACCTCATATGATTAAGATTTTTTTTTCCCTATTGCACTGTTTTTATCACTAATGTGTTGATTATGAGGATAAAGCCTTAAATTCTGCTTTTATTTCAATTCCTCCCCCATTTTAATTTTTATATTACTTGGGTTTTTCTTCTATTAGAGATATAGTGTTATTACCTTAGACTTTTAGTCTGTGATGTTGAAATAACAGATAATACTTTAGAATCTATTTTTCAAATCACCAAGAGAAATTTTAATTAATTTCCTGGGGAAACCATTGACTTTTCATTTCCTGGTGTAATTTCTAGTCAACAGAATTCCAAGCCTCTTCACTTTCACTCTTTCCTACCTCTAAAAATAATGTTCTTTATCAACATTCTAGGAGTCCAGATTTTCAGGTGCCAGGAGATCAAACTTCAACTCAAGTGAAAGGCAGCAAGAGCTAGAAGTTAAGCGTCAGGCGTCAAGAAAGCAATTGTAAGGTGTCAGACAGAGTCAGTCAGCATGTAGTTTGATATAAAGATCTAAAAAGATGGAGCTACCCCTTAAGAAAAGCATCTCAATTTTGGTATATTTTTTCATTTAATTTTAGACTTATTTCCTGGTCAAATAGGATTCCATTAACTTTGTGTGTGAGTGCATTATGTCAGATTGTTTGTTATCCTCAAACACTTCTGAGGAAAAGTAATTTCAACTGTATTTGACAAAAGATCAGTAATCTCAGATATGCTGAGTTCCTCAAGCTTCATGGTAAAGGGTAACCAAGTACAAAAGAAAAAGCCTGTAAGTGTTCCTGTTCTTAAAGAGCTGAAATATGAGTTCAACAGGGACTGAAGAAAATCACAGAAAATGCTGTATAGGGAGATATCACACAAGACAAAGCTACTAGAAGACTTTTAAAATTACTTTCACATTTAACTGGTTGCCAGAACTGCAGTAGTAAATTTATCAGGACCACAACATGAGCTCTAATACTCATGCCTTGGTATCTATGATATTTAATTGTTAATATGTTTTATTGCTATATGTTTATAATGTTTTGTTGTTAATATGTTTATAGTTTTGACTTCAGAGAGTTTGTTAGAATTTCTTCAAGCATAATTTCTTGGGTGGTGCAGTCTAGCAACCATTCCAAATATGTATTGTGGCATCTGAGGGTGGAAAAATTTTGCAAGTGAGTGAAACTATGCCCAATCAACCCCCCAGGCAGAACTTGAGAAAGGTTGCTAGTACTGCCTAGCTTTCTAGTATATATATACAACCCCAAATTTGCAGACTTTTATTTCTTGCCAGGCTTTAAGAAATCAGTGTTCAGCTGCTAAGCATTTTGAGAATTTCCAAAACACTTCTTGAGGGCAGAGAGCTTCTTAATTTGTTGCTTTACACTTCTGCTTTCTTTGAAAATATGTCTAAATTTGAGAGAGTTGACCTTCTTTTCTCAGAGTTGCCAACCTGTTCAAATACTGGCATATATGCACAGAATAGATTCAATTGCCTTCCCCCAGAAGAGCTTCCTCACCAGCAGATTATAGTCCTCACTACACTATGTGTTCAGTGTCTTCTTACTTTTCTGCTGAAGTTATACAGAAGAGTATACAAGATTCACTGAAGTAGAGAAAAAAACCATAATTTTGCATGCAAGGAACTAGGATGTCCCCTGAAAAAGGGAAGATAAAAAATACAACAGCTGTTTCAGAAATGGTCAATTTCTCTGCTGCTGTCTATATAAGTAAATTTCTGAATAACTATTTAGAACATGCATACAGTTCAAGACTTCTCCTTTCCCAAAAAGATTTTTCAACCACTCCCTAGTCAGATAAAACAGATATAACCAGATGGTTAACCTATTCCCATATGGAATGTGATTTTAAATAATTTTAAGTGAGGAAAATAAATTAATTTGCCCATTCTACCAGCTGGACAGCTCGTTTAACTGTCTCATTCTTACAGAAATGAGAACACTTTCTGCCAGCTTAGTTTAATGAAAATAACATTAAAAAAATATTTGTTAGCAGTCCACTTCTGTCACTGTGCTAAACTAACAGTGAAAAATATTTTCACATCAAACATAATATTTTGGAAGAGGAATTTCTTGCTTTGTGTTTTGATTGAACTGAGTTACAAAGTAATCTCTGAACTGCTGAGCTGTAATAAAACTGGCACAGTTCTAGGCATGCACAAAAAAATGAGAGTTTAAGAATTTTAAAGTAAAGGGACTCTGAGAGTCTATTATATAGGCATGCAGAGAGTTAGAGGACAGTTAAATAGTAATTTTTAGAACCACTGATTTTATACTGAATTTGTAATTTTCACTCTGTTCTCATTGTTAAGTTACACAATTTGGGGGGAGGAGTTTTGGGTTTTTTTTAAATTAGTCTGACAAATGAGGTTGTCTTTCTGGCTGATGCAGCTGGGTGTTGCCGTTATTGTTGATGAATTTCAAGTCAAAGTCTGTTACATTTTTCCCCTACCAAGATTCAAACAGATATTTTAAACCACCTGTAGATTTTAAAATTTAGTTTAAAGAGCTGTTACAGACATCTGTGCCTAATTAATGCTGAATATAAGCCTGAAATATTGTTCAGTTCATTGCATTTGAAATTTACAGAAAATGAACCATTGCATTACAAACTACTTGGGTGTCAGCTTCAGAAACCCCATCACATAATTCTTTGTGGTGGCAAGATCTACAGTTCTTAACGAGACAGAATTAAAATACTTTGATGGAGATCATACTGTTTCTGTGGTGAAATATACACAAATTTCCTAAAGATATGAGCTTTTTTTCTCGTATTACTGGCTTTTCAGAGTTTCATACAAGATTTACCAGTGAACCTAGGAGTAATGCCTTTGCTAGCATTTTGAGTCTGTATAAAAATAGTCTGAGTACATTAAGAATATAAGATGTAATTGCATCCTGAATTGAGAAGCAATGGAAAGAATGACAGCATAACTAAGAGAAGAGAGAGAAGAGAGAAGGTCTGGAAGTTTGGAATGCCATCTGAAAGACACCAAGAAGAGACTTGATGAAAATCCTATCTTTCGTGTCGTCCTAGCAATTACCACAAAATGCTGAGGTGAGCTGAATGAGAAAGCTCTACGTCATTCAAGGAGAATATAGCATGATTGCTCAGCCATCCCTTACAAGAGGTAGAGGTGAAATGGTGTGTATCAGGAAGTCATAAAGATTGATGGCATCTGCTGCTTCCAAATGTATCTGTCTGCATGCAAATCACTTGCAGTGTGAACTGATGGAAAACAAAGTATTTTTTGCCCAGGGAAGGTGCTTTAGTAGGCTTAATTTCCATAGCCCATTTACCCAGCTGAGGCAAGAATGTCCCAGAGAAATCAACTGGGTCATGATAAGAATTCAAAGCCACAAAACTAAATAAAAGAGATTATTAGCTACATTGCAGTAAGCAAACAGTAAAGTCTTAAATGATCAATACTTGACAAGACATGTCACAAACTTCATGTATAGGTCAGGCACACACAAAGTTTTTCAAATAAATCAACTGACTTCTGGACAAGGCACATAAAATGTCACTTTTTATCTCTGAGTTGATATTTTTCTCACAGAGTAAAAAAACCCCAAAAGACATTAACCTCAGAGATTTGATCGAAAAGATAGTCACTCCTGACACGAGTTTAAGAGGAAAAAACTGCAATCAAGTGGAAATTTTTGTCACTACCTTAATCTCTGATTTGTAGAAGGTTGTGCTTTGGGATATTTGGTATGTCTGAGAATTGCCACCAAAGAGCCCTTCTGTTCTTTAATCACTGCACTAAATCTTAACAAACGTGAGCATGAAAACTATTGTGCTGTACTTGTGAGGCATATATCAAAGTTATATTTTTAAAGCTTGGAAAGGCAGTTGAATCATGCATGCTCTTTATGGAGCTCTGATCAGGCTGATAAAGGCAGTTCAGCTTCAATAAACGCTTTTTAAGTGAATGTTTTGGAAAGCGAATAGGAAATTCAAAGCTCAAACTGTTGCCTAACTGCTCCCATAGCACTTTGATCACTTCACTGCTGACATTTTGTTAAAAATGTCTTGTTTTTATTAAAATGTTGAGATCTGGGGATTTAGAAATTTAAGTATAGTCTCTGAAAAATAATATACAGTAAAACTAAGTGACATAACTTATTAAATACTTTGTACACATTTCTTAAAAAAGAAAACTTTTTCCCTGTGGGGTCAAACACAGCTTTGCACTTCTCTGAAAAAAAGTTCATATTGTTAAAGCAAGACGAGTGCAGAAGATAAATCAAACAGCAGTGCTTTGCCTGAGGCAACGCCTCCCTCAAGTTATAAGACTTTGCTATGAAAAAATGTAGACATCCAATAATTTAAAAATTAGTAACATATAAAAAACATCATAAATGGAGAGTGTGAATTGTCTGTATCATACTTCTGTTAAATATTTATGTCAGATTATTTTCTGTTGAAGGACATCAAGGACAAGCTGTCATAATTACCTTACTTTTCTCATTACACAGAATGCGTCTGTCTGTCTATCTATCTATCATCCATCTATCTATCTATCTATCTATCTATCTTCAGCAGTTTAAAATTCCTTCTTTCTCAGGTTTTAGTGCTTTTATAACAGTAGGTGATTTTTACAAGATAAATTGTAATGTATGACCACAGATGCAAAGTAGAAATTTAATCTTCATTCCATACCAGACATGTTAGAACTTCTATATGATCTGGAGTCAAAGGCAGCCAAATCATATGCCACAATTGATATCACTAATGCATTTTTCTCAATCCCTCTGGAAGCAAAGTGCAGGACACAGTTTTCTTTCACTTGGAAGGGTGTCCAGTGTACCTGGAATCAACTCTTCCAGAGGTGAAAACCCATCAGGGGTGAGCTCCACTACCTGACATGCACTAGTCCAGACTGCACAGAGTGAAGTTCTAAAACACCTGCAATATACTGATGATATCATTGTCTAGGGAAATACAACAGAAGTTTTTGAGAAAGGGAAGAAAATAGCCCAAATTCTTCTGAAACTGGTTTTGCCATAAAACAAAGTAAGGTAAAGGAACTTGCACAGGAGATCCAGTTTTTGGGATTAAAATGCCAGGATGGACACCATCATGTGCCCATTGAGGTGGCTAACAACCCATTTGGACAGCATCAGACTGTCCAAATATGCTCTACTCTGAAGCTGGGAAATGTTCTTACATGGAAAATCTGGCAAAGAACATCAGAAGAAAGCCAGAGTCAACCATTAGGGTTTTGGAGCCAGGGCAATCAAGGATCAGAAACCCACTATACTCACACTAAAAAGAGATTTTAACAGACTATGGGGGGGGTTGATCTGTCTCAGAAGTTGTTGGGACAGAAGCATGTCTCCTTTTGGCACTGTGATTGCCCAAGTCACACTGGGTGTTCAGGGGAAACATCCCCTCCACACATCACATGACCAATGCAACACAGAATCAGGGGGTAGCACTGATAATCCAATGAGTCCAAATGTGAAAATCCAATTTACCAAGAATTCTGGAAGAGATTATGGACTGGCCAAAAGGCTGAGGTTTTGTAGCATTGCCAGAGAAGGTGACTCAGGTGAGATAAGGATACCAAGATTGGAATAGCTCAGGTAGACCTAGACTGGGAGCGAAAGGTTGAGGTGTTTATAGCCCGATGGGCCCATGGAAGATCAGGACATGTAGGAAGGGAGGCAACACACAGATGGGCTTGTGACTGAGGGGTGAACAGAGCCTATCACATGGATTATCTATCCACCAACGTGAAACATGTGCTGCCATCAAGTGAGCCACATAAGTGAAATCTCCTTCGAATAGAGGATGGCTGAGTTTCCTATATGGTGAGGCCTGGCAAGTTGACTGCCTTGGACCACTGCCATGAACATACCAAGGTGAGAGCTACATACTCACCATGGTAGAGGCAACATCTGGCTGGCTGGAAACTTTCTCTATAAACCATGCCAATGATCAAAACACAATCTTAGGCCTTAAAAGACAGTAAGGGTTCCCATTTTGTGGCAACAGGGTACCCCAAGGAGAATTGAATCTGACAATGGGACTAATTTTTGAAATTATTCTTGGGCAAAGAAACATAGCATTGACTGGATGTATTACATTCCTCATCACCCACAAGCCTCTGGAAGGACTGAGAGGTATAATACACTGCTGAAGACTATGTTAAAAATGTTAGGTAATGGGACATGGAAGCATTGAGGTGTAAACTTAGCAGAAGCCACTTAGCTGGTGAACCCTAGAGGACCTGCTAACCACCCTGGTCCTGCCCAAACCAAACCCCTACACACTGTGGGAGAAGATAGGATACTACACATGGGGAAGTGGCTAAGGAAGTCTGTGTGGATTTCTCCTCCCATGAGAAAAGGAAAACCCATTTGTGGGATTATCTTTCCCCAAGGACCAGGGTATATTTTGTGGGTAATGTAGAAGGACAGGGAGACCTGGTGTGTGACTCAAGGAGGTTTAACCTTAGGGGAAAAATAATCTCTAGTGTATGTTACAAGAAATAAAGTAGCAGGAATGACATGAACTGATGAAAAATGAATTTTAAGCCCAAGTCAAGGATCTGGAGGGGTGGGGAAAGCCCATGAAATGAGAAAATAATATCTATTTGTGAAAAGACAGGGGATAGTAGTTAAGGAAAATGTACAAATCTGTATGTTGGATATAGAGATGGTTTAAGAATGTTTAAGTTGTATGTGTTAGTAAGAAGTGATTTCAGTAATGGTAAGTAAATCCAATGGAATGGTTAGAAGATATATAAATTATGTAGCATCTGAGTATGATGTAAATAGCATGGAATAAGGGTTGGAGATTGTACTGGGTCTGGCTGAGACAGAGTTAGTTTCCCCAAAGCAGCCCTCGCAGTGCTGTGCTTTGCATTGGTGGCAGGAAAGGTGTTGATAACATATCATTTTTGGCTCTTGCTGAGCAGCGCTGGTGCAGCATCGATGCTGCCTCTCAACATTCACCCCACATCAAGAGGTGGGCATGGGCAAGATCCTGGGAGGTGACCCACTTAAGCTGGCCAATCCAAATTGAATGAAAGGGTATTGCATATTACATGATGTCAGCTCACATATAAAGCTAAGGAACGGAGGAGGAATGGGGTACATTCATTTTTTACAGTGTTTACCTTCCAAAACAACACTATGCATGCTGAAGCCCTGCTTCCTGGGAAGTGGCTGGATGTGCCTTGCTAATGGCAAGTGGAGAATAAACCTTTTTTTTTCTCTTTGCTTATGAACACACAAAGTTTCTCTTTTGTTTTAGTAAACCACCTTATCTCAACCTGAGTTGTTTTCCATCATAATTTGTCTCCCATGTCCAGCTGGAAAGGGGAATGATAGAGTAGCTCAGTGGTCACCTGGCCTCCAGCCAAGGGCAACCCACCACACCTCTACATCAAACTTACTCAGAATCTAATATATTCAAATGGCATCAAACATAACTCAGAAGAGTGGGTTATGGAATGGAAGTGCTTTAGTGCTTAGTGCTTTGCAAGTACAATTTCTTAAATATATTACTATCCATCAAGCACTGAAAATTGTTATTTTTTTTCTTTCAGTGCTAGTTGGTAGGATGCTGAAGCTCAAGAGAAATCCTACTCTTGGAAAGGAGTGCAGATTTTATGAGAAGATTGACCAAAAGAAATACTAAAGATTTGACTATTCATAGTTGATTGGCATGGAAGATTTTCTTTCCTGAGTGAAATGTAATAGAGGGGAAGGTACTGAGATTCTACAGATTTCAGCTAATGTAGTTTCATTATCCTACATTCATGAATCTTATTAGAAACGGGAATGATTTAAAGAAGAGATGTTTATCTTCGATATGTATCAAATTTCCAAGAAGTTTCATGGGAGTAAAATGGATTTTCATTTTGAGACTGTACATCCAGGAAGAGATCAGTATTTCCTTAAATAAATAAATACATAAATAAGTTGATGGATAAATACATTCTGCCATGGATGACAGCCTTCTATCTCATCTGTGTTTTGCTTTGTGAAATTATTTGTTGTGACTTCTGTTTACTGATTCCCTAACATATACTTTTAATTGTATTAACCTAATTAAGTTGGTTTTCTTTTCTTTTCAATATTAGTGGTTATCTTGATTGATGAAATCTTGTGAGTTAGCAATTTATTTCTTACACATACATCATGATTCACTGAAGTATAGAACATAAATTTTAAAACTCAATGAAATTAAAGTCTTCTATTAACAATATAAAAGTCTATACCCCTAGTGGATTGAGTTTTCTGCCTTATTTTCTATCTTTCCATGCAAACTTTAGGTTTCTAAGTATAACCCCTACATTCTTTTCACACTGATGAACAATTCTTAATCCTTGTTTTACAGCAACACCCTAGAGAAGCAGAGGAAATTAATGTTTCATTCATGATGATAGATAATTTTGATCCTTTGGTTTAGATGATATATTAAATTTAAATGTCCTATGCAGATGCATATTATTTATTTTTATAGACAAATTTTGAAAATTATTCTTAGAGGGGTAATTCAGCACTTAGGCATTACTTTGCTTCAGCATACCTTCAGTATTCCTCTTCCAACATAAAACCAAGTTTAGCCTAGTGACATCCTTCCACACAAATACCCTCCACACCCCACATTTTGCATACTCTTCCATGGGTTGCACATCTGCAAACATAGCGGCTAATGTTACCAGATAGGTGGTGCTATGATTCTGTGTATCAAAGGGAAGACTTCAGCCATAAAAGCTGACAGTAAGTACCTCTTCACATTTTATTCTGAAAAGCAACTGGCATTTTTTCCCTTCTATGCTCTGAGGGAGCTCACAGAATAATAGGTGAAATGTCAAGAATAATTAAGAAAAATGATGGTGTTATATAGCAGCACAAGAAATTCATCGTTTCTGCTGTGATCTTCCTGCCCACCTTCCCTTCTGCTTTTAAATGTCATCTCTGTTCTCAAATTATTTAGGATAGGCCTTGAGAGAGGGTAGGATTTTTTTATGTCATTTAACATTCTCTTTGGGTTGAATTCCTGATGTCTATTTTTCTTCATACCCCTCCAGATAAAAAGGCTACTTTTAATTCCATTTCTGTGTTCAAGTGTGATAAAATTAGGTGGAGTAATTTGTTTATTAATAATAATTAAGTAGGAGGGAGATCAAGACCCTTTTGTTCCTCATCTCCTGAAAATGGTTGAATATATTTTATTTTACCATCACTCCACTGTCTCTTTGTTCCCAAGTATATACCCTGAGAAAATTTGCCTGCTCATTGGAAATGAGGTGTCCAGAACACACTAGAACAATGTTAATTTGAAAGACTTCAGACCTCAGACTTCTTCAGTTTTACACCATAAATTTGTTGTAATGTATTTAACAATAATCACTACTCATATGCTGCTTTCTACTGACAGGGAGCAAGATTTCAGTCTTTATTTTGCAGAATTATAAAAGAGATAAAATTGTCTTTTGTATTTTTAAAAACTATTTTCTTTAGTATAAACCTTGATCAAAAAATGTATTTCCCTTTCTCTGTGGAACTTAAGTATTTGGAGAAGAAAATGAAGAGAAAAAGCAGCAGGAGAAACTGAACATGAATATCAAATAATTGTAGATATTCTACACATGGATAGAGATCACACACATGAATTATGTAAAACTAAAAATGTAAAATATTTCTTGCTTAGTATTATAAAATTGATTACTGGGACTAAAAGCTTTTTTTTTTTTTTCTTAGTTTTCCCCTTAAGATTTTTCTCACCTCTTTTTCCTGCAGAATCCTTGTACAACTCTCTGTTACTTTTTCTGCAGTCTCACCTTTGTCACCTTTCATGGTGCTAGCTTATGCAGTTTTGTCAGCACTCTTTCCCAAAATTTTTGGCAATTTTCTTGGATGCATGGGACAAGGTTATGCCATTGTGTTGCATTAAAATTAGGCTTTCGATCATAGAAACTTGACACTCTAGGAGGATTAAAAGCACTTCAGACTATTTTGACAAGAGACTGAATTCTATTGTCTGATCATCACTGCTTAATATCATTTGAGACATCCTGAGATGTCAAATACATCTTCATAGGACAGATGTGATGAGAAGCTACAAACACAAGCCATCAGTGTGCCCAGGTAGCCAAGAAGGTCAACGGCATTCTGACGTATATAATAAAACTAGTGTGGCCACCAGGTCCAGGGCAGTGATTGTTCCCCTGTACTGGGCACTGTTGAGGGCAGACCTCGAGTGCCATGTCCAGTTTTGGGCCCTTCACTGCAAGAAATGCATTGAGGTGCTGGAGGGAATCCAAAGAAGGCCAACAAAGCTGGTGAAAGTCTAGAGAGTCAGTCCAATGCAGATGGCTGAGGGAGGTGGGGTTCTTTAGCCTGAAGAAAAGAAGGCTGAGAGGAAGAAAAGCAGGCTGTAGACAGGTGGTGGTTAGACTCTTCTCCTAGGGAACTAGTGATAGGACAAGTGAACGTAGCCTAAAGCTGAACAGCAGGAAGTTCAGTTTGGACACCAGGAAGAATTTCTTCACAGAAATGGTTGTCAAGCACTGGAATGGACTACACAGAGAGGTGGTGGATGCACCATCCATGGAGGTGTTCAAGAAAAGTCTGACTCTGGCACTTAGGGCTATGGTTTAGTGAACAAGGTCAATCAAAGGTTGGACTTGATGATCTTGGAGGTATTTTCCAACCCAAATGATTCTATGGTTGTATGAAAATCAATCAGATAATTTGATATGTGCATTTTTCTCTACTGAGGCACAACCTGGAATTAATAAAAGAGCCTAAGTTTGTGATGTTTGAATTCACAATTAGAGTTTTGCCCATTTCAATGGTTAAAAAGATGATACAGTGCATTTCATAGTCTTCAAACCATGTGAAATTCTGCATTTAACAAATAAAGTAAATACAAATGCAGAAAAATAGGTTATTATCCTTCAATTACTGGAAGTAATTTTTTTGTAGGCAACAAACATGGGTCTTACGTGGATAAGAAAATGTAAGTGAAGTTGGAAGTTTACTTCTGTCTTCGGCTTCATTGTGTTACTGTTGAAATCAAATAGGACAACAAATTTCCTCTACCAAAAGCTTTGAAGAGTTTTCTTATTTATAACATAAATGTTACATACAGTTTAGTTGGACTAAAGGAGGTAGAATTGTATCGTTTGGATTTATTTCTATCTATACAAAGAGTAATAATTTTCACAACAGCTATGTCAGGTACATCAATCAATGTAATAATATTTTCTGACTCCCAACCACAAAATTGTAACAGGACATTGTATAAATGACCTATAGTCACATACTGTTTAGCTTTTTTTACTCACTCGGACAACAAACCTGAGATTTGTCTCACCTAAATTTACTTATCTGAAGTTGGACGTTCAGTTTAGCACTGATGTCTAAAATGCCTCAGTTGAAAACAGGAAAAAAAAAATCCAAGAAACAGAAAGACATTTGCAGTCAGAAAGTAATATCAACACAAAAAGACAATTCTTCACAGTAAGAGTGAATCTGAATGAGTTATTTAGACTAGGCTCTTGCTTATTTTGATTGACTTAGGTTTTATGAACTTTTTCCCACTTGACTTTCTTTAACACTGGGTTCTGAACAGCAGGTTTAACCTGTCTGTGATCTTAATATCTCTATTTTATACATCTCTTTGAGTCAAATTTCCCAAATTACGTTAGTAGTTGGAGAGAGAAACAGAACTAGATCTCATACATTTGATCATGAGTAAAATTGTTCTCAAGCAGCTGCTAGAGTTATGTTCTCACATTTTATGATATATAGCCATACTATTAGCCAATTTGTTTTCATTTTTTGACAAATCAGAGTAAAGGCAAGTTAGGCCTAATTAACAAGGCAAGCCATCTCTAGTAAAATTCCCTAATATTTCCACTTACCAAGATAATGTACCAAGAGGTAATGTCCTAATGATAACATTTGCCCGGATATTAATGTCTTCAGGTATAAGCCTGTAAAATTTCAGCCTATGGAGTTTGGAAAGATAGTCAAAGACTGCCACATTAATTATATCAAATGTTCATCTACAGCTATTCAGAAAAAGGGATAAAATTGACATCAGCAGTAAAGAGAAAAGCAGCATATATTTCCAGTGCATAAAAAGAAAACCAATAATTCAGAAAAAAATTAGAATAGCAGATGATAGAAGTAATTCTAGTTCTATGGTATAAACTAGAATAAAGCACATATGTTAAAAGAATATAGACATCTTTTAAAAAATGTAGATCAAATTAGCACCTTTCAGAGATTAATTATTGAAAATACCCATGTTGAAGAAGCAGTTAAATTTTCTAGTCTGCATTTGACCTATTAGTTGCCTGAAATTCCATTTTTTTCTTATGCTTATAATTGTTCTTGTCACCTCTTGAGGATGCACAGCCTTCAACTATCTCCAGATGAATTAATAAATTTCCTAAGAACACCATTGTGGTAGGACTGAAGTTCTGAAACTTGTAATGCGACAGGTCCGGACAGTTATTGAGCCACCTGTAAAACTCTGTTTCAATTGCTTTACCTTTAAAACAGAACAGTGAGAGAAAGGTGATGAGAGGAGGCATCGCTCATGTTTTGTATGACAGACTCTTGGTTAAAGAAATCACTTGGGGGATTAGAGTTCAGTATCCTTAATCTAAAGCATTTGAAACTAAAATCACTTTTATTTTTCTTTTGAGGAGTATGCCCTGATCACCACATAAGCATAAAAGAGGAAAGCAGGAAATAAGAGGGAGAAAAGAAAATGGGAATACCCTTTTCACCCCATGTTGAAGCTCTGCCACTGATTAGTCAAGAAAGCAAGATTCATGAGCCCTGCAAGAGAACAAACACAACTCTTTAACTTTAGAGCTAAGAAATTCATAGCTAAGAGAGGTACCAGCACGTATTCAGAATTTTTTAGGGTTTTTTTTTTCAGTTTTAACATCCTTGGCCCTAAGTCCATGGTTGAGAGAACTGTCCTGGTGTACTTGGGCCTACCCGTGAAATCTCTGTCCCTCAACATCGCTGGCTCAATGTGGTACAGTTTCCTGGAAACAGACAGTGATGCTACAAATTATCCCACAACCGTACTGGTAACAGACCCAATAGTGGTAGTGCAGAGATAACTGAAATTCGCTATTCTTCAGACAGAAACAGGATCCCTCATTCAGTAACCAGAAAGCAACTTGGTGAATCATATGAAAATTTGTTACCTTTACACAGATAGCCTCAATATTTTCTTTTTTTTAAGAGAAGTAAGCTGAAACAATGGGAATGTAGTATTGGCTCCAGCAATGTGGATTTAACACCTTTCCACCTTCCCATCACTGTTGTGACAAGATGTAGATATTCTACCAAATCATCTAAAAGAGTCCAGGTTTACCTCACAAGAAATTTTTTCTCATTCTTGTTTATTTACTTGTATTTTCATTTATTTGTTATACAGCCTGTATCCTTATCCCACTGATTTGTCATGTTTTTCTTTAGTGCAAAAATTAGCGTATGATACAGTTCATTACAAAAGTATCATGGGCAGAGTATGTAGCATATAGCAAATGCAAGGTAGGAGCCCACTCTCTCAAGCAATTAAAAATTTAGGGCGTGTCTTTGTAATGCAACACAAGCTAGTGTCTTTCATCAGATAATGACCCAAAACACATTAACAATAGTGCCAGAGGGAAGCAACAGGCAGTTAAGATGGCACTCACATTCTTGGACAAATCAGTATTTGGATATTAAATGGGCAAATGTTGAAATACTGACTGGATAGGGTTCTCAGGTTAACTCTGAATCAGATTCTCTCTTACCAGTCATCTTGCTCAATGTGAATGAATTTAAAGTGATAATAAAAATAAAATCTTCTTTGATAACTTATTTTGCCCATTTTTTTTTAGTGTAAACAATTCTGAAAGATGAATTTTAGAGGAGAATTAATTAAGTGAATAGTACTGAATATCACAGGTGTGGGGATTCCCTGATGCTGCAGCCCACCATTCAAATTTAGTTTGTTTAATATAGCATATAAAGAATTAGCAATGACAGTTGTTGCATTTATTAAAATAATGTTGATCTTTAAAAGATTAAAAAAAAACCCAAAAAGACAACCAGATGCCCATTTCCCACACTTCATATTGTATCATAATACTTTAGATTTTAAAATATGTATCTGTTTACCCCTTCAGAAGCAGACATTGTACAATATTTCTTTTCAACCACTGATTTGTGTTAGTCTTGCAGATATACACAATATCATACAGGTAATGTGCCAGTCTAAATCAAAAGAGGGTGTTTTGTGAAATCCTGGGGGTCATCTGAGCTTCCACAGTTTTTACAAAGAGCAATAGGAAAGAAACCTTAATCTTAGAAAAGAAAGAGCAACTGACCAGCACTTATGAGAATATCCTGGTCTGAAATTATATCAAAGTTGTTTATATGGATATTAATTGAAAGCCAGAAAAATAACATTTGGATTCAGATTTTGGACAAACCAAAACATAGGGGTTTAATTAATCTTATTATAGAGTACATGGTGAGTTGTTGAGCTTCGATACAGTTTTGAATATAGTCTGAAATGTATTTGTGGTGACCTCAGAGGGTTCAGCAATAGCTTTGTCCTGATGACAAATGAATGACATCTTGATATCCTCATAGATGACCAATCTTTGCAGCATGTGGCTCACCACTTTCCCTAAAAAAAGGCTCTTTGCAGAGACTAGTTTTGAGAGAATTGCATAATATCTAATTTCTTCAATTGAAGAGTTACTCCTGCCTGCAGTGAATCTGAACAATCCAACATAAGTTCCTTGAAATTAAAATTAAGCATCATCCTTCCCTTCTCTCTGTTTACCTCTCTGCCTTGGGCACAGTCCTGTACCCAAACACAATCCTGCAGACTGTCCTGAACAGTAAAATACAAATGCAACTTCTGGAGCTCATCAATGACTTAGGGACTGAACTTCTTCTTTGCATTTGTGAAGATCTCTTTGCCTTAGAGAGTGGAATTGTGGAGGACGAAATATTTAGGAAGTCAGAATTTGCAAAATCAGTTAATGCTTAAGAAAAGCTGAAGGTACATAATTTATCAAACAATCCTCAATGTTTACATTTATACTTATAACTCAAACTGTGACAGAGAACGTAAATTTTTATAGAAATGGAAACATAGTGATCTGTACTAATATATTTAGAGTGATCCCTGTAACAATTTTGATCGGGCCAAGTAACTTTCTACATGAACGGATGAGTGCAATTCAGATGTTAGCACAAACCACGGACTATTCCCAAAAGTCCATATCTGTTCCCAGATGTGGGGCAGGGTAAGTAAATAACAGACTTTAGTTGAACAGACAAGAACATGGTGTGCTGGTTTGTCTCAAGTTCAGGGAAGAAACTCTCTTTTGTTTATTATTTTAATCATAGATAAATACTCTAGAACATCCTCTAAATCATTTTTTTTCTCCACAGATTGCTCTGCTACCAGATTTCTAAGACACTTTGTTAGAAAAAGGATACTTTTACTTTAATCTAATCTACTGAAAAGTTGTTCATGAAGGATGCCTGCTGTTTTCCTATGCATGTATTTATACTCTCAATTTATTGTTGAATAGATGATCAAAACACAAGAATGTCAAATTGAAGGTAAGTTCAAAAAACTTATTTGATTTAATTCTTATTTGAAGCTGAAATAAATATTCTCATTACAGAACAGACATAGTTTGATCTAGAAAATAAGACACCATGTTTCAATATGATCTTACTGGAAGTTGCCTTTGATCACTTAAACACAAAATTACATATGTATAGACTATTTCAGTTCCCATGACCCACCGAAGGGTAAAGCTACTGCACTAAAATCACTACAAATTATAATTAACTGTTAAAGAAATAATTTCAAGATTTAATTATAATCAAATTTTGAATTACATTGCAAAATATTCTGGAGCCATAACATTTAATTTCCATTTGTAAAACACTGCTATAGGAGTGAAAAAAAAGTGTCATTGCAAGTAATAAAATATTTTTCTAACAGAAACATTTGGCAAGATTTCCTAATAGATCATCTTTATAGTTGTATTAAAAGACAGCTCTGGGGTGCTAATGTTTATTCACGGAGTGTATGTACCCCAAAGAGTAACTTTGTCTTCTTAACAAAGATCTTAAGCTGTTCTAAGTGTTTTGTCTCACTTGTTAAAAATCTAGTTTTAGTTCAACCATTCTATTTGTTGTCACAATTTTAATATTGAAGATCCATATTAAAAGCTGACCTAAGTACTTCAAGGCTGTTTCATGTCTGGTAGTACTGTGCTAATAATAATAATAATTTTCACTAATATGACCAGAACTGTAAGCTTATATAATAGTTTTGGTTTGTTGGCAATAAACCATGCAAATAATATTAAAGGCCTCTAAGATCTGCCAAACTGCTGTGGTGTTTGTGGTGATTTTTGGTTTGTTTTTTTTTTTTTTTCCTGTCCAAACTTTGAAGAGATCAGATTTAAAAATATATATTCTTCATTTTTTTTTCAATAAACCACTTCTCTTTTTTTCCCATGCTTAACCCAAAAACTGATTTTATGCTCATTAACAAGAATGCAAATGCTTTTCATTCAAAGTCTTTAAAAGATTTAGTTAAATAGTTGACTTTTAGCCCTGGAAGCCCTTCCAGGAATATTTTCTAGCAGGCCAGTACACTTTTATTACAAGAATCATTGACTATTTACCCAATACTAAATTATCTACATGCTCTTTTTTGTTCAATGGAAGTCCTTCTCACTGTCAACAACTGAGTTGAAAACTGACCAAAATCTGAAAATCATATGAATAGTTGATTTGCATTCAACAAAAGAGTATTAAGTACAATGTGAGGCACAGCACTAATTAGTGTAGGCAATTTTAGTGGAAAAGTTAACATCTTAGAAATTACGAAAGCCAATGTTTGTGTAACTTTAGAATGGAAGAAGTCAAGAATGTAAGGAGAGTGATGTATGTGCACTGTTTTAAACACACACTAATTACGTTGTATAAAATTTGATATTGAAATACCAGTCTTCATAACAATGAAGGAAATTGTAAGAAAATAAAATATGTCTTCAAGTAATTTTTTTTCCAGGTAATGACTTAATATACAGAAATAGGAATAGGCACTCATTCCATGCTTGCAAGTAAATCTTCTGTCTAAATATTGACATTCTCATGTGAACTAAGGGTTTGATTCAGTGAGTCCATTACCATGTGAAGACACATCCCATTGAGTTTTCACCTTCCTATGCAGTGTTACAAAAATCTCCCACAGGTCCTATGCAGCTCTATCAATCAAACATGAAAGTCACAAATACACTAGGCTATCTTATATGGCACTGGATACCTTTTATTAGGATGAATCAAACTGAATACCCAAGGAATGTAACAGGAACTTTAAAAGCCATGATCACTGCCACATGGAAGCTGTAGTGAAATTGTGTTGCTTGCAATACAGAAATCAACCCACATGACAAAAATTAATCTCACTGATAGACATTGACTTGAATTAACTAAATTCAAAAGGTTTACACTGTATGCACAGAAAAAGGTTGTTCCTGTTATGCATTCTTATTTTCACAGTTAAAAATTTAATTGATTTAAAGAAGTGTTCTATTGTTTTGAACAAGAAATAAAGAAATAAGAAATAACAGAAATATATGGAAGAAATTTTATGAAAGTCACAATCTAAAGAAGTTCAATGCTATATTGTGAAAAGTGGCACACAAAAATAGAATCTGGAAGACTGGTTATTGCTTTTCAGTGACAATAGAACAGGGACACAAAATCCCAATAATTAAAATTGTGTAAATGGACCTTTTTTTGATGTGGCTATTAAAAAAAAAAAGATTTAGTAGCCCTCATAACTCTCATGACGTTGGAGATATTTAGTAGTTCTGGATCTATAAAAAGTCCGGCACAATCTTGAGAATCAAGGGAAAGACCTCAGGGGAGAAAACAGACTTTGGAGATGTATGAAAAGGTAAGTCCAAGGTCAAGAGTCAATATCAGGAACAGAGAATTGAAAAATGACCAGGAGTTAAAGGAAAAAGCTAAAAGAGAGCTAGTACCTAGAGTCATGCAAGAGTTAGACATCAGGAATGAATCAGAGAAACAGACACAAATAGGTGTTCTAGCATACAGCTAGCTACCTCTTAAATATTCTAATGGTGGTTAAACATTCAGTCCAACAGGTATAAACAGCTTTAAAAAAAAGTCAATTTGTTATTAGAGGGAATTGATATGAAAGTTTTGAGAACCAGAATCAGAATCAGTTGGGCTGTAAAAGACCTCTGAGATTATCAAATCCAACTCAGGACCTAACATCACCATGTCAACTAGACCATGCCACTAAGTGCCTCATCCAGTTTTTCCTTAAACAGTTCCAGGGAAGATGACTCCACTCCCTTCCCTGGGCAGGTAATTTCAATATCTAATCACCCTTTCTGTGAAAAATTCCTTCCTAATGTCTGACCTAAACCACCCCTGATGCAGTTTAAGACATGTCCACTTGTCCTATCATTAGCTGCATGAGAGAAGAGACCAAACCCCACCTGGCCGCAACCTCCTCCCAGGCAGTTGTAGAGAGTGGTAAAATCTCCCCTGCCCCTCCTTTTCTCCAAGGCTAAACAACTCCAGCTTCCTCAGCTTCTCCTCATAGGACTTGTGCTCCAGATCCTTCACCAGCTCTGTTACCCTTCTCTGGACTCACTCCAGCACCTCAATGTCCTTCCTGAATTGGGGCATCCAAAACTGGACATAGCACTAGTGATGTGTGGCCTGACCAGTGCCAAGTACAGGGGAACAGTGACTTCTCTGGTCCTGCTGGCCACAGTATTGCTGATACAGGCCAGGATACCAGTGGCCTTTTTGGTACCTGGGCACAGGCTGGTTCATGTTCAACCAGCTGTTAACCAGCATTCCCAGATGCTTTTCTGCTGAGCACTGTACAGCAACTCTGCCCCCAGACAGTAGCACTGCATGGGGCTATCCTGTCCAAAGTGCAGACTCTGGCACTTGATCTTGTTGAATCTCATACCAGTTGCCTCAGCCCACTGATTCAGGTTGTACAGATCCCTCTGCAGAGCCTCCCTATCCTGCAGCAGATAAAAAGACCCACATAACTTGGTGTTTTCTGCAAATTTATTAAGGGTAGACTTAATCCCCTCATCCAAATAATCAATAAAGATAATAAACAAGACTGGGTCTAATAATGATACCCTGACCTCCATAAAATTATGAAAATTTTCTCAGTCACAGATTACGGCCTTTCTCCACACCTGGCACATACACTTTATGTGTAAAATAGTTTTAAAATATTTATTACTGTGGATATTACTATGTTATATGACATTTATTTTGTATTTTATGTAATAGCTCAAGCTTAAAGCCAGATCATTTCAAACTGGAAAATTCAAGCAAGTGCAGGAGGACAGTAAATAAAGTAGAAGTTAATTTTTCATAATCATAAGTCCTTCACCAACCTGATCTAAAAATATATATACCAAAAATAGCAACTGGGTCAGATGACAGAGGACAAATAAAAACAGTAGGACAAATACTACATTGAACATTAAAAGGCGAATGCATGTTAGAGAATATAATCAGAAGAACTGTTGCTAAATAAACCTAATTTGATTATAAAAGAAGAAAGATGAAAATAATGGTTACATCATTCTGAAGAGGAATTCCTTAGCAAAAAATATGAAGACTGAATTTTTCATTAAAATTGCCAAACAACCAACAAGAAAATAACTGAGAAGTGATATTGAAGAAAAAGATCCAGGAATATAGTACCCCTTCCAAGAAATGTACGAATTTCCAGACTGTGTTTATTCTGTTTTTTGTAGCTATTAGATTCTTTTTTTTTTTTAATGATTTAGGTATTCTCTCATTTACTTGAGAAAGAAAAGAGGCTTTATTCTTATTCATATGTTTACTTTTAGAGGGTACTTCAGCTCTTGAATCCAGATTCAGCTGGTTCCTAAATAATGAGTTTGGAAATCTTGCAATTGTAAAAGTCAGCTCATTTCTTTGCATGGTATATCTATACCCAGCACTGAGGGTGTTAACTGTTGTGAATCCCATTTCTTGTACAAGTACCACCCTTTAGATGGTTATCTCATTATTCTGAATTCCATCCATGGAGGAAGGTTTCTAAGTCTTAGGCAATGCAACCCTATGAATCATAATACTTAAGGGCATTTGCTGAATGTCTGTTTTAGAGAGACACTGTTAGCATTTGTCTTTGAGAACTCTCGGAAAATAGAGTAAGTCCTCAAGACTAAGAACAAAAAACAAAACAAGAAAACAAGAGGCTTGTCTTAAAATGGCAAAGAATGGGGAAATAAGTGAGAAAAGAAAAGATGTTGACCAGCTGACTAACAACAAGAAGAGCTGGAGGCCATGGTACAACAGCAAACTATGATGTAGTCATCATCATGGAAACATGGTGGGACAACTCACATAGCTGGAGCACTGTACTGGATGGCTACAAGCTCTTCAGAAGAGACAGGAAAGGGTGGAGGGGTGGCCCTTTATATTAGGGAGACTTTTGAGTATTTAAATTCATGGGTATTGAAACTAATGACAATGAAGTTGAATGCCTATGGGTAAGAATTAAGGGGAAGACCAACAAGGCTGGTATCCTACTGGGAGTTTGTTATCATCCACCTAGCCAGGAAGAAGAGGTGGACAACTTATTCTATAAGCAGCTGGAGAATGTTTCAGGATCACCAGCCCTTGTCCTTGTAGGTAACTTTAACCTACCAGACATCTGCTGGGAACTTATTACAGCAGAAAAGAGGAAGACCAGGAAGTTCTTAGAATGTGTGGAGGGCTATGTTAGACCTGTTGTTTGCAAATAGAGATGGGCTGGTGGGAGATGTAGTGGTTGGAAGCTGCTTGGGACACAGTGATTATGAAATTATAGAATTTTCAATATTTGGTGAAATGAGGAAAAATACCAATAAAACTTTTACATTGGACTTTGGCCTATTTAGGAGACTTATTCAGAGAGTTCCTTGGGAAGCAGCCCTTAGAAAGAAAAGAGTCCAGGAAAGGTGGACGTACTTCAAAACAGAGATCTTAAGGACACAGAAACAAACTGTCCCTGTGTGTTGAAAGATGAGTCAATGAGGCAAATGTCCAACCTGGATGAGCAACAAGGTTTCGAAGCAATTTAGGAATAAAGAGAGGATATATCATCTTTGGAAGGAGGGTCAGGTCTCCCAGGAAGTATTTAAGGGGGTTGCTAGGGCATGTAGGAAAAAAATTAGGAAGGCCAAGGCTCAGTTTGAACTTAATTTGGCAAGTTTTGTAAAGGATAATAAAAAATGTTTTTACAAATATATTAACAACATAAGGAAGGGCAAGACCAATCTATGTTCTCTACTGGATGTAGGAGGGAACGTAGTAACTGCAGATGAGAAGGCAGAGGTGCTTAAAGCCTTCTTTACCTCAGTCTTTAGTGGGAAGATGGCTTGTCCTCAGGGCATCTGTCCTTGTGGGCTGGTAGATGGTGTCAGGGAGCAGAATGGTCCCCCTGTTAACCAGGAGGAGGCAGTCAGAGAACTGCTGAGCCACCTGGATGTTCATTAATCTATGGGACTAGATGGGATCCATCCAAGGGTGATGAGGGAGCTGGCAGATGAGGTTGTGAAGCTATTCTCCATCATTTACCAATGCACCTGGCTCACTGTGATGGAAACTGGCCAATGTGATGCCCATTCACAAAAAGGGTGGGAGGGAGGATCCTGGTAATTATAGGTCAGTTAGCTTGATCTCAGTATCTGGTAAGGTAATGGAGCAGTTTATACTGAGTGTCATCACGCAGCACCTACAGGATGACCAGGGTCTCAAGCCCAGCCAGCACAGGTTTAGGAGAGGTAGGTCATGTTTGACCAACCTGATCTCCTTTTATGACCAGGTGACACACCTGGTGGATGCAGGAAAGGCTGTGGATGTTGTCTATTTGGACTTCAGCAAGGCTTTTGACACTGTCTCCCACAG
>JBBMKD010000001.1:63014852-63040884 GCA_037834095.1 Argya squamiceps | reverse complement strand
GTAGATGCAGGAAAGGCTGTGGATGTTGTCTATTTGGACTTCAGCAAGGCTTTTGACACTGTCTCCCACAGCATACTCCTGGAAAAGCTGGCAGCCCACAGTTTGGACAGAAGCACTCTTTGCTGGGTTAAGAACTGGCTGGATGGCCAGGCCCAGAGAGTGGTGGTGAATGGTGCTGCGTCCAGCTGGGGGCCAGCCACCAGTGGTGTCCCTCAGGGGTCTGTGTTGGGGCCAGCTCTGTCCAATATTTTTATTGATTACATGGATGAGGCTATTGAATTTAGTAAATTTGCAGATGACTGGAATGAACATGCTGGGAGCATGTGTCGATCTGTTGGAAGATAGGATGGCTCTGCAGAGAGACCTGGAATGGTTGGATCGATGGGCAGAGTCCAATAGGATGACGTTTAATAAGTCCAAGTGCCATGTCCTGCATTTTGGACACAATAAGCCCCTGCAGTGTTATAGGCTGGGGATGGTGTGGCTGGACAGTGCCCAGGCAGAAAGGGACCTGGGGGTACTGGTGACAACTGACTGAACATGAGCCAGCTGTGTGTCCTGGTGGCCAGGAGGGCCAGTGGCATCCTGGCCTGGATCAGGAATGGTGTGGCCGGCAGGAGCAGGGAGGTCATTGTTCCCCTGCACTGGGCCCTGGTGAGGCCATGTCTTGAGTGCTGTGTCCAGTTCTGGGCCCTCAGTTTAGGACCTTGAGATGCTTGAGCGTGTCCAGAGGAGACCAATGAGGCTGGTGAGGGGCTTGGAACACAAAGTATTTAACTATGCTTTGGCTCTGGTGTAATTGCTCCAACACTGAAGCTTAGTAAACCAGAAATTCTGAACTGACTCTATATATACCCCCAATATAGCTATGAAAGAGAGGGAGGTGCCATGGATATTTTCTGCTGGCAGCTTCACTAGAGCTAAATTAAGAAGCAGCTTTACCAGTGAGTGAGTTGTTGAGGGGAAGTATGAAAGTATTAGCATCTGCCCATTTTTAGACTTTTCATTGGAGATGTCCTTAAAGTGCCTATCTCCTTCCATCAATTGTCTGAGGTGCTTAGTTTAGACTTGAATCCTAATTTCAGATTTGCCACAACATTAATTAAGAGTGATTCATTCATGCTTCTAAGCTAATTAGATAAATTATAATTACTCCAAAATATATAGCAGTCTTCTATTTGTGATGCAACCATTGTTCAAAACCCTTACATTTCCCAGCAAATCAGTTTAGACTGCTAACTCAAGAATGAAAGGCTGGGCAGACTCTGGCCTAAATGTTATTCTTTTATCTTGCCTGCTACATCTTTGTCTCTGTATATGCACAGATGAATTTATGAAAAAATGCCCAGAACATATGGCAGCCCATAAAGAATTCCTCCATAAAGGCTTTGCTGAAAATGAAAGGCTTTTATTTTCCAGAACAAAACCATGATAGCCAGCAATCCTACAAGCACTACTAGTGGTCCACATCCTCTGCTAAAGGTGTGAGAGCACTCCTTGTTTGATACAATGCCACATGGGTTACTGTGATGGTTACAGAAGCAAAATGATATGCACCACATTCCAAAACTGGTCCTGATATAGACATTCTTAAGGCAGACACAGATCCTATGCCATGGAATGGAAACTAAAGCACCTCATGGCTCTCTGCTTATATTCATCACCTTTCAGACCGCAACTACTTGAGAAAAGCAGGTACTATCTGAAGTCAATTTAAATTTGCTGGGGAGGAAATTACAGGGAGCTGCCATGAAAGAAATTAATTATGTAATGCCTGGAAGGATACTAGACACACTTACTAAAGGAGGTGAATTTTGCCAGTATGTGAGATGGATTTATAAAACAAGAAGGATCACTATGCATCTAAATCTGCATAATTAGCATACACAGAAATTGAGTCTAGAAAAAGGGCTGAGGTTTTATCACCTGAAGTGCTCTTTTAGTGTCTTAATGATATAAATGCATTAATAGACAAAAAACTTAGGTGCAAGTTAAGAGAGATGGAGAGGTGAAATGACTTGGAGAGGTGAAATGACTCCTATTTTGAACTATTAGCACATTACCCAAAAAGTAATGGCAATCTGTAAAATATTTGAGAAATATGGGAAAAATGTTGAAAATGTAACCAATTTGGTATTTTTTTAATATCTACAGTCAAATTCTCTGTAATTGGGCCTCCAGTATTATGTCTTCTCTGTCAAATTGTACACACTGTAACTGGGAATCATTCAGACAATCTGTTGAAGTTTCAAAAAGTCTTTCACTTTGTAGACTGTTTCATGCTGTTCTTCTCTCTGATTTTTTAAATCTTAAATTATTCCTTAACTCATTCACAGGCATCTCTTGTATCTCAGTCTATAAACAAAAACTTTAATTTTGTCCCCTTTTTTCAGTAGATATTCAAGAGCATTAATGTATCCCAGACAATTAGTTTTAGTGGGGTATTTTGCCTTACTCAGTTTTAATATAATTACAAAATTTACTTCTAGGTTAAATGTTACTAAGACTGTATTTCTTTTTCTGCTGCATGAGCTACCTATTTATACAAAGAAAACATTTTGTGCAATACCATGCAGCTGTGAGATCTGCAGTGCTATCAGTTTCCTAGTCAGATCTTGCTAGTTTTGTACATCCTAGTGATATGACATTTTCCTAAGTGTATTATTACCTTGTATTTATCTAAATTAATTCCTTTACTCCTAAGGAACCTCTTATGACAGGGTGTAATCAATCAATCATGCTCTGCTTGTAGTAATTCAGCATGACAAGTCATACTTCCACATTTAAGTGATCACATTCATTTTGAATGTTCACACGTGTGGTATTGCTGCATCTTTGCAGCTCCTTAGTGCCAAGTTCATCACTGCTATTCTTGGCTCACACTGAAAATCAAATTTAGCTATCTCTATCTAAAAAAGGTGATGGACTGAAGGAATAAAAAAAAAAAAATGTCTGGTACTAACTAAACACAACTCGCCTCTAAATACAGCATGAGTGGGAGAAGTCTTACCTGTGTAAACTATGACAAATATCCATCTTGCTCGGTAATAAGGAATGTGCCTGCCTTGAATAAGAGAGGGCATTTTATTTGACTGTGTGCTTCAAGTGAGGAGTGAGTCTAGGCTTAGACTCATTAGGACATGTTCTGAGGTGAATCCCGTTCTAGTGGAATAAGTTTTTAAGTGTCAAAAATCATTTGACATCCAAAAATTCAGGGTTTCTAGTGGTGAATTAAAACACAAAGGACCAACTTCAAAAACACTGATGGAGGCAATTAGGTGATAGATGTGTTTTGTTGATTGTTCTTTCTGTAGGTTTTGGGGTTTTTTCCTTCTATTTTGAAAGCTCATGGCTGTATATTCGGACTAATTATAGGGCCCCTGACAGATATTGTTCCCGAATGTAATTTAGAAATAATCGTTCCAATTATAGTAAGTTATAAGATATTTATACAGCAATGTATTTAGGAGATTGGTACAACAGAACATTTTCATATGCAGAAAAATCCTTTCATAATCTTTTCTAAGTTCTTATATCTCTAGATTTCTTAAACATTACATTTGCTACAAAAAAAAAATCTCTTCAAGGATTTTCTAAATTGCATCATTTACCTGGTTTTATTGTTGGACCACTACACAGGTGAAACTATCGTATGATCACAATATAAACTATTATCAACATCATATTACAAAAGAGGATATGTATTACTGTCATGCTGATAATTATAGACTGAAAATGTAATTTAAAAAAAAGGGATTTTCTGACCTTATGAGTTTTTATTGTAGAAAGTTGATATAATGCTAGAAAATAGATTACAGAACTCTGGCAGACACAATTTTATTCAGAATAAATGGTATCTAACCAAATGATTTGATTATCTGGATATTAAAAATGTAAATGCACTGATAAATACAATGCAGATCTAAACAGATTTGGTAATGGCTAAAAAAGTAGAATCCTTTAAAAGTATAAATTAAGAACTTGGACTTTCTCAAAAAAGTTTTTAGATTTACACAGATGGCTATTCCACCTATGCCTTGTGATAAGTGGGTGTGAAAGTTTTAATGGAACTAAATCTTACTACTGATTAACAAAAAGCATCTGTGCTCCTGACATAAACACAACAATCAAGCACTAAAACAATAACCATGGAGAAATATTTCTGATCTTTCTTAAAGGTCTTCAGTGGAGAATGGCAATTTAATAGGATTTGAGAATTACTGCTTAGGAAAATGACAGAGATAAACTAATGAATTTTTTTTCAACATAATTAACTTTGCAGAGAGCTTCTTTGAGTTTCTGGAACTCTGCAGGTAATTTTTGCTGGCATCATATCTTCCATCTATAAAACTGAATGTAGGGCTTCCACTTTTCTCCTCTACATGCATATGTGATTAATTTAAGAATTAGGTAATAAGATTGTTTAAAGCATACACCAGATAGCTCAGCTTAAGTTCAGTAATATTACTCCGAGTTTGTGAATGTTTACAAGTTTCACTGAGGCAAGTAAAATAAAGGGTGTTATTTTATCTTTGAGAGAGCTGAAGAGATCTTGATCAACTATTTCTATTTTTTTTCTCAGATATTTTACTGCAACACATAATAAAACTCTTATAATAGAAAATGGTCACAGTCATTCAGTTATGTTCCTTAGACTTAGACTATGTATCAAGATTAAACAGGATAAATTCAAACTATAAAAAATATGGGGCTTAAGTGTTAGCTTAATTAGGTATTTAAATAAATAACCAAGAGATATCTTGGAGGTTTTACATTAGAATTAATTGTATTTTGAAAGCATTTGCTCTTCTTTTTGGAGATCAAGGCTGAAATTATCTAGAGTAAAATATACACAAAGATTAGAACTTGTTTATAGTCAAAAACTCAATGATATATTATTTTATTCTAATATTTCCTGATTTTTTCTTTTTTTTCTTCTTTTTTTTTTCTCTTTTTTTAACATATGTAGTGTTTTTTCTTTCTTTTGCAAGTTCTTGTTCAAGTGTTTCAGCTCAATAGTACAGTCCTCTGACCTGAAGAGAAACTATGAAACTGGAAATTCTGAAGTAGCATTTGATCAACTAACTAATCATGAAAAACTTTTTAAAATAATCAGAATCTCTTTTATTGTGCTATAACTTTTAAGCCTTACTGGAATATGAGCTCTTGCATTTGTTCACCTATGTTTTTCATGATGGCTTTGATATTTATTGCAGTCTATTCTTAACATGAATCTGAACTTGGAAGACCTTGTTTCAAGTTTTAGGGAGAACACCTAGTTTTCACTTCCTGTCATATGTGAACAAAATATTTTATGCTTCTTTCCTGATATTTTTTGCTGATAAAATGAGGCATTTCATTGCCTCTTCTGTACAAGATGAAGCAGTGAGTAAGCAAGTATGGAAGAGAGAGGTTGACTGAAATACAGATTGAGGAAATATAATCAAAACAAAAGAATTAATCTCCAATTATCATTTTGGTTTCAGAAAAAAAAAGTCCCATAGCTCCTTTTCTTAATATTTTTCTATGGATTGAAAGAAGCAAGTTGTCTTTTTAGTCAAAGCAATCAGAGGCATAACAGAATGCAGAAAAGGTACTGGGCAACCGGTGTCTGAACTGAGAATATCTTGGATGTAAAATGGATGATTATAGAAAGCTTTGTGTTAAGTTTGAATCTAAGTACACAGAGTAAAGTGTGTGACATGTCAGATGCCATGAATTCTGAAGCCTACGTAATTCATCATGGGTTTCAGTGTTCCTTCTTCAACTGACCAAGACTGGTATTAAGGTGTTCCAATAAGGATGTTTTCTTTGCTGGATAGCTAAAGAAGGATGAAAGATTTTTTGTTTTTTGGGGTTTTTTTAATGTATCATGGATAAACTGTTAGTCTTCTGTGCAGGGATAGTCAATCTTGAGAATGAAATTAACAGTTTACCTTATGTTCCTGAGGTGTTAATTTTACACCACCTACTTTTTTTCTCACAGAGACACATTGCATGCAGAAAATTCATCTGTTTTAGTATTCTCAGCCCAAATACAAAAAATTTCCTTATCTCAACAAATATGATTGATGAATGAAAACAAGCTAGAAAGCACATATTTTAGTTTCTTGCAGGAGCTTTCCCTAAAATGAAGTGCATCATTGAAGTAGAAAGATGATAGTTTTTCCTGTGGCCAAATAGAGAGCCTGTTGTTTGTTCAGACAAAGGACTTCATAAAATTAGGTGTTACAGCACCATCTGGTGACTTCTGTTTAATATCTTATGAATAAGTGCAATATCCACGTAGTGGTAGTAATTTTCTTTAGTTGGAGTAAATAGAATATTTTCTGAGTAGTGTTCAGCAATAAGTAACAATATTATTAGAAACTCATGACCCTATTCTGGTATGGAAACATGCCTATTATTACAAGACCGATTACTCTTGCACCTATCATTATCCTGTGTGTTGGGTCTTTGGGGTAGACATTAACCATTAGCCTATAACAACGGACAGTAAGTGCTAAAACAGAGTTCCAAAGAAAAATAACATAAAAGCGAGCAGATTGTTTATTTTAGAAAGACAGGTTAGCGCTACAAAGTTTTAAAGACAAGTTCAATATGTATCCTTTTAGTAGCCAGAATAAAATGCACCTGAATTATGATATAAAATCCTTTCTTAATTATATCTTTGATCTATTTTTAGCAGATAGATCACTACTTGTATTAAGGAGTAATGAAGGCAATGTGGACTAAGTTCAACAGTTCAACTAAGGAACTGCATTTTACCAGATCTTAGGAGCAAATTCATTGGAAGAAACATTTTGGTCAGGCCCTGTTTTCCCTAATAAGGAAAGCCCCTAGTCTGGCTCCCTTTGGAAAACAAAATGGAGTCATCCAGAGGTAAATGTACTAAAAAGCAAACAATCATATGTGAAAACATAATATCTCCAAGAAGCACCATTACAGTGAAATCCCTGATGGTTTTATATAGTTTTGCTTTTTCGGAGTTCAATACAGACCAAAAGCTCATGGAAGTATCAGTACTTCCTAATTACATTTCTGATGGTAAATTACTCTATGAAAGCTAATATATGTAAGAAAAAAATATTTAAAACTTTTATGTTTTTATCAATCAGAAGTCTGCAATATTTTTCTTAGATATTAGTCTCAGCAGTAGGTGAAAACATTTTGGATAAATTACTGTAGATTTTGTAGATGCAGAACAATATTTTCAGAGTAGGAGAAATTGAAGGAGAGTTCCTGAAACAGAAACAATGTCTCTCCAATCTAAGTAACAGTGACATTTTGGACATGAAAAGAACTAATTTTAGAGGAATGTCAATTTGTTAAGCTTAATAAGTTTTGTTGTTGTTAGCAAGGCAGAGAAATTTAGTTTTTCAGGAAATTTATGTATTGCAAGGACTTAAGGACAGTAGAAGGGAGAGGCATAGAGTTGGGACTTTCCAGCTTTGAGAAAAGAGAGCTCAAGGGAATTTTATCCATGTGCATAAATTTCTGATAGGCAAAAGTTAAGAAGATATAGACAGAGTCTTCCAGTGGTACCCAGAGACTGAACAAGAGTCAAGAGACACAAATTGAAATACAAGAAAATTCATTTCATCATAAGAGAAATATTTTTTTTCTGTGACTTGGTCTAACACTGGAATAAATTTCCTGGGAAGACTGTGGAATATACATCCCTGGAGATATTCAAAACTCAGCTGGGTAAGGCCCTTGCACTGAGAAAGATGAATTGATTAGACAGAGGTCCCTGCTAGCCTCATCCAGACTATGATTCTGTCACAATTCATACCACATGTGCAAAAAGAAAGGTTGCAAAGACCCTTGAATTTCATGTTACTTCTTGAAATTAAAAAAAAAAAAACAACATTCCTTAGGATGACTCCAAATATGTCCTAATGTTTTTTAATGGATATCACTTATTTTAACCCTTCCATGCTGTCTCAGATGCCAAGTTTCCCCTAGGCAGATTATCCCTTTGACGTTTCAGTCAGTAAATATTTTTAGGAGATGCCTACTCCACGAAAGTTGTTCATCCACTTGAGTTCAAAGATACTTTTTAGTTTGCTCGTTTCTTCTACTTTGAAAAAATCCCAGTTACCTTTGACATATTCAATTCAAATAGATTCCTACAGCATCTTTATATCCAAATTCCTACATTCTTCAGTACTGTCAGATTCAAATCTTCAGCTGAATCCATATCTGGGAGAGACTTTTAAGACAAATATGCCAGGATACCAAAATTACATCTATATGGAATGTTATCATTTTATGAAAATATTTCAAGGTTCCTTGTTAGAAAAGGACTAGGCAGCAAAAAAAGACACCACCTGTAATACTATTTTAGTGCATCTTCATTTTGGAAAAGTTGTTATTTTATCAAAAAATTCTTTAAACAGAATGCTATTACTATGTCAGTCTTTGGGATTTTTTTGGGGGGAATGGAGTGGGGGTTTTTTGGCGGGGGGGTGGGGGGGTTATGCGTGGTTTTTTGTTTTGGTTTGGATTTTTTTACCTTTTTTGTTCATTTGATTTGGTTTGATTTTTTCCGTATAAGTAATCAAGGAATCACTCAGTCTGAAAGGAATCTCAGCTGGTCAGTTGGTTTTACCTCCTGCTCAGAAAAAGGTCAATGCTGAATTCAGACCAGTTTTTGCAAAGATCTTTTTACCACCAAATCTTGAAAACTTCGAGGAACAGAGACATGACAACCTCTTTGGACAACCTGTTTGTATGCTTAATTATCCTCATAGTGCTCTATTTTCTTTGTATCTATTCAGAACCACACTTGTCTGAATTTTTTTTTTTTCTCTGTGCTGTTGTGCACCTCAGTAAAGACTCTGGCTTCATCTTCCCAGCAACCTACTCCAAAGCATTTCAAGGCTTGCTACTAGGTCCCCTCAACTTTCCTGTTTAGGCTGAACAAATGTGATTCTTTCAGTTGGTCCTCACAGAATGTGCAGTTTTAGTAATCTAGATATGCTTTAAATCTGTCCAGTGATCTTCACAGCAAGAAATTGTAATACTAGTATTTGATAATAGTTTTTCTCAGTGTTCTAGTGTGGTCCTGAAGTTCTGAGGGGGAAAGAAACTGTGAGATTTTAATTATGTTATCACTATTAAACAGTGTTGCCACTGTTTTAATAGTAGCAGCATCTATTTTCTTTTTGCTTATCGTTTACTATACTCGCTAGTGCTTTATGTTTTCTTCATAACTTTTTTCAATCCGTATTCACAGGAGAGGTGTTCCAGCCTTCTGGTCATCTTTATGGTCCTCCTCTGAACACTCCCCAACAAGTTTAGGTCCTTCTTATGCTATTGAATACAATAACAAGGCCTTGTTCATTGATCTTCGATGTAAGTGATGTGACACAGCCGGTGTTCACATGACTAAAATTTTCTATTCTCTTCAGAGAGAGTGTTTTATCCCTAAAGTCCCCTTGAATATTCCCTCAGCTGTGCTATCTCTCAGATCATGAATAGGAATAGACAGGGGGAATCTTTCTGCACTAACTGTAGCTGATCCAGGGACCATGCCAAACGTGGGGAAAGAAAATAAAAAGAGATAATTGCATACTATGGACTGTGTGTATCCCCTGATGTATTTTTTCTGTTACTGTAGATATTGCCCTCAGGTTCAATTATGACTTTGGTTTTCACTTTGAGAGTATGTAGCATTTTCTCTAGAGTCATATGAAGAAACATTTTCTATTCACTCAGGTTTACAGCTATGACTATCTGAAATTTACTCCAGTTCCAACTCATTTTTTTCCAGCTTACGTCTCACTAACAGAGAGAGTGGGCTACACTGAGATAATAAATTAAAATCATCAGTTAAAGGCACACTTTTTACATATAAGTAGATTCAATTAATCTTGAATATCCTTCTTCAGAGTTTGAAATGCCATTTCATTTATTTCATTGTTTCTTATCATAAACAAAACATAGATTTAAAATAAACTAATTATATATGTTCCAATTTCTATGCATGAACATTATTCCTTGAAAAATATCACAAGAATATACAAGTATTAACTAATGTGTGTATTTAATGACCTTTGCAACATCAGTTCCAGATAATCAGAAAAATATACCTGATATTCAAACATAAGATGTAATTAAGATACAAGCAAGACACATAAGCCCTGCATTTGAGAGGACTATCCACTTCTAAAATGAAAAGTTTTTTTCACCAGAATGAAATACTTTGAAGATTAAGAAACAGAAAGGAAGATTAAGAAACAGAAAATATTAATATTGCATGTTACCTTCATTTGCATATTTTTAGTGATGAAACTATTTTCATTTTCTAATGGTCCCTAGACTAAGATATTGTTAAGTCTTATAGTGAATTAGTGACATTTTTTAAATGTGAAAATGGGTATCTTGGGTATCTTCTCCACAGGGTGGGTACTCTTGCCTACTTTGGTAGACCACCTGTTCCAAAACCTAGAGCTTTTGCCTTATTAATAGGCCCCAGGCAATAGAAGGCTTTACTATGAAATTTAAGCACATTGGGTGGATTCAGTGACAGATTGTTAGTACAGAAATATTTTTGAAATAAGGTAGACTGTCTAAGCATATGTCATATTCAAAATTACTTCAGTTTCAAAAATTATACACATAACTACATACATCTCCCTTGCTTTTGTTTATTTCTTCATATTTACTGTTAAAGTTATTTCCAGACTCAGATTCTGAATGTTCCAGAAGACTCAGTCTTTAAAATGAAAGCTAAAGCATGCTTTTCTCAAACAGCCTCAACATTTAATTCAAGTCCACTTCAAAACTCATGCATTTCTTTTAAAATTATGGATTACAATTACACATTAAAAAAATTGGCTTATCAATGCTGGTAAAACATTAACTGCAATATAACCTGCAACATTGGCAAAAATGAGAACTTTCATTCAGGTAGTAGCTTGTGGCAGATTTCAATAGATATGCTTTTGCCCTGATAATGGACTATTCTTTTTTCTTTTGCTTTACGTGTATTTAAATGTATATACCTCAAAATCACAAGTTAATTACACTGATGTCTTGCAGTTTAAAGATTTATGTGCCTTGTAGCTAAAAGATTTATAAAGTCAATGTACCTTTCAAAACAGTCAACACTTTTTTTTTTTAAGAACCTTAATGAGCCTGGAAAGTCTTATAGTTGACTGAAGTTTGTTTACTCAATAAGTAACAGCTACTACACTATAATTAACAGCTTCTTTTAACTCTAAGGGATTCTAGACATGTCAACATCACAACTGATACTAAATGTGTTGCTGAACCACTCTTAAACCTGCACCTCAGGTACTGGTTACCGACAATAACTGTTTCAAATATAAGAGAGGGAAAATAATTTGTTACCTTATTAGAAAGAGGAATGTAAAATAATTCACACATTCTTTCTGCAAAACCTTGGTCAGAGAGAACATAGTTTGTGTAGGATATAAAGATCTTATCTGTGAAATCTGAGTTCCATGAAGTCACCAGTGAAACTTAAAACACCTGTTGTAATGACAGCCAGGAGTTCATAACCAGATTAATAAAGTTTAGGCAGATTATATGAACTGAAATATTTGATTTAAAATACTTATATGGTATCCTTTTTTTTTAATCTGCAGAAGATAAGTATCTACACTAAACTAAATGTTATAAATGATGCTTGTGTCTCTGACTAGAAGAAAAAGGACATATGGTACATTGCCACCTTCTTGTTACCAGTCTTTTACAAAGTTAGAAAGTAGGTGGGGTTATTTGTATAGTTAATAGGATTCTCTCAAATCTTTCCAATGGAGAAACCTCATTTCCACTATAAATTGTATCCCAGAGATGAATTTTCATGCCAATTATGCCAGCAGTGAGATGTAACTCTCTCCTAAGGTAGGAGACAGTTGACATCTGACATAGTTTGGATGAAAATTTTTCTGGAGGGATATATTTTTACTCCTCAGCAACAAAGTTATCACCATATACATTAGACACCTGGCTACATTGGCCTCTAACATTTACGTGGCTAAAATGAAGTAAGATGATGCTCATAAACTATGATTATGATGCTGTATATGTTGCCTACAGGGAAAAAAGCCTGATTATTGAATTCTTAATATGGGTTTCTCTATGAGAAATATATCAAGCAGATGCAACAATGAGGAAAAAGAAATGAATGAAAGCACAGTGTCTGTGTATCTATTTCCTAGGAGTTCCTTCAAGCTGACGTTAGGCATATCAACTTATTTTTATAATCAAATATATGCAGGGCAAGCTGTGGGATAGAAAAGAGAATATGCAGGACAAAGCCTAATAATACTCTTTTCCCTTTTATCTCAACATAGTACAATTTTTGGTTGCCTATTTCATCATGCAGTAATTGTGACAGCATGATTATTCATACTGAGAAAAATAATGCAATGTAATGCAGAATGTTCCTTCTCTTGACCAAATATGTTTTGCCTCTGACATGATTCTAATATATATCCCCTCTGTCATAAAAGAACCACTGTGAAACCTTATTTTCAGGTTAGTTTTGATAAGTGCATTTCTCTTTTGTGATCAGTGAGATAGTCTTAGCTCATTATTAATTGAAACAGTGGTTAAAACTGGTAGAGAACTTTGAAGCTTTTCTTGGGGCTTATCCTTTTATTCCAAAATCTGCATTAAACTCATAAAAAGTGAAATTAATAGCACTTCCATCCTTTCATTAATTGCTTCAAAAGCTATACCCTTTATAAATTAGGAACAAAGCTATCATTGTATTCTGTGGAAAGGAACATAAGTACTTGAACTCTGTCATTCTTGTGCCACTCGGGCCAGCATCTTATCTTGGGGAAAGACCCAATCAGTACAGAAAATGAAGCTTTCTAACTGACTCAGGGGCAGATCATTAGAATAACACATGCAGGCCACAAGACAAAGAGTCAAAGATGGGAACAACATTGTCTGAAGCAGGGAGTGAAAGAGAGACCAGTTCCTGGGAAAGAAAGGTGGAGTAACTGAAAAGAAAGGATTAGAAACACTCTGAGAAATAAATGCATAGAAAAAGAGAAAAGGGGTAGAGAAAAAGGGTAAGTGGAAAGGGAAGGGGCCACCCAACAATTCTTATTTAGGAGCTGTTATTAAAAGGCTTAAGCAAGAACCTGCAGAAGGGGAGGGAGGGAGGGAGGGAGGAAGGAGGGAAGGCAGGAAGGAAGGAAGGAAGGAAGGAAGGAAGGAAGGAAGGAAGGAAGGAAGGAAGGAAGGAAGGAAGGAAGGAAGGAAGGGAGACATAATTAAGAAGTCATTTTGATGACTGGATGGAAACCCAAGGAATAAGGATGGGAGTGGAAGTCATTAAAAAAAGCAAATGAAGGAAGGTAGGAGAGACAGATTATATGAAGCACAGAACATCAAGAATAAGGATTGCTTAAATGAAGCAAACAAAATAGGAACTTCTAGGGCAGTATTAGAATAAATTATCAATGGTAGTAGTAGTGTAAGGCACTACAAAAAAAATGGTAGTAGTAGTTAAGGCAAGATATGTCAAAGTAAATTAATATAAGGAGGGGTTGGTAGAGCTCTCCATATTAGGAGGATGCAGTTGGAATAAAAATTTACATGATAAAACTAGAGTTTTGATGAACAGGCATAACAGTCATAACAGGCATAACAATTTAGGTAGGCATATCAGAGGAAAATAGAAAAACAGAACCTGTCTTGCTAAAATATTCTTCCCTCTAATGTTTGAAGGGAATGTAAATGACAGCAAATACCTGTGAAATCTGCTGCTGGTGACCTCCCTCGTGAGTGTTGATTTAGAGAGCACGTTCTTGGTATTCAATCAACTCAAGTGGCAGAGTGTGAGACATTTTGGTTGTGGTACCAAAGTACACAATTTACAGTAATGATTTTAATTAGCCTCTTAATAAAAAAGGGTGTCACACATCAAAAATTCATGTTCAGAGATTATTAACGGTCAAAAATCAAGCAGTAAAATGGCAAATACAAATTAAGAAAATAATAGAAGGCTGTTCATAAAAAGCATGATTTTAGGTCCACATCTCTATGAGGAGTTTAATCATGCTTTTGGCAGGAATTTTATTTCATTTATTGTAGAGACAGAATATGCCTGCATTATAGCCAGTGTAATGAAGTTATGAAAGAATTCCTAAAACTTCTACCAAATTATCTTATTATCCATATTAAGGTATGTTAATCTGTATAAGCAACAATTTTTCAAGAGGAGAAAAAAGGGTTCTGTGGTTAAGGTGTTTGATTTGTTTGATTTGTTGATCTGCATACTTTACTTTTTTTTTTTTTAGCTTTAACTCTAAAGCAAATGTAATTTTTGAGTTGCATTTTGGTTTTGGTTTTTTGTTTGTTTTTTTGTTAATCAGTGTACATTTTGATACCCTATACTCTCATTCTCACCAATAGTAAGTATTCCCAGTTACAATCAAAGTAATTGGATCTGAGCTATGAACACAAAATCCTTTAGGATGCTGATTTTCCTTTAAAATCTTACACGACTTACATGAATCGAGTTTGACATCAAATATCAATTCCCCTTTTCAGTCTCCATCTAAGTTCATCAATTAAGAATTGATATAATCTCTCTCTCACTATGGAGTTTTTAAAGATAAATTAATTCTTGAATTATTCAGATTCCAGATGCATAAGCATTATAGGAAAGTCCATGATGATGATACCTAAATATAACAAATCTATCTTTGAAAGGAAGTTTGAATATTTTGCTGTAAATATGTGACTACAACATTTAATAATAAAGAGAAAAAAAAATGAATATCTGTCCATTTGAAAACTACTATCCATTCACTGTATGAAGTGTCTGAGACAAAATAATTTAATAGAATTATAACAGCTGTATTATCATGCTCAAAAAGGATAAAACTATGATTTAGCGTGTAGGTTTACCTTCTGAGGGTTCAGGTTTTCCATCTCAGTACTGCTTTTTTGTCATGATTTGTTTTGTGTAAATGCTTCTAACTCTGCTTTCCCTTTGGTAAGCATTCCAGCAAAAACAGATGAAAAACACCTTTTTTTCCCTATGCTTTTAAATTACAAGAGTTGTTGCAGATTCCTTCCTTACTGCCTAAAGTCCTTGTACTCAAGTTGTCATAAAATACTACCCTCCCTCATTTTCTGATTGAGAAAGTCTTGAAGTTAATATTGCTATGACCAGAAGTTTTACAAGTTTTAATCTTGAGATAATGGCAAAACCTAATCTAACATTTATTTTATTTTTTTTTTTAAGTCATAGAGATAATCCAAAAAGTGATTATCCTTGCTTGGCTCTTGTTGTTTTGTTTATTTCTAGTTGTTGTTTTCTTGTAAAGAGTTTTTTTGGTTTTTTGGGGTTTTTTTGGGTATGTTTGTTTGTTTGTTTGTTTTTTTTAAAGAAAGAAGGAAAACTTCAAGTAAGTACAGGAAATATACAGAAGACTTTTCTGTAAAAAGGGTATTTTCCAAACTAGTAATCATTTTGTTACTAGAAGAAAGTTGCATTTTTTCCTAGGTGCAATCTGCAAGCCAGATTTTAAATTATAACAGCAACAGCATTCCTTCCTGTGTGTACAGTAAGCAAAAATATTGCATCAATTTTTTTTCTGTATTTGGCAAAAGCTTCTCATTAACACAGACGATTGCACTGTTATACTAACAATAATGCAATATAAAAAAAGTAGCTGTTGTTTAATTTCATTTCACATTTGGTTGTTTTTATGTAAGTTGCATTCCCTTAAGAAAGCAATAAATTTTACGTGGTAATGTAACAGCTTATGCAAACACAGCATTTTAGATTCAGGTCTATCATACAAACAGCTGTGAATATTTATATTGGTGTTAATTAAGTCTGTGATGGTATTAATTTAGATAAGGAAAGCTGACCAAATCCCAAAGTTCTACAGGACTTTTAACATATATCTGAAAAAAAAAATCAGAGACTTGCAAATGAAAATGTGGTGTAAGATCTCACTCTAAAGAGAGCACCTTCATGACGTCCAACCACTGAACCTCATTACCAGTCATCTGCAATATCATCCTGGCTATCAGCTAATACAATATGAAACAAAACCCTCTTGTTGAGAGAGATGAAGATTAACTACTAAGTCAAACTGACACTCCAAACAAGGAGATAGCTGGCAGAAGCTCACCACGAAGTGCATTAGAGAGGTAAATAACCTCATTATTCAACAGATTAAATCTGATGGAGACGGTTGTTCAGAGTATAAGTCTCCTCAATTAGAGATTTACAGCTCAAACTTCCAATTTTGCAATACCAAAAATTTTAATGGACTTCCCAATAATAAAATTAGATATATTATATTATATATCAGATCCAGAAAATTGGGAAGATGTTGGAGATAATCAGTGCAGGTACTTATTCACTCATTTAAAAAAGCCAGTACCAGGTCTTCAGAAACATTTAGCTTTTCTATTGCAACTGTGGTGTCCATCTTCTGTTCCTGTAAATTTCCCTCATCCTTTCTAAGTTAGAAATTTTCTAGTGTAAATGAGTTTCTGTGGATTTTCCATATTTTTTCACATATTTTGATGCCCGAGTGTATGGCAGCCTACAAAATACTGAGCAAGAAAGATCCTATATCCCTTCAAGTCAGTGAGTTGTACTGTAGCAAGATTTATACACAGATTACCTTCGTAAACCTTCTGTCTGACCAATGCTGATAAAATGTATCCTTTTCTAGAGAGTATATAATTCCTGAGTGGTTTGGATTGCATCTTGTTTCAATTAGTTCCGGGTTTTTTTTTTTCAAATCCTTGGCACAGATATCCAGCCAGGATATGGAACTTTGGTCTTAGAGTCTTGGCTCTGGCTTCAGACACAGTATCTACCCTGCAGTGGTGGAAAGGCAGGAGGTGAGCTCAGATGCTGGACACTTTCCCACTTTGAGCACTCTGCTCAATTATTAATCTGCTCTCAAGTGAGGCAGGGGGTAGCCCTTTGGCACTGTAAATATGAGCCAGTTCGTGCAACTTGGCTTTGAGGTATTGTTAGTTTCAAAGACCCCTTTATTTATCAGGAGCAATGTAGCTGTCAGCATAGCAACTGGCTTTTCAGGTTATCAGGTTCTGTTTGCATTGACTTTAACATCACCTATTCCACTTTTTCTGTTCATACCAATCTCTGGCAGGGGGCACGGCCTCCTCTTCTTTGAGATTTTTTGGAAATGATGCACTGCAGAAGGAGTAATGACAGCTGAGTCATGGTGTTTCAACTCTGAAAGGATTTCTGGCTTTCTTTTAGCTTTTATTGTAAAAGAAAAAGTTAGACAAAAAACAATTCAGAGTGACTATCCAGATATCTGTGATCCATTTAAGCAATTGTAACAGAAGACACCAGGTTTCATACTGTATATCTAGAACTAGAGTGTGGGGATAAAAATGACTAAACTAAGGAAAAGATATTAGATCAACTCTCTTTTTTCCTTATGAACAGGCATAAATTAATAAATTCAATCTTAAATCAGTAGAATATAATCAATATTAGCCTTATAGTATCATCAATAAAAGCCAGGAAATTGTTTAACAAAATCTAAATACTAGAAGGGAGTCAACTCTGTTTCAGTCATTAGCAATCTAAATTCATAATCAATGCTTTAATGTATGAGTTCCAAGAATACAGGTGGTACTCCAGAGAAAGAAATTAATTTTTGAAAAGTTTAATAACATATTTTCCTGTGTTTTATACAGTTTTGGGGTTCGGTTGTTGTTTTGGTTTTGGGGTTTTTTTGGCAAATAAGTAATACAAGAAGCTATGTGGTGCAGCTGACATGCTGGAAGGAAGGAATGCTATCCAGAGGGATCTTCACAAGGTTGAGAGGGCAGCCTTCATAAACCTCATGAAGTTCAATAAGGCCAAGTTCAAGATCAACTCTTCCCCCTGGTGACTAAAATGTCAGGACCTGAGGGAACAGCATGAAGCTGTTTAGGGTAGGTTGGAGGGGATTAGATTGGATATAAGTGGCTGGGCAATGGAACAGGCTCCCCAGGAGAGCGGTCCCAGCACCAAGCCTGACAGAGTTGGGAAGAGTTTGGATAATGCTCTCAGGAACAAGGTGTGATTTTTGGGGCTGTTCTGTGCAGGGTCAGGAGTTTGACTTTGATGATCCTTGTGGATTCCTTTTAACTCATATGTTCTGGGATTCTAGGATACAATGACCCTGAACTTAGGTCAGGGCAATCCCAAGCACAAGTATCGGCTGGGGAGAAAATGCACTGAGGGAAGCTCTACAGGGCTTGGGAGTGTTGGTTGATGAGAAGCTCAGCATGAGCTGGCAATGTGCACTCACAGACAGAAAGACAATTGTGTCCTGGGCTGCACCAATAGCAGCATGGCCAGCAGGGTGAGGGAGTGGATTCTGCTCCTCTATTCCTCTCTTGTGATACCCCACCTGGAATACCACATCCAGCTCTAGGGCCCCCAATAAAAGAAGGACATGGACTTGTCAGACGTGAATCCAGAGGAGAGCCATGAAGATGATCAGAGGGCTGGAGCACCTCTCCCATGAAGACAGGCTGAGAGAACTGAAATTATTCAGTCTGGAGAAGACTCCAGGGAGACCTTATACTAACCTTCCCATACCTAAAGGAGTCAACAGGAGAACTGGAGAGGGATTTTTGACAAGGCCATGAAGTGATAGTACAAGTGAGAATGGCTGTAAGTTGAGAGAGGGTAGGTTTAGATTAGATATGAAGAAGAAATTCTTTACTCAGAGGGTAGTGAGGCACTGGAACAGGTTTCTCAGAGAAACATTGGATGCCCTGTCCCTGGCAGTGTTTAAGTCCAGTTTGGATGGGGCTTAGAGCAAACCTGGTCTAGAGCAAGATGTCCCAGCCCAAGGCAGGGGGATTGGAACTAAGTGATTTTTAAAGTACCTTCCAATGAAAATCATCCTGTGATTTTATGAATAAGATTCTGTAGTAAATTTTAGCCTTTTCTCTTTTTTCTTGGCATTCTCAAATGATAGTCAAAGAAAATATTTTCAAAATAATTCAATATATATTCAGCTGACTTCAGGTATTTTATGTGTTTGATTAAATGGGGAAAAAACAAACAAGTTTTTATCTCGATCTTTTTCTACAGTTAAACTGATCATGAATGTGCAGTTGAAAGGAAAACAGATTTTAAAAGATATAGAAATGGTACCAAACAGCTTTGTTCTTCACAGAATTGTAACTGTGATATATTGTATATATTATATATATTGTATATATTATATATATACAATATATATTATATATTGTATATATTATATATATTGTAACTGTATTGACAGTTACAATATATAAAATCTAAACCAAAAGGAACATCCAAATAATTGGACAAGTATTCAGATTTTGTATTTAGCAAAGAACAAGGAAAAGATCCTTGTGCTACTTGCATGCAGATGAATTAGGAGTAATTACATGAAAAGTGTAGGTTTAAGGCAGCGTAAAAACCCAGCATAGGTAGTTCATACTTTATCAATGACTGCATGCAGCAAATGATACTTAAATAAAATATTCATCTTCCTAGGATAGCAGTTTCCAGATCAATCTTTGGTTGTCACAGTCCTCTTTTTTTCAGAGGAACAAGATTCCTGATTTTAACTTCAGTTGAGGAAAGTGGTCAAGAGCCAAATGGAAGAAGAAGCCATACGACCACAATTCTCATCAATATGGAAACCAGCCTTCAGGAGCTCAAGGAATTGCAAGATGCCATTCTTTTATTTTTCCCTTTAGCACAGAAGAAGCCAAACCCTTTGGTATACCCATCTATCCCTCATCTTCAGGCAACCTGGGGAAAGAAAGATCTCACTGTTAGCTGTGTCAGTGAGACTTTTGGCTTAAATAAAGGTGAATTATTTTTAATTATCCCTTTACATCAGCCTTCTAAGCAATCTGGAAGAATCCAGGACTTTTGCAGATAATATAGGATGGTGAATGTCTGAGACTCCATCGCTAATAGCTCTGAGATTATAATTTATCCACTTGGAAGAAACTAAATTTGTTTTATAATTAAAATAATTTGTACTATGTCTTTATTGTTCCCCAATATTTTCATCAGCCCTTTACTGTGTATCCATTCAAGATTCAAACAATTACACAGGAAAATAAAGGGGTTATTAATATTTATAGCACACCTAGACACATTATTCTGGAGGTCAAAAGAACACAGCATTTGGCATAACACTGTAATTGAGATGTGCTACTGAACACCTAGGAGTGCTTGACTGCTATAACAAATTATACAGCCACTCATTCTACATACTTTTTGTTGCTATTATCAGTTAAATTCTCAAAGCAATAATGCTAAAGTACACACCTGGAAATAGTCAATCGAAAAGCTTTCCTCCACAAAGGAATATGAAAATATTGTAACTAGTTTGTTCAATTAGTATTTGTTTGGTTTTTGTCAGTAACATCTTTTTGTGTTGAAAATGGACAATGGAAATACAGATTTCACTCTTCAAAGACGCTGCAAACCCTGGTAGTACATATGGGCAACACATGCTCATCTTTAAGGTCTCTTACGAAAATTCCTGATGTTACTAGATTTGCTCTCTGTGTTAAGTCAGTAAAGCCTACATAAGATTTTTCTCAAGCCCACTCCTTTTTTTGGCATGTTATACTCATTCCACAACTATAGGTTTCCTTATCATGATGCTTTGATTACTTACAAACATTAAAAACAGTCTTCAATTATGGCATATGTCATATGCTATACTATATATGTAGTATATTAAGTTTTACATAAAGCTGAGATACACCCATCTACCCACTTAGCTCCTCTCACAGCCATTTCACTTAATGGATCATTCCTATCAAGTGTCTGGCTTAAGTGGTCAGGAGTAAGCTTAAGAGACCTGAATTCTCCAGAAGAGATTGTTTTCTAATTTAGGCATGCAAATGCAGTACTTGAAGTTAGATAGTGTGAAAAATTACACTATGTATTAAAAAGCAAACTTTCTGACAGACAGATTTTATACCATAAGGCACAGTTCCTTTCAAGAAAGAATTTCTGTAATGGTTAACAGCCACAGAAAACTCTTAGTATTACTTTACATATAGAACAGCTGGTACACCCACACACAACACAAAAATGTATTAAGGAGTTTTGTCAGTTAGAAAATGTAAATACTTCGGTTAAAAAAAAAATGTTCAGCACACTTTTCTTTCTTTTATAAACATTGCAGCTAATTGCTTGCAGCTTTAAAAGCCTCATTTCATCCCCAAAGCATCCTAGAGTTGAAGCCTTTATCTAGGTTTAGTAGTTGTGGCAGAATGCCATTTGCACTAAGTGATCAGTAAAAAGATGTCAGCTGCATCTGATGTCATAAAACAAGAAATGTCTAGAAACTGCCGATCTATTTGGGCTTAGTGCAGAATCTCCCATTGAATGAGTAAATAAATAGTTCTATTTGACTCAAGTAAAAGCATATACTTAATTTGTGTCAAAATGTTCTCCTGAAAAGGTTGCTAAATAATCCACAAAGGAATGACCTGTCAGGACACAAAACTGAGTATATGGGAAAAAATAGCAGATTGTGTGTGTCAAAACTGCTGGCCTGTATTTTGATATGGTTTAGAAGTTACCTAAAATCCCTTTGGACTAGATTCTCAGTGACAAATTTCCAGATAATGGGGTGTCATAATACCCACAAAATTCATTAAGACACAGGATTCCTATTAATAAACATAGTTAGGACTGTGTCTTCAAAAATCTCTGTAGTAGGATTCATTTAAAGTTTTTTGGAGACAATGAGGAGATTTCCCCACAGCCCATAATGATCTATGTATACAACTAACTAAGAAATTAAGAACTTCCATTTCCAAGTAAAAAGCTTAATTCTGGGTGAAAGAATCTGGTAGGGAAAGGAAACCTCTGAATAAACTTCACACTCTAAGATCTGGACTGATATGTCAGACCAAACATCTGAAACTGTAAAACACTGTTTTTAAACTCACAGAAACACCCAATTCCTGAATTTCTTATTTATTAAGTCAGTAAAGGCTCTCAACACTGTCAAGATATTCTCCTATGTTTCCCTCAGGATGAAGAACTCAAGAGGTACTATAGGCATATCAAGTTTGATAACTTGAAGATTGAAAGCCTCTATTTTACCATGTTAAAGTGACAGATCTATGATTCCATTCATATGCATTTACTTAGCTTAAATCATTGGCAGATCATATAAAAAAAAAAATAATGTATTTCCTGAACACTTTATCTTAAAATATCTTCCTACTAAGAATGCTTCATTATCAATTCTGTTCTATGTGTGAGAAAGTCCTGATTTGCTGTTAACTAGCCATGAAGTTTTGAAGTATGGAAATTTTTTTCAATAAAAATAGACAGAACAACATGGACATTCATATTGCAAGGGTGCTGTAAAATGATTAAAGTTGACATGAAACAGGGCTTGGAAAAACAATTTCTGAACATATTGGGAATAGGATGGATTTAAAGAAAAGAAGCGGCATGAAAAGGAAATACTGAATCCAACTGAAATGCTTCAGTTCTTCAGAGTTTAATCAGTAAAAGAGCCTAAGTTTTATAAAGCTGCAGCAAATTTTAAATTGAAAAGTTTATTATGAGTTTTTTCTAGAGTTAATTATTTAATTGTCACTTATAAGATTATCCCCAGTCATAATGATATACAATCAGAAATATATAGATTTATTTCACTCAATCCAGTGAAATAGGTAATATTCCAAGAAACAATCAGAAAGAAAAGTGTTTGTTGATATACAGGAATATTTAGCAGGTAGTGTTAGTTAGACACTAATGACTTTGTAAAGTTTCTAGCATCATTCAAGCATACATAGTGAAGGCTGGATTTTGATTGGTCTATTTTTTTTAGCAGAAATATACAGAAGTTATTAAGTATCAGCAAATCTTGCACAATGTGATGACCTGCAAATGAACATAAAAATTAATTTCAGATGTTGCACACAATTTTAAGAATGTTCCCCACACTCTAATGTTTATGTAAGCAATATTGGCAATTAAGGCAGCTTGCATGACACAATATCTGAGTCTGATTTCTAGTGGCAGTAGGCAATATTGGGGGTAATGCACTGATCTTGTCATGTCCTCTCTTATCCTGGAAAAGTTTATTAGGTTCAAATCCACAAAGAAATATAGTCATTCTGTTGTGGAAATAAAAAAGATAAATTTGAAAAATGAATTCAAAATATAAATACTTATGAAATCTAGTAAGTTAACCACAAAGACTTCCCAAATATCTAAGTTCTGCTTCTGAATACATCCAGAACTTTTTTCCCTATTGCATGTCTCAGCAGTCCAGCCTTCATTTTATCTTATCTACCTGATCAAGATTCATGGAGCAGATATGGTTTAAGCAGACTGCTCTAAAACTCAGTAGACAGTACAGCATCTAAAATCTTTGATGGATTCAGCCTTTAATTTGGCAGTGTTACACTACCTCAGCTGAAAAGCTGAATAATGTGTTATATTTTTCTGTGTTTGAATATAGACCACATTGTACATTTTTCAAGATTGCTCATTAGATGTATTCATGTGGGGTTCTACTTCTAACTCAGTTATGCCTCACTTTCTCTTGTTGGATTTTTTCCTCTGTATAAACATATAAATATCAGTTTGGGACAGAAGGCTGGTTCAAAGTTCTAGGCTCTAGATCTACACATGGTTAATGTGGATATGCTAATTTATGTGATCTTTCTGGACAAGGTATTGAAGGCAATCTATGTTTTAAAAAAACTACTAAAGCTTTCATGAGAAAAAGAACTCTAAATGGTAGTTGTGCATTGGCAGCTGTGAATGTAGCCATAAAATGGGGCAAAACCTTATTTGGTTTGGTATTTTTGGTTTAATTTTTTTTTAATCAATAGAAAAAAATATACTGATTTTAAAGGCTTAATCAAGATCTGTATAGATTGCTAAATGTTTGGTTTATGTTGGATCTAACATAATCCAGGGCATTTTTAGAATATACCTCATAAAATACACTGTGCACTGAATTTCGTTGTCTAATAGATTAAAATGTTTTATAAAATTCTCAGAATTCTCAGTAACTCTCAGTAACAGAATCAAAATCTGGGCATATTATCAGCAAATCAAGTATCCACCACATCTGATTAAAAAGCTATGAAAACTGTGGGATTATTTTCTTGAGACATGAGTCTCCTTTGAGAAAATTGTTTTAAACAAACACAACTAAAACTTTTGCAGACAGGAAGTTAGTGGAGTTTTTCTTTCCATTTGCTGTGTGCATTCCCATTAATGATTAAAACTAACTAGCATGAACATAACTAAATATTCAAATGTGGAGGGCATGTTTGGATAATATCATGGAGTTTTTAATAAATTTCATATAGTGAAGTTTCCTGTAGTTACAGCTAATAGGATTTTAAAACAGGTTTCAAGCAAAAGCAGCCATGCTGCAGATCTGTATCATCCTGATCATTGCTTTTGCATTTACATGCACAGATTACATTTGCATATCTTGACGATTTATACATTTTAACTAAATTTGATTCAACAGGAGTGTTTATATCAAGGGAACATGAACATTTTAAATTCCAGCTTAGTTCTAAATTATTGATTTTAGGAGTACTGTGAAGGTTTTGTGCATTACTCAACTTTATGTAAAACGACCAGCTAATGACAATGTTTAATTCTGAACTCTGTGTTCCATTAGATTTATAGAGCTCTCTCGGTTCTGAGCTAGAAGCACAGATATGACTTTGTAAAAAATTTATACAACATAACATTTTATCATTTTGTTAATTTCTTCAGGATAATATAGACATGTCTACATGGGCTGCAGTACTTCAAAATCTGAGACTATTTTTGGTTTAGTAATTTTAGACGGCATTATGCTTTTATGAAATATATTTGTAACCTGAAATCCAAAAATGACAGACATGGCCTCATCAGTCAATTTAAACATAATATCAAAATGGTGTTTCTGAAATTACTCCTCTGAAATATTAAATCACAAAAATATTAACAGTAACATCCATTCTTCCCTTTGAGATTCCTTTGGACTGTCTAATTTGCAAAGAATCACACAATCTGGATTTGCCTTTGAAAAAGAATGCAAGACCCAGATTGCCGCTTTTTGTGGTAAGGAAGAAGATACATATTATCCTTCATACTGGAAGAATAAATGGTACCATCAAGTTCTCACTGATGTGAACTGAGACTGATTATGCATAGGATATAAAAAGAAGACTTGATGGGAAGTGGAATTTCAGGAAATTACACTATTTCTTCAAGAAAGGGGGGAAATGCACAGTAAAATCTGTGAGGACTGACATGTGCCACAGGGACTGGTACTAACAGGAAAATTTCAGGAATTTTAATACTCAGACATGGAGAGGTTACCCTTCTCAAATAACAGATTGTGTTTACATAGCCTAACAACATTTTAGGATTCATGCTAACTTTAACAAACATGGAATTTTAACCTAGGAAGTGGTCAGTGAAGTCCAACAAATTCTGAAATACATGGAAAAATGAAAAAGAGATACATGTGAATGGAGGAAAATAAAAACATAAGGATTTTAAAAACAAAACCAAAATTAAGATGTAAGTAATAGGCATGGTATTTCAGAAGACAGACTGCAGTAGTTCTGATTGAGGACTGCGTTAAAGCTAAACCCAAACAACTAAAATGCCTAACTAATAATTCACACAGGTTGGACAATAAATTAAAGTAATAAAGGTTTCAATTTCAGGACTAAAGGAAAGAGAGAAAACTGTTAGAAACCAAAAAACTCTAGCATAGTTATTGACAAATAATTTTTTTGGGGAGAGGAACCTCAGCAGTAATTCTTGTTGTTCTCCTGAAGATAATGTGTCTTTTTCTCCCCCCTCACTGCTTTTATTGTGTGTTTATATTTAATTTTCCACAACTTGATTATGGCGTATCTAGATCTGGTTTTCTCTGTGTTTGTCCTGCTTGAGAGTCACTGAGAGTTTTGAATCTATAGGTTGCTTTCTTTTATACAATTTTGAGAAATTTCAGCCAATATTTTTTCAAATATTGCATTG
>JBBMKD010000001.1:62995237-63014234 GCA_037834095.1 Argya squamiceps | reverse complement strand
GAGGAGAGGAGAGGAGAGGAGAAAGAAAAAAAAGCACATGGATATGGGAGACTAATTTTCTGACATTCATACAAAAAGAAGTGCCCCCATAGGTATCAGGAGGTCTTAAATATATTTGAATGCATCAGTTGAAAATTTTATGTAAATATAGTTTATGAAGTGGCAAAGGTGCTGGTGCTACTTTAGAGTTACTTTAAGTAAGTAGAAGGTGGGAGAAGTACAGGGGCTGGTTGTAAAACATTAGCTTATACTGAGCAATAATGAGCCGATTCAGTTCACTTTAAATTGCAACACAAACAAAAATGAATGTATGGCTGAATTCGGGGGTTTTAGAAGAGCAAACTTCAGGAAACTAAGAAATTAGTTATTAGGGTTTACTGAACCGGATAATTCAAGGATTCGAACCTAGTGGCAGCATGATATTAAGTCAAAGGTGCAAACACTATCTGAAGTTTGTATTGCAAACAAGAGCAAAAAAAAAAAAAGTCTTAGCAGGAAAGAGCTAGAGACTTCTCTGGAGGAAGAAACATCTCACATAGGATATGAAGACTGAATAAAGTACATAAAAGGAATAAAAAGAGGGATTGATCAGCAAGGAGAGCTCTGCCTCAGAGGTCAAAAAGGGCGAAAATAAAACAAGAATGGACAAAAGCCTAGTTGAGTTGAAACTTGGAAAAAAAATTAAAACAAGTAGTGAAAGTTCTTCAATCATAAATAAATAAGGACAGGAAAAAAGAGAAAACTGAGCTACACATAAAAATGTTGATAAAGGAGCTATTATAAATAAGACAGCAGAACCAAATACACTAAAACAATGGTAAGACATGATAGAAATTTCTAATCAGTCACTAAGAATGAAAGAAATGTAAATTAGTACATTCAAGGCAGAAACAAAACTTGAAATGCTTATACAAACTTGGGGAAGTATTCAATAAGCTCTGAACCACACATATGAAACAAATATGTAGATAAAAGTGAAAATGAGAGATAAGTGATTTCAGCTTGCCAAAAACTTTTTACTTGTAAAGAGACTTTTAATATCTATAGTGCAGAAAATTAGCAAGAAATTATTGGTAAGAAATAATGAAACTGATGAAATAATAACTTGTGAATCATAAGAAGTGTGCAGGAAGTCACTGGAAAAATGCAATATGATATAAAAACAGCATCTTTCCAGAATCCAAGATTCTCATATTCTAGAAGACTTACTGCTTTTAGTCAGTTTCCTAATTTGATTTTTTTTTTTTTTTAGATTTATCTTAAGACCTATTTATCTACATGATTTGGTTGTTTTGGGAAAAAAGTTTACTGTGACAACTAGGTTTACAACATTTTATGATTTGTGATTTCATTATAAAGCAAAGCTATTCTTTTCAGCCATTTATTTCCTTTCATGTAAGAATATCGTACAAAATAAGAAGTACTTCACATGTGTGGGGCAGTATTTGATCTTGGATTGTGAGAACTGACCTTACTCTTAATGGCATAACAAGTCATATAGCCACTCTGGGATTATGAGACCAAGCTGTTGGTTTATAGTTAGATGTTGGGAAATATACCTGCCTGAGAGAAAGATGCATTTTTATAAATCCTGAAGGGTTAGAAGGGTTAGAATATCATTATTATTTGTAACAACTCCTGCTGAGTTGTTTCTTTCCTCTTTCGTGGCTCATGGGAAGCATTTGAAAAGTATTTGTGCTTTTTTTGCAGAAGTTTTCAGAGAAGGATTTTTATTTTACATTTGAGTTCCAGGATGAAAAACTTTAGGAGTTCCACAAGTTCATTCTGATGAGTCATGATAGAGAACTCCCTGTTAGACTCATTTATGTAGTCTCTGCTGAACAGGCTTACTACAGTATTTTTTCTGCTTTTTGGTTTAATAAGTCTTTGGTTGCACTCACCTAACATTGTATAGATTTTCTCTTCAAGGACTAGGAATAGAAAGCTGGACTTCTCTTTCTGACTATAGTATTGTTTGTTTGGGGTTTTTAAAAAATATTTTTAATCAGCCACTGTTAATATTTGGAGCAATGTCAATACTCACAGCTCATTCACTACGGAATATCCAACCAGATATTGCTGTTATTTCTTTTTATATCTTAATGGAAAGCTGCTGTAAATATTTTGGACAGATTATGATGGAAAAACTAAGAAAAAATAGAGAAGAAAACACCCATCTATGACAAATCAACAGGAAGGAAAGATAAAATGATAGATAAAACAGCGCCTGAACTATCACAAGTCCAACTTCGAGAGGGCTACCAGTTCACAGAGGCCTATACTCAACATTTTTTGTCAGCATCTTGTGCTGACTGCTTAGGCCATTCTCCTGCAGCTCTCAGCTGGAAGGATGTGCATCCTACCGAGCTATAAAGAAGTAAGCTGGAGTGCATCAAGCCAGAGGTCTTTACCTTACCAAGAAGGACCAGCAACCAGAACCAGGTAAAACCTCTGTGTGGCATCCTATTTCTTGTATTTTATCTGCAGCAGCTCCTTTCCCTAACTGTTCCTCTTCTCCCACAGTTGATAAAGTAATAAATCCTCTCAGAAGATTTTGCTCTTTAGAGCAGAATATAATTTTTCCCAGAAGTGTCTGTATCTGGTAAATCCTAATTGATTGGACAGGCTGTACAGATAATAGGCAGATGAATAAAATTTACAGACACCCTGGTTTTTATTTTCGTTTCAGAGACTGATCCTCTGAAAATGGAGTATTAAAGCCCCAGATGAAAATCCTTTATTTCAATAGAAATTCCTTACAAGGGGATTTTACCAGGCCCCATGCACAGCTGGGACTGTGCTGCTATCTTGAGCTGCAAATTTAAGGATGATGTCCAGATTCAGTGTATTAGCTGGACAACTAGAAAGATGAGAGCCTGTTTTGAGGCTTGGTATCTTTGAATAGATCTTGTTTGAATTTATTTCTTGTGCTGGACTGGAAAGAAAGAAGATTGGGTTGGGGGACTGACATTTTTAGTGACATTTAAAATACAAAGCTTTGATTCATTTCACAAGAGGTTTGAGGCACGGATCAAAGCTATTTATGGAAGTAGAAATGACACCCTGTTCTTCTAGTAGGAGAACTAGTGGATGACTTTGCTTTGACCTATTCTCCAGGTGTCCACAGAGCAAAATAACAATGATCTAAGATGATTTTTCCTTCCAAACAGAAACAGAGTACACTGTTCATTCATCACTGTCTCTAAATGCATACAAGAAGGCAGACACTTCCTTCTCCTTCTCAGTATTAGCAATGTTGAATAACACAGGTATGATAACATTCTCCTCTATACTCATTTTGCAGGCAGCAATCAATTTTTATTTCTTTCTCTTTCTAGACCAATGTGAACCCCTCTAATGTTTTCAGTATATATAAACTAGACCATAAATAAACATGGGTCTCATTTGAAGTTTCAAATGGTCTCATGTATGTCTGTCTACAGTTTTCTGTCAGTGCTGCCCTATACTTTAATCCGTGCATCTGTCCATTTCTTTTTTGTCAGAAGTTAATCTCAACTCTCTAGTAAAATGTCAGACCTGAACCCCAGCTCCCTTTGACAATAATTCCCTTCATTAAGTCTTATCATTTCCTCAGAAGACCATATTACCAAACTATTTTGAGTATATTAAATGAACATTTGAAGCAAAAAAGCTGTAAAGTAATTAATTACAATTTAAGTACAGTTAATTCCTTGTTTATTCTCTCATAACAGCATTTTCCTTATAATTGTTTATACGTTTCTTTCTATCTTTAAACGTTTGGGTTAATTATCTTTAGTAGGTATTCTTATACCAAACAAACTACTCGATCTGGACAGTGTGTAGTTTTTCAATTAATTGAATAGATTTCTGTTTGTGAAACATGTAGAGAGAACTATAGATCTGAAACAAGTAACCCAGCATCTTTTTTACTGTCCTTAGGAAGGGACAGGGATGCATCTATGGGGACTGGGGAGAGGGGAAAGTGGTGTAAAAATGAAAGTTTAATCTATGTCCTAAAATGACTGTTTAATATCATCACCATATCAGTTCAAGCTGATAGAGTCTTGACATTTATTTATATATACACTCAGTATATTTTAATCAGAGGCAGACAAGTATGTCCCCAAATGCAGCTCAGTACACTTTTGAAACTTGGAAACACAATGGATGGGGAAAATTTTTGCCATCCAATATGCACCCAGTCTGATCCCAATAAGTAAAAAGTTGAAGCCTACTCAGCCTTCTATAAAAGTTAAAATATTGTCTAAGACCATTGAAATAGTCACATAAAAAGAATAATTTCCCATATTCCTTGTTAATCTCTCACTTTTCGTCAACACTTCCGGAAAACAGGGACTTAGTTGCAAACTGTTTATAAAATATCCTAGATTTATCTTCCTCAAACATTAATAAATTACCAGAGAGTTAACCAATGGCGTTTCAGCTAACTGTAATTCTTTACTAACTTAATCATAAAATGTTTTAAAGACTTGTTAGAATTATTCAATGAACTCTATTAATAAAGTACTAATAACTTAGCACAGCCAGTAGAAAATAGAAGGCATTATTAACATAGAGTAAAAAGAAATAAGAAGCATCAATTAAATTTCTTCATTCCACTTCAGGCTTTAATTTTCTGATTACAGTATTGATGTAATTTTTTTATTTCTAAAGTCAATATCTGAAGAACAGTTTCCTCTAAGAAAGACTGAATGAATCTTGGAGAACTACTGTGTATTTCATTTTATTCTCCTAGGGAGAATCTTAATTACTTGAAGAGGCAATTTCTTGATCTTTCATGCAATTGTTTATAACTACCATGCATATACATACACATTTGCATATATAACATATAATGCAGTCATGATGTCTACATAATGTTCATATCACATAACCACATTGATTATGAACTTCTTTTACAATGAATAGCTTTCAATCACTGTTCTAGAAGACCACAGGCTCAATGTAAAACTCTTCACTTAATTGCATGGTTATGAAGCTAGTTAAATACATTTTACCAAAACTCTATAAGCCACTTTTTTTTTTAAGCTACCCATTAAGAGGTCTATGGTATTCTAAAGCAACCCCTGATGGTCAGACACAACTCTAGAATACCTCAGGCAACTGTACCAAGCCTTCAGCAGCCACTGGGTTGCTGAATTCAGGGATTCAGGTACCTGTGACTGTAGCTCATTTGCTCATGTATCAGTGTCTAGTACCATCTGAGATTCTTGTTCTCACAACTTGTTTTCCAGTTGTGTATCACACTGGTTTTTCCACTGTAATGTCTCTACTACTCTCAAGCATCTGAAATGCTGACAGGCACCTAAGTGTATGTGCAACTTGTTTTATCTTTATCCAAAATCTTGCCCATACTAAACCATTGAGCTCTCTATGCTACAAAAATTAACATCACATACTCCTTTAAATGGCAGAGGAAGCCATTTATTTTCAAAGGATAGAGATATGGGTTTCACTGAAGACAGGAGACTTTGTGGGTATCACAAAATTTAATGAGTTAATTTTTTCCTCTCTTCTATTGCCTTCTCCATTGCAGAGGAGATGTCTGCTCTGTTTTGTCCTTCTTGGACAATTTCATTAGGTGACAAGCAGCCACTGTTGCTACTGTAAGTGTGTCAAGCAAAATGTACATACTTTTAATACAAAAAATCTCCTCATTTTCCCATTTAAGACATCAACAATGCAACAGTGGAAAAAATTGTCTTTTATCTTTGCTTAAATAAATAATAAAATAAAACAAGGCAGAAAGTATATGCTTGAACTTATTTAGTGTTTTATGAAAATCAGCCAATGGAGTTGAGCAGAAACATGCAAATACCTCATCTAAATTTTAAGTCTTAAGCATTATGAATCTAAATTACATTCCTGATATTTTTCAGGTTTCTTCCTTTTTCATCTTAACTTTTTATCAGCCAGAAGAGTAAGTGTTTTCCTGATAATTAATCCATATAACTCCTTCAAATTTCTCTTACTCCTAAGAGGCCAGATGAGTCATTTTCTCAGTAGACAGACAACTTTCTGAGTCATTTACTGAGTGAATGAGATTTTCATTACCTGTTACACAGAAAGCACAATTCTGATAACCTTTCACTCAGATAGCCTGCTATTATCTAAAGTCATCTATCTACAAATGTATAAGGACAGAGCATTTCCTCAGTAATATAGCTCATTGCCACAATCAAGAATAAAACAGGCTTCCTGACAGAGGATATTGAGCATCTTGCCTTCATCAAAAGAAACATTACCAGCTCTTGCCTGTCCCTGACAAAAAACCCCAGAAACTTTCACTTAAAGTATTGCAGGAAAACTAGTAGCTAATTAATAAGCTTTCCCCTGTGGCCTTATTATTATATAACAATCTCTACACAATTGATGACTTATTAAACAATTCCCTGATTTCCTTCACAACACTAAATTGAATGTCTTTTTTTCTTTTTTGGAGGGGAAGGTTTTTCCAGTGTTAGTGATCCAGCTCACCTCTAGGCACTGTGATAGAATTAAATAATCTTTTTTTATCATTATAGATTCTGCTTCTGCTACTCTTACTGGGTTTGGTTTTTTTTATTTTGGTTTGGTTTGGTTTGGTTTGGTTTTTTGGGGTTTGTTTTGTTTATTTTGTTTGGGTTTTTTGGTTTTGGTTTTGCTTTTGGTTTTGGTTTTGGTTTTGGTTTTGTTTGGTTTGGTTTTTTTTTGTATTTAAAGACTGAAAGATTGAAAAGCCCTCATACTTTCCAAAGGACATGATTAGTTATGTTCCCCTCCTTGCTAAAGTCAATCTCCAACTTCCATTTTTGTTATTAGCTTTCATATGTTTATAAATATATAATTTTAGAAGTATTCTCCCACAAAGACAATATAATTTGAGAGTTTTCCTTGTACAGATTTATTTTGGGCTTTCTTCATTGGTTTGGGTCAATTAATTTCAAATTTATAAGACTTTCTTTCTCCACACAGCAGAAATACTACCTGCCAATAAGACAATTTAAATGGTGTGACAGAATTTCTTCATGTAATATATACTTGTATTTGGTTATCTTCTGCATAAAATGGAGTTATGAAGTTATGATGGTACAATTTTTATTTTTTTTAATTGAAACTTTTAAGCAAATTTCAGCCAATATTTTCCAACTTGCTTTTTGAGATATCAAAGTGATTTTATTATCCAAAACCTTACCATGCACCCTGATAATTGTAGATAAAGTTACAGGCATGTAACTCTCAGTGCAAATTACTGCAGACAGGGCATTTATAGCTCTTTCCATATTGCTGAAACAAATAATAAATCCAATTAGTACCTCTGGTTGTTGTAGTTTTGAAGATTTTGAATAGATGACCAAGAACTCCCAAAATGGAAATTTAGCCATGTGATATGTAAGTGGTAGCAAATGAGCAAATGCCATAGGATATCCATGATAAAGTGTATTTTCACTTATATATTTCTGTATTCCTAAATGAAGACACTAAATTATATTTGAGTAGTGCAATGACTAATATGTTGGAAAAAAAGAGATTACAAGTTTCGTGTTTCCAGTTATTCTAGTTATCTGGCTGTGATGGGGGAATGAGCAGAACCACAAGATTAATTTTATAGAAAAAGTTATTCCATATGTTACTAATCGTAACTTGCAAAGGTCTTTTCCGCTGATTCTATGACGAGCTTTTATGAGACAAAAAGGTGTAATAGCTGGTTTTGTTCTGCCACTGCAGTTTTTGCATATGTACATGCCCCAAATAAATACAGAGAAAAAAACCTCTCTATTGAGCCACCAAGCTACGTTTTCTTAGCTGCATCTTCAACAAAAGAATTCAATTAATCCATGCAAAGATTATTCTGTAGTAGTAATCAGAAGATTTCCCTCTGTTCATCTTTTATTTCATTTTTCCATTCCTTCATTTTGAATAAGGGAACTGAAGCGTTACAGAATTATTTCTTCCCAATTATTACTTCAATTCTCTGCTGGACTCATCATTCAAGGATCATTCTTAAAAATTAGTTAGTGAACTCAAGTTTTCTGTTTTATCTGCCAACTGTGTGGAGCAAGTAGTGCTTATAGGTAGGAGAGAGGCCTCAAGCAAAGCTGCCATTAATGTCATGTATGTTTTTTACATCATATTTACTGGCTTACAGCTGGATTCACTTGTGTTTGCTATCCTGTTGCTTTTGTTTCCACTTTGCATGTTTTTCACTATAAAATGTTTTTTGGACAACATGGGAAAAATCAAATAGCTGCATCTAATTCAGAATAATTCTCACTGTTTTTTTATTTCTTAATTGTAATGCATTATACTTTATTTTCTCTTAGTTTCGTGCATACAATTTTATAATCAAGTTATGATAGATATATAATTTTTAAATCACAACAGCTGGAAGATGGATTCATCATTGTGTGTGCTTGAATGGACTGTTAGTCTTCAAAACAAAAAATAATGCAGATGGGTTCAGTATTTTTTGTTTTGATTTTTTTTTATATCCTGCAAAAAAAAGTCAGCAATCTAAACGTAGCTTTTTACTTTTGCATACTCTGCCTGTCAGGAACAGTTTGTCATTTATCATGGAAGAATGAAATGGGCTAAGCAGAACCAGGATGAGACACTGAGAAACTTATTAGTGAAGAAAATACATTGCAATGAAAGTATTCAAAATATTGGTAGCTAATTCAATATATTTCCATTCAGTCTGTTTTCTTAATAAGTGAAACATGAAAGGGCTTTATTTTTTTTCTGGCATAGACTATTGCAACAAATGCAGAGATCTGTGATACTTCAAAAACTAAGAGAACAAAAATATCTATCCAATGTGTACTGAATCCCATTAACCATTACTCCTGAAAACAATAAATATTATTGATTTAAAACTAGGTCAAGTTTGTTCTTACTGTATGCTGTCCAGGTAAAACTGTAGAAATTCCTGAAGATGAAGCAACTTTTCATGTCAGGTTCCCTCATCTGGTCCCATAGTAACAGAGGTGAGAGACAATGGACCAAGAACTCCTCTACAAGAAGGTGTGGAAAGTTCCTTCTCCCGGTTTAGTCAGAAGGGAGTATATACCAATCAGCTAATGGTTTCTCCAGATGAAAGCTCTTATGCTTACATTTTCATGTAACATAAATAGTTTCATCTAGCTGCCACTGTTGATCCAAAGAGAATACAAAGAAATAGTATTTTTTATCACTTCTCTTGTCTTGAATATATAAATAAAAATGCATTTGTTGTCTTTGTGAGCTTTATACTCATCCTGAAGCTTAATTCCCACTAACCATTTCTTTAGCATGTCCAAGTTTCTGCTCTCTGCTGACTGAATTTTCACTGTGAGGTCACTGGCATACATTCAACTGTAATTTTCATATTCTCTATAAAAGTTAAAGCTAAAGTAATTTTCATAAGACTCTATGATTATGAAATTGTCAAGCATTCTTATAGAATTAATATAGAACAAAATCAGTGTAGATTTTTTTACTGCCTGAGCTATTTATTAAACAAATGTTTTAGTTTTCCTCCATAAAATAACCTCTGCAGATCACAAAAATATCAGGTTTAAAATTTCTCTGTTTGTTATTTGGCCAAGTATTTTAAAAAAAATGTTCACTGTCAATTTCCATAGTACATCATCCTTCAGTACATCTTGATTGTATTTATATTTGCATACATTAGGTAAGATTGTAGGAGTTTAAGAAGGTTTTTTGATTTTTTTTTTTTTAAAACTGTATTTTGACAAGTATTTGGGGCTATGTGTTATGTTAAAACTGACTTTACAGACAGTTTATCAAGTGTTAAACAATTGTTAATTTTGCATTTATGTATAAATAGTATACACATAAAATATGCATGGATCACACTTAAAAAAATGTTTTTATAGAATAACATTTCTGTGCACTGGAATGCATATTACACAGCTGGAAAACATTAAGTTTTGTATCTAGAACTGCAAACTACTTTTTCTGTCTACAATATACCCTAAATCATGTCAATAGGCTTGTGCCTCAAATGCCTTCTCAAAAATGGCAGGGAAATACCCTCTGTGGGAAAAATAACATACAATCAAATCATACAGTAAGCATACTGAATTAATTTAAAAGAAGAATTTTCAGAGCACGTCTAAAATTAGTCTGAACACTTGGAATTTTTGACATATTTAGGAATCTGCAAATATTTCTCTGAGCTTTTATCTTATTTATTTATTTATTTATTTATTTATCTTATGATAAATACATCTCAACTTATTCACTGTGTTATGGCTTCTCTCAACTTTCAGATATTAGACACAAAAGAAACAAGAGAGAAGAGAAAAATATCCAGAACACCATTGCTAACTAAAACCTAAAACAATGAAGCTATTTTAACAAAATAATTTTCAAATGGTTGTATTCAAAAGGATAGATAAATGACCAGACTGTCACATAAAACCTCTTTTGATTCTAAGTCTTAATATGTGTTACAGAAATCAAATGAAGATTCAATCTCTTCCTTGATGTTTAGTATTCCCATTAAATAGTTACTCCAATACAAGTATTTCCTATGGCAAGAAAGCCAATGTAAAGCATTTATAGCTTACTTAAGATGCAAATATTTTTGTTCCTGTTCCAACACAAACCAAATGCAAGCAATAAAAATGCTTTATTAAATAGGTGAACGGACAGCAAAGCCACATGAAGATGATATCTTCTAATTGCCTGCAGTGCATCTGCTAACAAACTGCCAAGGCTCATAGAAAAAAAAGCACTTCTAGGATAAAAGCCAGGACAATTGTAAAGGCTAAATTATTAATTAATATCAGGCAACTATCATAACTTACTGGTTTCTTGCCAAGATACAGCATGTTGTTAGGAGGGCTTAACAGAAAGGTTTTTATGAATGCTGAAGACTATAATAAACTTCAGAAAGTTCTAATTTTGTAGAAACTTGCTGCTGCCTTCATTTGTGGCCAACAGTCAGACCGAAAAAGCCATGATGTAATTAATTTTCTTACATATTAAGCTATTAGCTTTAAATTCAGCCCAATGAATAATTTCTGAGAAACTGTAAGCAAAAACTAATGCTTTGGTTGAAGAGTTTTATATGCTTTCTCAACATATTTCTCTGAAACCTAAAAAGTTCTCAAATCATGACTTGGAACTTAAATGTTTGAATTGTAAAGCGAATTTATCTGCATTTATTAACCTACATTTTGGTCAATAGACATCTGATGACATGCATTTTTACCTAAAACAGTAGTATGATGCTTAATGCTAACAGTAGTAGAATGTTTAATGCTAAGTCCACTCTGGTTTTAGAGTAATAACTTAATCAGGCATCTCATGATAGTTGTGCTTTTTAATGAACTAGAGTCCTGGGATGTTCACTGGTAGTTAATTCCCTACATGATGGAAAAAGGTCAGCTTGGTTCAGGTGAAGAGGATATTTATTAAATCTGCCAGAGGCTAAGAAAAAGGAGTGATATTTCTTGATGATGTCTTCAGCTGCATCATGACTCAAAAATACAGAAGAGGTCATGCAGGTGTCAAGTTTCATACACCTATCTCAATTATGCCCACATATAAAATTAATAAACATAGGACAGGAATATTATATTATAAAAGGAAGCGAAGAAAGGAGATAGAGTAAGTCAGACCTGTTTAAGTCATTATTTAAAAATGGGACATTCCAGCCTAATTTCCTCAATTTCCTGAGAGGAGCAATGAATGAGACAGGCACAGATACAGAATTTAGATTATTTTTTAGAAAATTACATGTTCCATTAATTGTTCTTTAGAACTGATGAAAAAAAATCTCACTGTCTTATTTTATACATCTGAGGTAGCACTGTTTATGATTTAGCAAGAGACAACACAGGAAATAAGTAATATGTTTTTTATTGTATACATTAGGAGTTGTTTTACTTGGTGATAGATAACAGAAAAAGTTGTGTCACACAGATATATCACTAGATAATGTTTTCACATTATATTCCATAGGTTTATTTTCATCTGTATGGACAAAACAATTGAAAGTCTGAAGCAAATTTTTTAAGTGTTTAACATGATAAAAACTAATGAATACATGAAGTATTTAAACCTTATTAGAACATTGAATACACTATATTAAAGTTCCAGCTATTTTTATTATATATAAATTCAGTTCATATAAGAATGAGACTTATAGGGACCCAGAATTTATCATCTTATTTTCTATTTTTATTTCCCAAAGCACATAAGATCTTAAAATGGAAATCTCTGCTATTATGCACACTTAATTAACTGAAGTTCACAGACAATAACAAAAGTTTGATTGCTGAAAATGTGCAGCTGTATTCTTTTCAAGAGACGACAGTTTTCATTATTAATCAATTAAAATTGGTTGAACCTGTGTCAAATCCAATGCGACACTCGGAAATATTTCATATAAAGTTTCCTCCAAACATCTATAATAGCAGTTACACTAGAAAACATGAATCCAACACCACTCCTTCTTCAGCAAAATCTTATTGTTTTAATTAGTCGTACTAATCCAATTTATATATATTTTGGTGTGTATTTATGTCTGTGTTTTATATATACATACATATATATATATGTGACTGGAATGTGGTTCATATTGTGCTAGTAAGACAACAGACAGATCTTTCACAAAGACAGCAAAGACACTTTTTCTTTTCTAATGATTTCAGTTCTGAAGAAAAAAAAACAAGCGAAACCAAAACAAAAAAAATCCCAACACAAACCACAACACCTAAGAATGACTTTTTTTTTTAACCTGTTTCCTGAGGAACTTTAAAGCACTTCAGAAACAGCAGTCTAATGCTGCTGAACCACACTGACCTCTGAAAGGCAGGGAATTGCCTTGAAATACACACTTACATGTTCAATGGTTGATTTGGGAAGATAAAATGCTGTCTAGGGCTATAGGAAATGACCTCTTATATATTTTATAATGTCAAAGAGTCTGAAGTAGAAATGTTGGGCCAATGGTGCATCTATTATAAACAACATGGTGAAAATAACTTGCCAAACTATTTACCTGTTTGGACTTGAAATGAACTTTACACACATGTCTTATAAGAATGTGTTTTAACAGTTTGTTTGATTAGACCTTCATAAAAAAAGCAAAGCCTCAGATTATGAGCTAATCAAGTTCCTATATATGTTTGATAAAAAGGCTTCTTTGGCTTGACTGAACTTGACTGTTTGGATGAATTTCTCCTTTTCTGACATTTACTGGTTTTCATTGATTCAAAATAACTTTTCTAAAAATAGCTTTCCAATGAGAACTGAAATCTGTTCCAGTAAGAAAAAAACCCCTTTCTTGAACAGAAACATTTTGAGACCAAATGTGTAAACAGAATAAAACTCAAATAAATAAATAAATAAATAAATAAATAAATAAATACATACATAGATAAATTTAAGTATAATTGCAATGAGATGTCCTGCATTTTCACTGAAACAAACTGCTTTACTTTTTTTTCACACATAGTTTTAAAGAGGTCTTTTCTGAACAATAAAGCAAAGAACTTAAGCAAGAACAATAGAATAACACAAAACTCCAGTGCTGAGCACTCTTTCTGTTAAAAAAACCCCAAAAACCAACAACACAGAACACAAGGATTTAATAATTAATTATTTAGTGGATCATTTAAGGATTAAATAATTAATTTAATAATTCCTTTTTCTTATCTTCTTTCTTAACAGTGGTTCTGTTAGGGACCTGAATTGACAACACGATGATTTCTGTCTTTGGCCAAAAGTAAAATTTTGAGGGAGAAAACCAGGTGTAAAAAATCCTCACTGACTTCAATGACTATATTTGATTTCAAGGAAATTTATATTCTCCTTTTACAAGAAAAAGGTGATAAAGACCTAGATATTGATCAGGAAATATACAAAATTATGAGCTTTGGAGATTAGAAGGCAGAGTTATTTGGGGAAACCTGCCCATTAGAGGAAAAACAGACCAGTTTTTACCTTCAAAGACCACAAGATTTACACTTTATTTCTAATTGACCAGGGGGATAATGTTAGTCAGAGAGATAGACTCAGCCTAGCATATCACTGAAGAGAGAATGCAGCAAAAAAGCAGTGTTGTGCCATGCCTACTGTTATACTTCAGCACCAAAACATGAGGTGTCTAAACACATGGCCAAATGTTTCTAGCTGGAAAGTATTATCAAGGATTGAGGCTTGACAAGTACTCATTGATGAGTAGTTTTGTAGTAAGTACTCTCTTTTCAATTGCTAGAAATTCAGTTAACCCTACAATTTATAAAATACACTCAAATTTATATTATAGTAATGTGGAGAGCATTGGACAAAGCAGTTTCAAGTAAATTCTTTTCTAGTGAATTTCAGCAGAAACTGAAATACAGCTATACTAGCAGAAGCATCCTGACATTAAGAAACCATTACAAAAATAATTTCCATTTCTTTACCCATCCCTAGCTATCCACCACACAGGCATACCTTGCCTTGCACATCTTTACTGGAAATAAATGGGGCTTGCAATACAGCAAAAAAACTCAGGATGAGGAGTAAATTCAATTCCAGAGTAAGACTAAAATCAGAAATACAACTCAGCATTGCTCAGTTTCCTTAGAGCCAGCAGTCACAGACTAGACAAATTCTGAAATCAGGGATTATACCAACACTCTAAGCCTCACACAACCAATGAGATATTATAGTAGAGCACCAATGTCATTTTAGTTATGAGCAAAAAGGGCTTGCAGTTTAAAAAAATAACTTAAGTACTCTAAAAATCTGCATCCTTAGAATATCTTGAAATTCGCTATACTTCATATGCATGTCAAGTCCTATTTGCTTTCTGTATCTGGGGCAAACACCAGCAAGAGGCAGTGAAGTTATATTAAGAGGTATGTACATACACATACGTACATATGTAACTATAGGAGATACATATAAGAATAAAGCGACATATAAAAAACTATTATGTATAAAGCTGTGGATAAAGTTATAAATATACATTCATATATATAAATGATGTAAGATTTCATGTGCTCCTAATAAATTTCCCAAGAAAATCTCAGTTTGTCAACATTTATCCTCACTAATACCAGCACCTGATCTCCATTTCAGGCTGCACTACTGAAGAAGTCAGGAAGGCATGTCTCAAACACTCTTTTACCAGAGAATTGAAGTATGTGGTAAGCCCAGGCAAGTTTCTTCTGGTTGTTACTGCTGACAATCAAAAAGGTGTTTCTGCATCACCACTGACAAACACACAGCTAAAAGATAACCAGTATTCTGATCCTTGCTGAGGCCATGATAGGATGACTCTGAGGAAATCAAGGAGGTATTTTAAGCTGAACTAGATTCTGACTTACCCAAGGTATCAGTGAGTATGTACTACAGAATATTATATCTTCATATTTGGAAAGGCATTAAGTGTTCTATCCAGTTCACACACAAAGAAATAAAGATTACAAAGCTTATGTGCCTTTTGGAAACATTGGAAATGCTGTTACAAACAAAATCTGATTTTAAATTGCAAAAAAAGAAATCCATTAAATTAATTTCAGAAGCTCTCAAGTGGCTAAAATTTCTACTGTGATAAAACAATTCTAGGCCATAGTGACACCTTGCACTCAATGAAGTGACAATTCCTAAAAATGTTAATGTGCAAATACTGCATCTAGTCCATAAGATTGGATTAGTAAACTGATCACTAAAAATAACAATAGAAATATTTAAGGATTTTGGAAATAATATTTCAGAGACAATGTTTCAGATATTTAGCACCTAAGACATAGCTAATAAAAAACACTGTTCATGTTTGTGTGGAATAACTATTGACAAACAAACAAAAAAGGATGTGTATCTACCAAAGACACAGGAGAGAAAATGGGAAGGACATTGCGAGGGAAGTAATTAGGAAGAGAGAGGAAAGAAGGAAGGAGAGAGAATGTTTGTGAGGAAGGAAAAAAAAACAAACCAAAGTGTATATTAAAATTAAAATGAAAAATTAATAAGGGGAGGAGAAGAGAAGGAAAAGAGGAAAAGCGAAAAGAACACAAAAAAGACATGACTACTACCAGACAGCAGTATTTCTAAGAACCAAAAAAAGGAAATGAGACATAAGTATCTAATAAAGATATATTAATTTTTTAGCTTGAACTAATTTGAATTTATATTTTTGAAATTCTTTTTTCACAAAAACTATCTAATTATTTTTAGACACTGTTAACTACTATTGTCTACAGTATCATGTCATAGTCAATACAAATAATATAAACCAAAAATTAATAAAGCTGGTGGCACCAGAATTTGACTCAAACAAAAATTTTTATATAAAAACCCCTTATCTCTTCACTAGTTCCCCCAGACTGAGTATTCATTATTGTGTTTGTTGTATTTAAACATATTTTCATGCAATATGCAATTCCTAATGTTTTACTTGTGATAAGCAAGGCAAACAAGTGAAACATGATAGAGTTCAGAAAGAAAAATGCTTCTTAGCAACAAACACTGAACTACAGTAGCAGATAATGAACTTTCCACTTTGGAGTTTACTTTTGGTGGGTTGGCTGAGGTTCTTTGTGATTTTTTTTTTTTAATTAAAGATTGTTTCTCTAGCATTTTGCTAAATCACGATAAAAAAAATAGAATTAAAAAGCAAAAAATATAAAAATAACAGCAGTCCACTACACCATGGTGTCTATCTAGGCTGGGTCTTACAACATCCAGAAAATTTACATCTGCAGCTTAAAGGTGTGTGTCAATATATTTATCACTAAATCGTTTTGGGTTTTTTAACATTTCCAATCTAGTACCACTTATAACATGCAGGCTAATATTACTGATTTTTTCTCAAGAAATATAGTTTATATATAACCTAATAAATATGATCCAATTAAAAAAAAAATAGAGGAAGAAGACAGCGAGCTACATCCCTACATGGGAAAAAAAATTGACCATTTTCTTATTCAAAGTAGAGAATATCATAATATAACAAAAGTTTAGAGCCAGACTGCCACAGGTATATTTCTTTCAGCACTTTTATAAATGAAATGTCTCATCAGTCTGCAATTCCATTTCTAAAATACAATCTATATTTAAATATTGAACTTGAAAGAAGGTGTTACATAGCTTTAATAATTATGGCATGATTCTAATAAAAATCCAAACCAGCAATTAAATTAAAAATTATATGAAAATATAACTTCAAAGCTGATCTTACTTTTATTATCGCTGTATTTATATGCGTATGTATAACAGATTTACTAAATTCACAAAACTCACAAGGTAGGGGTAGAGGAAGAAATTACAACTGAAATCCCAGACTCTGATCTCAGTTATATATTTAAGTAATTTTCATATAAATCACTACTAGTGCTAGTAGCATCAATTAATATAAATTTTTTGTCAAATGTTTATTATGAGTATTTTTTGAGAGTATTTACTAATAACTGCCAGACCAATTTAATCACTCAGTTATCTGTAATTGCTAATAATATAATCAGTATTATTAAAGTTTTTTTTTTCTTTTTCTGAATAAGCTTCTTTTTATGCATAAATTGACTAGAAACAGAGTTCAATATGGAAGAGGATAAAATAAAAATTACAGAAAGCTTTGAAAAAATCAATACATTTGCTCAATGTCATGGGCATTTGTTGTAAAAACAGAGATGGTATATTTTTTTGCTGCAAGGTATGAAATATGTATTCTTATTGATCTAGAAACAAAGCAAATGTATTTAATAGGAAGAAAAAAGTGTCACATTTAAAATAATGTTCATCAGAACAGAAAAAATAAAAACAAAAAAACAAAAAGCAAACCACAAACCAAACCATAGATTTACAATTTACATTCACATGTAATTCTGTTGCTTTGGAAAAGAATAAAGCAAATATTATATTTACGCATTCCCCACAGACTCCTTATTAAAGTACAGCAGTACTAAATAAAGTGACAAAGAGGTATCCTGAATAAAAGAAACTTTAAATAACAACCAGACAAGAATTAAGGACTTTCTGAGCTCAAAAGGGTACCCAAGACTTGAGACAAGCCATCAAGTTCCATAGATTTCTTGACATTTGTATGAGAGGGTATTTCTTCTGCACATGCCAATCTGTACGAAATGATACCTACCTCCCCAGAAGCACCATTTACCTTTAGACCACTGAGAGCACACCCAGATTCTCAGAGTTGTAACCCCTCTATTGGAAACCCACAAAGCAGGACAAAATGGCAACCCTTTCTCTTTGGATCTGGCCTTTTTTGTTTTGTGCAGACATTCATATTTCTGCCCACAGGTTCAATGAATTTGCTTGGAAAGCCTGACTTTAGAATCATAGTTGAACTGGAAATGCAGAATTTTGCCCAAGGACCTCAGTAACAGATTTCTAAATGTGGCAAAACACATTAAAATTGTGACAACTTCAGAATCAGGAAAGAAAAAAAAAAAAAAAAGGGAGCGTTAAAACTGTTACATGGTGGGTGGAACTTGGTTGAAGATGAATATATGGAATTTTCAACATGAGATGGAACAATATAATCATATCAGTTCCATTTTGCATGTGGTGGAGCGGGTTTTTTCTAACAGGTGTCACATATCCAATCAAATGCAATATGGTCAGCAATTTTTCATTCCTAATAACTCAGCAATTTACCAGACCTTGGCAGTTTTTTTGATCTTATTCTGTGGTTTCCAGCATGAAATCTGACAACTCATATTCACATTTTCTTATTTTCATTTCTCTCTCATTTTTTCTATATTAATTTAATTTTGAAGATGATGCTGCTATGTATTTCTGGAAAGGCTGGAAAATAAAACAGTGCATGGTTAAAAATATGATTATAAAAAAAAAATGGGAAGGAAGTTCCGGCAAGGGAAGTTCCGGGAAGGGAAGTTCCGGGAAGGGAAGTTCCGGGAAGGGAAGTTCCGGGAAGGGAAGTTCCAGGAAGGGAAGGGAAGTTCCGGGAAATTCCAGGGAAGGGAAGGGAAGTTCCGGGAAGGGAAGGGAAGGGAAGTTCCGGGAAGGGAAGTTCCGGGAAGTTCCGGGAAGT
>JBBMKD010000001.1:62974977-62995193 GCA_037834095.1 Argya squamiceps | reverse complement strand
GGGAAGGGAAGGGAAGGGAAGGGAAGGGAAGGGAAGGGAAGGGAAGGGAAGGGAAGGGAAGGGAAGGGAAGGGAGCTCTCTGTTTCAACAACATTCCTGCTGCTAAGAGTCTGTCTCTATTTTTCTGCCTGGTCACCTGTACCCAAGTTTATTTATTTTTATGCTTCCCTTTTTACATTTAAGCTTAGTGCTTGTTCATTCATCCAGACATCCTGCTGTCTTTCTTTGAGTTGCTTCTCATTAGGATAGATTGTTCTTGATCATGAAGAGAAACAGTTGTCTTCTACCTCCAATTTTTTCAGTACCATATTCCTTGGGATTCTTCCAAACAGATACATGAACAGGTCAAAGTCTGGTTTTATGACATTCAGGAATAGATCTTTCTCCCTCCTCTCAAGATGATAAACATGGTAGCTTCACACAAGCTTGTTTCCATCTTTCTCACCTCTTGTTAGTAAACATGAGGTCCAGAATATCTCCCCCATTTGCTCCCTGACAACCTGTATCAAGCAGTTCCTAAGAATCCTGTTGGTTTTTCCCTCCAGCAGATATCCCTTTCATCATCTGAAGAAGGCCTCATCTACCTGCTCTTCACTGTCAGATTGTCTGCAGCAAACACCCACAATAATGTGTTAGAGTGCCCTCTAATCCTTACTCGTCAGGTCTCAGCTGGCTCAGCTCCTGTCCCTGGGCAGAGCTCCATGCAGTCCAGCCGCTCCCTTACAAACAGCACAATTCCCCACTCTTTGCCTTTTACAGTGGGAAGCGGAATTTGGTCTTGCGGTTTAAAATATCACTGAACAACTTGTTCTGCTCAGTTATTGCACTTCTTATAAGTTCCTACAAAAAAAATTAAATATAAACTAAAATCTTGATCCAGATGAGTAGGACATTGCTAGGATATTGCTAGTACTTCATCACTGAGTCCATAAAGCTATGTTTTAACATATATACTTCCAGATACAAATACCCACACAAAAATAAAACCTATATAAGACAATCTCAGTGGAATTGCTTCTAAAAGGTTTAGGACAGGAGATATTTAGAATATAGAATTACAGAATCATAGAATGGTTTGTGCTAGAAGAGACCTTTAAAGATGATCCAGTTTCAACTCTCCTGCCATGGGCAGGGACATCGTTCACTAGACCAGGTTGCCCAAAACTCCATCCAATCTGGCCATGAACACTTCCAAGCATGGGAGATCCACTTCTCTGGGTGATCTGTTCCAATGTTTCACTGTCTTCCTCATAAAGAATTTCTTCCTTATATCTCTGTATAAAACCATCACCCCTCATCTGATCATTGCAAGTCCTTGTAGAAAGTCTCTCTCCCTCTTTCAAGAAAGGCCAGAAGATTTAATCAATAAAAGGAAGTCAGAGCTACATTAGTTTATCTAGTAGAATCTTAATGAAACCAAAGCTTATCTCAAAAAAAGTGGTTGTAATATTGCATGATATTGAATCCAGACATACCACTGATGCCAGAAAAGCTAAAATCAGTTAAACAAATTAGGTGTAGGCTGGCCATGGTCATAAATTACTGCAAGAAGTAGAAGATATTTAAAGGGCAAAACATATTTGCTGAACTAGATATTCATAGATTTCATACTGGAAAAAAAATAGGAAAATAAAAAAGCTAAACATTTGAAGTGATCATCTGGTGCCAATAACACAGTATTGTTATTCTGTCCAGAAGAAATCTCCATATACCTAAGTTCCAACTTCTCTGTTATCAGATTAGGCCCAATATAAAAAAAAATTTACTTTCACCCACCTTTCTTTACATCCATGGCATGATGCAGTGAAGCTTAAAGACTTGTCTGCTGCATGATGAAGAGAATGATTGCACAGGACCTCCTTATAGACACTTGATCTCATCAACCAGGTCATTTACAAAGGTAGTAAAATGCGTTGGGCCAAATATTGATCCCTGAGGGCCCCACCAGTGACAGGCTGACAGTTTGAAAAGGAACTATTTACCACCACCCTCTGGGTACAGTACATTTCCCTCTGTAAGCATCACAGACAATTCCCTACCCACCACACAGACACTTGTATAGACCATAACACATTAATTTCTCCAGGAAAAGGTTGTGGGAAAACCTATTAAAAGCCTTGAAAAAAATCCATGTAGATAATGTCCACTGCTCATCAACCAATCAGATTACTTTGTCATAGAAGATGATCTGGTTTGTCAAGCACAATTTTATCTTGCTGAATCCATGGAGGGTCCAACCAATCATCTGCTTCACATGCCTTGTGATAGCCCCTGAAAGGTTTTCTACCATAGCCTTCCAAGGAATGAAGTAGGAGTGATGGGCCTTATAGTTTCCTGGATCCATATTTAAGCCCTTCTTGTAGATGGAGACAACATTAATCTTCTTTTAATTTTCTGAAATTTCTCCATGACTTCTCAAAGTGCCTAGTAGCCTCACAATGATACCAGCCAGCTTTCTCAACACCCTTGGGTGGATACTGTCAGATATTCTCTGTTTCATCAGAGAAATTCTACATTTGCACTGCACTCCTGTAGAGGTAGCAAAACTAGATCCAAGAGTCTTATTGCTGTGTGTCACACATCTCAACATAACTCCTATCCAAAATGGATCATATGATACCACCATAAATAACTTGTATGTAATAAAAGAAAAGTCTGTGAAAGGTCAGAAAGATCTTGTGTTTATTATTCCATAGCATATCACCTTTTCCTGGAGCCTTTCCTTCTTCATTTTTGGGAGGTTTTTTTGTTTGTTTGTTTTTTGGTTTTGTTTTTTTTTTTTTTTTTTTTTTTGTGGTTGTTTTTGGTTTTTTCCTCTGCAGGTTTTTGTTACAATACTGAAGAACACAAAAGATAACAATGTAAAGCCTCATAAATAATGTGAGCAGTGTGACAAATTGGGGTTAATAACTTTGTCACCTTGAAAATAGCATTTTGATTTTCTGAATATCCTAGTATATTTCAATGTCTATTTTGAATACTATTACAAAACAGCTAAATTAGTTCATTATTTATTTTGAAAGTGGAAATAGAATTCATACATGAAATCATAAGAACTTGAAGTTAGAGGTCTAAATCTCGGGTATCCACCCTAATCTCATGTTGTAGTGAATAAACAGAAACAGGCATATGCAGTTTCTGAGCTAATATACACATAAATGAGCGGATATATTTTCTGTGTCATTCTAAAATTTGTGTCTAAATTGCTGGGATAATCTCATTTTCCAGGGGATATATTTAGCTGCTCAAATATGTTCATCTGTTGTCATATGAAGTTTTTTTTGAGCTTCCAAGGCATCCAAGATATTTGGCAAATCAAGTGTACAGGCTGTAGGAGAGCTTCACCTTCTTGACCAGCAGCTAGAGGTCAGATATGATAATCAATGGCAGCCAAATAATGCTGAAATCTAAGAAAAGTTCAAGCACTCAATATAGGGGCAAAATGGCCAGAATGGAAAATCTTCTTACACCAAACACCCAGGAAGCAGAGCAAAGAAATGTTGGGACATTTAGCAGCATGGGAATTTTGATAGGCAAATAACAATTGAGAAAATATGATTGAATCAGATGACAGAACCTGGAAATCTACAAAAATCATGTGCCCAAACAGTCACAGACCCCATTCCAGAAGCATCTTAACTTCCTTTACCTATTTTTGGAACAATATCTGTGTCTAGGGAACATTTGTAAATAATATTCAGTTTCAGTAATGTGCATGAATGAAAAACATGCAAATATCATTGGCTAACTGGATTTACTAAAGTAACCGCAGAAAAATAGATTTTTTTCTTGATAAAGAAGCATTTTTATGTGCTTCTTCTTTTTAATCTTTGATGAAGTTGTAGTAGGATTTAGTGATATGCAAAACTTGAAATTTTCATTCATAGCATATGAATGCTATGGCTAAATGTATCAGATCTGTAGAAATGTTGAGTATCATTTAAAGGATGAAAAATTCAAAAATGCTTTGACCATTGTACTTCAAATATGAAACAAATTTAGAATATATAATGCTTTTCTTGTGCAAAATTTTCATGAAACTGAATTTAATACTCATTTTACAGTGATATCATAGTATTATCTCTGAAATTTCTAAGTAAATTATTCTGTTGAAACCAAAATTGTAATGGACTATACATTTAGAGCAATTTTATTCATATTTTGCAAGAGAAGAGATAGCTGAGCACTTCTTCCTTGGATTAAAACCAGCACAGTTATCCCAATCCATATGTAAAGGATTCCTCAGTTTATTCTAGATATGCTCTTGGATGTGGCTACACAGAGAGACTCAGGAAAAAAGATTCAAACTACAACTGGGAATTTAAATTGGATTATTTAAACCAGATTAAACTCATACAGAAGTAAATGTAATTTATCTAACTTTATGAAGCAGCCTCAGTAATCCACTACAAAAAATATTAAGGAAATTATTTAGGGTAGTTTAATTTATTTACCCTAAAAGTTAATTAGAGCTATTTTTTTTCTGAAAGATTCCAAGTGTGCAAACATAAGAAGTTTAAGAAAACTAATATTTGGTACTGAATAGCCTCAGAAATCTATGTGGGTGTCTGTAAATTTACAGATCTACATATCTAGGTATAGATGGGAAGGATAAATATAAGCATTTGTTTACCCTTATCATTAAATATTAAATACAAGGTGGTAAACTACTTAACTGAATAAATTTTATTTGATTATATTAAATGCAAATAGTTCTAAGGAACAGGTACACAGTTCAAACAATGACTATTTAGCAATTTTCTCATATGAACATTTATTTGCATTGTTTTTATAACACCGCAAGAGAATAACAGCACATCTTGCTGAACTGTGTAACATTTCATTTTATTTTGTGACACTCTGTAGATGTAAAGACGTTGCTTCAGGGTGCACTATTACACTGACAACTTTTTGCATAGTAAGTAAGGTTGAATAGTTCAGTGGACAGGAATAGCATTGACTCTGTATATTAGCAAATCAAGAGGTTAAATTTTACCTGTTGATTTTAGTAAATCAAGTCTTAAAATTTTATTAAAACAAAATCTCTACATTTCCAGGGTACTTTGATTTTTATGTTCTTTCCTTCCAGTCTTAACATATCAGATAAGGCCTGTTCTGGCCCCACAATTCAAAAAAGGCACAGATAGACTGGAGAGACTTCAGAGGAAGGCCACAAAATGATCAAATGACTGTAAAACCTGCCTTATGATGAAAGACTGAGAGAGTTAAGTCTCTTCTCCCTGGAATAGAAAAAGCTCAAGAGGACCTCATCACAGTATTCCAATACTTAGAGAGCAGGTACAAAGAGGATGGAAGCACTCTTTTCTCAATAAGTCACCCAAAGACATAGGGCAATGAGTAAATGTTGCTCCTAGAGATTTTTTTTCCCCACTAAGAAGACTCAGTCAGAGGAAGAACCTTCTTGGAGACATGGCAGAGTGCCTTTCACTGGAGTTTTTCATGGTGCAAGTGAATGATATGCTCGGTAATCTCACTCAGGATCTCTTTCACACCCAAGGTTGAACCAGATGATTTTTCAAGGTCCCTTCAAGCCTAGGCTGTTCTATGATTCTGTAATTCATTGTGATTTCAAAATTATTCCTGTGTTCTACACAGGAGACAAACTTGGCATAACTGACAATGTGTTTCTTAAAATAGGTACCACTAGGGCCAGGATTATTCTGAATCTGTTTCTACCCATCTTACATTTTGTTCATCTTTGTTTCCTGTACCTAATGAATTTCCAACAAATAGAGTAGGAACAATTAGCCTGCTTTGACTAGCTAACACTAAATGTGTTGGTTTTGGAACTCTATAAGAGAAACTGATGCCATTACTATCACATATATTTGTACTTTTCTTCTAGATATGCTAAAAGAAAATTGCCTTGCACCAGTGATGCATGACTTCTGAAACAAGATCTCAAATCCAAATGAGTATTTTCCTATTTAATTATATTAATCTTCCATGTCAAATTTAATAAATTCACTGCATTGTTTTTAAATGATACCATTGAAGTATTTAGAAGTCATTACCATTTTTTATTTCTCTCTAAGTAATGTTTTAAAGCAAATGTTCCTTGGGGATTGAAATATATTTTAATTGCATATAATTAAGTATATTGGAATTTTATTTATACTTTGAATGTACTTTGAATATACTTTACAATGTGTTTGAGATCCAGCTTTTTATCATTTTAAATAGCTTAACAATTTTAGATCCACTTTTTTCATTCCAGGCCTTATTTAACTACAGATTTTCTAGTTAAGTCTGTTAGATGGAAACTCTAGGCCACATCTGTTTCACTTAAGAAAAACATTGACCCTGCAGGGTTAGCTTAAATTTCTTATGCTGCCTTTAGCAATTAGTCATTAGTAGTACAGAAAGTTTAACACAATTTTGGTGACTGAATACTCATAGCCCAGGTGGGATTTTTCAAATAGTTTTCATAACTCATAATAATAATAATAATAATTAAAAAACACACATAAAAACAAACATACAAAACCCAAAACCAAAACCCCAATATTGCTGATATTTGTCTGAAAATTACAGATTTTGACTAGCTTCAGTACATATATATGTACATTTTTAAATAAATATATGGATAGATACCACATAGTAGACATGGCAAAAGCTATCTCTCTCCTATTTCAAGGAAGAGTGCCAGGAAAGTTATACTGCTACAGTTATATGGAGCAGAAGACATGTAGAAAGATTACAAAGGTGCAATAACTCCCAGAATACTGGAGCCAGATCTGTGGAGATTCAACTCATGAACAAATCTGATATTATACAGGATCAAGCAATGACAGATAGAGAAAATTTAAAAAATGGAAATAAAAAACTAAAAATAAATTAATTTTTAAAAATACATACATATCACCAACATGCTACAGGATGGCTGAAGATTTTAAAATAAATAGCACTTCATTCACTTATACAGGCAGAGGTTTCTAATAATAATTGTGATACCTGGACGTATCTTTGCTGACTTCTGTGTGCTAGCTTAGAGAGAGTTGGCTTTTCCATATTCTCAAGACTTTTATGAATGGCTAAGATACTCCAGTGGTTATGCAAAGGGCACTGTGAAGCTCATTGTTTAATATAGAAAAGTAGCTCAGTTAAGTGAGTATATTGACTGTATTTGACTGAAATCCAAATCTAGACACCTCAGTTAAGCACAGATGTCACATCTTGCCTTAGTGCAATGATTGAGGTCTCCTAATACCAGATCTTGGAAAATCAATGACAAAATTTTCTCAGCTGGAGCTACTGTCTTGGATGACCATCATTCTTCACTGGCTAAGCAGAGAAATGGTGGAAGTTAGGTACCTGTGACTTCTTCAGAGACAGTCTATCTAATCTTTCTCTGAAGACAGGCACCCGATGAAGTACAGCTGGCTTCTTTTCTTTTCAATGCATTGGTGATCATGATATCAAACAGACTTTTGTTATTATAGTGGTTGGAGCACTTTCACAAACTACTCTGGCATTCATCTCACCAATATGAGGGGAGGCTTTCAGACTTTCAGCATTAATCTCACCTCCATGACCCATAAGATAATGAAGCTGATCCCTCTGGAATACATGTCACAACATAGGGAAGACATAAAAGTGATTAGAGACAGCCAGCATAGTTTTGCCAAGTACAAATTGTGCCTGACTAATTTAATGCCCTTCTAATGTATCAGTGGACAAGGGGAGTGCTATGGATGTCATCTACCCAGACTTCTGCAAAGCCTTTGGTACAGTCCCCCCACAATATTCTTGCTGCTGCAGCAGAGAGACATGAGTTTGACAAATGGACTGTTAAGTGGGTAAGGAACCAGCTGAATCCAATGGGTTCCAGACAATTGTTCAGTATCCAAGTGGAAACCTCTTGTGATGCAGTTGTTTCACTAGAGGGATGGAATGCCATCCAGAGGGTTCTGTGTCAGGCTTGAGGAGTACACCCATATGAACACCATTAAATTCAAGAAGGGTAAGTGCAAGGTACAGCATCTGGTTTGGGGAGGTCCACAGTATCAATGCAGGCTGGGGGATGGATGTATTGAGAGCTGTCTTATGAAAAAGAATTTGGGGGTAATGGTGGATGAAAAATTACATATAAGCTGGCCTTGTAGCCCAGAAAGACAACTGAATTCTGAGTCGCAAAGACAGAAGCATGACCAGCAAGGTTGAGGGAGGTGATCATGTCCCTCTACTCCATTCTGTTAAGACCCCACCTGGAGTACTGCATTCAATGCTGCATTCAGCATTGGAAAGACATGGACCTGTTAGAGAAGGTCCAGAAAAAAAACACAAAAAAACACCCAGAAAACCACAACAAAAACAGTGCTGAATCACCTCTTCTATGAGGAAAGGCTAAGATAGTTGTGTTTGTTGAGCCTGAAAATGAGAGGTGCTGGGGATACCTTTCAATATAAAAAAGGGGTCTTTTAAGAAAGACGGATTCCCATAATCCAGTACAGCAAAATATTCAGCAAAATTTTTGCATTCTGTTGAATTTATACATAGGACCAATTTTCTTCCAAGAAACAGTATTCTGTTCTACATTCAGCTAAAATTGAGGGGTTTTTTCTAAGTTTTGTAGTTTTATTTTATTGTATTAAACTGTCTCTGAACAAAATTAAAGAAAATCCTAAAAGCAAGGCATATATTACCGCAGAAATTTTGGAAGCTATGAGGAAAGACACTTAGTATAATAGGAGGAAAAGTTTTCTGTAGTCTGTTCATCAGAGGGGACAATGAAAATACTTTTAACTTTGCTTCCCACATCTTCAATTGTAAATCATTACATCCCCTTTTCCTTTATTTTTTTTTTTAGAATTAGAGTATGTTAAATCTTGTTTTATCTTTGCTACTTCACAATTTCCCAGAAATCTAGACTTATTTTTTTTTCAGCTTTCAGTACATAGTGAGAGACTCCAAGCTGCTAGAACATAGAAGTCGCTTTTCATTATCCTTTTCTTCACTGCTCAAAAAAAGACTGTCATGGTGGGGATTTTTGTTTATTCATAATGTTATTTATCTCTGAAACACTCAAACCAGTCCTCAAAAGAGTTAGTTTGAAAATTATATCAAGTTATACCATGCAACAGCATAATGAGTGTGAATGAGATTCAATGGTAAAGGATAAAAACAGCTTGTTGATTTTCTTGAGGGTTTTTTATGATCTTTTTCAATTTCATCTCATTCTTTTGAAACAGTGAACAAAAAGGAACAGTAGACAGCCTTGCTTTTACAGAACTTACAACACACATAGTTAAAATTTTATACTGACTATAAAAAAGACAATGCAATGTATTGTGTAACTTAGGAACATCCTACATGCAGTTAGAACACAAAATATTCGTACAACATTTATGTTTTGATTACACTCTAAGTGCTGACAAGGTACTGCATTTATGAATAATGCAAAGAAACTGAAAGAATGGGCTTTTTATGTTCCATTCTGAGCCTCTGTTTTTCAGCCAAAATGATTTAACAATGTAAAACACATGTCATTGATGGAATATGATTAGAAATACATTGTGTTCTTGACAGTTAACAACTATTCCTGTGTGCATTACTGATGCAGTCATGGCAGCTGTAAAAGTTAAGTGTCAGGAATCTTAAAAAAATAAAAACCATAGTAATTTAAGTTAAATAAACCTTGTACTTCCAGCTCTATCTGAATAATGTTTTGCCATTGAAACAAATAAGCAGGGAAATTAACATATAAATATTTGGAATTTCCATTGATCAATTTAGTAAGCATTTAGGAAAAAATGCAATCACATTAGAAATACACTCAGAAGCATGGTGTCCCATACTCAATTAAATCAAACAGAATAAAACAAGGAAACAAAAAATCCCTTAAGTACCCATGTACCCTTATCCTGCCTACTGAAGCTTTAAGTTTGGAAAATTTGTTGTATTTTTAATTGAAATGCATTGCATGATGAGTTTTGATTTATGAAAAATGTAATGTCTAGGGTCTTTTAATTTCCCTTAGCTGAAAATATCTTTAATCATCTTTTTAATCAATATTAGAAAAAAAGTCGAGATTGTCACAGCTACAGGAGGTTCCCACAGAGCCTAGCTCCAGCATAAGCAAAATTCTCCAAATGATGAATATTGCAAGTTAGGCTACAGTAAACAATTAGCCCCTTTCAGAGAAAGATCATCTATATGTTAAAGGGTTATTTGTTTCAAGTGACTTAAAGAGTTACTCTAAGATTTACATCCAAAAATGACACAATCCTTCTCATTAAGATTTAATTAAAATGTTAATTAATTTAGTCGCTTTAACTCTGTGGCATCTTCTGTTATTGGATGGTCCTCAAAGATTTCTGTTCCCATACTATAATTAGGACAGAAGTCTAATCAGAGCTATATTCCATAATCAGAAGAACATCAAGATGTGAATACTGTCTTCAGAGTTGATTACAGCTTGAAGAATTTCCATCAAAACCAACCTAACCAAACAACCAACCAACCAACTAACATCCCAACTCCCTCAAAACAACGCAAAACAAACCAAAAAAACCAACCATGAAACCATGTGCCTTCCATGGGATGGGAAAGTAGTGTGCACAAACTATACCAGCACACTAAGATGTAGGTGTGTTAGTAATGCAGCTACACACTCAACTGAGCCAAGGGAAATTTTTTAAAATTGATTTATTTATTTAATCAGTCATTAAGACAATGTTGGGATGAAATTTACTCTGCAAGGCAAATGCTTTTGTCTTTAAAGGAACTCTAGACCCCCTTGTTCAGATAGAGGTTTCTTCACTGTAGATTCCTAAAATTTGTCAGGATTCTGCTGATAACCTCCTGCCACAGAAGATATCCCTTTAAGGATTCTAAAACACAAAAGGTTTTTCATTGCTAGGTTATGAGGCTGACACACCACGGTGAAGCGGCAACATGCTCAGATCAAACTATTTCCTTCTAAATTTGGACTTGGCAGTGCTAGGTTAATGGTTGCACTGAATGATCTTAGAGGCCTAATCCCCCAACCTAAATGATTCTATGGTTTTATGTTTCCAGATACCTTTAAAGAGGTGCCTCCTTTGAAACACCCCTCATAAGATATTTAACTTCCCATTTCTACATATTGCTTAAAATAGTTGTTTGGGGACACAGACCTAAACAGAAAGGCAGAGGAGTATATTTTATACCTTTCATACTGCTACAAAAACATCTGCTTTCATTCTGACCACCAGTGATGCAGAAACCCTTCTTAAAAAAACCCAAATTTGAATATGTTGGAGCCTTCTTGTGAGGAAACCAGAAGGGAGGATGGGACTGTCTGTGGTCACTATGAAGAAAAATGCATTCCCTAAGAATTACATGGAGGATATGTTATTTCTCGCATGGAGGATATGTTATTTCTCAGTGGTGAATGATAGACAGACCTCTTCATGAAATTCATTGTGAATCACAGTTTTTCTTCTCTGTAACCCCCTGAGCCTTTCTGCAAGAAGAACTGTCTACCTTAGAAAGAGTTTTAAATAGATTTTGATCTTCCTGATAAAGAGAGCAAGTAGATGCCTAAGTCTATTGTGTACCTTTTATTGGCTTTGTGGTATATTTTAGTAGTAAAGGTTTTATGAATACATTTTCAATCATTTTTTTCCTATGTCAAACAGGATATTAGACTTTATCAGAAAATCTTTGAGATTTATCTTCAGGATGGCAAGCAGATACCCAAAAACTCTGCTGAGTTTCAATGAAATTTGCTTTTAAGCATGAAGGCTTCTTTTAATCTTTTTATCTTTATGAGATAAAACCATAAAATCTTCTACAAGCTGAAGGGAAGAAAGGGACAAAGAACTTAATTTTCTTTTACTCAAAAAAGTCAGCTCCCTGAAAAAAAGAGGAACTTTGATAGATGTTCAGTAAAAGGTAAGGATTTTTAAAACATGTGGGTTTATCTAATGGGTAATATTCTTTGAGATTATTCCAAATTGCTCTGCAACATCCCTTCTTATTTTATTTAATTTAGCTGAAGTCATATACTAGAACTGGTCACTGATCTCCAGTCAGGAGGACTTCCCCTGACCTATAATCTTACCTATTTATTTATTTATTTATTCCAGTTTAAAATGTTTGGAAAGCTGTTCTCAAGACTCAGCGAGGCTTAATTTAATATCAGAATTTTCTACTTCTCTAGTCTATCAAGTATCCAGAAAGAATTTAATTTCATTTTCATCCAGTTCATTTTGCATTTATATATTTCACTCAGAATGCCCAGTCAGCAGGAAAGAGAGACATAGTTGAAAAAGTGGAGGTAAATAAATGATTAAAATTTTTTGGTTTTAGAAAATACATCAGTCTGCAGTTTGCTTTTCAGTCAAAGTTAATATGCATTAGTTAGAGCTCATGAAAACAGAATCTGTCTCTCTCACAGATATCGCACACCAAAAAGTCAGAAACAGGTGATAGTAGAGTCATCCTTATCGTGATTTTCACTGTGTTTTTTGACATATAATCACTTAATATCCAGCTGCTGTTCCAGAAGGCCAAGGACCTCCTTTAGGTTCTGCTCTGTGTATGACAGACTGGTGTGGAGGACACCTTGGGATGTCTCCAATGCCAGTAGGGGTCTGTATTTCAGCAGCTGAATTGGCCTAATTTTTAAGAGTTAATTCTGATTGCAGACAGCTTAAAGTAGAGGTCTATGTACAGGTGTCTGTGTGTAACACAGAGCTCTAAGTTGCCATTATGGGGCTTGAAAAGCAACCTCTAATCAATGAACCTTCTGCAATCCTGAAGAGCTATCAAATTCACTCTAAAAAAACGTGTTTATATTTAGCTTCTCATTCAGTTATACTTCCTATATTGACAGGATCTCCTGGGTTTTGTCATTTAGCTCCCATGCAGACATGTGCCTTTATGCCCCTTCGGTTAGTTGTCAAGAATGTGCAAGCTTACCAGCCAAACAGTGTGATCTATTTTACCTAATTTTAGTAATGAAAAAAATAGTTTGCTTGTCTAGACTGGTAGCCTAGTTCTTTCTGTATTAACAGATATTCTAGTTTTCAAAGAATCAATTATACTACTTGTCTTCAGGCAGGGGTAATGGCTTCCTGAAATAAATACTTGTCATTCAGTGCAAAAGAAGCACACATAATTAGGTTGAACTAATTAAGCCCAATTAAGTTAAACTTCAGGAGATACAGGTGAGATAAGGCCAGTGATGTGTGTTTCTTTCTCTGCTGCTACAGCTTCTTTATCAGTGTACTTTTATGCATCAGACGTGGATTCTCTTTATTTTCCTTAAATTATGTGTCAGTTGAAGCTAAGAAAGTCAGATCCCTTTAATCTTCACTATCAGTTGTCACAATTCAAGTTTTTTCCTGTTAGATATTATTATCATCAGCTTTAATTATCATATATTAAGACTTTTAAACGACTAATGGATTATATACGAGCTGTTTCAAACTCTTACTCTACCCAAGAGCTGAAACTTTACAAGAAGACTAATCTGGATGGTTAGAGATCATGTGTATTTTGGTCACCAGTTCATTCTCTCACAGATTCCACATTTAGAAATAAATGTCTTCTCTGAGATAGAGACATGATTCTCTTCCTAATATTGGAATTAATGGATCTAAAGCAGTATTGGAATAATACGATTGCAGAAAATGATGACATATACCACTACATGGCAATTAAATAATACAGAATTAATGACAAAGCAGAGACAAAAGCTAAGGTCAACTTCTGAGTTGGTGTCCTGGTATTTATGGATAGAACTAGACAAAACATAATTGTTGTCAGACTTAATCCCTTGTTGCTTAATTCCAGAAGTGTCTGTATAAGCCAAAGTCTGCACAGTTAAAAATCTTGTGTTATTTGAGAATGTTGCTACTAGGTCTGATTAAAAGTCTGGTAGTCTCATTCAAGTAACCTTAATACAGCAGATACTTAAAGAGAGAAGATACATATGGGTAGAATAAATTCTTCTTGTTGCCCAAAACCTAGTAGACCAGAGACTTCTGGAGCCAAAACCTGAATTCAGTTTCAGTTTGTTTAAGGCTTTTGTGAACTCCTCTATGGTTTGAAGTGTTGGGTCTCCACAGCATTCTGTGGTGTTCAGTTCCAGTTCTATGTGGGTGACTTTATCATAGAAGGATATGACCGAACTATGTTGTAAGGAAAAGTATAATTTTCTATCTTTGTCTTAAACGTAGTTCTTGAGAATTTAATTTTTTCTCTTCTTTGGAAAAAAATATTAGATAATTTTATTATCAGCTTTTCAAACACTCCTTCCATTCTAGATGTCCTTATAAGTGTGGTCAAGACTCTCCCCATACAGAAGCTTTCATAGAGCTGACCTTCTTCTCTCTTCCTTTTTCTGGTTTTCTCTTAGAAGAGGGGATGGCCAGAACTGGACACAACACTTAAGATGTGGAGGTATCAGGGATGCTTTGTAACATGATAATGGAGTTCATAAAAACTAACACCTGTCTGGAAAAGACGTACTTTTACTGGCAAGATGAAAGTTAATGAGTCCCTCTTGATGAGGGTGTATAAAAAATAAGCTAATAGAAAATGATCCTATTAATTAAGTAATCTTTCTCCAAACTTTAAAATTTCCTTCTTCCATAAGATATATAGGAAGCATGAGGAAAAAGTTTAAGAAAACAAGTAGTTTTCTTTGCTTTTCTAAAATTTCCTCAAGCAATCACAGTTAAAAAATGTAAAGGAAATTGTAGTGGCAAGAATTAATTTTCACTGCAAAATTTTTGTATTACAGAGTTTTACCTTCTTTTGTGGTTCTAACTAATACTATCAGTCAGCATGGTTCTAACACTTTTTTTTTTAAGTGGCACGATACTTTTAAGAAGCTTTAAATCTCACAGTTGTCACAGTTATAACTTGTGTAGTTTAAGACAGTTTTTCATCTTAACTATATAGGGCAATCCTGCTACATTACATTTGTCCACATTTTCCAGGAGAATGCTTGCTTTGGTCAGCCGGTTATATAATTTGAAGGTATACTAATTAAGCTTTAGGTAAATGAAATAACATTTGAATTAAAAATTATGTGAGACCCATTTTTACCAAAATTATCTATCGAGTAATACATCAACAGCACAGGTAACCTCTCTGATGAAATTAATCTGCAAATCCACCTGTGTGACAGAGATAATGATATATTAGTGTGATTCATTATTAGTGATCCTCAACAGCTGATGATGTATTAGTATGTTGCTCCAAGGATGGTGCTATCCAGGAAGAATGAACTTCTGTAATTAAATTATGTCACCAAAGTCAATTACAAGACCATAGTCTAACCCAGTCAACAGCAGGTAGGAATACAGACATGAAATCAATTTTTCTACAGTTTTTCCTTTGGCTTCCTGGTGGCAGCTTTGCAACTTTCTTAATCAGATCTCATTACCCTTGTGGAAAATTACATTTGCTCAACTTCCTTCTACAGTAGCATTTGACAACACACTATTAAGACCTCCAACACTTAGAAAGGAGAATATTTTTCACATAATACATTAAAAAAAAAAAATCCTCCTGCCAATAACACTGATACACATTTTTATGAAGGTGGCTAACTAGGCTTCCATAAGAAGTCTTTAGAGCATTACATAAATAAATAGATGCTTTCCTGCTTTGCCAATCTTTATCTCTGTCATGGCAATGGTCAGCAAAAATTGGAGAGGAGAAAGCTATGACAGACAAAGTGTATTGGATGAGTAGACCACTTAGACCCACATATTCATTTTAGCTCTAAGATTAGGTGACAAAGTTCAGCTTGGAATGACAGAACTATGACAACATAAAATTACATTGTCTTTCCCTGATGCAGCTTTCAGCCATTCCACGTGCCCAGTCTCTGGATACCTGGGAGAAGAGATCTGCACCTCCCTCTTCATTTCACTTTCTCAGGAAGCTGTAGAGAGCAATGTGATCACCCCTCAGCCTCTTCTTCAAAGCTGAAAACCTCAAAGTCTTTAGCCACTTCTCACAGGACATTCCTGCCAGCCCTTTTTATGTTCAATTGAAAGACAAGGATTAACTTTTAGGGAACAGTTGGTTTCATCCCAGATTAGGCATCCATATTTCATTAGATGACTCACATTTTTAAAATGTTAGTTTTCCAAAATTTAGAGTTGCAGAGAAAGAGCACAAACAAAAGTACTAAATTTTCTTAAAACCAACCCTACTGCACCTGACAATGAATGGCCTCAGTTATAAAATCTGCATTTACAACACTGGTAAATTTTGTGATGAAAAGTGAAAAGTATGGTCAGGATCATGCGGACTGACTCAGTATTTTTCCAAACGCATACACAAAGAAGAATCAAAAGGGTGAGATTGGAGTAAAACACTCCACAGATTAATGATCTGGTGAATAACTACCCTGTGAAACACCTAATAAACAGGAAGGAGAATGAGTGATTAAATAATCCTGTTTTTCAGGTGGAGAAGATTCTAAATCAAAAACCAATTACCAAAGATATTTTAATTCTGAATGAAGTTGGTTTGACCTAGATGCCAGTACAGACGCAAGTCACAGTGAGATGACATTTTTTACAATCTGATTACTCTGAATGAGACATATTTCACAACCTTTTGATGGAGATCCTTGTCTTTTGCTTTTCTGGCAAAATTAATATGATATGGATGAATCAGAGAAAAATAAGTGGGAAGCCCATTGAAGACAAATGACAATACAAGTGTTTATGGGAGGGTAAAGTTAGAAATGAGAGAGAAAAATTGTGTGAGCACATGTACATGATGTACCTGAATGTACTAAATTTTTTCTACAGGGAAATAGGTAAGAGTCCTCTGACAATTTCAGTGAAAATGTGGAGGAAAAAAAGGTGGACACACAAGCAAAGGATACATAGAGAATACACATCCTTTGGTCTTCCCAGAGTCTTCACCAAGTCCTCTCCTCTATACTTTTTTTTTTGTGACAAGGGGCCTCAAGGTGTCAGAAATGTATTCCTTTCCTTCTTACACAAAGAGATCCAATATTTCCAGATTACATCATACATGTAAGAAGACATCCAGCCTGTATCATCCCTGTGGTTACAAGAGATGCAGGGACCCCTTCCATCCCTCCATCCATCCTGAGTGGTCAGGTGTAAAGCCCTAAATTCTGGCATGGTCTTCAGCTTTCTGCTTAGTATTAACCTTCCCTAACAACTCTCACAGAAGCATCTATTTTCTCTGGTAAGGTAGAAAAGATTTAATTCCATGTTGTTCTTTTAAGATTCTTTATGAGGTGTTGATTCTGCTTTGATCACGGTAACACTTCTGGTGCATTACCTTGGCAGCGTAAGTCACAATTTCAGCTCAAGGTAAAAGTGCCTAATTTTTACATAGTCTCAAAAAAAAAAAAAGGTCAGGATATGTAATTAATTCTACATGTATAAATCCAATTGCTCTTACAATACTCTGAAACAAAAGTAGGGCCTCTACAGTCTTGTTCTGTCTTAGTGAATGAAATAAACTGAAAAGAAGCCTGAAAATTCATTGAGCTGGCCTTCTTTCCTCCAGGCTTTGTAACATACTCAGTCCAAAGGAATTTAGAAGGAACAACCCCCCAAATGAACATAAGCACAAACCCCATGCACCCAGATTTATGTAGCAAGTAATAATTGTTCATCCTCAGAGAGAATAATCCAAGTGATCCATAATTGCCAGTCCAGATAAAGTTATCAAATGAAATTAGAGAATAAAATTCTTTAAAATATGTCTAGAATAGATAAACTAAACTGAGCAATATAAACCAAATTATGATTTAGGTTTTAACAAAATAGATCTAAATTGACAGGATAAAAATGGAAACTGAAAGTACAGCAACAAAGAGAGGGTAATATGAACCTAATATTTTTTTTTCATGGGCTGACTGTGAGAGTCCAACAACAACAACAACAAAACAGTATTGCTATAAATGCTGGGGCATTGAAGAAAATAACATATTTTCTTATTTCTTTGAAATTATCTACAATTCTAGTATGATATCCAGAGGGAAAATTTATTCTGTTGAGTCTTTTCCAATATAAACTCTAGTATCAATGCACAATAAATATGAAACAGCATTCATTAGGCTTAAAACTGCCAAAACTATACTCATGGTCATGTAAGATGGAAAGTGGAGGAGAAATGTCATGTGTCAAAAGATTGATCTTATGAAGTTTCTTATACAACTGCCATATGTGAAAAAGTGGAGAAACTTCATAAACATGTTGTCACACTTTGGTAAATACAGTCCTTTCCAAAAGTGTTTCATATCAGTAAACAGAATAATTGTATCACTATGAGAAAAATGTAAATCTGAGGAAAAATTATGTGTCCATACTGTAAATTTTGCTTTGATGTTATGGACATGAAAACTGTCTTTGTATTGATTCAAAAAGGAAATTTAATCTCCTTAACTCCCTACAGTAAACTTTGTTCATGCTTTATTATTACATCAGTAGATCAATTTCATAGTGACAGGGGATGTCTAATATGTAAACTGAAGACCTGATACATCAGAAATCTGTGTTTACATATCACAACATTTCAAGTTAAAGTGCATTCAAATTTATTATATGTTTATTTATACTTTCTGTTGAAAAGACATACAAACTGTGCAATGTCAAGGAAAGTAAAGAATGTTCTATATATTTATGTTCTTTCAAAGCACACAATGAAACACATTTTTTTGAGACAAAAATAAAGACTTCCTCAGTATCAGCACTTACTTTCAATATCCTAAAATTTATATCCATTAATATACAAAAAACATTGCCTCCTATAAAGTATTTTAAAAGCTCAAATCAATATTTTAAATGTTAAACTATCATTAATAATTTATCAAAAACTGCAAGTTCCATAAACAACTTTAACTGGTATTCAGTTTTAATAGGTAATTTTTATATTTAAATAACTGTATGAATATTAGAAAAAGTAGAAAAAAAATGCTAAGAGTGGTTAATCTCATATAAATCAGGCAATACTAAGAATCTGGAAAAAAAAAGACTGTCCATCAGTATGAAATTATAGACAGGGATTCTAGGTCATTCAGTTTCAATTGTAGAGTAACTGTGGAACATTACAATTCCTTTTAATCCAGCTAGAGTGACATTTGAAGGTAGTTTTGGCTTCCTATCCTAAAAATTATGTGTCTGCACATTATTCAAAGGGTTGAAAATATGCTTTTAAAATTTGTCTCTAATGCATGTCAAAGTTACATACGTCAGACATCCACTCAGTTGAATCTGCTGAGTACATTTGTTTGCTAGAGAGCTCTACTAGTCAAGAAGAAATCACACTATAGTTAAAATCACAGAGTTTTTAAACGTTAGGCAGTTAACACTGGCATCAACAGGCAAAGTTTTTTCCAGAAAACTGGGAGCTTAAGTGGAACTTAACTGGAGAAAAAACATCAGGACAATGAAAGATATTAGAAGAGTTGACCTCCTCCTGTTTCTTTTACAGGAAAATAGCTGACCTAAATTCTAGTTCAGATACCAGTCTGGAACTTGATAGGATTTGGCCCCAACACCAAACTCCCACTTCTACGTACTTAATATTTCAAATTCACAGCATTTTTCCAAAACTTTTGTGAAGACACTATAATTTAGATAGTTTGCATGACCTCCTAAATTTAAGCAACAAATTTTCAACCCTGCTTATTTTAGAAACCACCATAGTGTTTCTGGATCTGTTCCAAATCTCCAGGCCAACTAGTCAGTCATCTGTCATCTTCAATACTGTCTCATACCTATGAAAAACAAATACAAGAGGGAAAGTTGTTCCACATTGATTTTGAATTTTGCCTCAAATTTACAGAAGTAAATAATTAACACAATTATTTCCAAACATTTCTGTGGATAATGAATTACAATATTGATAATCATTAACAAATATTTAACTGAACTTAATTATTGTGATTTATGTGAATTTATATTCACAAGGCCTCTACTTACTTTGGCTTTACTGCTACCTTGATTGCTGTTTGCTGCTTAGAAAGGTGTAGTGGTGTGGTTTTGGTTTTATCAGTTTTATGTATGTATTTGTTCCTTGTTTTATATTGTTTTTTATAAGTTTTAATGGTTTGTCCCATGTCACCCATGTTTAACCCTTCTTGGTTTTACCCCAATCCTTGTTATGTGTCAGTCATAAGTCTTGTCTATCACTTTGAAGCCTCTCCCAAAAGTCTAGAATGTTCCAGTGAGGGCATCGAGTGGTTGGACAAGACT
>JBBMKD010000001.1:62939374-62974877 GCA_037834095.1 Argya squamiceps | reverse complement strand
AACCCACGGGATGGGCAAGGTTCATTCAGCTACCGAGCCGTGCCCCTTCTTGCCGTGGTGCCAGGGCTGGCTGAGGCGAAGAGACACACCACAGCAGAAAGGTTGAGGTCAGCTCAAGTGGAAATCTTCCACAAAAAAGCTAGATGGTACAAAAAATAGTACTAGTGATTTAGTAGGCAATATTTTCTCTGATTCAACACTGAATCAGGGTCTTTGCTTTTAAGGGGCACTCCGCAGTTATAAGGATGATATTTCAGATGAAAAATTAGTTCTAAGAACTTGACTTCACTATTTCTGGCCAAATAAAATACAATTGCATATATTTGTCTTGTATTCCTTGCAAAGTCATCTCCTGCAGAGTTATATTTCATTGTAAATTTCTTTATATATGTCATTTCAATAAAGGTGTGGGGGGGGGGGGTTGGATTTTTTTTTTTTTTTTGCTTTTCACTTTATGGCTGCAACTATAGAGTATCCACTGGACAAAGTTACTTTGCCCCTTGAAAGAGCTTTCATGTTCTGTATCCTTTCCATTGACATTTTTGTAATATAATTTTTACTGCCATATGGGTATTGTAAAACATTGGAGAAATGTTCTTAGGGACACTGCAGAATCCCTTCCACTGCAGGCTTTACAGAACAACCTAGAGAGACTTGTGTCAGAGACAACAGCAGTGCACCTGATCCTATTTCAAATACAGAGTTGGACTAAATAGAAAATGGTTTCTGATGTCCCTTCAAGCCCTACCTTTTTCTTACTTTTACTCATCAGAGTTGATTAGAACTCATTAAGTACTTTAATTAAAGTTGCCTCTATCCATGAAAAGTGTCAATAAAAGTACAAATAAAATAAAATAAATAAAATATCAGAGTAACTGGCCATCAAGTGTTTCAAAGGGTAAAAGCCCAAAATGAAACAAAGTGGAATTGCAGAGGCTTTCAAGCAATTCCATACAGGCATGTCACTAAGTTGATCTTTGATCCAGAAGCACTGCTGACTTACAGTACAATATAAACACATTGACTGTCTACATAGTCACATTTTCTTTTCTTCCTGAGCAATAATTGCACTTTCTCTCTGCAGTACTCCCTTAACATTTATCAAAATACCAGAGGAAATATGGAACACAATATCACAGCATCAGCCCTAAGGAATAAGGATGATGCTGACAACAATAACCACATAAGCCACTTAAAATACAATAGAGTTAAATACTAATACTTCATTTGCAAACAAACAGAGTCAAACAGGCCCTCAAAACATGTGTCTCTCTTCAAAAATGAATTAAAACAATGTAATATAACATGAATGGTTTACACGTGCACAAAAAATTCCCACTTTCTAATTTCATTTTAAGGTTGATATATATTTTGCCAAACTAAACAGTACCACTTACTTGACCTCTTACTTTGTAGAGGTTCATTAATTGGATAGTTTTTATAAATGTATTTTATTAGTCTGGTGAAAATAATTTGTCTACTAAAAAAAAGCTGGACAAGAAAATATCTGGGACATCAAAACTAGACTCCAATCAAAATTGTTCTAATAAATAACATGGCAGGTGGGTGGCCAAATTCCCAACCAGAGAGGAAGAGCTCAGTTTCATGAAAATGAGCTCAAGCAAGCTGTGGAATTATTTAGTGGAGTTTCCCTAATATTTCAACAGGCAGCAAAAGGGATTTAAAAAGGACTATGGAGGGGAGAAAACAGATATGAAAGTATGTATACATGTAATATTTTGTGGGGAGGTGACCCTGCCTGGATAACCAGTTTCCACCAAAGGCACCCTCCTCCCCAGCTGAACAGGGGAGAAAATTACCAATGAAGGCTTGTGGGTCAAAATAAGAGCAGGGAGAATTACCAAAAAACATTGCAGGCAAAATAGTCTTGGCTTGGGAGAAATAATTGAATATATTACCAATAAAATCAGAGTAGAACAGTGAGAAATAAAATATCTTAAAACATCTTTCGACTCCCATAAAGAATGAAAGAAAGACTCCATGTTCCAGCTGAACTTGCCGTTACTTTTTTTGTCTTCAAAGGATATTCTGCAGAAATACTTTACATTCAGAAAATGAATAGGGAAAATAAACACCTGAATTTTTTGAGGAAATTAGTAAAGTAATAACACCAAATGACTTTAATATCCAATAAAAATTAATTGATACAGTTTTACACACCAGAAAATCATGTTCCATGTATAGACTAAGCAATACTTTCTAAATTACCTTTTTTTTTTTTTAAGAGTAGAACATAAAAGACTGCTTATGATTAGAAATGAGAGACAGATTAAGTTAATTGAATGCATTTCCTATCTTAAATTATTCACTGAGTTACAGGGATGTCAAGATTTCTAGGGACTGCCAACAAATAAGGGTAGGATTAATCTGCCTTGGTTTCTGGTCATCCACTAGGCATGCATGCTTGAGCTAATCACTCCAGGGTTCTTCACTGTCTGTGGAGAATTATCAGTATCTACAGAGACCTGTCATCTCCCCTTAGGCATTTAAAAGAGGACAATGAGTCATCCTTAGCTTGTTTCAATCTATTGTCTCAAAAAAAACAATAACCAGCTGAGGTATAGACCTGTAAGCTTTATATACTTCAACCTAGGTCAGAAAAATGATAGAACAAGTTGAGGGGTAAGGAAAAAAGCCTATCTTAATAACAAAGATGCTTGAGATTTGGTGTTTTCTAAAACAACATACTTGGTCCCTGTCAGAAGAAAAAGGCTTGTTCATCATTTCCTACCTGGTTACAGTTCTCCTTGGGCTATAATCTGTCAAAAGAATTTGCAGATACTGTGACCCAAGTAAAATATATCTGAAAATGTCACAATTTTCTTTTTAGGTGGAAATTCAAGCAAAATTGTACTCAATATATTCTTCACTTTAACTGCTTAAAGCTTTCATTATATGCCAAATCCTGCAGGTCTTATTTAGTCCACATCCAGATATTTTCTTTTGAAGTCAAAAAATTTGGCAAAATATGCAGAGCCTGAAGAGATGCAATGAATACTCCCTGATATTTTTATAAATGAAGATGCCAATGGGATCTGTGCTCTCTCACAATTTCAAAGGGACCATCAGAAGGAGTTGTAAAAGGCTTGATTTTCCTAAAACATTAGGCTTTCTGCTGAAAGCCAAATGTCCTGTTTGTGAAAAACCCAGGAAGGCAATCCTATTCCTGTTTTCATCTCATAGTGGCCTTCTCAGAAGTTGCATTTGAATCCTTAAGTTTCTGATTCAGGTTATTGTAGAGTGAGTTCTAGAATTCCTCTGAATATCTTTATTACTAATGTGACCTTGGAAGAACTGTCATATATATATCACCAAGTTTTACTTTCCATTTTATCCAAGTTAAATTTTTTAATATTCTGGCAGCAATAGATGCTCAAATTCTAGAGAAATGTCTATGAGTCTAAGAGAGTTGCAAGTTTTCATTTTATAAGTTTTAAGGGAAAAATGAGAGGAAAAAAAAAGGAAAAAAGCTATTCTTTAGTTCACTACAGAATTTTCTCCAGAGCCTCCTAGTCAAAAGAAAGATACTGAGTCACTTCAGTATCTGCCTCTGGAAAGAAGTTTGTGTTGGTGGTTTACATGCACCTGGAATACTGCCTATTTGTCGTTGAGAAATGTTTGACTTTATTGAACTTTCAGAAACATTAAATCTTATGGTGCTATAAGCTTTCTATCATTACTTTGACTGTGTAATTTATTCCATCTAATCAGTAAACGACAAATGTTCTTCACTTTTACATCCTTTTTTTGATCATGCTCTAACACCTCAGCATTACTTTAAAAATAAAATTTAAAAAATTCATCTTCATCTCAGCCCTTGTTTCTAAACCCTCCCTCTCAAATGTTCTGCATGCTGCTTTCTTTGCCATCTGCTTTGCTTCTTCCCAGGCTGAAAGGAGTTCATCTATATTTTAGCCACTTCTGATGGCTAAGGCTTAGTTGTTGACGGCTCTCCAGGTTGCTCACAGAACTTACTCCCTTTTTTAATATTTTTCTGATTGTGACAAAAGAAATTTCTCCAATCTAGAGGTGGCAATACAAAGGCAGGCATCCTGTAACATTCACAAGAATAGTTTCACAGCCTTTGTTTACTTATGAATAAGTAATATAGTAGAGCTGGCTTAACTTTCCCATTAAAAAAGTGGTTTTTTGATGTTTTGGTTTTTTCTACACGAACTACATTGGATTGGCTCATGAAGCAATTTATAACATAAATCTTCTCTGCTTTTTCAGTTAATAAAATTCTAATGGAAGATATTTTTCTGGCTCACTCTACCTTTGAAATTCATTAATGTCTTTGAAAAGTGAGTTTTCTTGTTTTTTTCACAGAACTATTTTCATCATGCTCTAGAAAGTAAAGTAAGCAAAGAAAGTACCAAGTCCATTAAAAATATCCACATCTCTCAGATAATTTATTCAATTCATTTGCCTATCTCTTTACTAGTTTGGCTTCTTTGGCAGCAGGAGAAAAAATTTGTTACATTAAAATAATATATATCAGCTTATTTAAATAATAATATTTAAATAATGAAATTGAAATCCAGATTTTAAAAGTACTAAAACGTGAAATACAATGCAGGAGGCTGTTGTCATTGGTGAACAAAAATTTGAGGGGGTCCCCATTATAAGCCATGAGCTAAGAGGTGGTTACAGGTGATGTTTATCATTTCACTAATAGTCCACTAAATTACCCAGAAAATTGTTGGGTAGTAAATGTGTGACCAGTACATAAGGCACTGTAATTGCAATCATCTTAAGCTATTTTGAGAAAAGGAAGTAGAAGATTTACAGAACCCTGTTAGACATTTCTAATTGTCTTCAAGGTTGTTATAAAATGTTGAAAATAATGAAAAGAAAGCTATCTAATCAGGTCATCATCCCATTTTTAGTGATGTGGCGCAAGAGGCACAGTTCAGTAAGTCAAAGTCTAAATCCTTCAGAGAAGAATTTTAGAAACAATATCAGACATCATTATTTCATTTAGTTAAGCTAAATTTATTGTTTTCATTTAGACCATTACAAGTAGTATAAGGAAATCCTTCTTTTAAATTATAATGGCATTTATAATTTCCTTTATGTGCCAAACTGCACCTGTTGACATGGTATTTAAAACCCACAAATATTTTGAACACTGCTATTTAAATTATCTGACAATCTGGATTAATTATCATTTATTTTATATGTATGCTCTGTAGAATGAATTAAATACAATAGCACATCCCCTACTGCTTTATCTACACTGTGGTAATATGCACAGTAGTTCACCCACCTGTACGTCTGCTGTGTTATGACATAAGGACATGTGGTTAGAACTAATTGAATGTTTAAAATATTTAATTTATGCATTGAATAAAATTAAGGAAGACTGCTTTGTCTGCTATTGCCATTCATCTGAACCAACTCTTTTTTCTTTGTCATTATCTGTTAGCTTACAATTGGCACAACAGTTCAGGTTTTTGGCATGTTTTCATTTTCAAAACTGTGTTTGAGTTATGTATATGTATATTTTCAATAAAATGAAAGGCAGTTCACGAACAATAGCATTGCGTAGCAAACTACATGTTCTATTCAATTCACAAGTAATCTCAATTCTGAGCATCTGCCAAGATTAGTCTTTGAAAACACATCATGTTGTCTCTTGTGCACTTACAGTATAATAACTTGCCATAAAGTAAAACCTGCAGCTCAGAAATGTGAAAGCCCTTACAGTTTAAACTGGTCTGTGGATAACTCACTTAGATTGCACTGATGTCATTTTCAAGAGTGCCTGATTTGATCCAAAGCTAGATTTATTTCTGAGACCCTGATTTTCCTGAAATACATAGACGGTAATAGGTAAATATTTTGGGGAAATAAAATTGCTTCCTTAGTGTAAATACATGTACTTCCAGTAAATTACATTCAAGTTTAAATAATGTTACTTCACTCTTGAAGGAAGCTATTTAAGCATTACTTATTCATCTCAAGATGATCACAGGTATTTTAATGTAGGCACTTCTTAAAAGAGTAGAGTAAGACATAGAAAGTGAAGTCGCCTCCAGGAAAACCACAAGGCCTTTTCAGCTGGGCAAACCCATGGGAGAGGTAAATCTGTGCATACCTGACTGAAATGAATAGCCAAGACTGAGAATCAAAAAATTAGTGAGACTGAGGGCTTGCAGTTCATCAGTCACCATCATTTAAATGAATGCAAGATACAGGTATAGCACTTGCTGGAGAGTCCATTCGAGTAAGAATTATGCACAGGTCTCATTGAGACCGAACTGGTGCTTAGTAGATTAAATATGTGCTAGCATAACTTGTTATGAAAGAGTAATAAAGAGAAAAGAAAAAGAAAAATTGCTACCTGGACTTTCACGAATACAAGAGATTCCACTGTAAATGTATATAACTATTAGATGACTGAAGAAAACTGTAAGCTGTTTGAATGGTGATTGAAGGCTATGGCAAGACAGTAGACAGTAGACTTGTGATGGAACCACAGAATTTTTTGGATTAGAAGAAATCTATGAAGATCACCTAGTGCAACCCTCCTGACATGGGCACGGACATCTTTTACTAGACCAGGTTATTCAAAGCCTCATCTAGCCTGACCTTGAACATTTCCAGAGATGGAGCATCCACAACTTCTCTGGTCTCACTATGTTTCTCATCAAAAAAAAATCTTCCTTATGTCCAATTTAAACCTTCCCTCTTCAGTTTATAACTGTTGCCCCTCATCACTAGAGACCTTGGTAATAAGTCTTTCTCCATCCTTCTTATAAACCCCTTTTATACACTGAAAACCCTTAAAGTGTCTCCTGTAATCCAAGCTGAACAATCCCACTCAATCTCTCCAACAAAGACTGGTAGTTGCTCATCAAGACAATGGTATCCATCAAAGTTTAAGAAAGATGGACACAATTCCTTACCTGAGGATTGATAGAGTTTCTTAAGCCCTTGGTAGGAAGGTAACCATTTTTACATAGGAACCTGTGTGAGAGAAACCAGTCACACCAGTCACTAATGCCAGCTTGTGGCAGATGACACACTCTTTGTCTGGTGTATCAGGGAAAGAACATTGTTCTCACACCAGGGAATCTGGCAACCTTCACCAACAAGTGTTGAAGTCTACAGCAAAGTGATTGCCTTCTTCACTGAACTTTTAACTCTGAGAGTAGATGAGGTGATGAGGTCCAAGCAAAGCCAGGCTGTGGTGGGTCACAACAGCAATAACAGCCATTCACTCAGTAGAAAGAAGGAAAGAACAAATGATGACCTGCAAAATAATTTTTGCCAAATGTGTCCCAGAAGAATAAATAAAGTTGTATCACAATTTAAGTGCATATACTTTGAAAGAACTGTGAACCAGTAGAAACTACAGTCATCTCACTGTACAGTATTTCACTCAGCCTCATTTCAAAGGGATACTTTCTTCAAATATTAATAAAGAGTATTTTCACGTTAATTTTCTTTCACCTTCTGTAGCATTTAGCACCTGTCCAGGATTTTAAAGCTCACATAATTTATAATTTATTCTGCTAGCAAATTATAGTCAATAAAACAGATGCTTCGATTTTTTGGTGGCTGACTCACCAATTGAACACTGCTTTACAATGAATAAAATGAGAAATAGAGCTCAGATTCATCAGCAATAACTCTGTTCAACAAATGCCAAAGAAGGAATGAATTTGCAGTAAAAAAGGGGAAGGAGAAGGGGAAGGCAAAGGGAAACTGCAATAATTCATATAAATTTTCTTTTCTGTGCATCAAATTCAAACAGAATCAGTGTGTAACTGGTATTACAGAATACTCTTTTTTTCTCTCTGCATTTTTTTTTCTTCTTATCCAAAGTCAAATAAAACTTTTGAAAACAATAAAGAAATTTCAGTTATATTTGTAATAGTTTGTTGACTAGATACACAATATCACTGAGCTATTTAAAAATTTCATAAATTTCCCTTATATTTATATACATTTGATTGATAAAAACTCAACAAATTGTGGCAGGAGTTACTGATGAAATCTCAAATAGGTTTTATAATCACTCTTTTAGTGAGTATAAAACCTTTTAGCTGCTCTTTTTAGCTGCAGTTCTTGCATGCAAGGTAAGAAGATTAAGGCAGTGAATATGAGAAAGGGCAGAATTTGTGATTGACAGCTTTCAAACCTAAAGTATATATTAGAGGGGTTGACAGAAACCATGTATTCTGATAAGATTCTGGTAGAACTGTTGGTTTTACTCTCCTGTTCTGATCACAGTTCTACCTGACATTATTTGCACTGCTCCATGATGTAGCTATAATTAGGAAAGATCTCGGGTCTTAAGAACCAGTGTGTATTTTCAATTACAATGGGTTGGTTTGATTATACACTTTGGAAAACAAGCCTCAAGGTCTAAAGATTTCAACTTGAACTACTTGTGTGCTTTGGAAACTGAGGCACAGAGAAAGCATGACCCTAAACTGTGACCAGTAAATGGGCAGAAAGGGTTAAACCCTTTCATCACTTGCTTACTCAGACTTCCCTTCAGTACTTTCTGAATAATAAAATCAAGGCAGCTTCTCTTCCTTCTCAAGGCAGGAAACTTCTCTTTCCTATTTTTGCACAGTGCATAGAAGGGCACCTATGCCTCAGAGATGATATCTCAATATGAGTAATGAATGATAAGAAAGGCAGGGAAACTGGGGCAGCATACTCAAGCATGAAGAAAACTAAGCATTATGTGTTATATCTAACATCGTGTCATTCCTCTAACTAAACTACTCCAAAAGATGTCTCAGTATGTGGCTCAGAGAATATGCACAGAATGGCCTAAAAGACACTAAAAACTGGGGCAAAATAACAGTGTATAGTATATTTCATTCATTAGGATCAGTATTGAAGAGTTTTAAGCAACTTCTTTTCAATAGTTATTACCCCTGTTTTGAATAGATCCATTTGTGTAATAGTTTTTCCATCTACAGGTTAAATACAGATGAAACAAAAGACTTCAGTATAAAACAATTTCGACATACTAACTTATCTAAAGTAGAGGTTTTATTAAATACATTAAAAAATAAACAAACTAAAATATATTACTGACTAAAACACAAAAAACAAGAAACTTAGCTTTTCTATTCAGACTCCATAAGTGACAGACAGTTCTTTCTCCACTAAATCTTAGAGAAAAAAAGAATTTACAAGTATGCCATTCATACCTTCATATTGATCCTCTGAGGTCAATTCACATGGTTAATTACCCTCTTCTAGTTTTCCTTTCTGCTAGAAAGATAACGTCAAATATGGTTTGAAGTTGTTTTTGAATGAGGGAGGAAACTTCTGAATTTTTTCCATGAAGTTGAAATTTTATAGGGATTTTAGTTATGTCAAAGGATTTGAATATTTGCACAGTGCAGAAGGACACTTGCACATGCTATTTATCTTTAGTGCCTTTTTTAAAAATATGTAGGAGAACATGACTTAATACATATCCAAAGGTTGAAACTATAAAAATAAAGTGAGAAAGAAAGTGAAGTTTGGAAGATTTGTGGAAAACAAGTAACTATTATAGCAAGGTAAGCAGCTAACTCATAATGAGCAGTGAAAATTAAAAAGCTTTAAGAAAGATTATTCTAAGGAACCAATCTACAATCCAGTTAAGAACTTGAAATGTCATTTTAGCCCCTTTTAACTGTTTTTTCCCATTGGATATAGTGAACTCACAGATTCACTCCCTAAAACAACTTGGAATAATTCCCCCACAAAGTCATAAGAACAACATCTTTCCTGTTTCAATGTGAAAATAGTTAATTATGTATTCAGTATTTAAAGACTGTTTTACATTAGTTGAATTCTTACAACCATGTAACTTTCAGGGCAAGTAGCTAAAAGACCTATGTAATGTTGCTTATAGAAGCTTTCTTCAGCTAATTAAAGTCCTAATATCACTTGGGTGAGGAGCAGAGGAAAGAAAAGAAGGTGAGTAAAATGAAAGTTTTCCCCACAGTAGACTTGACTTTAATAGGAAAAAGTTTCAAAGCTGTTTTTAAATCTGTATCTACAAAAGTAGGTTTCTCTAGAGTTTCCAAACCTTTATGTTGAAATGGGTTGTTAGGCAGTGCCTGAATATCATTATTCTGGAATAGCATTAGCAAAGTCTTTTCCCTGCTATCCCAGACTAAACAACTTTCCTATATCAAAATGATCCCTTTTTAATGGAAACTGTGGATATTTTTACATACTTTTTTTAGCAGTTAGATCGTATCTCAGTGTAATCAGCCTTGATGTAAATCTAGTCTACCTCTCAAAGGACAGTGTTATACTGAATAAAAAATTGCATAGACTCTGTTTTCCAATGCACAGTTTTAAAAATAATGGTAAAGAAAATTATACAGAACTGTGCTGTTCAAGCAGACTTCTAATGAATCCAGGTGATTGATAGGATTTTCTATAAACAAACAGCCACACAGAAGCCATAAAATGGAAAGGAGGATTCATAGAATAGCATTATGCTAATCCCAAGGAACTAATTCTAGTGATGTACTACAACAGCCGCTGTGTACGTTCCATTCACCCAAAACAAGAAAATATACTGCAGAGACCACTCAAAAGTTTAGTGCTACCTTGCTGTGCTTTACTGCAAATCAATGTAATATGCATTTCTAGTGCCAATATTAGGATTTTGTTGGCAGTTTTATAGGTTTGCCAGGGTTGTGGCATAATCCAACCAGGAACTTAGGTGCTTGCAGCTACTCACTCACCTCTCCATGGTGGGATGGGGGAGAGAACCAGAAGGGTAAAAGAAAACTTGTGGGTTAAGATAAAGGCAGTTTAATAGGGAAAACAAAAGCAGCACATACAAGCAAAGCAAAACAAGGAATTCATTCACCATCTTCCAGGGGTAGGCAGGAAGTAGTAGTTCAGCCATCTCCAGGAAAGCAGGCCTCCATCGTGTGTAGTAATGACTTGGGAATAAAAAGTGCCATCGCTCCCCCTCCTACCTTCCTCTTCCGTCCCCCAGCTTTATATGCTGAGCACGACACGATGTGGTCTGGAACATCCCTTTGGTCAGCTGGGGTATGTCTGTCTCTCCTGGCTGTGTCCTTGTCACCTTCTTGTACACCCCCAGCCTACTTGCTGGTTCTGTGGAATAAGGAGCAGAAAAGGCATTGGCTCTGTATAAGTACCGTTCAGCAATACCTACCTAGAACATCTCTCTGTCATCAACTCTGTTTTCAGCACAAATCCAAAACAGGGCCCCATACCAGGTACTCTGAAGAAAATTAACACTATCCCAGCAAAAACCAGTACATCCAGTGTGCAAAAGAGATGAACAACTAGTTTTTCTTAATTTATGGGGGGTAATATGACACATTTCTTTCTTCATCTAAAATTTCTAATCCTAGTAGAAAATTTTTACAGCAAAATAGTGCAAAATAATCCATTATTGTATTTTCTTTGTAAGCATAATGTCCTTCACTCTTCTCGATTTTTCTTTCTCAAAATATTATTTTTCTTCTTACTTCTTTTCCATCCACCAGACATTACTGAAAATTTTTGAGCTTTAGAAAATGGCCACATTCTAATTTCAAAACTTATCAAAAAAGAAATAGACACAGATTTTGCAAAAAGCTTCAGAATATATGTAATTTTTGTAAATCTCCATTATGTATGCAATTTGATTAAGAATGCACATGCTGGTCTTAAACACATCTATAACGGTGCAACAATCATGTGGGCTTTAGTGTTATAGTATTAAACATATGTTTTTAAATTGGTTAGACATTTTAACTATCACTCTCTGCTCTTCTCTAACAGCACTTGTTGTGGAGATGCGTGATTGACATAACCATTAGTGACATATGACAGCAGAGAATGTGGGCCTGGAGGAGTGGGGGAACAAACAACAGCTACTTGTCAAAATTACATGATCAAAGTAGCCACAGATTTCAGGGACTTCTGTTAAAAGAAAATAAACAGAAAAGAAAAATAATGCACAGGCACACAGAGGTATGCAGTTAGAATTTGCATATGCAAAATGTAACAGAGGAAAAAAATTGTTTTTAATGTCTTGCTTCTCTACAGTTCTGTCTGGCAGAAAAAAATCCTTATGAGGTACATATCTATGTAATTTATGCAATTATGAAACTGAACATCTTAATTATTAATGAGCCCTTATTCCTCCACATCTGTGAAACATCTGTCTCCTTTTATGTTATCAGTGACTAATACAAAGAAACCAAGCAAAATACTCAGATAAAATTATTTGGTCAATATCATACAAAAAAAATTAAGGTGTTTTGGGTTTTATTAACAGCAATAAAACACTATGTTTGTAAGATGGATTTAAAAAAAATAAAACATGACATAGTTTTTAAGGCTTGACAACCTGTCAGATTAGAAAGCACAGAAACTATGAGGACTACTTAATGGATATAATTACAGAAACAAATAACAAGTATAGTCCAAGGGATTATTCGCCAGCAGTGGCCATGTAGCAAATAATGCTAATTATGTGTTAATAGGTTTTAATAATTAAAATGGACTTGTAGCATCAACTGACCTTGCATGCAATACAGCTTACAGAGATTCTTATTCTCTATGTCACACTGGGTTTTCTTACATTCAATTGAAAGTCTTCAAGAACGAAGGGAATGTACCCCAATATACTACAATAATTAACTGTAGTATGCACTCAGTTTAAAAGTAGTGGCCATTGATCTGCTTTCATATTTTATGGAAATATTTAACAAATTAAATCCTTTTTTCTGATGACTTTGAAAGGTGCATTAGATTACTTCCTGACCTGTCTTTAATAAGATGAATAAGATTCAGAGTCTACAACAAATATGCTATTTATAGAAGTTATTTATTAGAGCATGTAGGGACAGTGTGGAGGACAACGGATTCAAACTGAAAGAGGGCAGGCTTAGATTAGAGATTAGGAAGACATTATTTACTGTGAAAGTGGTGAGACATGGGAATAGGTTGCCCAGAGAAGCTGTGGATGCTTCATCCCTGGAAGTGTTCAAGGCCATGCTTGGAGCTCTGAATAACTCTAGTCTAGTGAAAGATGTCTCTGCCCATGGCTGAGAGGTTGGAACTAGATGATCTTTAAGGTCCCTTCAATCCCAAGCTTTCTGTGATTTCTATGATTCTCTGTATACACATTTTTCAGTTTCTGGAATACCCTGAAATCTCCCATACAGAGTGGGAGGGCTTAATTTATGTCTATTATTTTCAATGCTTGCACATGAAGTGGCAGTCTGGCATACTTTTACATTTGACATTAACAGGGTCTCTAAAGGTCCAGTTCACCTCATCATTTTAAGACTCATATTTTGCTATAAATGTTTCTAATAGATTGCTTAGATTTATTTGAATTTAGTAAAATTAGTCTTGAAATGCATATATCTTGGTTCAGACAACATGGATGACCAACAGCTTGTTACAAATTGACTGGGTTTTATCCACATAAACAGCAAAACTTACTGCTGTGATTTACCAGATTGTAAGGATTTAACGAGAACAGTTGCCTGTCTCAAACATTGTCAAGGCCACAGAAGGAACTTCCTTGCTAATTCCAGGCCTGGTGGAGGTGAGGATGAAAAACCCACTCTAAAATTCCCTTTGCATAAGTAGCACAAGAGCACTGAGTTACTCACCCTTATCAAGGTTATCCAGAAACAAATAATTCAGGGCAACTGAGTATTTCAGTGTACTTTTGGGTTAGTTTGGGTCTAGACTTCTCTTATTTTCCCTTTAATTTTCTGGGGGATTTTTTTTTGTTTGTTTTTTTGTTTTTTATTGTTTTGGGGATGTTTATGGAGGTTTTTGCTTTTGTTTGGGTTGGGTTTTTTATTTTGTTTTGTTTATTTTCTTGTCTTTTTTTTTTTTGTTTGACACCTTAAAGGATACATCTATCCACTTCCCAAAAGATTTTGAGAACTAGAACAATAATAGCGCATGACCTATTCATGACCTTCCTTTAAACTCATATAACAGTAACAAGGAAGCAATTGCGTGTCAAGCAAACTCTATTTCAAATTACACAACGTATGGGTAGTCAAAATGGCTTAATAATTCCTAGTTCCTAATTTCTTGTATTAAGCTTAACTGTATTGGTAAAATATTCATATCAAAACACTTATGCTAATCAAAAAATTAGTTCCAAGCCCTTAATTTTTATAGCATAATTGCTAAGTGACAAAAAAATGTGGAATTCACATAAAAGTCAGTTAAAGCATGAAGGACTCAATGTTCTTAGAGAATGATACCTCTCATTTTTATAGCATCTTTCCTCTTGGAATATCAAGAGATGTAATAAATATTACTGATTCCTTCAAAATATTACTGATTCCTTCATGCTGTAGACTTGCAGATAAGAAGTCACTATATTGACATTAAAGGTATCAAAAATCTTGACATAAAAGCAAATCCAATAAGTAAACAATGTTCCTCCAGTTTTGTTAGAGTAGTTCTTACATCAGAAGCCTGCAGAAAGTTCTCTGAAGTGTAACTGATGTGACTAGGACCACAGCCACATGTAACACTGAGAATAGAATTTAATTGCAGATTTAATTTTTAACACTCCTATGCAGCATGCTTGCTTTATACACAGGGAAGAAGTATGCTACAAACATAAGGCTAGTTAAACATTTGGTCCCAGGAAATTGTTAAATTTAGTTGACTACAAAAACATTTATGATCTATTGCCGATATTTAAATATGAATAGATTCCATTTAAAAGATGACATAACTCTACTTGCATTGGGCTTGCCATGTATTATTCATAATTTTTATCCTTTTCCATTTGTAAGCACACTGTTAGCAACTTCAGCATATTTACATGCAGAACAATATCAAATTCACTTGCAACTCTTAAATGTCATCAGTGATCCTTTTGAAGGAACAAAAGGGTAATTTGTATAAAGGGTAATATCTCCCTCGATGATGTTTCATGACATGCCATGACCTAACTGAAAACCATAATTATCTTTATGGAATAACTGTAATCTTTTGATTAATAGGCTTTCATGAGTTGAAACTGCCTGAAGTTTGGCCTCACATTTAGATCTCTTTTTCAGAAAAATAAATAATTGGTAATTCTAATGAGTCTAAAAGATCAAAATTAGTTTAAATTCAGTATACTTGACCTCAGAATAGAAATAATCTTCCTTGAGATTTTTAAACAGCCTACTTTCATTGTTTTTCTTTGAAAAGGAAGTAAGAAAAAGAAGTAATGTATTATCACTTGACTATAGAAACAACTTGAGCTTGCAAATTAGACTATGAATGTTTATCAACATATCTAAAGAATGGCTTGCATATTGTTTCTTTGATTGGTGCAGTTATATACCAAGAGAGTTTCTGGTTTTGTTTTGGCTTGCTTTTTTTTGTCAAGAAAAGGTCACTAATAAATGCAGTCAGTGCATTCTGTACTTAATTTCTTGGCACACAACCAACCTCACTAGCTGAAGTGAAAAAAAAGGCTAATGATTCTAGAAATCTTGAATTACTGTCATCCCACACTCTTCTCATTCTCCTAGAAATGGGAACTTAACCAAAGCTCTAATGACAAGGTCCAGACATGGTAATAAAAGCAGTCTGAGTCACAGTGGAGATATGTTGTCTTCAAACAAAAAATTTCAAATCCATTCTGCACAGCTTACCTCCTGGAAATCCCCTGCTGTAATCATGGAAATATGCAGAGACAGCTGTTAAGGAACTGTGTAGACATCTATTAATTATATTTTTTTTTTCTGTGGCTTCACTTGGAATTCTTCTAGTAGGCTGTGAAATTCTTATATGCACACAGTTTCTGTGTTCACAAAATACAAACAGCACACATGAACAGCAATGAACATAGTTTCTTATGCTTAGAATAAAACAATACTTTAAATAAAACAAAACATAAATAGTAATATATTGCATCACTTTTTGCCAATTTATTATTTCATATTGAAGAAACTGTGTGTGAAATCAAGTACTGGAACATTAAAGAATAATCTTCTTGCAAAAGGCATCTTTTTCTGTATTTCTGATCTTAAAAGTAGTGATATTTTATCTAGTTAAAACGTATGCCAAGGCATTAGTAATATGCAGTTACAACTGACCCATACAACTGCACACACACACATTTCTCCTACACAAATTTCTCCCCAGAAACAATGTTCAAAATCTGTAGAGCCTTTATTTTGTCATGTGATACAAGCAAGAGTGACCTCAAACTTCTCTTTTGCCCCAGTAGTCTGTATCTTGTTTTCAAGGAAATACCATGCTTTCTTTTCTGCTTCATAGAAAAGTCTAGATATTTTTGGTGATTCAGTTTCCTAACATGCAGGAGTTAGAAGAAAATTCATGTGTTTTGACTTTTGGTATTTAAAATTAAAGGATAACTTATACCAGACTCAAGTCAAAGTGAAGAGTGGTTAACATGTTTGTTAATATTGTTTTCAATCTGCATTTATTGGTATTGGCTTTCCTTACTTTTTCTGACCTGACTGAGAGTGCTGAAAAGTTACAAAACACAAAGAAATAGTGAAAATAGTAAAATATAGACTATTCTCATATTTTCCTCATTTTTATGTTTAGTCTGATGACATCTATTTCCTAATTAGATGTGTAATTCTGAGAACTGAATGCAAGGGACAAATACTCATATTTAAAGTCTGAATTTCATGTTCCTTAATGCAGGCTTAAAACTTGCTTTCATGAACATCCTGCCAATAAGCTTATTTAATGAAATATTTACAGACATCTAGCACAAAGGGGATGCAAACTCAGCTTAAGCACACTTCCATCTCTTATTTAAACAAGTACATAAAGACAGTTTTCGAGGTATTAAGTAAGCTGTACAAGTCATTGACCTATATAATTCACAGAACGGTACCAGAGCAGACTTCTGTCAGTGGCAGATAGACTTGTTAAACTGTCCATCACATCCTCAGCCAGTAGATCAGTCTCAGTGTACAGTAGGAGTACCTGACAACAACAACCCTGTCATGCTAATTGCTAGCCCAAATTTTATGTTAGCTTTATGTGGAGATAAATTATTCAGAGCAAATAATTTGGATCACCATGAGCTGGCAGCTTAGAGTGCTTTAGGGAAGATATTTACTGAAATTAATTTATGCTCTAAGAATATGAACGGTCAATCAGAAAAATGTGCACAATGTCAGATGTCTTAAAATATTCATTTTTATATTTTGGTAAAGCTTATGCATCATTTCATATTTGTTAGTAAGAGGAGTCATGAAGAATCTGCTTGTAATATAATTTTTAAAGGAATATAATTTAAAAAGACAATGTTGATATTTCATTTAGGCAATTTACTCCATATTTTTTACACCATGTAGGTAGCTTAACAGTTAGACTGCCATAGGATATTTTTGATATTGCTGGGACTCTGATATGTCAATATATAAAATCTAAGTAATTAATTGTTTGAAGAAAGTATACACTAATTTCTTCTACACAAGTTTAAGTATTTGAATGAGAGAATATAATTAAGTTATTGATAATACAGACCAAGCAGACCAGCTGTCATAAATTGCAACCCAAATATTCTCATTTGTAGAAAATACTCTGTATTATTTATACATTTGTAGTGACAAGCTAAGAAAGTTTTTAACCAAAACATTAAAGCAGATCTTCATACAGTATGGTTTCTATATAGAGCTCAGTTAGATTTTCTGTAGTTCACATCATCCATTGCATCACTAGGAGCAGTTAGCTTTCACATTCTGAGCAAGGTGTCACCACATTGTATTCTGCCTCAGAAGGCAGCTCTCACAGTTCACCTCAACCCTCAAAATTCAAGCACTCAATCTGACATGTAACATCCCCTCCTCAGGAACATCTGATAGTTGGAACAAAGAAATAAGGATTTCTCGGAAGTAAGCACACTGTGATCACCATTAAGAACACAAAGTATGGACATTGTTAATCTGGATATCATATCTGAGGGCTTCCTGTTGGAACACTGTAAAAGTCTTGCTTGTCTTTTCCTCTAGACCATTATCTTCCCATAGATAGATTCTTGATACTGAAGGACATCACTTTACTTCTATTTCCCTCACCATAAAGATTGAATTCATCTTTCTGTTGCACTCCTTTTAAGTAGCACATTTTTGGCTCCAACTTTTGTCTCTGAGACAGCCTTAGTAAGTTAACTGGTAGAATTTTATACAATTTTATTGTAAGAAAGAAATAGAACACAACTTCCTTACAAGATTTAAGGAACGCACTTTTTTCATCCACTTCTCTCTGACTAATATTTCAATTGTATATCTTAATTTCTACATCCTTGACTTCAGTCTGCTTGGCTCTGAAACAACTTTCTACATGTACATTTTTAGAAACATGAATATAATTTTGAAGAAACAGTTAATGTGCAGTCTTCTTTTTCTTTTTTTCAATTTATAGTTGCCATTATTCTGCAACCATCATCTGATGGCCACAAATGCAGTAAGCAGAATGGGATCCAGAAAAAAACCCTTCCTGATTCTTCCACTACATGGCAAACTGGTAGAGATATAAAACGTGATACATGCCCAGAGTTGTGCACCTGTTATGACTAGAATTGCCAAGGTTCTCTTCTGCTTATGACTACTTTACACAAAGTAGTTTGCAGTCTATGTCTGGACATAGGGGCAGTGATAGGTATGTAGTGCAATTTTTGTGCTCAATTTTGCGTAATAGATTAGTGATTAAATTTATGTTCAAGGTGGAAAAACCCTAGGTTTTGTGTTCTCCTAAGTCTCTACATACTTCCCCTGGATTCAAATCTTATTTCTACCTTTCGCAAGGGAAGAATTTAATCATCCATCTGGGGGAAAGAAGGAATGTATGTTCTCCACATTGGCTAAATCTGTAGAATCATACAAATAGATATGCAATCTTTCAGAATCATATGGAAGATAGAAGAGGGGTAAAGACATAGTAACCATATAACTGAACTTCTAATTTGGGAACAAAAAGGTCACTAAATCTGTTTTCTGCTTATGTGTTTCCCATTTTTAATATACAAATAAAGTACAAACAGAAAGTCATTCTCTTTGATGAATGGTCCCATCACCATGTTAAGAGTCCAGAAATTTCTTATCCCTCTTATCCCATAAATCTTCAATTCTTTGCTGTAATGTCAAAGCTCTGTCAGAAGAGCTGGGGAGAAATCTCCCTCCCTCTCCACTGGTTAAGACACTCTCCTGGGAAATACAGGTTTGAACTGCCTCCAGCGGAGGAAGCCACAGAAATGAGATATGTTGCATCTTGAATGTGTGCTCTAGGCTATCATATGAAAGGTGGACAAGTCTAACACTTCCAGACATATTTAAAAGGAGACAGGGGGGGGGGAAAAATCTAGTTTTCCAAAGAAAGATTGTCAGCCAAAAAAAGAAAATTTCACCCTTTTAATTGCCATCTTAAATAATAAGTGAATTTTGGGCAGTGAAGGAAATGCCTGAGTTCCTTCTGCTGTTTTCTGTCAGGTAATTTACATGTTTCCCTGCTTACTGTGTTGAATAATGGAAATAATGTTTCCTAATGTTGAATTTTTTCCCTAAAATGTACATGGAAGTTTAACAGTTGATGAGAAATTATAAATTTCAATTTGGGAGATAAATGGTTGCATACAGATATGGCCCTCTCTCATTTCCCTAACCTGGTTCTGAGACTAGATTTTTACTTCCATGCACATTTTCTCAGGAGTCTGAAGAATTCCTAATGCAGCTCTAGGTCCACACTCAGTACTGATCCAAAAGAATTGCTAACTAGTTCCTCTGTATAGACATAGTTAATTGGTTGTTATACAAACAGAAATTATACCAAATTTAGTATTTACAAAATATATGCAATATGTAGCAGTTAGAAATGCCATATTCTCAGTGGTTTAAATCACATTTCTAGTGTTCTAATGAAGAACTCTGGGTTGGTGGCAAAATGCTGACTAATGGCTCAGTAGGCTTTGAAAAGATCTGGAAACAGGGCTGCAGTCTAATTATTTGTCCTGGTGTTTTCATAGTCATAGAATCATAGAATGTTGAGGATTGAAGGGGACCCTAAAGAACACGTAATCTCACCCCACTGCCATGGGCAGGGACATCTCCACTAGACCAGGGTGCACAATACCTCAGCCAAACAGCCCCTGAACACTGGCAGGGTTGGGACATTTACAGCCACTAGGCCATCCGTTCCAGTGACTTGCTACTTTGACAGTAAAGAATTCCTTCCTAAGATCCAGCCTAAATTTCCCCTCTTTCAGTTTGCATCCATTCTTCCTTTTCCTATCACTACTGTCCCTGATAAAGAGTCCCTCTATGTCTGCCTTGTAGGTCCCCTTCAGATACTGAAGTGTTGATATGAGGTTTCCATGCAACCTTCTCAAGGCTGAACATCTCTATCTTCCTCAGCCTTCCTTCATAGAGAAAGTGATCCAACCATGTAATAAACTTTTGGCCCTCTTCTGAACTGGCTCCAACAGTTAGTTGTCCTCCTTAAGTTGAGAGCAGAAGAACTCTATACGGTATCATAGGCATCATCTCACAAGAGCACAGTAGAGGGGGAGAATCACCTCCTTCCACCTGCTGGCCACTCCCCTTAAGATGCAGCCAAGGATTCAGTTCTCTGTGGGCTGTGAGCAGACACTGCGGGCTCATCTTGATGTTTTCAGCCATTATCCCCAAGTCCTTTTCCACAGGGCTGCTCTCAACCAATTTTCCTCCCAGCCTGTAGGAGTGCCTGGGATTGCTGTGATCCAGGTGTAGAACGTTGCACTTTGCTTTGCTGAACTTCAGGAGGTTCACATGGGCCCACCTCTCAAGAGTGTGTATCATAGTGACCCTTCCCTCCAGCATGTTGACTGCATCAACTGGATTGCTGTCAGTGAATTGCTGAAATAACCCACTCTCCATGCTGCTGACAAAGATGTTGATTAGCATCAGCCCAAGTACAAAATTTGAATACCTTGAATTAATATATTTTTGACAGAGGTAACTCATCTTTCAATTAATATATGCATCTGGTGATTTGCAACATAGAGACAAACTGTTAATCTGTGTAATTTCTATGAATTGCATGTTTGTATATTGTGAGTGGGACTGGAGAAGAAAGAAACACCTCACTCCAGAGGGTGTGAAATGTTAAAAGATAGGTGTTTTCTTTGTTAGATGCAAATTTCAAAAGAAAATTTAGGAGAACTGCATGATACTAAATACTGTAACACTGCAAACAGTGAAACTGATGGTCTCTGGGAAGTACACAGGCACTTTGGTACGAGTACTATATTTATTACAGCATTACAGTAATGATGACAATTTGATGGACACACAATTGCAGTAAACATTTCTGAAAGTTGATCTTTGCTCTGAATATCTTATTGTTGAATTAATTATAAACTAATTATTATTATTAATTATTATTAAATTTATTATTATTATTTATTAATTATGTTAATTATATATAATAATTATAAATTATATATTATATATTATATAAATTATATATTATATATTATATATAATTATTATTATTATTAATTATTATTATTAATTATTTATTAATTATAAAAACCCCAACCAAACAAAAAAAGAAAAAGAAACAAACCACAACATAAAAGGGATGTTATTATACCTACTTCACTAAGAAAGGTGTAAATAAAACTAAGCATTCTTTTTTTTACAGTAAAGCCATGTTTGTTTCATAACCACCAACAAAAACCAGTTTTTCTAAGTTTTAAGCAGAAATACATGCAAAGTCGAATCTTACAAGTCACAGACTTGAAACATTAAGGAGCTCTTTAAAGTCCTTAAAAAATTTGCTCTTTTCTAAATTTTTTAGTATTATAAGTGTTGAGAAATTCTGCTTTTTCATAATTCTGTGAAATAGTTCAAATATGAGCAAATGTATCAACATGAGCAAAATAAGATCAATCTTCACAAGCAGGACAGCAGTAATACAGCTGTTCCATTACACAGTGTTAAAAATATGTATGCCAAATACATATTTTGCATGTGGTCCTGAACACTTCTGTTATGTAAGAAAAATATATCTTAAAAATGCCAAAAAAACCCATAGTTTATGGAAAAAGGAAAAGAAATACATATAGAAAAGTAAATACAAACACTAAAATCATAACCTGATTATGAAATTGCCTAGCTCTTGTCAAACAAGCTAACAATTCCTTTCAAATTTCATGCATCCATTTACAATGGCCACAGTTGATTAGAATATAAATACACTAATCACATATATGGATTATGGTTATTTCCTTTACATAGGAAATTTTAATTTAAGTCTGTCTTAGGTGTTAGAAAAACTGTTCTGTAGGTATCATTTCCAGATATTTTCTTTTTACCCATTTTCACAGACCTTTGTTCAAGCTCAGTATACACGACATGCTGGAGTTAATTGCTTAGGAATTTGAGTACTGGGTAAAGACACCCCTCTATTAATGAAAATTAAAACAAAGAAAACAGAAAACAACATGCAGAAGGCTGCCACTCCTACATCACTTAATATTATTGTTATTACAAGTCTGAAGATACAATACTAAAATAAGAACAAGGCCGTGTTTTTTTCAAGTTAGTTGGTTAACATCAATGAGTGCTAGCAGGGGATTGAGTCTTTGTAGATGTGGTCAACCAGTAAGGCAGAAGGAAATCAGAACTATATATCCGGTATGGTGATATCTCAGAAGACATCAAGCAAGTAATATGGCAATCATGAGAGCAGCAGGAGCTTAAATCAAACCCTTCCAACAACTTGTAGATGGTGATAACCCCCATGGATTCTTGCACAGGTGTTTTCTGGCAAGTCATCAGAGGTACCCTCCTGCAGAGGCCACTAATATCTCCTAGCCTTTCACTCAGCTTGAAACACCCAGCTGAACAGCAAAAATTGGTAGAGGTACAAGCTCTACCAAAAGTAGGAGTAGACAGCCTGAAAAACTGGCAGTGCTGTCATCCTCACAAATGACCCAAATGTTCACAGGCATTCATACATCCAAACTCTTCTGCTTTATAAAATTTTATGTTTATTTTCCTAACAATCACCATTGAAAACCAGAAATTTAACTTCATATTTTTTGATTCTGCCATTTTTGCTCAGTTCTGAACATGCATACAGTGGAACAAGTGAAGTGAGCTATCCAAAGCAAATAGGGGCTTGCAATTAGGATCAGTTTCACTTTTTCAGTAAGTCTGTTGATTCCAGAAGCATATATTTTCTAATATTCTAAATGAGTGATATGAACCAGGCAGGAGTACATCCTGTCTTCAGAAAGCTAGACTTTACATGATATCTGGTTTTGATTTCTATATCTGAGCTTATGGCCTAGATTTCTATTATTGACAATAATGTGAAAGATGTGGTTAGAGGCAGTAACAAAATTTTAGAATAGGCATATAAAATTACTCCTTTGAACTGACCCCTGGAGAATTACGTTTCTCTTCACAAGTGATAGAGACCTTGGTTCATCTGCACTACCGACATGATCTGTATAAAGGATTTATAAAATAATTTGTAGTAAATCAGGCTCTAAATTGGGATTATTTTATTTTCTCCCATTAGTAAAAGAACAAATTGGCCTTCAATTTACAAGGAGCTACAGCTCTTCCCTCTCTCTTAGCTAGAAGTCTCTCCAAACATACTTTTCACTGCTTTTATTTTTAATAAAATACTACTCATTCAAAAGGCAACATGTACCTTCAGACTTTAACCTGTTGGAGTAAGTCCAAAGGAAGGCCACAAAGACAATTAGAAGGATGGAGCATCTCTCCTATAAGGAATGGCTGAGAGAATTAGGATTGCTCAGCCTGGAGAAGAGAAGGCTTCAGGTGACCTAACTGCAGCCTTTCAGGATCTTAAGGGACCCTGCAAGAAAAATGGAGAATGACCTTTCCGTATGGCCAGGTAGTGACAGGACAAGGGGGGATGGCTCCAAACTGGACAGGAGTAGGTTTATATTAGATATTCGGAAAAAAATCTTTGCTATGAGGGTGGTGAGACACTAGCACAGATTGCCCAGAGAATGGCATCCCTGAAACTGATCAAGGCCACGTTTAATGGGGCTCTGAGCAACCTGATCTAGTGGAAATTGTCCCTACCCCTGGCAGAGGGATTAGAATGATCTGTAAGGTCCCTTCCAACCCAAGTCATTCTATGATTTTATCAATCTTTCCCACCTTCCTTTTTCAGGTCATATATTACTAGCTTATGCTTTTCTCTCTTAAGGGAGTTGTTCTGCTCCATTTTTTGATCACTTCCACACAATATTTGTTTTGTTTCTTCAAGTTCATTCAGAGTGAAAGATGAATTTACAGTTGTTTGTTCATCCAAATGCAGAAATTTAACATAGCCAGTTGTTTGCTAGCTAATCACCCAGATCAGCTGATCTTAGTAAGTATTAGTAAGATATTTTCTAAACTTTTATACCACTTTCTAGTTTCTAAACCATCTACTAGTCTATCACACAAAGCAGCCAATACACAAATTAGTCTGAACTGAATGCTCATCTCTGCTTTAACTGAGACAGAAATGCCTTAGGATTTCATGACTATTATCTCTTCAGTTCCCTCCCTGTACAAAATAGCACTGCTAAAGGGAAGGTAAAAGATGCTTTCTATCTTCTCTCTACTGTACTTCTTTCAAGAACAGAGGAAAGACAGATATCTGTCACAAGACATTATTTGGCTGTTTGAAAATATCAGAGGCTCTTGTCAGTTTGTGTTTAGTGGAATCCAAAGTTTTAAAAAGTAGACTTTAAAAAGTAGAAGTTAGGATTGCGTCAGCATTTTAAGAGTTTTTATTCCAATTTTGTTTCCTGTAAGAAACAAAAAGATTTAAATAAGTACTGCATTGTCCACAAGCAGACCATAAAACAAACCCAGCATACCAAGTCTTCATTAAAGACTTAATGGTGATTTCTGTAATTATTGGTGATCAACAGGGTACTAAAAAAATTGAGAAATGTGAGATATGCGTCATCTTTTTTACACGAATATGAGTAAATTGGCAACCAATACACTGATATAACCTACTTGAATTATGATAATGCCCAACATAAGTGATCATGCTATTACAATTAAAACTATATACACAATTCATACAGTATATTTCAAATGTATCAAAATTTCCTGTTAGAACTTTAACTGTAACTAAATAGAAAATTATCAACAAATCAACTGTTTCTCCTGGAATGATGATGTAGTAATCTGTGCTTTTCCCAATGCTAGCCTACTTTATTTGAATTTTATTGAGAAAAGAAATTATCAAAAGTATTGCGAACGACATGTAAAATTGACAAAAGTATCCATAGAATTTAAAGGAAATATAAAACACAAAGTTACACTGATAGAATCTCACCTATCTTTTCAAAATTGGAGTATACTTTCTTCCAAATTATCATACTGAATTCCAAATTAAACTGCCTATATCATTGTTCTGTGCAGTGTACTTACTCTTGAATGATCTGCTATTCTTTCCCATTCCAAACACAACATGACATCAATGGTCATTTCTTTCAATATAATTGTAATATTTGTTTTTTGATGTGTTCATTTCTGATCACTACAAGAATCATTGTAGCATTTAATTTCAAAACTTTTAAGTATTTGGATGATTGTTTTCTTGAAGTTTTTCTTACGTGATGCATAAAGACACATCATATATACACCTGAGTAGTGTGACTTCTGGGGTTAGCAAATTTTTATATACATAAAAAATGTGTAATTTTAAATACATGTATTTATACATATAACTTCCTCTCGTTACCAGGCAACAGCTATACCAGATTAATCTTTTTCATGAGATAAGTCACTGCACAACATGAAATGCTGGTTGATAAGTATTTCTCATTCAGTCCTTTCCATTGTAATGAGAGGCTTCGTGTCCTTAAAAGATAGTTGGAGGTCTTCTGATTGAACTATGTTTGCCTCACTATTCAATAACCAGTATTTGACTGTAATGTCTCTGATATGAGCTGTAATGGTAACAGCGTGCCTGTAATGATTACAAGCTACTAATGTAGTTGTTTAAAACTGTGAAGGTTTAGCGACTTCCACAACAACAGTAACAAAACAGAAATCAGTGGAGTTCACAAATGTTAAGTCAGTAGTGTTCACAATTATTCCCTCAATGGCTAGGGTTGAAATCAAACATTCATATAAATTGTGGGCACCTAGAAAACCTATTATCCCACAGCAAATGACTCAGTTTTCCATGTTTGTCAAGCAAGATGGCAAGAGTACTGAAAGGTTTGCAGAAGAATATTGTATTAATCTAATTTAGAAATCTGAGTAAGGGATACTGATTTTCCTTCTATAACATTAAATAATCTTTTAGCTTCTCAGAAGATAAGATCTTGGCAGGAAATACTTCAGAAACCACACTGCATTAGTGAACTTGGTTATTTAAAATTTAGAATGCATTCTTCTTTTTGTAGCACGCTGGGATGAACATCAATAATTTCTTTAATTATTGAGTTTACATAATTTTAAAAATACAGTAGATTAGGGCAAAACTATAGAAACTTAATCAAAACTGCTAAATTCTAAAATATAAAGAAGTTATCTTTAAAGAGCTGGACAGATATATAATTACCTGATATAATGTTTGGGGGTTTATTCATTAAAGAAAACCCATATTTTCTGTGGCTCATCTAGCAAAACAGCATAAACCTACATGTTTCAAATGCAATAGTAATAGATAACAATTAATTCTATTGATCTACATTAGAGGAGTTTTGTAATGACCACAATAAAAGTAGAAGCCAAATGACGTTACATGTCTAGATATTTCAATTATCTATGTAGACAATCCTTTGAAAGAAGTCTGAACAATTATATATGTAATATTTTTTCTATTTTCTAGGTACCCTAGTTTAAGGCTTGATGTCTTTGATCAATACACACAACTCCTCACTAGACACTCCACTGTGACTAGGAGCAATAGATAGCTTTGTTTGTAACATTATAAGTAATGTCACACGTCAGCTATATTGTAATTCACAGGGGATGAAAAATGTTGATAATATGCCTCTTAAATCACACTTCTTCTGATCTCCTGAAAAAGTAAAGTCCTTACTTTTGGAAAAGACCTTTAAGATCATCAAGTCCAACCATCAACCTAGCACCACCACTATGCTCATCATGAAACCATGTCCTCAACTGCTGTATCCACATATTTTTAAACACTTCTAGGAATAGTGACTCCACCACTCCCCTGCACCATCTGGCCCAAAGGTTTTACAACCTTTTCTGTGAAATTTTCCTCACACCTAATCTAAACCTCCACTGACACAAATGGGAGCCATTTCCTCTTGTCACTTGTTACCTGGGAGAAGAGACTGACATCCACCTCATGACAATCTCCTTCCAGGTAGATTTAGAAAGTAATGTTTCCCTAAGCCTCCTTTTCTCAAGGCTAAACAACCCCAGCTCCCGCATCTGGCTTGTGCTTCAGACCAGTAAGAGGCTTTGTTGTCCTTCTCTGGACTCACTCCAGCCCCTCAATGTCTTTCTTGCAGTGAGAGACTCAAAACTGAATACAAGACTTGAGGTGTAGCCTCATCAGTGTCAAGTACAGAGGGACAATCCCTTCCCTGGTCCTGCTGGCCACACTACTGCTGAGCCAGGCCAGGATGCCATTGGCCTTCTTGGCCACATGGGCACTCTTGGCTCACATTTAGCCGACTGTCAATCAACACCTCCAAAATAAATAAGTTCATGAGGGGATTGGTGTTATTTCATGCACTGATGTACACAATGCTTACAAAACGTATTTCTCATCAATTGTTCTCATCTTTATATCTGGAATGAACTTATTTATGCAGTTTCTGACATTAAAACATTTATTTAGAAAAAAAATTAAAAACAATAAAACTATTTTTAAAAACCCCAAACATTATTCCTAACTGTAATCCCCAGCAATATCCTTGTCACTTGTTTTATTTATAAAGCTTGAGAAAGGGATAAGAGAAAAAAAAAATTCTTTAAGAAAAAAAAATCCACCAAAAATAATAGTGATAGAAATTGATTACAAAAGATGTTTCAAAATAATCTGAAGTTTTATATTTCTAGAGTCCTTTAAATGAATATCAGGTCAAACTGTGTAGGGTCTGAAATGTTGGCAAGTCCTTTGTCTTCTAATGCTAAGGTAAGAACATCCAGCCAAAGGGATATAAGAAGGTACAGAATATAGTGGCTTTACTTCTTTCATTATTTACTGTAGAATTTGTCATTTGTTCATTATCACTTACATTTAAATAATCTGTCCTTCACACTCAAATATTTTTTGTATTTATGTATACTAGGCACGGGTTTATATTTTTTTGTGATTGCTTCCTCAGATAGAAGATTGCATAGATTATCTGTTCCAGCTTTAGTTTGCATCCAAATTAATGTCACATCTGTAACAAAATGGTTTGCTCCCCTGTTGTCAAACACTGTAGGGCCAAGGTTAGCAAATTAGTTAGAATTAGCATATAGACCTTCTGGCAAGAAAAGAAAGCTTCCTACTTGGAGCTGGGCACTCAGCTGGATCTGTCAACTCTAAGCTGCCACTGGCCTCATTATCTCATTTGTCTTAGTTAGTCCAAATTGGCAGTTATGTCTTCATGGCAAATGTTTGTTTTTACAAATGAGCAATGAAGCAGTAAATAGAAGACATAAAATGAGGATGAAGAATGAGTTGAAAGCTTGTGGATAAGAATTAAGGTCCAGTCTAACATGGTGACGCTGTTGTGGGTGCTTAGCACAGGCCGCCTGGTCAGGAAGAGGAAGCTGATGAGGCTGCCTAACGACTTCTGGAAGCAGCCTCATGCTCCCAGGCACTGGATCTCATGGGGAACTTTACCTTGGTAACTGCTGGAAAGACAACACACCCAAGCACACATAGCCCAGGAGCTTAATCCAGAGCACTGACCACAACTTTTGACACAGCTGGTAGAAAAATCAATGAAGAAACATTTGTGGTACTAGCAAAGAAAGACAGAGTGGTTGGGGACATGGAGGATGGGAGGAGCCTTGCCTGCCAGCACCGTGAGATGGTGGAGTTCAGGAGTGTAGATGGAGGAAGTAGGGAATACATAGCATCACTTCAGGAGTGAAAACTTTGACCTCATGGAGGACCTATGTGGCAGTATCTCATGAATTAGCACTCTAGAAGGTAGATGTGTCCAAGAGAGTTGGTTAATATTCAAACATCACTTCTTCCAAGCTCAGTATTAGTGCATTCCCATGAGTAAGAAGTCTAGCAAGCGTGAGCAGGGAAATTCTGGCAAAAGCATAACAAGAAGGATGTGGGAATGTGGAAAATGGAAATGTGGGAATATGCAATGTGAAAAAGGGAAAGGACACTTGAGAGAAATACAGGAACGTTATCAGAGTGTGCAGGGATGCAACAAGGAGGGCTAAGGTCCACCTGAATTTAACTCCAGCAAAGGATGGCAAGGAAAACAACAAAAGCTTCTTCAAGCATGTCAGTAGAAAAAAGAAGACTAGGGAAAATGTGGGCCTGCTACTGGATAAGGTGATGGAGGATACAGAGAAAGAGGAGTTATTGAATGCCTTCTTTGCTTCAGTCTTAACTGCTAAGGCCAGCCCACAGAATCCCAGATCCTAAAGGCAAGAGAGAAAGTCAGGAGAAAGGAAGCCTTTCCCTCAGTTGAGGAAGATCAAGTTAGAGAATGAATAGGAAAACCTGACACTCACAAATCCAAGGGCCCTGGTGGGATGCACCTACCAGTGCTGAGGGAGCTGGCAGATGTTATTGCTAAGCCAGTCTCCATCACATTTGAAAGGTCACAGGAGGAAGCCTGAGGGTTGGAGGAAAGCCAGTGTCATTCCAGCCATCAAGAAGGGCAAAGAAGGAGGACTCCAGAATCTACAGGCCAGTCAGCCTCACCTTCATCCCTGGAAAGGTGATGGAATGGCTCAACCTGCATGTCACTATTATGCATGTGCAGGAAAAAAATGTTATCAGGTCAACATAGATTCACCAAGGAAAAGTCATGCTTGACCAATCCGATAGTCTTCTCTGATGGCATGACTGGCTGGGTAGATGAGAGATGGATATTGTCTACCTGTATTTCAGCAAGGATTTAGACACTGTCACCCATAATATCCTGGTAGGCAAATGCAGGAGGTGTGAATCAGATGAATAGTGAGGTGCATTGAGAACTGGTGGAATGATCAGTGTCATGATCAGTGGAAGACAGTCTAGTCAGAGGCATGTAGCAAACAGTGTTTCCCAGGGGTCAGTCTTGCTCAACTTATCAATAACCTGATGAAGGGACAGAGTGTATTCTCAGCATATTTGGACAGAGTTGGGCAGATAGTAACCTGATGAAATACAACAACAGCAGGATCCTGCATCTAGGAAAAATAAGCCCCTGGACCAGTATAAACTGGTCGTCAACTGCTGGAAAGGAGTTCTGTGGAAAACTCCACTCCAGTTCCCTGGAGATCTTAGTGAACAACAAGCAGTTCATGAGCCAGCAGTGTTCCCTTGTGGCCAAGAAGGCAAATAGAATCCTGGGATGCATTAGGAAGAGCATCACCAGCAAGTCTGCCCTTTACTCAGCCCTGGTGAAGTCTCATGTGTAGTACTGTGTTCAGTTCTACCCCCAGTTCAGGAAAGACAAGAAACTACTGGAGAAGGTCCAACAGAGGGCTGCAAAGATGATTAGGGGACTGGAGCATCTATCTCGTAAGGAACGGCTTGGCTTGTTTAGTCTGAAGAAGATATGATTGAGAGGGGATCTTACCAATGCATACAAATGTCTTAAGGTGGGTGCATTAAAGAGGATGGGGCCAGACTCTTCTCAATAGCTCTTCCCAGTAACAGGACAAAAGTCAACAGGCACAAACTCAATCTCAGGAAATTACCTCTGAATATGAAGAAAAACTTCTCTACTGGGAGAGTGACAGAGCACTGGACCAGGCTGCCCAGAGATGTTGGGGAGTTTCCTTCTCTAAAGATATTCCAAAACAACCTGCATAGATATTCTCCAAATACTGCTCCCAACCCCAGCCATTCTGGGATTGTAAGGCTCCCTAAATAACTCACTGAAAGTGTTTTACAGAGGTTCCTGTACTCTGGGTAAGGCACAAGGGAGAAATATTGACTACATATTCTAAAGAGGTCAAAATTGTTTTACTGGCAAACTACAGAGAATCAAGGAACTTTGGCAAAAGGTTTAGTACAACATCCAATTGGCATAAAATACTTCTAAGAGCAATAACTTGGTCCATTCAACCTTGTAAAATTTAAACTTGTTTGATGTTGTTACTTTAAACATGTTGGATGCGAAGTTACTCAAAATGCTCCAAGAAGAGGGAATTAGAAGACAGAAAAGCACACATATACCTACCAGCTCCTGGGTTCCAGCAGTACTCAGGCAGAAATCCCAAGAACAGGTAGAGTCAGACATGGTCATACCTCATGCTCAGCCTTAAATACCTCTGGACTCCACCCTCCCAGGTGGGACTTCCAGTCATTTGGCCACTCAGGAGCTGGAGAGTGGAGGTCTGCCTCAGGTGTGCCAATGATTCAATGATTGGCAGCTCGGCAGGGCTGGGAGATGGGCTCTGGTGGGGGTGTGGAGTAGTTCAGTGAACAGGGCCTGACCTATCCCTTCCCACGCACACAGGCATCCCAGAATGTCTTGTGACATCAATCCTTCCAGGCTCTGAAAGTGATTATGACTCTGTTATGTTTCCCTAAAATTTAATTGAAGCATGCTAAACTTGTGACTGGTTTCTCTGATTTTAATTCTCAGGCAGTTTTAAAAGCTGTCCTTCTCTTTCCTGGCTCAGTAGATGTACTATAAGGTTATGGAAAGAGGTTATGAAACTAATTGTAAACACATTTCTCTTCTTTCTCTTTTGAATTTTCCTTTTTTCCTAATAACAACATGTCTTGCATTGAAATGCTTTAGAAGCATAACTAGATCATCAAAAAAACATTGCCACAGTCATGATGATGTATGTACACCCCATTTAACAGTGCTGACCAGATTAGGCAGTCAGGAAGGTTATGCATCTTATTAAATAACATCGCGTTGCACTCTGGGCCACAAAATGACAATGATAGAATTTTCCAGTTAATCAGCATAGAAAGGCATTGCACAAAAGAGAGCTATAAAAGTTATATAATATGCTCTTATGCTTAGTGATATCTGGCAATGCAATCTCACTTCCAGTCATGTTCTGAAAATGACATTTCTAAACCACATTTTAAGTCCTTAAAAAAAATTCCTGGCATAAGAAAAGTCCTTCCTTCCACCCCCCTGCTCCCTTTTCAAAATTTTTGCACTCCTCTATTCATAGTAATGGGGATGTTATGTACTTTAAAGGGTATTTGCCCCCCATAATTTTTGGACAACTGTGCAAGAACAAGTGAAAATTATTATGCAAAATAGAACTTATTAACCACATTTTTCTGAAATATATAATAATGTTAGAGTATTTTTCCAATGGTGCAAAGTTATGTGCAAAGGAATTAAGTTACTTACCTTTTATAAAATACTTCTATGATTTTATCATCTTTCACTTAAGAAATTCTCTACTGTCTAAGATCTGAATTGTAGACCTGTGAATCAGGTTTAGCTCTGGTTTTCACCCAGTGACTGTATAATATAAAGCATGAATTGTGCCTGAAGTGCATAGTTGCCCTTTCCAAGCAGCGTAGACTAAGTATGCTGATGAATGAGACCATGGCTTTCATTCCCATCCCAGACTTATGAAATTCATCACTGCATAACTGGATGATCTGTAGGCAGGGAGAATCTTATTCTGGTTCAGGCTTCAGGCCTATTGATAGTATAATTCTTTTGAAACAAAAAAGATCTTCCTATGAGTGTTTATTACCCATTTCTTACATATTGCATCTAGAACTCCTTCCATGAAAGACTTGATCCCATTAAAATTTAGTAGGCATGATACTGAGTCATCTATCCTTTTATGTCTGTGTGCTCCTATAGTTTGTCCAGTTTATAAATAGAACTGATCAGGCTAACAGACAGATCCATGACTTTTTGCACAGCCATTTTGGACATATGCAGAGGGAGAAAAATGAGTGCCCCATCAATTTATAAGTTTGAAGAGAGGAAATATGATCATCTAGAATCCAGAGTAGGGGAAGGAAAAAAGTATGGTTTACCTTGTCTAGTTGACCTCTAAAATGTTTTGGATTCTCTGAAAGCTACTTACAAATAAGTGTCCTGGATAATTTCTTTAATATTTCTTTAATGGTAATAATTCCGTCATGTTATGGTGATGTAATTTATTTCATGGATTCATTCTATTATTCAGAAACTGTAGTTTACCATATTACATACAGGAACTTCCAAGAATGGTATGGATACTCTATTACCAGATTATATAACTGTGTATTATGTTTCTTCTAAAAGAAATGAATAGTAAATAAGAATTACATGAAATTTAAGACACTTGAACATTTTTGCTCCAGAGAAAAATTAAAGCTGTAAACTTGAACTAACATCAAGACAGACAATGAAATGTTTCATCAAATTTTTATAGGAGTATTTGTACATAATTAAAGCTTCTTAAATTTAATGTCTCTAATTTAATATGTGTTTATTTAAAATATATCTGAATAAGAGCAACATTTAAAGAAAAACCTTTAATTAAAATAAATAATCTTGACTATGCTACTTTCAAACACCAACATTTTGAGCAAAATGAACGTTGAAAATATATATATATCATCTGATGATTTGTTACAGGAAATATATCATCTGATGATTTGTTACAGGAAAAACTGATTAAAATGAGGCCAAAATAAGTGTTAAACATTAATTAACCTGTTTTATGAACTCCTTCTTTAATGACATGTTCACTATGGTTTGCACTGCCTCACTTTTGATCTCTATTCTAATTTTTTAGAAGCAGCACAGTTCTTGCAGGATACATTGTATTACTTATTCAACACACTATGCAGAAATATAGAACAGTGCACAAGCTTAAGGGCATTTGCAATTAATATTCCAGGTAGAAAACCTGTAGTATTCCAACTACATCTTCATTGACCTAGAACCCTCTCAAGTGGAATCTATTGTTTATTCTAACTTCAGGACATTAAAAAAAAAAAAAAAAAAAAAAAAAAGACTGAAACTGTTAGAAAGACAGGATTAGAGCACAACATTCAGAGCCAGAGTTATGTAAATCAAGCAACTCTGTGAACAAGGAGCATCAGCTGGAAAAGAAGGCAATAGTCTCATAAGAGGGGAAAGAAAGTTCATGGAGAAATCAGAAGTTGATAAAGTATTTATGGAGTACTGATTTTTTCAGCAGTATACAAGGCTTACAAATATGAGGAATCACAAAAACATGTAAGAAAGTCAGAGGGCTCCTGAAATACAACTGAGTAAGCTGAGAATTAGAGACTGCCAAGAATATACATCAGCAGTGCAGCAGTGTGTGCTTATAGCCTTGAAGGCCAACTGCCTTCTGGGCTGTATCAAAAGAAGTGTGTCTGTCAGGTCAAGGGAAGGGATTCTCACAAGGACAGAGTCAAGGTGAGGGTATCAACACAAGAGTGATGTGGACCTGTTAGAGGGAGTTCAGAGAAGGACTGCAAAGGTGATCAGAGGAATGGAGCAACTGTTCTACAAAAAGAGGCAGAAAGACATGTGGTTGTTCAGCATGGAGAAGAGGTGACCTATGGTGACCTTGTTGAAACCTTCCAGAATCTGAAGGGATGTACCTGAAAGATGGAGAGACATTATTTAAAAGTAGTGACAGGACAAGAAGATACAGCTTTAAACCGAGACTAGGTTTAGATTAGGTATCAGGATAAAGATGGCAAGGCACCAGAACAAGTGGCCCGGAGAAGCTGTAGTTGCCCCATCTCTGGAAGTTCAAGGCCAGGTTGGGTTGGGGTCTGAGCTACGTCACCTAGTGATTGGCATCCATACCAGTGGCAGAAGCTTCTCATCTGGGTCAAACAGGGATGAAGCTGGGGAAGATCTAACATACCTGAAGTTGAATCTGGTAAAGGGCAACAAGAAGGCTTTCTAAACCTCTATTACTAGCAAAACGAAGACTAGGAAAAATGTGATACCACTACTGAATTGTGTGAAGAACCTAGCAATAAAGCATAAAGAAAAAAATGACATATTCATTACCTCTGTACCTCAGTCTTTTCTGGAAATATAGAGGTTCAGGATTCTCAGGTCCACGAGGCCTGTGGGAAAGTCTAAAGGTAAAAAGACCCTCATGGGAAGTGGTTAGAGAATGCTTAAAAAAAAGTGAACATGCACAAGTCAATAGGATCTGATGGGTTGCACTCACATGTGCCAAGAGAGCTGTTTTATGCCATTGCAAGGCCAGTCTTGATTATCTTTAAAAGGTTATGGCAAATGGAAAAGGATCTTAAGGACAGAAGAAATGCAAATGCCACATCTGTCTTCAAGAAATATTGCGGATTGCCTTTCTGGGAGCAGCTTACCGGCTTGCTGCTTACTCCAGGCCGCAATACCAGTTTGTGGGTTACCCAGTCC
>JBBMKD010000001.1:62895808-62930150 GCA_037834095.1 Argya squamiceps | reverse complement strand
CCTTTTTTTTTCTTTTTCTTATTAAATTGTATTTCTGACTTGGAGCCTCTCGTTTGTTTTGCTTTCAAACCATTACAATAGGTGAGGTCTCCTCTCTGCCTACTCTTCGCCAAGCTGAACAGATCAAGTGACCTCAGACTGGCTTCTCTTCAAGACCCTTTACCATATTTTAAGCCTCTTTCAGACACTCTGTAATAGCTTTATATATTTTTACATTGTGGTGCCCAAAACTGCCCTCAGCACTCGAGGTGAGGCCACCCCAGTGCAGAGCAGAGCAGGAAAATCCCCTCCCTTGCCCGGCTGGTGATGCTGGGCCTGATGCCCCCATGATGGGTTTGGCCCTCCTGGCTGCCAGGACACTTCTGGCTCATGTTCAACATGCTGTCAACTAGGACTCCCATGTCCCTTTCCTCAGTGTTGGTCTCCAGTGTTTCATTCCCCAGTCTGTACATATATCCATTCTCTTGTCATTAATGCAGCTTGATTCAGCTTGATTCAGCTACTCACACTCAGCAGCTAAGTTTTTGGCAGATTCAACATACAGCTTGCAAAAACCAATAACCTTCTAGTATGGTAGATAGAGGTAAGGTAAGATACACAAGGACATGTCCATATGCCCTAGAAAACTATGAATGGACCAATTAATTGATTCCTACATTTACAGTCCTGTGACTGGGAACTTAAGCATCTATAGTGGGATTCACCAGACAAATATGGATATTGCATGTGATGCAACAGACTCATCTTGTTCAGACAGAGATCAGAAGGAACATATAGAAAACCTAGAAGACCTCAATTCCTTTGTATCATCATCAAGAGTATAAATAGGATGCTCAGCAGTGCTAAAATAACACTATATTCCTGTAGTACTCAACCAAAACTTTCAGCTTTCTACCCATGGGGAGTCACTCACACAGAGATTAGAACTGTCTAAGTAAAGATATCTAATACTACTTTAGATTAACTGTGCTATAGCTACTAGCAACTGACACAACTGAAGCTACAGCAGGGCATCTCCTTTCACTTCCATGCAGATTTGTATCCTCTTAGCTATGAGTCATTTTTTGTGGAACTGAATCCTGCCCCTATACATAGAAACCCTTTTATAACTGCAAAGGTATCACATAATCCTACCATCCCCTTTTTGAAAATCAGCTTGTTCTCTTTAGTACCAGGCTTCAAAATAAGTTTGCACTAAGCTGACCTCAGGCTACATAGGCATCTGTCACTTTATTTTGCTCCCTACTCCATCAGTCAGTATAAACAGATGCCTGATTTAAGACTAAATCTCCACTCATGTAGACATAGTTTTTAAGCATTTGCAATTGTTTTTCTACACAGTGAATGCAAGGTCTTTGCCTTACTCAAGAAAGTTATATGTTCCTGGAGATATTTCACCAAGTACAATGATAGAATCTTTAAAAAGATATGTTGAGTTCAGTTTATGGCAGTCTGGAATACCTATTTTTCTGCAATGACTACTAAAACAGGTAAGATGAGTAATGCAAATGTAGATACTGCAATGCAAATATCTTAAGTTCCACTTTGGATTCCTATTTTTTTCCCTTCTGCTCTCCATGGCGAATTATATCACATATTCACTAGTTTCTGACATTGTTCCTGCTCATTTTCCTTTATAAAACCCCAAATTTATTGCTTTTCTTTCAAGTTACTTTTATGAAATTTTTATACCACTTTGCTTCCTAATCACACTCCTAATTTATTTTGTAAATTTTCAAGCTATGCAGTGATATTTTACAAAGCAATCCCAGAAACTTTCTAATTAAAATATCTTTGCATGGAAGAGTTTAATCTTTTAAAGAGCGGATATTATACTTAACGCTGTCTCTTTGATCAGTCTTAAAATATGTGATGCTCATTCTGAGTTGATCGGTAATTTTTGTCTCTTGCAAAGAATTCTTTTATTAATTTTAAAAGTTTTGAGATTTGTAATACACCAAACTATTTGTGAGAGGTCTGTAAGCTTGATGGAAATTATTTAACTCATAGAATTTGTATAGACTTGATTGCCTTTTCTAACACAATTTTGAATTTTGGGAAAGAGAGAGGACTATTTTAAACAGCTCAGTTCCATGAGGGAATAATTTTTCAGTAGTTAGAGGACAGGAAAGAAAGTAAATGTTGGCTCTGTGGAAAGACTGATTCTGGCTTCTGCCCCAAAAGACTACATACTTCCTTTATTATGTGGTGAGTTGACCCTGGCTCTATTGTTCCACCTCCTCAATCTGACAGGGGAGAAAAATATGACAAAATCCTCCATGGGCTGAGGTAAGGACAGGGAGATCATTCAGCATTTATGACCACAAGCAAAACAGTCTCCTCTTGGGGAAATTAATTTGATTCATTACCAATCAAATTAGAGGAGTGTAAGGAGAAATAAAGCCACATTTTAAAACAGTCTAACCCACCCCTTCCTTCTTGCCAGTGTTCTCCCTGCCTCCCACAGCCACTCAAAAGAACAGGAAACTGGCTCCAGTCAGGTCATCACATGTTGTCTCTGCTGCTGCTTCCTCTTCAGGGAGAAAGCTCCTTATGCTTTTCCCCACCATGGGCTCCTGTTTTCCTAGGGGTACACAGGTCTCTCCAGGCGCCTGCTCCAGCATCAGTGCTGGAAGGAGTGCTGTCTGAAGCCTCCTTCAGACATCCAATGGCTCCAGCGTGGGATGTTTGCCACAGGCTGTGGGTGGATCTCTGCTGCCCTGTGGGCCTCCATGGGCTGCAGGGGCACGGGTGACTCACCATGGTCTGCACCAGGCTGCAGGGGAATCTCTGGTGCTGGAACACCTCCTCCTCTTTCCACTGACCTTAGTGTCTGCAGAGTGGTTCCTCTCACACATTCTCACTCCTCCCTTCTAGTTGCTGCTTAGTAACACAGTAGTTTTCCTCCTTCTTAGCTCTCTTTTCCCAGAGGCACTATCACAGTCATTGATGGGCTTGGCCTTGGCCAGCAGATCTTAGAGTCATCTGCCATGGTCCCTCTTCTATGATTCTACAGGGAAAGGTTCTGGCATCACCTCACAGGAGCTACCCCTGCAGCCTGCTACCAAAACCTTGCACATAAACCCAATACAAATTCATATGCTAGTTACCTACTCAGCTGCCCCTTATAACCTCTCTATATGATCTCTTGTGTAATATGTAGTCAGTGTCTCTCAAAGTGCTTGGATTCTACAAGGTCTGGGGCCAAAGCTACCCTAGAAGAGCACAGTTTGCAAAAAAACTATAGCTGAAGGCTCTGAAGCTGTTATCACACAACCTTATTTCCCTGCAATTTTGACAAAAATGTTGTTAGGTCTGCCTTGGATCTACATGAATTTAACTCAACAGAGTTCTTATCTAAATTAACATAAATATGTTGACCTAAAGAGGGATAAAACAAAGCAAGTTTCTGATCATTTCATACTAGTTATATATTGTGGTCAATCTCTAGCAGCCCTTTGTAACAGAATTTGTTAAAATTTTTCCTAAGGTAAAGTGATACATAAGAAATTTTCATTTTTATAAGCAAAGTACCTTTTAAATTTTTTCCCCTGATGCTGGTTAATGGAAGTGGATAAAAAATTGGTGTACTTTAGTTTAGAAAATTTTCTTGGAATCATAAATTGTATTTCCTTTTGTAAGAAAGTAGTAACCAGGCAATATGCATTGTACTTCTCCATGCAATTTTCTACTGTTTGGTTTAGATAAATATTAAAATTTTGTTATTTGAAAAGCCTTCACTTCCTGATGATATTAGCAACTGCCAGTACTACTGCACTTTATACTCCATTGACATTTAGAATCTCAGCCCTAAAACTCCACTGCTGTGTTCTGATCAGATTGCTTGTCTGGGGTTCTGGGATGATTTATCAGTTAGAAATTATTTGAAGGGGATATATGATTGCAGTATATTTCCCTGATGGATCTTCCAAAAGTTCTAAAACTTACAACAGGCATAGAACAAGGTCACAGGGATGTTATTCAACTTAAACTTTCCATTCTGTGTTTCAAAATCTCTGCAATCTGGCTTCATTTACATCATATTCACAGAAAGAGTGAAGCAATGACCCTAACAAGAAGAATGCAAATTTAATACTTCCCCCTAATAGAGCATGTAGCCTTTTTCAAAACAATAAAGGAAAACTGTCTCAAATTACCAAAGAATCAAACATAGTATATATGCATTATGAATGCTCATGAAGAAAGTAAGAAGGATGCTTTTTACTGTACTGGGTGGTTCTACAGAACTCAGTTACAAGAAACATGAAGGAATTCTTTATAATCAGATAGTAGGAAAACTAATAATATTAGAGATTTCATTACTTTTTGTCTGTATTCTTCCTCTCTTCTGAGATAGTGGTAGAGAAATAGAATAATCAACAGCACAGTAAAACAATGTCTTTCTAAAGGTAAGGTCTTTCTAAATGTAAATGTCTTTCTAAAAATATAAACAATGTCTTTCTAAAGGTACCTCAGAGAAGAAGATGCAAACTGTATCAGCATAGCTAACTACAAATTCCATAGAATCGTAGACACTCCTGATTTGGAAGGGCCCCACAGGAGTCATCAAATCAACTCCTGAACCTGCACAGGACAACCACAAGAATTACACCATGTGTCTGAGAGAATGTACTTATTTTTTCTCACTTTTAATTTTCTGCAATAAATGAGCATATGCTACTATTTCTGAAAAATACATATATGTAACCTCTTTCATCTCTGTATGTATGGCAGGACCCATGAAACCAATATCCTGTTTCCTTGTAAATTGTTCCACTGTATCCAAAGGGATATATTTGGCCTACATAGAACCTGCAGCAACTGATAACAAAGTTAGAGTACAGGAAAAGGTGGATTCACTCAGTGTTTGCTAACAGTCAGTCAGGGTTCCTGACATGCAGAAGAGTTGTAAGGATCACACTGGAACACAGGAAGTATGGCATATTCCCCTCATCAGCTTTAGAAGGGAGTTTCTCCTTATAGTAATGACAAGATGTTAAACGTATTTGTGATCTGTTTCAAAGGTTCTCCAAACTGCTGAAACTGATGCATGACAGATCGAGTAATTATAAACAAGAAATCAAATACATTTGATTAATTTAAGAAAAGTGTTTGTGCCATGTTCCAAATCTAAGATCTGTCGTCGAGATCATTCAGCTGCACCAAGGAGATTTTGTCATAATAACATGGAGCTGGCCACGTACATTCAGTAAACAGAAGTATTACTATGTTAATTTTAATCTTTAGCATGTGCAGTTTTCAATTATCAAGCTATGTTTTGTTGTGTATACCTTCAGCTTAGAACAAAAATACAATTTAAATCTCTAACTGCCTTTTATAAAATTTACAGTACCCTAGTGACCTTTTCATCCGTAGATGGAGAAGTAACATACGGCATATTCATAGCTATCACTAATCCCCCAAAACTGCCACTTTATCAAAAATAAAATATTTTCTATTTCTAAACATGAAGATGGCAAACACTCTTAAAAAAAAAAAAAGTAGAAATTAATGAAGTAGGTATATTATGCATACCCTGTGTATTTACTGAAATATGGCATTACTTCATATCAAATGACACTGAATTGTACCCTACTTGAGGTAGTGTGAAGGGACTTTCCCAGTGTATAGTGCCACTATAAGAAAAGAAAGAATGGTTAGATTTATTTCAGAGAACAGTAAGAATCTTACTTTGGGTCATAATTAAGTTGGAGTCCTAGTTCCTTTAGAACAAAATTGGTTCTGTGATAAAACCAAGGGCCTAATTCTAGACTCCGAGTACAACAGGTCAAGTGGAATCACTGCAGAAGACAGAGTGAAGCAATACTGTTCGCAATTTACTTTCACTTATTCGGTATTTAAAGGGTTGCTCTCTGAAGCACCTGATATATAATTAGAATCAAGCCGTTAATTAACCCTTCTTTATGCATTTAATATAATAACAATGATTACAGTCTTGTTCCATTGCAATAAAGGGCAAACATCCCCAAAGAAATGTCGTAGAATGTATGTTCTCTGAATTAGTGCTCACCCAGTGATTCGAGTGTCACTTACTGTGTCAACAGCACCGTTCGCTGCCAACATGTTGGCTTTTTTTCCTCTTTGAGTTTTGCAAGAACATTCTAGTAGTGAGCAATTTTGATGTTGGTAATGTACATAACTGACTGGAATGAATCGAGACAGGAGAAGTGTTAAAGCTGTGAGCCTTGAGAGCTCAACATTGCTTCTTTAAAACCCTGACACCAAGTCTGAATTCCCATTTAGATGCTTTGTTAGACACAGAATTAAACAGGACACTGAATTAAAATCTACGCTGCTTAAGAGTCTAATGTTAATTCACCAAAATAAATGGAAAAAATTACTATTCCTTTCAAGACCATTTTTGGACCAGATCCAAGAAGCATAATTTTCTCTCTTACAAAAAGCAGTTCTTCATGCAGCAGCTAGTTCCTGAGCTCCTGTGAAAGCTCTGAATGAGTAAAATGTTGCCCTATATATATTGCTGAATCATGGTCAATTTGTTGTCTACCAGCACCCTCAAGTCCAGATTTTGTATATCTGACCATATTTCAAATTACAGTAATATCGTGTTGCATTTTGGACAGGCACAGATTTTTCAGAAAATTCTTATCTGAATTAAATATCTGAAAAGTTCCTAATTTTAATTTCAGATGTAAATTAATAAATTACAACAGGCGGAAGATGCCTTCTCTTTCAGGCTGTAAGCAATTTCAATGCTACAAAGCTCATGAATTTCATATATTTGAATGAGTAATGGTATCATCAAGGGTGTAACCAGTATGTCTTGCATCAGACATATCTGAACCTGTTGTTTTGAGTTGTCAAAACAGGGGCATTTGGGCACAGCAGTTTGACCTATTGCAAATAATGATGAGGAATGTGTCTAGTTAGCTAAGGTGAAATAAGCATCTGTCATGGACAAGGACAGAGTAAATGGCAACCCCCCATGGTTTAAGATCCTGGGGTTTATGTAAGAAGCAAAAAGATTAGAGCTTTTGCTCTACTCTCACTCTCTCCTTCACTTCCTCTCTTAGTCAGTTCCCTCCAGCCATATGTTCCATAGGTCTTGACATGCTTTTTCTGCAGGTACATCCCTACTGGTCCAGGAATATTGGGCAGAAATTCATGTTGGTTGTTTCCATGCTGCTGCTCACAGTGAGGAGCCTTGTGTATTACCTCACAAAGTCCCAGGCCATGCCCCAGCATTTGTCTGTACACAATACTGTGATTTCCATGGTCCTCACCCACTTCCAAGACTTTTCGTTCAATCAAGATATTTGCCCACTTTGAGAGAATACTTCTTCCTAAATCTCAAGTCAATGTGCAGAGGCACAATACATGATCATCTTCCTGACTTGCAGTTCTGTCTTTTGTTGCTTGTCAGCTGGAGCATTCAGGACATGCTGCTTTTCTCCAGTTCAAGTTTTATCGGTATTTCTAACACATATGCACCCAGTTATCTGCCATGTTAGAATTCACATTTTTGTCTGTTTTTTCACAAGAAACCCGACCTTGTAAAAACTACTATTATTATGATCTTTTCAGATCATAATATATTATAAACAATTGCGAAAAAAAAAAGCCAATATTCACAAGTGATTCCTCTACTTCCAGATTTTTTTTTAAATGAATTTTTTCTCTGTCTCTGCAATGCTGCCTCTGGCAAAAAGGATATGATTTTCTAAAAATTGGATTTCACGATGTGAGTACTTTTTGAGTACTCATGAGTTTGCCATCACTTTTTTGCCTATGCCAGATGATGTAGCTATATACCAGTAATGAGATAATTTATCAAAGTGAAAGCCATTAACTCATTTCAGTATTTAATCACCAAATAAAAATTTACTAAGCAAAACAGCAATTATTATTTAAAAAAGAGCATAGAAATTAAAAAAAAAAAAGTAAGTTACTTAATTTCAAAGAAATGGTAACATCTGGAAATCAAGACTGAGGCTATAACTTGGTCTGAAGTGCTTAACCTTTTCATAAGAGCCCTTCAGGGTGCTATTCTAACAATAATCATGAAGGATTCCCTATACTAAAAGGTATAACCAAGATCATGTGTTCAGATTCAAGGCCTGTAAAGGAATGGCTTGTGATAAAACAAATGTCATCTTAACACCTATATATAAACTTAAATGCCATCATGACATATTTACAAGACATTACAAAATATTGCATGGCACAAAAATTGAATTTTACAAGATTCTGTGTTAATAGAAATTGTTTCATGGAATTGTTCCATGTTCTGAACAGAAAGCAATATAATTTTGTCTCTTGAGATGTTTCTAAGTCTTTTTTTTTGGCACATTCTAGCACCCCAAATACTGTGGAAGCCCAAGACTTCTGAAAACACAAGGCATTATATGGCTTATTGGTCTGAGGGTGAAAACTCCTGCCTCCAGAAACCACTGGTACTCCATGAAAGCGATGCTGAAAAGAATGACTGGAGAAGGCTGACAGATGGGTGGTTAATTTGTCTGAGGCTCAGTGCAGATTAAATAAACTTGTGTGTATTCAGTCATCATATCTCTGTGGAATAACATACAGATTATAAAGAACAATAGCAGCATAAACCACTAAGAGGGCTATCCTGAAAACAGTGGTAAAAAAGCCAAATCACAAATTTAATATCACATAAAAAAGTCATGGCAAATTTAGTATTGTATTTATATGGACAAAAAATGAAAAAAAAAAGAGAGAAAGAAAGAGAAATATTTCAAGGCTGCATGCAGAAAAATGATAATCCATGATTATTCATGTTTAAATTAAGGACATAATTTAAATATTTAGTGAGATCTGATCTTAAAAGACTAGCTTCTTCTGAGTTCTTAAGTGACACAAATTGTTTTATATGGGAATTCTGAGAAAGGAACTGTAAGAATGGATAAGTTCATGAGTAATAAAAATTTAACCTCTAAAAGTGAACTAGAAGAATAAATCACAGATTGTTCACTTTCCACATAAAATTATTTCCACACTAGACCTTCATACAATACATGATGTGAACTCACAATGTCACAATTTTTCATAGTGGTTGCCAAACCCAGTGCTCAAATAGGGCCAAATCAGAAAAACTCTATATGAAAGAAACGAATTGGTTTGCAAAAATCTCTTTAAAATCAATAAATCATCAGGGTAGACAATAGCTCATTTTGCCTTTGATTACTAATAGTTTTTTCATTATTTAGGTTTCTCTAAATTTCTTATTTTTAATTGTTCAGTGGACAATAAATATGAAGAATTGCAACCTGCAGATTGCTTCCCATAGCTACTCAAAATTTTCTGTACATGTCTAGTCATCACCATCACATAGTATTGTTTCTATTCCTGATATATCTGACTGCAAAAAGAGCAGTAGGGGATAGCAAACAGCAAATAACAAATACATGTGTCCATGTGTGAATGTCTTTCTTTTAATATCGTAGAAAATCTACAGAAAACAAAATTGTATTCCCCAAGCATCCCTACAAGAAAAATTTGTTCCTGCAAATATTTAAAATTTGCAAAAAAAGACGAAAAAAGCAGGTTGGAAACAGTTAAGTAAACACCCATCCTGATTTAAACAAATATTTGTAAACATTGTGTTAATGTATTTCTCTGTATTTCTTTACATACATAACTTCCCTTTTATGCTTTTTAAAATGCAGATGAAAATAAAATGTAAGAACCAGGGAGATTTTAACCAATTGTATATTTTTTATTTCCCTTATTCTATATGTGAAATAGAGTTGATGTTTACTGTAAGGAGCCTCAACTATTTTTTGTTTGCATTCATTAATATTGTGTTTTTAAAACCTATGGCAAGTACATCATATCTCTCTGTGAATGTTATCATTATTTCTCTGATTGTTATCTTATGTGATATGGAAAGTAATCAACTATCCAATTTTTGTTGAAAATTGCAAAAAGACTGTCATATAAGATATAAGAAAGCAATTTCCTGAATTCATTGACCTTTCAACTGATATCATAACACAGCATAATCACTAGGCATTTAAATTAGCGATGTAACTCAACGTAGATGGATAACTGTGAAATCTCAAGGGCTTGTTGCCTGAACATGACCACAGAGCTGTAGCTAAAAGGGTAAATGTGCTTCATGTTTAGGGATGACCTTTAAGTCCCACAGCTGCCTATCATGTGTCTTGTTAATCTGCCCTGTTGTTGGGTTTATCTGCTTATTTTAGCCTTGTTTTTTGTAGAACTTTAGTTTTCAGTCAGGTCTGACACTTCTGCCATGGGTGCAACACAGGTCTACATGCTTTATTTTGTCTTAATCTAAGCTCACAGGCATCTGTCTGAGGAATACATTTGAACACTGAAAAAATATTTACTCTTAAAAACTTTGTCTTTGAAATGAAAAATAAGGGGAGTTTCATGCTGCTTTTCCTTTGACACATATATTTGATCATTAGTTTGATTAGAATAATCTGACATGATTTTAGTTTCCTTAAGATTAAACATATAACTTTTTATACTCTGAATAGTCATCAGAAAATAACTGGCACTCACAACTTTTTCTGGATGTTCTAGTACCTAATCAAAGATTAGGCAAAAGAATGTCTGCCTAAAGATATGTCTGCATTTCTATCCTGAAGGGAAAGAGCAGCAGTCTCTCTCTCTGACAACAGGCAGAAGAAATCAAAAACAATCAGGAAGAGGAATTCCAGGACAAGCTTTTAGAAGAAGTCACTGTTGAGATAAGAATTCAAGGTCTATAAAATTTTGTTTTTTTCACAATGCCTCTTCTCTGTGCAATTATAGCCTTTCTGGGGACATGAAAATGTAGATGCATAATTTCCCTTGTTTGAACTCAGAAAATTAGAAGTTTTCAGTTTGTGAGGCTTTGAAATTATTTATACATGTGTACAGAGACTGTATCCACCTAAGTAGGACCACAGTTCAACAGCGTAAGTCGTGTCCCATTAACACAAGGGAGATTATTTAATGAAAAACAAAATTAAAACAAAGCAAAACAAAACAGCTGACTTCCTTAACCAGTATTTTAATCTATGAGGTCAAATTCCCTACCTATTGTCTGGAAAAACTCTGGGAGAAACCTAAGGAGTATTGTTTGATGAAGGACTGGAAAACCTGATTCATTGATGTCTGACGGTGGTGTTTGAAATGGATTTGGGATTACTTGCCTTAGAGGCCAAGTGCCAAATCACTGAAAACCCTTGACACTTGCAAGAAGGATGTTAAGGACGGAGTTCAAGAGGCAGTTGACCAAACATTATCCTATAAGTCACTTCTTCAGGACATTCGCAGTTATATTTTTGCTCCAGTTGAATTTATACCACTATTCCTGTTTTCTACATATTGAATTCTGGTAATCTAATTAAAACCTATTTACTCAGTATTACCTACTGGGTAGCTGAAGACCCCAACAAATTGTGCTGTAATAAAGTAATATCCCTAATGAGCTGAGGATATGTGATACTTGGTAGCCTGAAGAGCAATACCAGAACGTTCCTCTTCGTAGAGAAACACAAGTCAATTGATAAAATTCAAGTTAGCTTTTCTTTTAGCTGGGGAAAAGATTACAGTTTTCTGTACACAAATCACTCTGTTCTTTTAATCTACTTTTTTTTTCCTCTCTGACATAAACTTTTCTAAAATAAGCAGTAATTGTCAAGGTTTATAGGATTCATTATCCCCTCTGCTTATCTTGTGTAGCAGGCTTGTGCTTTTTAAAAGGACATTTTTCTTCCTGTATTGCTGTTTATGTCTCACACAGTACTTTTACAGAGAAAATGTCATGTTGTGAAGTGTCCAGGTAACCTCCATGCAATGTTTTTTAACCACAACTTTATTTTACAAAAGGGCTTTTTAACAGCAAACCCAGATCAAAGCACTGCAGAGTTTGGAGACAAAAGAAAAGTCCCATAGCAAAGAAAAATCAATGATCTTTCAAATAAATCAAGATCAAATCAAATCAAGCCAGTTTAACAGAGGATTTTAAAGCCAAACAGTGACTTGGCTTACCTGATAGCCAACTACAGGTACAACAGATCAGGTGAATATTAAACCACTAGTAAATATCTGTATTCTCTCCAATTTCAAGTTATAAACAAATTAAAAGACATTGAGTTAGCTCCTGACACTTTTATTGGCAAGTGTTTGTTCCACAGGATGTCTTTCATCGAGACAGAACTAGAATTAGATGCTATTTTATATAAGATGGCAGAAATTGACTTTTATCATCAATCAGCTATATCATTTTGAGTAACTGTGAAGTACTGAAAGTCGATAAACATATTGGAGATATCAATTAATTATTAGAATGCCTAAATTGAAATTCAGTAAGCTGTTTCAAAATATGCAGGCCTTAACTACTTCTTTTTGCACAGAACACATGCTAGATAGTTTTTAGAATAGTATGTCTCATTAAACACTGTATTTATTCATCAGTCCTAGTGGGCTGAAAGGTTTATAGCACATAGTCAGCAGTAGAAGGAAAAATATTTGACTTGAACTTATACATTTGTTCTTATACTGTAAGTGATTTTGGCATTTATAAACTGGTTCTTGCTCTGGACTCTCTAAATCTCAGCTGAAATGTCAAGCTAGTCATCAGCCATCCATTTCCCTTCCATCCAAGTGCTCTGTCCAGTGTAGAACCTGACACATTAGAAATTGTGCTGATATTCTGCATACATGCACAGTCTCAGCTTATTGCTTCAGTTGCCAGTTAAGTCTGGCTAGTTTTGCATAAAATAGCATATCTGACTTATCAATTCAGTCATAAAATATAAAGTGATAACCACAGCTGAAAAATGAAGTTTCTTTCTAAGCAACCTCCAACATTATTAGCAGGTAGATAGCTCATAGCAACAAAATATAAAGATCCAACTCTCTGATAGTAGTTCATAGTTTATGATCCATCTTGAGTAGTGTAATATTTTAAACAATCATGTTCAGGGTTTACCTCACAAGAGGGAAAAGAAGAGATAAGGCTACATTTCACTACTCAATACTAGTCAAATGTACCCGGTGAGTTCACCAGAATTCCTAAAAACTATCAAACGATGAAAAATATCTGAATTTTTGAACACACAAAAATGTAGCACCAAATGCGGGATACATCTCATTTAGCTTTATTAACATAAAGCTGAGGCATCAAACTTTGAGCTAGATAGACATCCAATGTATTTTCTGTATCTCCCTATAGCAAGGGAGCATATCAGAATGTGGGTAAGAAGAGTCCCACTCCTCATTGTGCAATGTTTAAAGGATAAATATTTTTATCTGCTACTGATATTTGTATATTTAGGAAGCATTTATATCCATCTCACTGGAAGGTAACACCTCCAGTCACATCTCAAAGTTTTGCTTTAGAGTCTCCTCTGTGTCATATGGGCCTAGAAAACATGGAAGTATTTTGTGACAAGTATTTTTATTTTTCCCAGCTGGACGCTGATTTCTATAAAACAAATTATAAAGATTATTTTCAATTAATTTATTTTCATTCTTCTGTATAGTTACTCCTTTTCAATCACTTAATCTTGTTAGTGTCTTAACAAAAGGCAAACAGAGATTCTTGATTGAGTGTAAGACAGGTTGGATCTTACTTTCATGTTTTTGCAGTCAGTTTAATATTTTGAATTCTCACAAATCCCTATATGTTCTTATTCACTTTTACATTGCCTTTACAATAATTTGCTATGTGAGTAGTGGTAACTTCAGGAAGACAAAAATCCTAAACTTCTTGCAAAAAATACAGTGATATTTGTCCCCACACGTTTACTCCCTGATGTTTTTTTCAGTTCAATTTGCCAATGAAGATCATCTTCACAACAGCTGCACTAATAGTCAATACCCCGTGCCAGGTCCTATTTTCTGATCCATAGAACACATTAAATCATTTTTACTTGCTGGTTTGCCAATTAGCTTTTTCCACTGGATGAGTTTTCTTCATCAATTAAAATTATTGGTGATCATCTAAAGTAATTTCCCTAGTTCATTGCCACTATTTCTGTGCCACTATTAAAACAAGTACATTATGCCTTTACCAGCTGCCTTTTACCTGTCTGATCTAAACAGATTGATGCAGATGTTCAAATTACAATGATAGATCTCAGATATGCTCAGTAAGAAATTGGGATCCACTCAGAATTTACCTTTTTATTTCCTTTATTTAGATACACAGAATCATAGAATGGGTTGGGTTGGAAGGGACCTCAAAGATCATCTAGTTCCAAACACTCTGCCATGGACAGGGACACCTTTCAGTAGACCAGGTTTCTCACAGCCCCATCCAACCTGCATTTGAACTCTTACGGGAATGTGAATGGAGTTTCATCCACAACTTCTCTGGGCAACCTGTTCCTTTGCCTCATCACCCTCACGGTACAGATTTTCTTCTTATCTAATTTAAAGTTACTCTCTTCCAGTTTGAAGCCATTGCCCCTTGTCCTATGACTACATACCTGTGCAAAAAGTCCTTGAGCTTTTTTGTAGGTTCCTTTTACATACTAAGAGGCCACAATAAGGTTTCCCTAGAGTCTTCTTGTGTCCAGGCTGAACAACCCCAACTCCCTCAACAATGCTCCATAGGGAAGCTGGTCCAGGCCTCTGTTCATCTTCATGACCTTCCTCTGGACTCCCTTCATCAGATCCAAAATAGTCCTTACTATTCTGAGGGTCCCAGAGCTGAATACTTGAGCTGAGACCCAAGTGGGGTCTCATGAGAGCAGAGTAGAGGGGCAGAATTATCTGTTTCAATGTGCTGATCACACTGCTTTTCATGCAGCACAGGGTATAGGTGACTTTCTGGGCAGCAAGTACACATTTCTGCTCATGCCATGTTTTTCACAACCAATACTTCAAAGTCTCCTCCTCAGGGCTGCTCTCAACCCACTCATTGGCCAGCCTGTGTCTGTGTTTGGGGTTGCCCTAACCCAAGTGCAGGATCTTACATTTGACCTTGGAATTCATGAGGTTTGCATGGGTCTACCCCTCTAATCTGTCAAAGTCCCTCTCCATGGCATCCCTTCCCTCCAGTGTGTTGACCACAGCGCCCAGTTTCCTGTTGTCAGCAAATTAATTGAGGGTGCATTTAATGACACAGCCTATGTCACCCAGAGAGTCATTAAAGAGTGATGGTCCTAATACCAACCCCTGAAGAAGATCATTTGTCACATTTCACACAGACATTGAGCTGTAGACCGCAGCTCTTTGAGTACAACCGTCAATTCAACCACCCCTTATCCACCAAGTGGTCCAACCATCAAGCCCAAGTCTCTCCAGTTTTAGAGACAAGGATGTCATGTGAGCCAGTGTCAAATGTTTTGCATGAATCCAGATACATGACATCAATTGCTCAGCCCAACACTGTAGCCCCGTGACAGAAGAACACAAAATTTTTCAGCCACTATTTACACTAAGTGAAGACATACTGACTGTCAACAATCAGCTCCTTATTTTCATGTGCCTTAGAAAAATTGCCAGGAGGATCAGCTCCATGATCCATTGGAAGGGAAACTTGTGTATACAGAGAACTACAATGCATTCTAGTCTAGATGGATGAAAAAGCAAGTGCACAACACAGCACATTTGCTCAACACTACAGACTACAAATCTGGCTCAAAACGAAATAATTTTATCCAAACCCTCTAAAGAAGTTAGAGGCATAATTTCTTCCTTTGCCTGGGCTTCAAACCTTTTTAAAAAAGAGAAAACTGCCATTGACCAATACACCTTTTTCTAATGTATACCTAGTTTCTAGACATTTATAGAAACTTTGGGAGGTGGGGGGTGAAGATGGTGTTTTTTCAATTGACTGTTTCTTTAATCCACACCTGAAGCTGCTAATATTGCTTGCAAAGTGTATGTGAATGATGTGAAAGTAATTTCTTTGATATTAACCCACAAATATTCCCAGTGCCAACTTTCATTTTCATTAGGAAAGCATTAATTTTAAAAGCATTACTAGAAATTTCTAATGTTAACATTCATCAATAATTTGATTTAATTTAAAATGCATATAAAAACAGTCATTTATGAGAAACCTTACAATAAAAATCTTAAATGAAGTACTTTACTTTGTTATGCAAAGACAAAAGTTTCACTTTTCTCCTTTCTCCTTCTTCAACATTTTTTGCTATTCAATGGCATAGGAAATATAGAATAAAAATCAAGGCATTTCCCACTTTTTCCAATGAGTGCTACTACTTTGCTCTTTTGCCTCTACAAAATTCCAAATTTTCTAAAAGTAAAATAGCAATAAGAAAATATACAAAATAACATTAACTGTGGGAAAACACTTTCCTATTATACATATTGTTTAAAGCAGAACCAAGACTTTGGAATATCAAAGAAACTCAGTATATTTTAAACCTTGTAAAATCTCATTTTTTCCTCATTTAACTGAAAAAAAATATTAATTTTTAAAGCACTCAGCCCCAAACTTCTATTACAGAAAAGAAATGGGGATGCTAAACTTTCTACATATTCATAGGTCTAATTATAGTGATACATCGTCACATTTTCAGATCTTAAAATTGATTTAGGCAGCAGCAATGAAAGATCCTCTTATACAATGACAAAGATCTCCAGTAAGAGAGTTTTCTTTATCAGTGGCAAAGCAGATTGGGTACTTGTGATCATATGCATACATATATATATAAAAGAAATTAATATCTATAAAATAATGCATATATAAGTCAGAATTCTATCAATTTCTGTTTCAAGACAGAGTTCATCCTAAAACTTAGTAATGAGGTCTAGAAAACACATCTACTTATGTAATGTAATTACCTAGGACACTGGAAATATTTTAAAAGAAACCATGTAGACAGTTTTTAGGAATTTGATCACAGCTTCAGAGTTAGACTGTAGCAGCTAAGCCACATATGGTGGATTGACCTTGGCTGGATGCCCCTCAAGCTTCTCTATCACCCCCATTCCTCAACTGGATAAGCAGAAAAATACAAGAGGCTCATTGGTCAAGATTAGGACAGGGAAGGATCACTCAGCAATTGCTATCATGAGCAAAACAGAATCAAAATGGGGAAATTAATTTAATTTATTACGAATCAAAAGTCAGAGTAGGGTAATTAGAAATCAAACTAAATCATACACCTTCTTTCCACTGCTCTCTTCTTCATGGGCCCAACTTAACTCAGGATTTCTCTACCTCCTTCCCACCACAGGGACATAGGGAGACAGAGACTGGGGGTTGTGATCAGTTCATCCATCACACGTTGTCACTGCCATGTCTCTGCCACTGGAGACAGTTCTCTATGAATTTCTCAAATGTGAGTCCTTCTCATGGGCCACAGTTTTTATGAACTGCTCTAGTGTAGGTCCCTTCCATGGGGTGCCGTCCCTCAGAAACAAACTGCTTCAGTGTCGATCTCCTGTAGGGTCATGAGTCCTGCTAGCAAAACTACTCCAATATGGGCTCCTCTCTTCACAGGCCACCGCCAGCAGCCAGGTCCATGGGGTCCTAGCCTCCATTGGGTGAGTCCACTTGCTCCAGCGTGGGACCCTTCATGAGCTGGAGGGGGACAGTCTGTCTGCCGCTCCATGGTCTTCACCATGAGCTGGGCAATCTCTGCTCCAGCACCTGGAGCAGCACCTCCTTCCCCTGCTTCTTCACTGACCTTGATGTCAGGACTGTATCTCACACATACTCTCACTCCTCACCTTTGACTGAAGCTGTGAACAAGATTTTTTCCCCCTTCTTATCTATGCTATCACAGAAGTGCTACTGCTACGGCTGATTGCCTCAGTTTTGGCCAGCAGTTCTCTTGGTCATAGAGTAAGGTTCTGGAATATTCTAAAAGTGACACCTGTAACTCTCACTGCTATCAAACCCATATTACACTCATGTAATACACCACATTACTTGAGAGTAGAATAGTTTTCTTCCATTTTTCTAAACAGAAAAATAAACAGACAAATAGATAAATAAATGCCCTTATTTTTCATTGCAATTGAGCACCAAAGAGGTAGCATGATGTCACTGGAAGCCTTGAATGTGAGCTCTTAGATTGTTACACAGGCACTGGGCCCCATTAAAAAGGCTGTATAAACACTAAGTCACAAACATAAGGCCTAAAACGTTATGTGTCTGATGAGTAGTGAAATGCATTCAAACATTGAATTATATACTTCCTTTCTTCTTATATTGAATGAGATCTGAAATTCACAGCAGTCAACTTGGTAATAAAATGGTAATAAAACATAGAATCAGATTTGTCAGACCCCTCTCACATCAACTTCCACAGCTCAGCAAAGGATACATTTTTATTCAAATCAGACAGGGATCGAAAATTTAAAATTCCTTCAGGAACTTAGGGACTCAAGTGATGATTTTAGACATGAGCAAATGATCACCGTTTCTCTTAAATACAGTTCAGAATATATTCTTATACCATATTTTTATGCCATTTTTTTGTCATATCCACATGCCATGCTCTTTACACTAATTTAATTAATTTGTTTGTGGCTTTATATTAGTTTTATGCTGAATTAATAATTTTCCATAGAATCATAGCATGCTTTTGATTGTAAGAAATATTAAATATCAGCTAGTCCAACCTCCCCTGCAATACTCCGGGACATCTTCAACCATATCAAGTTTTTCAAAACTCTGCCCAATCTGACTTCAAGTGTTTCCACATTTTTGGTTTTTAATATCTTACATCCTATTTCTCCCTGCTATTCCCTCATCCGTAGGTTGAGTATGTAGTATAAATGAATGTAGTATAAACAATGTGAAAGAAAGGAATAAGGTCTCTGTTACTGGTCAGCTCAATTTTTCAGCACATAAATAGGACTAATCTTTTCCAGGATGATAAAAGTTAGCTCAAGATTTTCAATAATTGCAAAGAGGAAATAGAAATGAGCGCTGGAATACTTTCACACCATGACAAAATTTATTGCATATATTTGAGATATTTTAAGGATACTTAAATTTATTAGGTTGTCTTATCATGTTGCACATTCCCAAAATATAAGTATCAGCAACTGCCTGTTTCATTTTTCTGTCAAAATTCTATATTTGACTAGTTCATCGTGTAGACCATTCAGTCTTCATACATTTTTTAAAATGGAAGCTGGGTTAGAGATCACATCTTAGAATATATTGTGAAGCTACTCTGGGAATAAAGAGTCTGGTCCTAATATCACAGATCAATTTAAAAACTACATATACTTTGATGGCTCCCAATCTAAGACAAACTTTGACTATTCTGTAGCACTTTGCATCCATCTGTCCTAGGGAGTTTAAAAAACATAAATATAAGAAATACTTTTGACAAGAACATCAAGGCACAGAAAAAGGAAACAAGCAATACTAATTGCTGGGATAAATCCAGATCTCCAAGTCCCATCCTAGAAAACAAACCTTATATGTGTTAAAAAAAACCAAAAACAAAAACCCAAACAGTTTAGTCATGTAATGTCTCTTAGGATTGAATAAAAAGAAGCAGATATGCTAAACAATTTTAATGACTGTTTTACAATGAAATTAATCATGTCCTAAAGTCCATTGACTACATCAACCTGATTTTATTGACTATGAGGAAAGGCCTGCATAAAAAGCTTGGATAGACACATTTAAACTATACACTTAGTGAGACAAATCCCACCTAAACACTTGGAAATTGTTATGCAAGACATTAAACACTTTTTAGCTTCACTCTTTTTTTCTAAAGAAAAATTAATGAAAGTAATTTTAGAACTTCTCTTGTTTTCATGAAAGCTTTATATCTTTGCATCTTCTAGGGGCTTTTTGCTGTATTTCTGTTTGAAAATGATGGGTTGGGGTGTTGGTGGGTTTTTTTTCATTTTTACCAGAAATTAATAACCTAAGAAAACTTAGACAGAGGAAAAGAGGATAGTATAGCAGGGCAATTATTGAATTTTTGGTAGTGAGTTGACATATTTTTCACTTAAGACACTTATAAAATTGTTTTATCTTGTCAGATAGTTATAATAACAAAATAATTTTATAATTATTGCTGCTTGCTTCTCATTCTATATTCTTCATTCCTCTTATATATTTCCATATATGCAAATATCAGCCTATAATTTCTCTCTGCACCATGAAACTAATATCCTGTGATGGAATGCTAATTTAATTGAACTTACTTTGAAGCGGATGTTGAGCTGTCATTTCAACTAAAGTTTCAATAAATCTTGTCTAAATACTGTGTAGCTTCTTAAAGAATAGTCTTTGCAAGCTCAGAAACCTCTTCATTAATTTATTTTGATAGGTTTAGACATCACAAGAGAACTCTGTTGCAAACTCTTATTCAAATGTAAATTGTCATGCTATGGGAAAAAATGCACCTCAACTATTGTGTACTTTAGTTTGGTGTTAAAAAGGATATGAGAGTTAAAAAGGGTCAGTATCCATCTGGTACTGAGGCTGATGACTAAATAAAAAGTTACATTTCAGAACTAATTATTCTATAAGTTATTTGTAACTAGGTGTCTACAAAACACTAATTAAAAAAAACAAAAACAGAAACACAAACTCCCACAAATTGGACTCCCATTATGTATGCTTACAGACACATTACTTCTACACAGAAATTCTGAATTCTAATAGTAAGACCCAAAAACTTCCTAGGAAGATTTTTGCATCATGCTGCTCCATAACAGTTGAGATCCTGGTGGAGTTTTCTAGAACCAATTGGCTAGCTATATCATTAAAATGTATCTGACTGACAGCATCATCTATTCATGAGCCTTGGAAAGGTCAACAAGATGCATTTGGAAGACATATTTGCAACTGAACTTCTGCTTGAAAGGTGAATTAAAATAATGGAACTGTAAATAAAGGGATGCAACAGAATATAAATGAGAAACAATCTCTGAAAGACTTCTGACAAGGTTCTTTAGTAGGACAGGAAAATTACTTGTAACTAAGGCAATTACAAAAAAATTAATTTCTACCTTTTATTTTTATTAAGTAAAGCCTCTGAAACATAATGTTTATCTTTCCAACTTTTCTGGCATAGCAACTATGAAATGTCTCTCCTGTACAACACCTATAATTAAAAAATTTTTGATGTTCACTTTTTCTTGCCTAAAATAGAAAAAAAATGTAAGAATAAGAGACTTCTTTCCCAAACAATAAGAAAGAAATTTTCAGAATACATAGACTTCCTCACTGAAAGACTACCATGCTGAAGTTGAAAGCTTCCATCTTAAAGAACAATAATTTGCCCATCAAGGAGAAGATGATGTGAAATACTGGTAGATTGCAGATAGATTCAGGATAAAGAGCCTTTTGTTCTTCTAGCAACTGGATGAGCAGAAAATAAAATTAATACATTTGTTGGTTTGTTTGTTTCTGTCACCAAAGAAATACTGTATTCTGAGTTGGAAGCAGACTCCCAAGAAAGGTGGAGTAAATAGGAGAAAATAAAAAATAATCCAGAAATGTGGATTAACATCACTATCACATAGAGACTACTGTTTTCTGGGCTTCAAATTTGCAATAATGCAAAAAGGCAACTTTCAGACTCACTGGCACAGAATCTTGAGTGTCAAAGCACGGTGAACAGGACTTCCGATACCTCCTGTGGAAACAGAATAGCAAACTGTTTGTCCTCCGTTCATCTGCAATATGAATCAGCCCTGACACCACTTAAATCTGTGATCAAAGTTATTAGTGGTATAGCTGAACCAAGTACAAACAAATCTAAATATATCCTGCAGGAGCTTACTGAAAAATTACAGAATATAAACTAATAATTTCGAATTCTAAATATTCCAAAACCCCACAAAGATTTTATTACATGTGTAAAAAATGTATCATGTGAACATTAGAATATTGATGCCTCGACTGGTCATTTTCACTGATTATTATTCAATTTTCACTGATTATTATTGATTGTAAAAGAAATTAATAGTTGAGTTCTAGAAACAATAGAAATAACAAAATTATGTTATGTTACGTTGTGTTACATTTGCTAAATTTGTTTTCTTGTATTATTTGACATAATTATGTCTTTGGATGTGTGGATCTTTTTTACATTATCTTCACTAGCACATATGAAAGACTTTGCTCTTTTCTGTTGCAAACTATTCTTGAAATACCAAATATTTATATTATTTCAATGCTTCAACCACAAGCCTAACAACGTTACATTTAACTTTTTTCTACATTCTTATTAAATATCTGCCATTAAATTCAAGTCTACTCAAGTTAAACATGCTTTAGGGGAGCACAGATTTAGATGACTTTAATGGAATCTGGATTTCATTTATCGGTATACTTCTTATTAGCACACTAAATATTGACACTACCATACACTGACATAAAGAGCTAAACTTTTCTATAATACAGCTGACTGCAAATCAGAGGCTTTCAGCTGTTTCTAAACTGCAGTGAAAATACATGCTTGTATCCTATGGACCCAGTCCCTTCACTTTTCACATAACTATTCTCTTGTCAGCTCTGTCCTTCTTTCCAATAATTCTAGCTCATTCTGGTTGCAGTTTCCACTAAAATGAAAACCACAAGCTGCTTCCTTCCCCCCACTCCCTCTGGTGAGAGACAGCGAAAGGCAGAGGTAAGAATTATGGCAAACAGCAGTGAGAGGAGAAAACAAAGAGTAACAGCATCATTATTAATAACAAAATTCTACAAAACTAGGGTGATTTACATGTGAAGACACTCACGGACCAACCTGGTGCCACGCAACACTCAAGATAAGGATAAAATGGCAGCAGGCCCTTTGTGGGCCACCTTTTTCTTCCTGACCATTATCCACACCCCCTTCCTTCTCAGGAGCGAGAGTCCCTTATTGCACCCCACGGCAGTTTTTGCAGGTGGTATAGAATGACAGTCTAGCAATGCCCACACGCTTCCAGGCTCTGCCCTCTCACAGCTGGTGTGCAAAAATGAACTCTGTCCTGCCCAGCACCAGGACACACTTTCACAGTTTAAAACTGTTGACATGGAAGGGAGCCTCCTCTGCTTCATTTTGTGATATAATATAAAAATGGTAGATCAGCTAGGAAGTAGAATTTAGACAATGTGTGCTTTTGCAGGGAAACAAAGTGGCAGCATATACACATGTGGTTCATTTACCAAAGGATTTCTGAGTAACCTTGCAAATGACAACATAGTCCATTGAAAAATTATAGCAGCTCTGCAGCTGTCTAATTTAGGATATGATAAATTGCATGCTGTTTGGATTTCTCTGCAACTAGAAGAGATGAGGTTCAAAATCAAGCTGGATATCTGTCTGCTCTTTCAGTAATTTCACAGTAGGGTTATCAGAGACTGTTCTGTCTAGACTAATTGAAGGGAAGTTCATTGCTGTTGGAAATAGGTATCTGTGAAGTAATGTTTCATTTCAACCAGGAAGAAAAATTGCTGTGTATCTTACTCTTGAAATAATTACAGTAACCCCTCTAGAGAAAGGAGGTAATATATGGGAATAATCAGTTAATTGTGGTACGTGATATGTTATCTCTTTGAAGCTTAATATAACAGGAACCACATGAAAGACCTTTGAGAACTGTGATGTCATTCCTTACCAGCTGCAGGAGTACATAGCAAAATAAAGTCATATCTCACTGAAAACAAACATTTTTAGTCTTGGGAATGGCAAGGAATTCTACAGACTCTTTTTTTCATAACATTATATCAATATGAAATAATCATTATTATATTTTATGAAAGCCTAGAACATACAGTCTACTCATACTTTTAATCAGTTAACATCAATTAGGGTATCAACAATCTGAAAGCATGATACCTTTGAAGAAAGTATTGATTCACCATTTATTGCAATAAGGGTAGATTGAACATCTTAGGCTATTTCTAAACCAGAATTATATGAGGCTTTTTACAGTTAGAAGCAAAACCATTTCGAAGGATTTGAAGAAATCTCTTTCCACCTTTATTAAAACCTTTGCTTAGAAGTGTCAATGCCTATTTTCACACAATGATTGGACTTTAACCCATCAATAACCAGCAGTTTGAATAAACTTTATTATCACCATCTAAAACAGATTTTATGTTAGGCGTCTCTTCATTGCAAGCAGATAGCTTCCAATGCTTTCACTCTCCATAGTTAAATGAGGGTATTTATGATATCAAGATGAGAGAATGGGCGATTTTTTAATGTTATTTTCAGATTTATTTCAAAACATCTGAAATGCTAGCCAAACGAATAGGAAGGCATTTTCACAGGAATATATCTCAGCTTGAAATGACTGGTTCAAAGCACTAAACAAATATACAAAGAAGCACAAAATAATACCGTTCTATTACTTGTCTCCATTCCTCATATTTTTGTAATCATTATACAAAGGAGAACAAGATAATTTAACTCTAGCTGTCTGATCCTTGATCCTGATTGTAACAGAGATCAAGAACTGAAAAAAGATTTTCTACCAGTGCTAACAATTATGACATACAGAAAGTGCACTGTTTCAGGAAAATTCTAATCTGCTCAATTAGGGCAGGTCATATGGTATTGCTACAGCTGCTGGAATGAACAGTAACATAAAAGATGTTTCTCAGTCTCGAAACCAGATAGCTTCATTGCTTAAACTTGGCCAATAACAAGAAAACTTACTGCCGAATACAGCAGCAATCATGGGTGCATATCTGGGTCTTATTCAGATCTCAATTACACCTTTGGAAATTAAAAATACCTTGCTCAAGATCATTAAATTTAGAGAAATTTAAAAACAATGTAAAGTTGGAATTAGGCCAATCACTTAAAAATATTAAAATATATTTAGAAGGACTATATCTTGCATAGATTTTTTTCTACTCTTCTTTACTACTTTCCTAAATCCCAAAGATATTTTTGTGTAATTTTTATTAAATTCTAAGTCACGCTATAGATTTTTTTTTAAGCTCTGCAATTCTAAACCAGCTGGGAGACAACATATGCTTGCTTGCTCCTTTGAAACAGATTTTAGTATTTCATGGCACAAAATTATATAAATATTAATTTCAACCTATATGAGATATGTTAGAGGTCAAGTGCAAATGCACAAGCTAACAATAAACAAATTACTTCATTTCACCTGAGAACGTATGTTTATATTATACTTATGCATTAACCCTCACTTGAATGATACTTATTTAGTTCAAAAATTGCTCTAAATGAGTAACAAGTGTTGGCAAGATTGCACTTGCTCTATATAGTCAATATAGATATAGCAGCTTCTAAAACCTGGGAGAAATGATGCAGTGGTCCATATTTCAAATTATTCTTGCTCTTTGGTAAAGCGCTATTTTTTTATAATTACAACAAGATTGACTAGGCTCTCTGATAACTGAAGACCCCTACTAAAAACTCTGCATACCTCCAAAGAGTGCATCAACCATACTTGTAGTTATCCACAAATGTTTCTGCATCCTTTCAAGTGATTAGTCTTTCAACATGTGCACACAGACTATATTCCAATGCAAAACAATTGACTTCTTATCTTTCACTCCTTAGCTTAACTCCCTAAATCAGTTAAAGAATCAATTAGTTTATTATTGCAATGGAACTACAGTAACAGTTGCAGTACAGTTAGCTCTGAATTGAAGTAAGATAACTTACAAAGGCTGTATTTCATCCCTCAGGGTGGGGATTACAAAGGTAGGGCCTCTTTTTGTTCATAACACTTCATAAATTATTCTGGCCATTGTTTAGTATTTTAGAAATAGAGAAAGAGCTTTTAAAAGCATACAGTTTTCTTTTAAAAGCATACAGTTAGTACCCAGTTCTAGGAAGACAGATTCTGTTTTCCTAATATGAATTAAAGAGCAGCCATGTGGCTTCCATTCACGCTTCACCAATTGATTTTTATCTTTTCTGAGGTTAAACTGCTTGCTATAATTAATGCTGTCCCCAGGTAGTTGTAACTTTTACAAATAATATTCAGCATGTGATAATAGGTCTCACTGGCCATGACAGCAGCATGGGGTCACATTATTACAGAATAAATGGTCCTGAAAAAAAATCAGTATTAAATTTGTCTTTTCAGCTCTTTTCTCTTACAAATAACCCTGTAGTAGAAATAGGAGAAAAGAAAAACGTTATCAAATCCAGATAAATTTTGTCATCTCCCAAATGTCTTGAATTGCCAAAGTGCTATTCATACATATTCTTATCTTTATTTGAATGGATCAGGTTTCATCTTTCAAATGCTGTAAATCCATAATAAGGTTTTTGAATGCAGTATTCAAAGTGCTTGCTGGAGTACACCATATTTGAATGACTGCCCATACAGCCAAAACACTTGTTCCACTGTCTTCTTGGTTTCAATGGTATGCATTTCACTATTCTTTATAATCCATCTAATCTCATCTCATCTCAGGCACAACAATATAAAATTAATAATATTAACTTTCAATTTGCTCTTTTTACTCTATCTGAAAACACAAAGCTGAGGGAAAGAATCTTGTTTTCATCCCAGTTATTATGTAAATTGAAGAGCTAGTGGATGTGTAGATGGAGTATTTGAATAGTTGTAGAGGATCACCCAGGCCAAAAAGAAGAACATGGTACATACCCAGTATATCTAACACCTGTCAAGTACACAGATGATGTCTATGAGAAAGCTATCATTTAAACCATGCTCAAGTTTTAGTCCAGAGACAGCTAGCTCTCTCAGAACACAGAGAACCCAGGAGTAACACAGCACGAGTGTAATTTGTACAGTCAATGGATCAATGACCTGGAGAAAAATCTAGTAAAGAAACTGACCATATGAACACGCTGATTTTTTAATACTTTGTCATCATGCCATATCCACTAATTTAGAATTTAGGACGATGTTTAAGATACCAATATAAGCAAAGTCAGTGACCAAATTAGAATGAGAAATCTGATGTGTCTCAAGAAGTTTCAGTTACTTTGAGAGCTTTATGAGAAAATTTGTAACTCTTCTGAAGGCTGAATGGCTTCTTAGGCTCCATCTGAAGGCTTCAATGGCTTCAGAGGCTCTATCTTTCCTAGGAACTGAACAAATTCCCATGTTTCCTCTAAGTAGAAGATGCAGATAACATCTTTGTTTTCTCAAACAGAAATACACAGAACTTTGAATGTTTCTCTAGATATAATATAACATACTACCCATAAATATTTCTAGTGCTGGAGCATAAAAGAGAAAATCCATACTTGAAAAATTCAGACACAAGACATCTGTGACAAAGCCACCTACACAGCATAAGCTATAAACCAAGTTAAGATCTCATATCTCATTTCCAGCCCTCAATACATCTACATAACCTCATTTCCCATGTTAGAGTTTCATCTCCATTATGTTCTCGAGGGTGTTGAGAGAACAACTTCTTAATCTAACCTAGTACTCCTAAATCACTTATTTAAAAACTAACAGCAGCACTGTTTATTAAATAATTATGTTCTTCTGTGTAAGTAGGATTTTGCATTGTTGATAGCCATTGTACACCCACAAAAAGTGGGACATTTAACCACAGCAGCCATGTAGGCATAATTTCAGTAATGACTCATGCCACTGCTCTGGTGTTCTGACCTCACTGTGCCTCCCTAGATCAAGTTTGGCATTATGACACTGATATCTTAAACAGTAACAGCCCCCTTGAGACCAATTGAGACAACTTGAGATGAGCTCAAAATATTAAACATCCATGTCTTGAATGGCTGATTCATGAGGAGGATACTTCTAACAGTCAAGCACTCTCCTCCAAAGGGAGCTCTGAGTCTCAGAGGTGGTTAACAAGTGAAAAAGGAGCATAGAAGCCAGAAAGCTTGATACTTCACTTAGTATGGCACTTGGCCTAGTTAATGTTAGTGAATATGTTGTGGGTCAATAGAGCAGTCACTCACAAATTCACAATGCTCTGATTTCATATTCTTCCCATTAGGATAGGATTGCTTTCTCAGCTTGTTCTTACAAAAAAAAAAAAAAAAAAAAAAAAAAAAAAAAAAAAAAAAAAAAAAAAAAAGAGAGAAAGAAAAAAAATAAGGTGTCATTCAGGGGACACTCAGTTTATTCATTATATTGGTAGAGACAGAAAATATCAGTTTTTCAACCTTTCTTTTACATAGTTTGAGTCCTTGACCAAAATGAAAACTGCTGTATACTTGCCCTTGTACGAATAATGAGGACATTATAATTTATATATAGAAGTTAAAGCTGGATAAAACCAAGAAATCTGGTGGTGGTTTAGACAAATAAAAGCTACAAAATAAAGAGCAGAAAATTGAAAACATTTTGTCTCAGAACTAGATATTCAACAGATTTTCAATTTTATGCTAAATCACAGAAAATATATTCAGTACTCTACTGTAGAATATTCTTAGCTCATGGTCTTTAAACATGCCAGAAGGTTATTACAGTTGCTTTTAAGTGTTAGCTCTCTAAAGCTTTAAATTATCTTATCACAATAATAAACTAAAACTTAGTTTTAAGTGCTCCTATGAGAATGAATGCCTGAAAGGATTATTATGGGTTTTGAAGGCAATGGACTCTTGGCCATCCATTTGAATCTAATTTGGCTAAATAATAGCAATAAACTGTTTCAATCCAATGAATATCTAATGGAATAAATAAAATTACACATGTATTGTTATTTTTGATTAATGATTTGAATCTGATTCTCCTCGATTCTTCAAGAAATTTATATTTCCATATTGTCATTTATATGCAAATACATTTTAAAGCTAGGTCTATTACTTTCTAAATCAGGCTATTTTAGAAGAAATTAAGGCAAAAAGAGTGTGTTACACCAAAGGGACATATGTATATTATTTTCTTTATACACTTGTGTTTTACAGACAAGTTCTGAGTGCTCTACAACTGAGCAGTTAAAGGTGTAATAATGAATTCTTGATTCTCCTCAAACTCTATGAGATAGCTAGTAGATACATTATAGGAAAAAGCCTTGTGACCAAAAACAAGAGCAAAAAAAAAAAGAGACAATTCCTTATTCTCTTTTCATACCTCTTCATCCAGCTGAAAAGTAACCTTAAATTAAATCATTGAATATGCTTAGTATGTAAACCATAAATAATTGAGGGTCCAGTCTTGAAGAGGTTGTCTATTCAGGATCAAATATTCCAGGTATTATATCACTGTCCTTTCTAAACCATATGGTTGCATTGATGAGAGCAACTAGGCAAGCAGTTAATCCATCTATTTATGGCTTTGATTGGGACAGTTAACAGACATCCTCAAAGAAACACAGTAATTATTGACTTGACTCTTCTCAGTATGAAATTTTGATACCACTGACTGAGGTGATGAATAAAGTCACATGTTTATGGTTTAAAACTGTACTTCTGGAATTTGGCTGGTGCTCAAAAAAATGTTGGTTTGTCGATAACAAAACAAAGCCAATAAATGTGATTCTCAGAATCTGAGGAGATCAATGGTTTTGAGATGCTTACAATTAGCTGAATCCCAAGATCACTACCAAATCCCTTTTAGTAGTTTATTTAAATAAACAAGAGTTTTGGGGATTTTCTCATACTGGTCACAGTGCTGGTGTACTCAACCTTATTAACTCTCATGTTTAAATTATAACACACAAAGAATGTTCATAATTAAGCAGCAAATTCATCTTAGCTAATGTCATTTTCTGTAATTTTATCCTGCACAGAAACGACTGTTAGACACTTTTAATCCTGAATCATTGTATTTACGTAGAGAGGCTGTTCTCCGTATGATAACGGTTGCTCATTTTGGAGATCAGAAATTAAACATATGTATGTTTTTACTACCTGGGAAATCACCTACTACAGAAAAGTGCTTGTAAGATAAAAAAGTTTATTTTGAAAAAAAAAAGTAACTATAGCACAATATTTTAAAAAATTATTTTTAATTAAATTCTCTTACTGTCTGTTATGATATAGTATTTTTATATACTAATATATTCTATTTTTTTAAATGAGGGAAATATTAGCTATACATTTGCTACAACATATTGCCAAAAAAATAGTTTGGCTATTTCTTTTGAGGCAATACCATTAAATACTTCCACTGAAGAGCTTTTCTGATAAGAATTTCCAACTGAGAGATCTTAGAAAAGAATTTTTGTTTTTCTTAAATATAAAACCAACCTATATTGAAAAGAAATGTTTTGACTTTTTATGTATAAAGCAGAGGGATATTTTCTGTCATTTGAAATTTATAGATAGTTCCTGCAACCAGAATAATCATGCCATGGCATTTAAAAAAAAAAGAAAGAAATTTCAAAAAGCCCTTGAAACAACCCAGCAGTCCTTTGGTATCTTTCCATTAAAATTGTCATTTTTAATTTTTTTTTTTTTACAGACAGGAATGAAAATCAAGTTGACAGATATTGCCACTATAACACGTCTTCTATAGTCATCTCAAGTGAATGCTTGATCATTCACACTTTTATAGTTCCAACATAGCTCAACATATGCTAGGATATTGTGACACACTTGCATGACTCATAAGTCGGGGTTCTGATATGTAAAGCAGGAATCAAATATCACAATTGCTCTTCAAGAAACACAGGGGACATGGTAAGCGTTTTTTTTTAAATTTGTTTTGTTTTTCTAGGCAATTTGTTTCCAACAAAGTTATTCATGAATTGCCAAGATAGAGCTTTAGTTTATCATTGCATCCTTTGTTATAACAAAAACTCTGACAAGTCTCAGTATTTCTTCTTTTTCTCAGGCAGAAGAAGAAACTTCATCACTCATAACCTGCATGCAACCAACTTCTTACTTCAATGTGGCTGTTTAAGCACTGCCATACAATGATTTTGCTAAGCTTTCTTAAACATCCTGGGTCTCCTGTTTTCACAGGAAGAAATTATTTAGTCATGAGTTTTGTAACTCAAGACCAAATCCTAAATATTTTTAAAAATAAACCTTTTAAACTTCATAATTAAATTTATTTAGCCTTGAAAACAGTGAATTTTTGTTTATATATATAGTGAATATATAACTTCACTTGAAGTTATGTTTCTCAGCAGACTGCTTAACTTAGTATATGAGCTTTGCCTCTTGGTACCCAAAATGAGTCTCCGCAGAAAGGAAAATATGTCCAGCTATGCTGGACCAGTTATTATTGCTCACAACAATCTTTTAAGGTATACAATATTAAACAGTAACCAGCAACATTAAAATTTTAAAAGTATTCTCTTTTACAAAATATGTAGTTCAAAAATACTGAACGCTGTCATATAGTACCACTATTATTATGGATCCGACTGATATTTTATTGTCAAAAAGGACAAATAGTTAAAAGATGTCCAGATCTCCTTTTCCTGTTAGATGGTGTTTTCTAAAGTAGAAGTCACTCACCTCCAGACTCTCTCCAGTTGAGTGCTCTCTGTCTTGAAAAGCTCTTTTTTTCCCTGAGACTTTACCTAGGTCAGACATTGCAGAATATTTACGTAATGATGATGACAATAGAGTTGAGTGTTTATGCCTGAGAATTGGGGAAGGCCCAGAAGGCAGACATCATGGTTGGAGTCTATTACAGAGCCAACCAGGATGAAGAGGCAGAAAAGGTGTTCTATCAGCATCTGTAAGAAGTCTCTCTATTGCTTCTTCTCGCAATGGACTTAGACATAGCAGCTGTATGCTGGAAATACAATAGAGTATAGAAGAAATAGTCTGGAGTACGTGGAAAATAACTTGATACAGCTGGCTGGGGACCCAACCAAGGAGGACATCCTGCTGGACCTACTGTTTGCAAACAGAGAAGGACTTGCATTTGGTATGATGGTCCTGAGCACAGCAATCCTGAAATGAGAGTTTTCTATTCTAGAAGTAAGGAGGGTGCTAACAGGACTCTGTGCTCATCTTCCAGGTGACCAGGTTTTGGACTGCTTAGGAGACTGGTTAAGAGAGTCCCTTGGGAGGCAGTGCTGAAGAGCAAAGTAGCCCAGGAAGGTTGGACATTCATCAAGAAGGAAATAAGGCAGGAGTAGGCCATTACCTTGTGCCAAAAGATGAGTCAGTGGAGAAGACAAACCTGGCTGAACAGAGATCTTTGGCTGGAACTCAGGGGGGAAAAAGGAAAATTTATAACTTTCAGAAGAAGAGGCAGGAAGCCCAGGCTGATTACTAGGCTATTATGAGGTTATGCAGGGAAAATTGAAAGGGACAAAGCTCAAATAAGAATTAATTTGGCAACTTCTAAAAAAAGGCTATAAAAAATTTCTACAAATAGATTAGTAGCAAAAGGAGGGGAAAGCAGAACCTTCATCCCTTATTGGGAGTGTGGGAAAACACAGTGATAAGGGATGAGGAAAATGCTTTCTTTGACTCAGTCTTTAATAGTAACACCAGTTCTCCAGCTACTCCGCCTCCTGAGCAGGAAAACAGGAACATGAGGACAATGAAGTTCCCGTAATCAAAGGGGAAACGGTCAATGACATGCTGATGACTTCTGCTTAATGTCTTGACCTTCTCCTAATGAATGAATTCTACTTTTTCAGGCAATAAGATATATAAAGGTGATCTGAAAAACACCCTGAAAAATATGCAACTATTTACCTGAAAGTTAAGACAAAGATTACTAATTAATATTTTAAATGGAACCTTACTGTATTTTTGTGTCCCTGTGACCAAAAATCCTGAAAGAAAAACAAGAACTGTAAAAGGAGTTTTCTAGGTGTTTGATAAAGGTTAGGTTGTCATGCTTTTTTAAAAAATAGTTACTTACTGTTGGAGAAATTGGATCTAGAAGTACAGAATCTGTCTGAATCCATACATTTAGGGTAGAAATTTGTACATCTGTAGTGGAAGATATTTGTCAACACAATTATAAATTCAGGAACAAATCACAGAAAGGGTCAGTAAATGGCTTACAGTCAATTTGAGCTACCAATTTTCTCCTAGAATTAAAGATTTTCATACCTAACAATAAGAACAGATTTATCTTATTTATATGAAAACAACAGAATGTAGTTGTTCAAATAATCTATGGCATTTAGAACAGCCATCATGAAACATGAGTTTTTTATTGTGCATGTATTGCTATGAATAAGGCAGTGCAGTCAAAGCAGAAATTCAAGTGTATTGTAAAAAATTCCCAGGCAACTAACCTGCCACCAGAAAAGTTCAGAAGATACATTTACTAGAGTACAGCAGACACATATCAGTTTTCTGTTTATCAGAACAGTTCTAAATGGCTAAAATTCATTCTTGAACAATTATTTAATGTTAAAAAATAGTATAAATAAATAAATTTTTAAAATTTGTTTTATTCCTGTACATTCTTTATTAGAATTTGCATTTAATCTTTATTGGGAAAAATTGCACTGTAGCACTCTGAGGTTATCCTTTCTTCTCTGCTATGGCAGGTATGCTGACTATCAAAACACTTTAATTGTCATCTTCTCTTACATATTAATTTCTTCTATTTCAGGTATATTTTCAATAACATTTTTTTTCCCTTTTGTTTTGTCTTGTTTAGATTAAGTCCAGAAGATATGGTTTTCTCCAAGACTGGCTCAAGTCCCTGGCCACATTCCTTTACTGATACTTTTCAGAACAAAATATCATCTGAGCAAAAATTATCTGTGTCTGAATAAAATAAATCTGCTGCATTTCCCAGTGATATGCAACAAAAGCTGAACATCAGACAGCAGTCAGAGGAAATGGCACTTTCCAAGAAGCCATACAGTGTGCACAAATATGAGCTCTAGTTTTATATGGTCATATGCCAGGACTGGGATAGTAAATCAAATTACCTGGCATCAGTCAACTCTCAGAAACTGTTTCCCACTGCAGTTAAATTAAAATGTTAATTTCTAGGTATTTTGTTTCTTGATCCTATCTGTAAGCATAAGTACCTAGCTTTCTTAGTCATTTCTCCATAATTTTGGAGTTTTCCTATGGTTCAACAATAATAAACAATATCAAATTATTATACATTTAATCTTCAATCTCTGATATCAAGATTAAAACAAAATGTCCTCTTTAAACTCTACTTTAGAGTATAGTGAACTTTTCTAGGATTTTCCTCCATGCTATATGCATATTTGGTAGTAATATTTTCATTTATGTTGAAGTCAAATGAGTGACCAGGTATAACCTAATCATTAGTAGTATAATTCTTGTAAATTTTTTTTTTCCATATACTGGCACATATATTTATACAAACATATAATTAGGTTTGTAGAAAAAATAATCTGATTAAGACTCAAATAATTATCCTGTCTCATTTTTGTTACTTATGGATCTCTTTAACAGTACTAATTTCATTATTTCGGGCAACAGTCTTGGGTTTTATAACCAAAAAAAATATATATCCTATTCCATGTGTTGAAACCTGTTTGGGAAGTGTTTTTTTTCTTTATCTGTTGTAACTCCAGGAGAGAGGGGGTGACTGCCTTTCTGATAACAAGCCATCTGTTGAGACT
>JBBMKD010000001.1:62876614-62895708 GCA_037834095.1 Argya squamiceps | reverse complement strand
CCCCCCCCCCCCCCCCCCCCCCCCCCCCCCCCCCCCCTCCCCCCCCCCCCCCCCTCCCCCCCCCCCCCCCCACACTCCAAGGGAGATTCCAATCTTCCCTGGCAAATACCTGTCTATCTAAACCAAGACAGTACCACAGTACCTTTTCTATCGCTCAAATTAGTACAGTTCCTATATAGCTTTTATCCATTCTTTCATTGCTATAATAATTTAGGAATAGGTCTTCTAAATCAATGATAGTTTATCCTCTTTGTAAATCAGGCACATTCTGTTTTGATACTGGCAATCTCTTATGGTCATAATAATTTCTGGGGCGTTTTTTTTCCAAAATGGGATGGGTTGGCTTTGTCTTCTACTGTGCATAGTCCTGAACGGACTCCAGTCTTTATTTTTCCCATATCTTTCTATTTTATTATCATCCTTCATAGTACATTCTCCAGCAGTTCAAAAATCCTATCTGTTTTCCATCATATTCATTTTTTTTCAGGCAATTTCCTTTGCTTAGCAAATTCTTCTTATTATGTTGTCTCAAATTTGTTTTCAGTCAGGTTCTTTTAATATTTGTTTGTCTTATTTTTAATTTTTCCTTCTATTTCTATTTTATAATAGGGGATTCCAATTACCCCCCAAATTGCAAGAAGAGATCTCATTCATACATGCATTAAAAATTTCTCTCTGCTTTCCTTTTAATAAACTCTATTAAAAGCACCTTTCCATCTATTTTACATGAAGCTAAGTACCTCTTATATCTTTAATAGTTATAGTTAGCCTCCTCTGCTTGAATTAACTGAGCAGTATTAAAATCAGGTAATGCTTCAGAAATAGCTGCTTTAGAAATATGACTGCCTCTAAATGTCTTCTTTTCTGCTGCCACCCATTTATTACACAAGTGAACTTTAAATCTTCCACATTTCCAAATACTTTTGAGTCTAATGAAATTTTTCAAGACTCTAGTCTTCTTTTTCAGTTCTTATTTCATCTTTGTTTTGATGCTGTGAATTGCTCTAGAATCAATGAAGAAATAAGTGTCTAAGAATGATAGGATACTTTGAGACTCACCAGATTTCAAACTGATCAGCACTGTGAAGGATGGGCCATTGCATCTTATAACATCCATTTGACAACTAATTCAAGGTTGCATGCATTTTTAATAAAAGTGGAAAGGAGGAGCTTGGGAAATAGCATCCTGACGGCCTCACCTCTGGGAACAGAACGTCTTGGAGTCTATGCTAAGGCACAAGGTTATGATCCGAGGCAGTCAAGGACAACTCCTGCCTGACCAACCCAGTGGCCTTTTACGATGGAGTGACCACATCAGCAGACAAGGCTTTGTAAGGATCTATGTAGGTTTTCAGTGATTAAAGGGGGCTTATAAGGAAGATGGGGACAAACTTTTTGGCATATCCTGTCACACTAGAATAAGAGGTAATGGTTTTAAACTAAAAGAGGGCAGATTTAGACAAGGTATAAGGAAGATATTATTTTTTACAAGTACAGTTGTCAAACACGAGAACAGGTTATCCACAGACATTGGAGTTGTCTCATTCCTGGAAACATATAAAGTCAGTTTTGATGGGGCTTTGAAAATCATGTTCTAGTTGAATATGTCCCTGTTTATTGCAGGAATCTCTTAAAGGTTCCTTCCAACTCAACTACTATAAGACTAAATATTCTTCTATGACATCCTAGTTTAGGCATGTTGTTAGACAATTACCTCACCAAGATTTTAGGTAATTAGCCTTATGGAGGTAATCCAGCTTATCTAACATAAAGTTATTTGTTGAGTCAAAAGAGGAACTCCTTTGAAGACAAGCAGACAGCCATACAGTCCATCCAGATAAGGTGGCTGCCTCTTTTCATTTAACATATATGCTGATTTTGGCTGGGGAAGAGAAGTTAATTTTCTTCAGAGTAGTTGTTATGGGGGTTGTTTTGGATCTGCGCTGAAAACAGTGTTGACAATAGACGTTTTTGTTATTGCCGAGCAGGGTTTACACAGAGTCAAGGCCTTTTCTGCTTCTTGTACCACCCCACCAGTGAAGAGGGTGGAGGTACACATGAGGTGTGGAGAATGCGTAGGCCTCAACTGACCAAAGACCATATGACATCATGCTCAGCAGACAAAGATGGGGTAAGAAGAAGAAAGAGAAGAATGTTCAGAGCCCTGCTTTCCTGGAGATGGCTGAACACCTGCCCGGCCTTGGGAAGCAATGAATTAATTTCTTGTTTTGCTTTGCTTGAACACATGTCTTGTATTTTACCTGTTAGGCTGTCTTTATCTGAACCCAAGATTTTTCTCACCTTTAGTCTTCTGATTCTGTTCCCAATCCTGCTAGTGAGTGTGTGTGTAGGGCTGAGCTGCCAACTGAGGTTAAATCATTATAATGTGTAAGAAATCTTCAAATAATATTTTTTTCAAAAAGAAACTCAGTTAATTAGATCAACTATCTAGCTATTTGTACTACAGGAAAACTACTGGAAATTTCCACCTCAAGCTTCTTGGAACTCCATCCATATAATCCTCTTCAATACAAGAGTGGAGAAAAGCACTTTTTTGCCTAATAATCTGCTATATTTTGCATTCATTCGTAGAGGTTCTTGTGACTAGACTTAGTAATTTCCGTAAAATCAAAAGGGGGTTGCAACCACAATTCCATGGAGTTCTACTTTCTAGTTAACATCAGGCCACTGTTAAGTCCAGCGTGTATATGCAAGACCAACCAGAGGAGAGAGCTTGATTAACAGTACATACAGCTGAGTCCTAATTATTCAGGACTAATAGTTCCAAATTTGCTTGCAGAACTCCTTTCCTTTTTTAAGAGCCATTTAACTGTAGTTTGATATTAAATTTTACAATTAGAGAAAAATTGCCCATCTCAGAAAAAAAAAAACAACAAAACCAAAAAACCCCATACCTCAAACATATTGGCAAACAAAATTAAGTAGATAAGACATTATCAGAATAATGAAAACTAGGTACTCAAGTAGATGTCCAATAAATGAAAGAACTTACTGTTTTTAGCAGTTTCCCAAGACACTCGAACTATGTTTCTCCTCATTTTTAAGTGGCATGTAGGGACACCACATTCTATCTACCACTGTTTGCAGGTAAATATTACATTTAAATTTATTTTCTTTTCTTGACTCTGCAAATTTCCTACAATAATCTGTTCAATACAGTTTATGATAAAGGGTTTTTTCTCATAATTTTTGCATAAGATACCTTTTATATTATTATATATCCTTAGTGTTCTTGTGTTCTGAGAAAGTGCCTCTTTATAATTTTTTTAACCTTACTTTAAATTATGATTTTTTCCATGATTCTCATCATGCCTATGCTTCAGCACACCAATTGCATTTTGTACTCTTCATTTTCACTAACATGACATATTTTACAAGTCACAGCACAGCTTTACTGCAAGACTTATTTACTGCTACTCCTCTGTACACTGTATACAGGTCTATAGCACTAAAATTAACATGTGTAATACGAAAACCTCTACTGAAGACAATATCACATAGTTTGTCACTGAGATATTGATTTAGAAATTGGTATAAGTTAATAGAAATCCCCTTTTCCTGCCAAGCAGCCAATCATTCAGCCAACCAGCTTTAACATTCTCTTAACTTTGGAAGACTTGGAAAGAAAAAGCAAATGATTCAGGGGTTAACATTACTGTCTTTCTCACTTTTATTCAGCAGTGTGACATCTGCTGCATTTGACTATCTGCAATTCATAACGCTTTTTACCACTTTTGCATAATGTTTTTGGAACAATATGAAGCATCATTAGTGTATTTCAGTTCCAAATGTTATTGTCTCACATTGCTTTATTACCATAATAAACTTGTGAATCATAGTAACTAACACAGTAGGTCTCCTGTAGTGAATTCATTTTCATATCCTCTTTTGTTATCATAAATGTGATCCAGAAAATTGTGAAGTCAGCAGTTCTATACAGCTTATTAATAAAGCACATTACAGAGATCCATTAAAGCCTCAACAGCTGTATTATAATGAAACTATCTACTTATAATTACAATTATGCTAACACTTAATAATAATTGGCCCTCTGTGTCTGTAGCTCATTTGCTCAACAGGAGATTGGGTCTTGTCAGAAGTAGCGATTCCCTCAGCAGGTGACCTGGTTACAAACATAACAGAGTTTAAACAGAGCATGAAGTTAGTAATGGCATAAAAGGGCAGATCTGCAGGTGGGGTTACCATCTGTGAGGAGGAAAACGTGAAATAATGAGCTATATGGGCTTCTCTCTTTGTGGAGACCGACTATCCAAGGGTGACAAGAGGAGAAACAAAGATAATGGATGAGAAAGAAAACAAAGTAGACAGGTGAAGAAATTACCTGACCTACAATACACAGCTTTCTACCATTAATAGTACATAAAACTACAATGTCAAGAGTAAATGACTGGCTACATGTGTCCCAGTAATGCCACCAAAATTTCTTCCAAAATGGAAAATTATTTTGAGAGTACTAGGAGTTTATTTTTGAAGCCAAACTTTCTCTTCAAGGACAGCAGCAGGGATCTTGGAGATAGGTAGACAATTGTCCATTATAGCTTTTTGGTCTCCAACCAAAAACGTTCTGATACACTGTAACCTTAATCAAGAAACAGCAGCAGGAGTCAACCAGCAAAGCTATCCTTACAGTATAGAGATGGAAGTGAGCAGTTTGGAAACTTTTCCAGTAGGTAGCAGATTCTTTACAAGAAAACAGCACTTGTCCTCTATGAAAAGGAGCATTTTGCATCCAAAAAATTAAAGGAACAGACACTGGCCAAGTTTATATGCCTTGTTATTACCATCTCAAGCAAATTACAGACTCAGAGGTGACACATCAGGAGATGAAGTTGCCGTTCCTGTTGCTACACAAGCTCTTATCTAGATCAAGACTGCATCTGCTTTTGGGTTCAGGATGGAAAGATTCCTATTTCCAGGAGTGTCTTTACATGGAATTATCCTTCCCTACTGTTGCAGATAGCTTTACTGTGTTGACATTGTGTAGAAATGCATACCTTGTGAACTCTTTCAGACAAAATGTAGAAATAGTGACAGCACATATCTTCCTGTACTTTAGTCTAAAATGACTCTGACCTGTTCAAGGAAGGTCTTTTCTATCATATTGTAGAAGAGCAACTGAGAGTCACTGGAGCCTTATCAACTCCTGGTCTATTATTAGTGGGACAAAAAATGTCCCTTCCATAGTCTTTCTCCAAGGTATAATGTAGTCAGGTGGGTTTATGCCTTCTCAGCATGGGTACATGGCATAGGAAGAGGAGTCTACCTCAAGCAGAATGCAAAATCTTCTATTGCAGTTATTGGCAGGAAAGAGAAGGAAAAATTCAGCTCAGCCTGAAATACCGGTGAATCATTGATTAACAAAAGAAGGAGAAGCTGACAGCTTGCTTTAATAATAATAAAAAATTAAAAAATAAAATTAAAAAAAACAAAACCAAAAACACCAGGAACAATTAAGAAGATGTTTTCTGCTCCTTCCTTCCAATTTTTTTTTTTTTTTAATCTAGGAGGATAAAAATGTGGCTTAGAAAAGATCTAAAAGAGCATGAGAAAGTAATGTGGGAGGTCAGGAGGTTTGAAGTATTTAATTTGAAGTATGTAGAAGCTGCTCACTGAAACCGAATTAAGTGTATAACTCGAGATCAGGATTGTGCTCCAGAGATGCAGAAATAAAACTCGTCATCTGCTTATATATCTACATTCAGTTAGAATGAATGGTCCTTTTACCTCTCTTCTTGGAATGTTTATGAAACTAGCTTAAACCAATGTTCACCTGTCTAGAAGTACATGAACTTAATCTCCCTCCAAACAAATTGTTGAAAGATGATATAAGAGTTAAATTCTAGGAAAGGAAAAATACATAAAAAGTGCCCTTCAGACACTGAAAGGACAGAAATGGCACCAAACAAACCCAGCATTGATTACTATCTCAATATTTCAAAGAGTTTCTGAATTAAATAATCTGAATATGCTTTTGCCAGTTCATGTTGGCATAAAAGGAGTGACGTAACACTGCAAGTGTGTCAGTTTCTTGTGAATATTCAGAGCTAGAGAGATCTGGGCTCTTTATTTAGTGAAGCAACTTAGGCACCTTTAAAAGAAAAATCTATACTCCTACATGATGTTCCCACCTAGAACTAGAGTTGTGAAGACACAGTTGGTGATCCCTTAGAATTACTCTTAAATGCTGTTCAATTAAACCCACAGTATGCCTTTCTTAGGCTACATGAATATCATGATCCAAAAAAGAAAACTGGTGATATGTTTCTTTGATGGAAATTTTGAGTCCATCAAAAATTGCTGTCAAGTATTTTAATTTTTGTAAGGGGAGGATGTAGCATAAGTGTCACACGCCCATGTTTCTTTTAATAGGGAATATTTATATGTGACAATCAGTGCAATGTTAAAGAGTAAAGTAAATTGGCATACTTTAGACAGAATGAGTGTTCATTGTGCTGTTGTTTGCTTATAGGAAAATAACCTAGGGGAAAAACCTTTTTCAACAGTTCTTTGGAAAGAGGTATCAGACTCACTTAATAAAAAGGGAACAAAAGAATAAATTATCATTTATCTAAAGTGAATGGGGTTTGTTCATAAAGCAAAGTTCTCAAAATGTGGTCCCTTTCTAAAGATTAATATAGTTGTATTTTTATTTCTTAGAAGTTTGATTTTCATTTTGTTACCCTAAATGGTCTTCATTTTATTACCTCTGATTCTTATACCATCAGAGACATTTGTATTAAAAATTAACTAGTAGACTGATTTCAGGTATTCTTTAGTCCTAAAAAAACCTTGTCTTTGCAAATTGTCCCACCTACTTGAGTGAAGCTTGTCATGTATTTAATCTTTAGGGTTGGAAAAGACTTCTTAGATCATCAAGTCCAACTGTAAAACCTAACTGTGCAAAGTCCACCACTAAATCATGTTCCTAAGTGCCATATCTAAATATCTTTTAAACCACTTCTCTGCGGAGCCTCTTCCAACGCCTGGTCACCCTCTCAGTGAAAAAAAATGTTTCATAATATTTCATTTTGAATCTTCTCTGCTGCAACTGGCAGCCATTTCCTCTCATCCAGTCACTTATTACCTGGCAGAAGATTCCAATCCCCACCTGGCTACAACCTCCTTTCAGGTAATTGTAGGGAGTGATAAAGTCACTCCTGAGTCTCCTTCTTTCCAGGCTTAACAGCCTCAGCTCCCTCAATAGCTTCTCAGAGGGCTTGAGGTAGTCAAAACCATACAATGTACAGGAGGTGGCAATGCAAGAATGCAGAGTAGAGAAGAACAACTGTCTTCTCTGACCAGCCAGCTATAATGTCCTTAATGCACCCCAGGGCGCAGCTGGGCCCTTTTTTCTGCTCAGACAGCTGTTGATATGTATTCAATTTCTCAACAGTCCAATCTGCCCAGGTCTCTTTCTGCAAGGCTGTTCTCCAGCCTGCTGTCTCCCAGTTTGTACGTATGGTGGAGAATCCAGCATTTACTCTTGAATTTCATACATTTGGCGATTGCCCAGCTCTCTAGTCTATCCAGATCTCTCTGTAACACTTCTCCACCCTCAAACTCCTCCTAGTTTACTATCATCAGCAAACTTACTTGATATACATATGATTCCTTCACCAGATCATTTATGAAAAAAAATGAGCACTGGCCCTAAAACTGGGCCCTGGGGGACCCCACTGATGATGGGGTGCCAGCCTGGCATTACCCCATTTACTACAATGCTTTGAGCCCAACCCATCAGTCAAATGTTCACCCAATGTATGATGGATTTGCCTAAATGGATGCTAGACATTTTGTCAAGAAGAGAGAGACAACATTGTGAGAGACAATATATGTGAGAGACATTGATGTACATAACATTGAAACACATTATTGGCATATATGCTCTATATTTTTTAAGCTTGAGTATTTTCACTCAGAAAATTAGTGAATGATGGGAACAGATTTGGGTAGGATTACATTAAATGGTACTTGCCTATCATACAAATATCTTCCATTGAACATAATAATTTATCTTCAGCTTTAAATTATTAGATCTGGGCCTGATTTACCAAAACAATTGTGTTCTTTTGCTTTTCTTGTGTTGGGGAAACCTACTTGCAGATTTGTATAACACTATATGAGTTGATTTATGGATTTATGGATATTATAATATTAGAGTATTTCATTGAATTGTTAGATTTAGACTGGGTTGCTTTATATAAAACATGTATTTGAAATGTGCCAGTGTTAAGTTTTGATTGTTCACTCAGTAGATTTAGCATTCAAGAAAACATTTTCTCATTAGCTAGACTGATTCACTTAGGGTGTTGTAATTCCTTAGCAGAATTCTCAGCATTACATCATTATTGTTCATACATTATTATTGATTATACAATTTAGGGTCAGTATAAGACCCTTTTGTTTTAAACCTTAAAAATACATTGCCAAGCATTTCACTGTTATGATTCATATTTCTGCAATATGGTCAACTGTTCTCTATTACCTGAGTCCATCAGAACTCAATATATTTTTATCCAGGACTGGTAATGGGCTGTTCAGCCATTGCTTGAAGAAATGAAAATTTTTTAGGCCCAGAAATAGATTGTAGAATATCTGTTATGATATTCTTAAAGGCCTCCTTTGGCATCACTTTATGATAGTTAAATATATTGTAAAAAAACCCTACCTAATACAAGTAAAAGAGTTTATGTATTCCAACATGCAGCTTTAATAAGGAAAATTAAGTAGGTTCTAGGGAAAGTATTTGAAAAAGTCTACTGAATTTCTGGTTAAGTCATATTGTTACTCTATAATTTTGCAAGAATTATGTGTCATCAGTGTCCTCATATTGTGCAGAAATTTTACTCAGTCATCCAAACATTGACTGCTTAACTTTTGGAATAATATATTACTCAGTACTCAAATAGACATTAATATGTTGGCACATAAAAAAACAGTATCTTAAATGTACAAGTCACAAAATCATTTATAAAAATGTGTCCTTGTCCTCAATTTTCCCCCCTTTCTTCATAATACTTTCTTGAAGGATATCACTGTACTTTTGATGTGACTAGAGACACCACTGTACTTTCTTCCTAACAGCTGTTGAAGGGATAGCTCTAATTTGTTTCTTCCTTTCACAGCTTGGAAGGAAAGTTAAGTAATCAATAAAAGCTAAGTTAGAAATTAATCTACATATTTAAAATAAAATAGCATATTACAGCTACAGTGCTTCAATATATACGACACTAACAGACATTTTAGTTTCTTGTATGATACAGAAACTGCCACATTATAAAAGAAAGGAATTGGGAAAAACTGTGAAGTAGTATGTAAAGAAATTTAATTTCTCTCCATACATCTTATAAATGCAAAGATGTGACTTAGAAATAAATTCTGGTCACAAGGAGATCATCAATGAGCTCAGTTAAAAGATGAACTATAAGTAATCGACATTCTTTATAAAATAGATTCTAGTCAGCAATATTTGATTACAGTTTGAAGGAATTATAGGGTTTGTGAATTACCTTTAATTCATATAATATTTCAGTAATAAAATCTTTCCAACAGGAATTTCTGTATTAATTTTAGTGAATTTAAACTGAAGCCTCATTTGCAATATGAAAATCACGCTTTGCACAATATTTTGTCATTGTAATGATTCTCATAATTTCTGAAGAGTAAAATACATTATTTTGAGAATATTAGCAGCAATAATATATCAGTGTATCAGAATTATTAATGAAAGCAAATATATTATATAAGCTTCACTTTCATGAATTCTTTATTAAAATACTGTCTGATACAGAGATGTCTCCTTAAAAGAAGTATGCTTTGATTGGTTAAGAGTTTTTGATGACATCTTTTTAGCTTTATCTAAATTGTAACATATTCAAAAGACTTCAACTAAATATATCTAACCATGCCACATTCCAATGACATCACATACACATTTTCCAAAATATTCTCTACAATATTATAAGTTAAAGTACAAGAAACTTGTTAACAACATCCCAGAATCTATATAAAAAAAAAAAGTTGTGATTTCATTATAGGTGTGATCTCTATTCAGGATTTTCTGCATAGAGAGTGAAAATAGAAACACCAAAAAATGATAATTCTTTTGATAATTTAACAAAAAATATGCTGATTTTTCAAGCATCACAGGTTTCTCTTAAAATTCAGCGGAAGCATAGGTAAACTCATAATAGCATTACATGGTATGAATATTTTACAATTATTATATTAACAGCCTCTTAGGATTCAAAATTGAGGTTTTCCACTTCAGTGAGTGTATGAATCCTAATATAATATGCATACCTAACTATGTAAGATGTAAAGAGCAATTTAACACTACTACAATAGTTACTTAATCTCTTACCTTTCTTGTGTTTTGTAAACATTAGGGAAAGAACTTCAGAAATCTATATTTTAAGTAGATTTAGTGGTGTAAAAAATGAACAGGTTAATAGCAATTCTGCCTGTGATATGTTTTTTAAAGTTGCTTGTTTGACTCCCAGTAAGCTGTTCTCACAGCCTCTAAATTTTAGTATTTATATTAAAATTGAAACCAGCAAAAGCTAAATGCACATAAATTGTTATTTATAGCAGTTTCATATTCATTCTTCCACTTAATCAATGAGTGTTAAAACTGGAAGTGGCAAAGCAAGTTTGCACTTCTTTCTCCTTCAAAAACACAAACAGTAAATCATAACCACACATAATTTCTGCTGTTATATATTGTAAAGGTTATGTTTATACTATGAGCTGTGAATTAGATTAATGAGTTTTCTCAGCACCATAAACCTCCTCCACCAAAACAGGAACTAAATTGCAATAAATCACTGTTTATGTTCACATATTTATGGGACAGCAAAGATTTAGAGTTCTTCTACTTGGAAAACTGCTCCAACACAAGAGTAAAAAAAAATTACAGCTTCTGTATTGTAAGGCGGATGAACAGGGGCAAAAGCATGAACATTGTTTTCACTTCTCTATAATAATGCCAGTAATTTATTAAAAGCTACAGCAAAGCTTTATTGCCAATGCTTCAGCCAAAGTGACAACTTACCATACATAAACATTCTTAAATAACAACCTGTGATTTCTCCTTTTGTGGCACTGAATATCACAACTATTTAGTTACACATATATTTACATTATTCTTCAAATGAGTATTTTTTTTTAAGAAAGGAATATTAGTGATGGAATGGTACAAGAAAACTCTACATACGGCATACACTAAAAATTCCTTCCATGAACTTGAACAGTATTATTTACTTCTACACGTTTACATTGTTGATTTCTGATTACAGTGGTTGTGATTTCTGAATGTATTCCTCATAGGAAAGTACTGTATTTTCTGCGTTTTCTGCATTTTGTTTCATCAGTCTTTCACTCTACGTTATACTCCATCAGCTACCCATAACATTTTCTATTATCTGTACAAGAGAACAAACTTAATAAGACCTCTTTAATTTTTAAGAAGGTTTTTTCTTGATAAAAAAATACCTGGTCTTAAAAAACAAAACAAAAAAAAAAAGAAAGAAAAAGTGGTTTTTTTCAAGGAAATGTTATGCAAATATACCTACTTTCCATTGCTGTTGTAATATTTTCTATTTACAGAGAAACCCCTAAAATTACAAGAAGAATGTTTTGTAGGGCTACTACTTTTTTTCCTTCCAACAGCTTCAAAAATGGGAGCAGTGTTCTCTCCCCTTCCCAAGCATCAATGCCTTTGTGAGCAACTTAAGTCATCTCTTCAACATATTGCAGACAAGTCGTCAACACAACGAAGGAGAGGGACATTCTTATCACTCCATGCATTGTTAAACTGTGGAACTGATTTTTTATAGAATGTAGCAGATGGCAAAATCTTGTATGAAATACAAAAGTCATCAGATAAGTTCAAAAAAGAAAAACAGGCATGAATTGCAAGATTTGTTAAAGGAAGTGATATTTTGTGCTTCCTACACTACAGTTTTGTGTTCCAACACTCTTCCTGATAGCATCTATTATACGCTATCAAGGAAGTATTAGAACTGCATGGTGCTTAACTTACTTCTTATGGCTCTTAATCATTAAATGGTTCTTATTTTACATTCTTATGCAATGCAGTGTCTTCTTCACTCATCTGTAAGAACCTATCTACTGTCATCTCATCTGAGAAATGGTAAAATGGTGGCAGTTACTCAGTCTTTTATATAAGTGGAAAAGTGAATACTAGGTCTTTCCCAGAAATAAAGTTACTAATTTTAAATTTAAGTGATTGGTTAATAAAAAGTAAGGTTTTGAAGGAAAAAGTGATTAGTTTGAATTTATAAGCAGAAGGTAGCATACAAAGGCATGTAACACTGCAAAGATGGATTTATTTTTCAAAACTTTGAGAACTACTCTCTGCATAGAAACATATTATTTCAGGTTTATAGTTTCTTAGGAACAAGACATGGCTTCTAACAAAAAAACCCAATAAACCCAAACCATTAGAATATACACTTTTTAAGAGAAAATCTTAAATCTTAAATCTCGTGCCTAGTGCAATACATTTGTAATGCTCTTCTTTGTCCCTTGAACCTCCTCAGCAATTTTTTGCATCATACTTAATTATTTCAAAATATTGAAAAATGACACAGCCGATGAAGAAAGCCCTTCTAATAAAGAGTCAATTGACCTCTGCTGATTGTACGTGCCAGGATGCTCTATCCATGTTCTTCAATTGCTTATTCCTCTTCACTGATTGTAAAAGGAGCATACACTCACTTTGTCAGATATGGTTCTCACTACAGAGAAGGTAGACGTCCTGAGGAACAGTAAGTTTTTAATACAAAATAAAGAAGTGTTTCTTTTAACATGTGGAGAGCTGAAATTAATGACGTCTACTCTAGAAGCTGAATGGTATGTTATGTAGTCTTCAGTCAGTGTGAAATCAGGAAAAAAATTTTAAAAAAACCAAAAAAAACAAAGCAAAAAAGAAAAATCTCCAGTTAAATCACCAATCTCAGATGTTCTTGCTCAGATCACAAACTCAGAGTAGTGTCTAGTAAAGGTAAGTTTATGGATTCAGAAGATGTCAGTTATAAGGTTCTAGTTAGATTTGATTCCTTAGATATACTAGAGTAAGTCACTTAATTGCAATATTCAGCTATTATACTCATTGCTCTTGTTTGGAAAAAAAAAAGAAGATTACTGTTTGAACTCTGTACATCAGAAGCAGCGGGAACAGCCGAATTTTCTATTCAATAATAATGGTTCTGTTGATCTGATACAGCAGGATAATTCTAAAGGATTGACACTTTTTATCAGTTTTTAAATCGTTTTTTTCCTTGCAGATCATACAAGAATAGAATAAACTGAGTTGGAAGGGATCTGCAGGGATCATTGAGTCCAGCTCCTGGCCCTGCACAGAACAACCCAAAAAATCACACCATGTGCCTGAGACCATTGTCCAAACCCTTCTTGAACTTGGGTTGGTGAGGCCACTCCAGCTCAGAGCAGAGTGGGACAATCCCCTCCGTTGCCCAGCTGTGATGCTGTGCCTGATGGCCCCAGGACAGGGTTGGCCCTCCTGGCTGCCAGGGCACTGCTGACTTATGTTAAACTTGCCATGAACTGTCATGTTAATAAGCCATATACACATCTTGCAATGAGAGACGAGTTTATGGATCTTTGTAATGGGTAGACAGCCCTTCTTCAGCAGCGACAATTCTTGCATTTTAAATCTGCAGGATATTGACAAAACATTACCACAGTTGTCACGATTTCTATGCTACAGTTAGTGTTCCCATGCAGTGAACAATAAGCATGTTTCAAAGTCACTTTTTATCAACATAAATGACAAATTCTGGAAACATCTAGCTCCTTATGGCTTAATTAAGGTACTTCTTAGTCATCTGGGTATGCAATTACTCATCTCTGCAGTTATTCTCTAAAAGAGTTAACCACCCAGAATCTTTGAGGGTTTTAGCATATAAAGGCTTGCAAACGTATCCATCATATTAAAAGCAAAATTTCTGGAATATTTATAGACTGATCAAATTTCCAAGGCATGCTGGTTTTTTTTTTCCCCTGAAGTGAGCAATTGGTTATTGCATTCTCTGTCCACAGAAGCAGCTTTGAGTAGCCTGGGTTTTCCAATTTTTTTCAAGTTCTTAAGTGGATTACAGAGGACTGCTGACCTGATTCCTAATAGTTTGGTTAAATAAAATCTAAAATCCAGTATCACTCTATCTGTACTGGCTTGTTTTGTGAAAAAGTTTTGCTTTTTCTCCAAGTAAAATACAAATTTCATTTTTATTATAAAATGTAAGAAAAAACCAGTTTCTTCTTTGATACAGGAAACCAATAAAAATACATTAAAGATAGTAAAGGACAAATACAAAAGTTCAGATTATTGTCTAAAATTCCACTTGTTTTAGACCATCTCTTGATACATTACTTTACTTTGTTTGCTGTTAGATGCATTTAGTAAATTTATATTAGACTTGCTCCAGTATAAAAAGTCTTCATTTCACACAGTGAAAATCACATACAGAAGAATTGAAATAAGAGTCATTTAAGTTCCATAGTAACAAGAATAGTATTTTTAGAAACAGACATATAGATATGTGTAGCTAATAAATCATGTGTTGTTACAACATCAGATAGTTACACTATTTTTCCTATTTTTCTACCCTTTAAAAAGCATTAGGCTCAGAAAATATTCTTCCTCCATTTCTCATGAAGAAACAAAGAAATTTACAATTTTACAAATAGAAAACTTTCTCGTGTAATGATTTTTAATTTTGTACATATATCCCAATAGTTATCTAGAGAATGTGGTTGTTTCTTAGATAATGGAAAAACCACATACAATTCAAATGTCCAGATTGTCTCACCAGACTACTCAGGTATTACACTAAAACATAGATGTTAAGTGACATATTTTATTATGATTCATGGGCAATCACTTGTGACTTGCTGTATCTGAGTTGTAATGTAGTAAGGTACTGATGGGCAAATAGAAGGAAGCAGAGGATATATACATATATGAAACAGAAATTTCCATCTAAGTAATAGTGATCGTTCTTTATTTATCCTTTATTAGGTAGAAAAAGATAAGAAAACCATGTAAGGCATGCTTCAGAGAATTGAAATTAATTATAAAATTATTGATTTTTGACATTTTATTAGATTTATAAAAAGGAAGGTTCCTTTTCTATTTTTTCCCAATTATGTTCATAATTATTTAGTATGTGGTGAATTAGTGCTGTTAAGTCATGCATTATCTTGAACTTAATTATAATACCTGTTTCTGAAATAAGTAAAATTGTAAATAAACAGATAAGAATGTGGAACAATTGGAAATAGAATCTGCCAAAACCAGATTCAATTCGTACATTGGAGGTTTTAATTATATGAAATATCCCTTAGAAGAAACAACATGTAGCATTTACGCCACAATCTAGATGTGAATGCCAGAAGAGCAAAATAGTTTACAAATACATCATATCAAAAGGTGATCAGGACTGCCACAGTGCTGAAGTCATATTTGGCCAAGTGAGGAATTTTGTGACATTGGTACCAACAGGGGCTTTTCAGTGTAATCAACTCCTGTGCCTTTTCATTTTCTTCTAGTAAAACTTCTGGAAATAGCAACATTTAGGCCCTATGTAAAATGTCCTATGAGATCATATTTCAGCTGGCAGTTTTGCTGTCATACCAGATATAATCACCAGATGATCACTATTTTGCTATTTGGAATTACCTGAGTCATCTAACTGCTTGACAGAAAGATTTTTGACATGACTTCTGGAAACTAAAGGACTCTTCCTCAATTTTTTTTTCTATAACTAAGGCTTTATAGCTCAGTCTTTCTGAATTGCCTGTTTTGCCTTAGGTCGCTCTCTTCAGGAACTATTTCAAGGTTATTGTGTTATTTTATTTATCTTAGATTTCTTCTCAAGAAGGAATGATCAGATTGTAACAAGCATGATTAATTTACTGTAATGATTAACTTCCTATAGCCTTCTTTACTTATAATAACTATCTAGAAGATTAGACTTCTCATCTAGGCTACTTTAGAAAGCAAAGGTAAATAAACATATAAACAAAGAGACTTATCCTCCCTTAAAGTAGATGCCTAAGTTGGATAACAGATCACCTACATGGCCTATATTCCCCCCATTAATGAACTGTAGTGTAACCCAAGACAGCTGACAAGTTCTGGAAGCTCAATTCTTGTTAACCAGTAACCTTTCTGTTTCCCTGGAAGATGCAGTGAGAGTACAATGAGGAGTATAAGGTTCTTCACATTATTTAGCACAGATTTTGTTCTCCCACAGAGACAACAAATGTCATGAATAATACAGATGCTAGATTTGGCATTTCAAATATTTTGCTCTGGGTTTTTGTTAGCTGTGGGACTCATGATATTTTACATAAGCAGCTCAGGTGACACAATAGACAGAGAGTATGAAAGAATTAATCATACTACCCCTCCAGACTTAAATTACAAATGGCACTAAAGAGACAGAAAATACCTATGTGAAAGGAAAATCTTAATTGTGACCTAGTTGGTTTTATTAGAGTTAATTAGGTCAGTGGAGCTGGCCTAATTTTTTAATTAATAAATTGATTCCAAAGGAATAAGTGAAAATATTGCCAGACTTTAATAATCCCAGGAGGATAATTACATTGCAGAAATTAAAAAACAGTTTTTAACTACCCATTTTTCATTTGAATAACTTGACTCTTACATAACAGTTTTAAACTATGCTGTACTGTAACTACAGTGTAGGTGGTACTTCTTATAAAGTTTAGATAAATATAAACTAGAAAGTATGTATTTTTTTTTCTTTCCCAGATTCTCTAGTTTGTATTATTTGGGAAAAATTCCTAAGCATTTTTTTCCATTCCTTTCCTATATATTTTCCTAGAAAATACAGAAAATTTTAGCAACTTGAAGACATCAAAATTATGGGTAAATTTTCCAGAAGTTTTTTTTCTAATAGTGTCTTACATTTAGCATGGTTATTCTTTATACTCAATTTCTCTTCTGTTATTTAATTATATCCTCTTTTAAAAAATTATTCCCTAAGAGAAGGAAATTTTAATTGGTTTTGAAAATTATAAATAAATCAACAAGGTTCTTCCCTAAAAAAAAAAAAAAACCTGATGAATTGTTTTATATTCCCAAAGGAATTCTAAACTCATTTAGGTTAAGCTACCACTAAGACTAAATGTTTTTTTAATATATCACATGGTTTGGAAATTAGATGTAAAGAAACTAACATAAGGAAAGAGCATTTGATAACATGGATGAGACTGGTGATATTATACCTTATTATCAGATTAAATTGTTTTGAGGAAATTTTTAAAAATGAGAATGGCTGAATAATAAGAAATCACCTTTTATTAGTGAGAGATCTGAAACCAATTCATTTCTACTTTCACCTGGGTCATCACTCCTCAGTCTTGTAAGCTCCATTGCATGTTCTTACACAGCACGGAATATTATTATTATTATGTTGTCTTCCTGCACAGAAAAACTATACAACTATGATTCTGTGTTGCCTTATGCAGGCTCATAATCTGGGAACTCCAAATCTAGAGGCTTTTGAGCTTGATCTCTCAAATCCCATCACACAGAACTTCAAATTCTGAAATTTTATAAAGTACAAAATCTTCTGCTTAGGTACATATAAACTTATTATTTTCTGTTATTGAATGTAAGTATAGATTATATTCAATTCAATACTATTTAGAAATTTCTGTATCTCCTAGATTTGCCTTGAACCCTACCTCTGGTGAGTTAACTCTAAGACATTTTGTCTGTGATAATTTTTCAAGAGAGAGGGCAGAAGCCAGGAGTTCTAAATTTACAGATAAATTAACTTGTACTTTTCATCTTTTTTGGTACACTCAGTCTGCTAACAACTGAGGTATGTAGTACGTAAGGCATTTGTTTAAATAATTATTTTTAACAATAACGAACCAAGAATTCTAAGTATATCATGGAGTATGATACACTGCACAAAGCACTGGGCTTTGAGTCAGGAGAGACAGGCTATATCACAGGCTGGTTCTTATCATACACAGCAGGTTAAGGTCACTTTGTTATTCTGTTTCTTTGTCTTCTTGTTTATAAACTGGAACTTGTCTCTATAGGGGAGACTCATATTTACAAATTAATTTACTACATTTTTTCTAAATTGACTATGATTGTTATTGTCAGCTATTAGCATTATTGCAAACATAAGTTCTTGGACACAGATTCTCCAAGTATTAAAAATATCTATGAACACATGATTACAAAAAGACAATAACAACAAGGAAACAGATTAAGTTTAATTTTTTTGACTTTATAAAAACATAAGCTGATAATATGAGTTTAACAATATTGATGTTGATCTAAGATCTTTTGGTATCTTAATAATTTAAATTCTTCATTAATATTTCCTGAGTTCGGGAAATATTTGTATATTAATTTGGGACTCTGGTGAAGAACCAACAATAAATTCCAGGATCAGGGAATGCTCTGGTCTGAGCCCACAACTGTGTTTTCAGTTCTTCAGATTATTCTCCAAACACTGAAAAATGCCATTGATACATGCTTATTTATTTGTAGACAACAAAGTTCCTAGTTTCTTCCCACAGGGTGCATCAGCTCACACTACATTAAAATTCAGGAAACTTTTTGCAATAATCTTGATAAAAACCAGAACTTCTGCATATCTGCATGCATATACTGAACAAATCAAATTTGACTATTGAAAAAAAAACCTGAATAGAATATAATAATGATGTGTTACAGTGCTGTCATGTCAAATGCTAACAAGAGGGTTATTATGAGGCAATAATGTGCAATTTTTGATGGGGAAAAGTCTCACAAATTAGTCAAAGTTGTTCTTCCCAATCATGAACAAAACCTCCAGACACCTGCAGCAGCTGACCCAATAAGAAGGCCAGTAAGTTGTAGTACACACTGGGAAAGAGACATGCAGAGCACAAAACCAACAATCCTGTTTCTAGATAGTTTTGGGGTTAATTCGTATGGAAAAAGATTAGAAATTATGCGGAAAAAAATTAGTATT
>JBBMKD010000001.1:62847439-62876514 GCA_037834095.1 Argya squamiceps | reverse complement strand
CAATCCTGTTTCTAGATAGTTTTGGGGTTAATTCGTATGGAAAAAGATTAGAAATTATGCGGAAAAAAATTAGTATTCATAGATGTTAAATGTTGGCATTTTTTCTTCTTCTTCCTTTCTTTTATATTCCATGAATCTTTGGCAAACCAGTGAATAGGATTTTCTTTTTCAGGGTAGGGTTTTTGCCATTCACAATCAACCACTAACATCGATGTGAAGGAGTTCATAGATGTCGAGATCTGTTATGCCAGTGGTTTTAGTATGATTAGGAAATATTGGCTCCATTCAGAGATCCAGCCTGCCACTTCTGGAATATTGTAGTGCTTTCCTGACTGAAATAAAGTGAAAAAAACCCACCCTTTCCTAAAGGGGAAGGCACTTTAAAGGAACTCTAAAGTTGTGTCTGTAGGAGAACTGAAATGTGCTAATGGTAATTTCCTTTCTAGTACCACCTCAAATAGTGCACTTGTCCTTGCCGTGCTGAACAGCAAATGCCAAAATGCCACTTTTCAGTCCTTGACAAAAAAGCTCTTCCTTGAGCCAGATTGCTGAACAATGGACCTAGGAGAGCAGCAGCAATAAGAGGCTTAAAAACAACAGCGAGAAACTGAGTTTCTTCTTGTGCTGTTCTTTGACTCTTTTCATGTCTCTTTGACATGATGCACATATTTTAAAAACACACAGATAATTTCAAAATCGTGCAAAGACTCCAACCGACCGGTACCAAAGAAATCCCTCTCACCAGTAAGAATATGATCCTCCTGATAAGTAGAACAATGGTATTGCCCTCTAACCAAAATTTTAATTATCCTCAGTGATAAGACAATTTAAAACACGCACAAGTGTACACAAGAATTCTAATTGCCATACTTGTCAACAGATAATAAAAATAAATCTTTATCTTAAATACAAAAATTCAAGCAAATAAACAAATGCCCCTAAAACAATAACAATAAAACCCAAAACAAAAAGCTCTACTGCTTTTAAAGAGAAACTGCATGTCTTTATGTTAGACTTACTCTGGCATTCTTTTTGTACTTTGCAGACTAAAAAATTATTAAGGATTACTGCATTCGTGGAACAATATATACCACAAATGAAACATCAAAAGAATAGCCCTCTGTAGCAGATCACATTGTAATGCTTGCAAATACATTGCTACAGTCTAAGATTTTTGTACCTATATGTTCATTTTACAGGCAAGGTTGATAATAACTGTGCATATAATATATTTTATTTGGATTTGTAGCAAGCCTTTGATCAAGTTTTACATGACAGGCCTCAGCTTAAAACTACAAGCTTCAGATCCAGATTAAGACACAGAAAAGTAAAGAGAGCTAGCTAGAAAATAGACTAGTGATTGTATGGTGTCAAAAAAACCCATAATTTACAGTGGTTCAATGTAGGTCAGTGTTCACATCTTAAAGTGTCAACCTTTGCAGAATGTGTGAGGTAAGTAACAACACCTAACTAGCTGCCTATAAACATAGGGTGACACAGAATGAACAGAGAGAGAATGGCACAACCCACACCAGAGGGTACATCATCTTCAGGAAGCACAAACACGTGTTCTCAGGGATGATTTGAGTGGCACAGACCCACTACTACACATAGAGGCGACAGTAAATATGTTGGGCAGTCTCAGTTTTTGACTGAACACCATACTACCTCTATGAAAAGCTGTTATCTCTGTATGTGCTTAAAATACAGGCATTCCTGCTCACGATCTCATGAGCTGCATCATTCACAAGGCCACTCGTGGTGTCCTATATGCTCTGCTGATGGGTAAAGAGAGATGTAAGTATACATCACATCACTCTCTGCGAGAATATCCTTCAGTGAGTTGGATAAAATTTTTTAGTTTATGGCACAGGAAAAACATTATGTCAGTTATTTAACCCTTTAAAGTTGTTTATGATAGTTCTATAGAAGTAAAACAATTCTGAGTTTCTCACTTTTGCAAATTGTTTCAATGTAATTATTAACTTGATAAATCTAAGTGAAGAAATGTAAATAAAAGCAGGCCGATTTTAAAGAGATTTAGAATTCATTGATTTCCTTTGTCAGTACCTAGCTCTTAGGAAAAAAAAATTCTGGTCTAATATTTGTGTGCCTAAGCACTAATCAAAGAGCAACTTTAGCTTAAAAATTTGTTCTATATCTCATGTGCACTGTATACTTGAATGTTCGTAATATTTTTTATCCTACAACACTCCTGAAAACTTTCTTTCCAAAAGCAGGACTTACCTGAAATTAACTGTTACAAATAGAACAGAACAGAATAGAATAGAACAGGTAGGAAAAGACTTTTAAGATCATTGAGTTCAACCATAAACCAAACACTGAGGTCCACCACTAAACCATGTCCTTGAACAGCTCATCCACACATCCTTTATATATGTTCAGGGATGATGACTCAACCACTTACCTGGGCAGCCCATTCAACTTGCTTGACAACTCTTTCAGTGAAGAAATTTTTTCTAATACCTAATCTAAACCTTTCATGGTGAACTGAAGACCATTTCCTCTTCTCCGATTGCTTTCTACTTGAGAGAACAGACCAATCCCCACCTCATTACAACCTCCTTTCACATAGTGTTAGAGACCACTAAGTTCTCCCCAGAGTCTCTTCTTCTCTTTGCTAAACAACCCCAGATTTCTCAGCTGCTTTTCATAAGGTCCTTCATAAACTTGGTTGCCCTTCTCTGGACGTGATCCAGGGCCTCTGTGACTTTCTGTAGTGGGGAGCCCAGAACTGAAAACAAGATGCAAGGTGCAGCCTCACCAATGCCCAGTACAGGGAGACAATCTCTGCCCTGCTCCTGCTGGCCATACTATTGCTGATACAGGCCAGGATGCCATTCTTGGCTACCTGGGCACACACTGGCTCATGTTCAGCCAGCTCCATGTCTTTTTGCACTGGGCAGCTTTCCAGATACTGTGCCCCAAGCCTGTAGTGCTGTGTGGTGGTGTTGTGACCAAGGTGCAGGACTTCATAAAATTGGGATTGGTGCATCAATCCATCCCATCCACATCCCTCCATAGAGCTTCTGTATGCATACAGTCCCACAGACTTGTGCATGAACCACAAGCAGATTATTCATCTCAGTTTTTTCCTAATTCCCCTTTATGCTCTGCCCTTTCTAAAACATGTTTTCCCCAAGGTACCACCAACCTTGACTGTGGGGCTCAGTTGCAGTAGGTCATTCTGGGAGCTGGCTGGAACCACCTGTACTCCTCACAGAGGCCTCCCTGCAGCCCCTGAAAGTCAGCACCTGGGCACCTTCACCTGGTGCTCATTTATTGCTAGTGTAGAACACACAGGCATAGTAATCCAACATGATTGTGAAGCTTTATGTCGATTGTGCTCACAGACCCTTTGTACAATAAATGTGTGTAAAGATGAACTGTGCCAGTGAGATTTAGGGAAGGTTTTGAGTGCATAAAATTCTCAGATACTTCATGGAGCAGAATCTGAGGTAGCAAAAAGAGTAAATACTACCTTTCTCTTCCAAATTTTTCTTGTCAAAGTGCATTCAGCTCCTCATCCTTAACACTATAAATAGTTCTCCTTAACATCAGATGCTTATGATTTGACTATTCATTGAAGTGTGAATATTTAAACATTTTATTTTTTAATCCTACCTATTCTGCATATTTGTTCAAATAGTCATTGTTTTCATCCACATGATATCATGTCATAGTGATGTTCATTCACCAACTAATATTTCCTCTTTATATGATGAAAAATTCTATATTCTTTGCTTTTCATTCTATCAGTTTTCAACACTATTGGTTGCTTATCAATCCTTGCCTGTGAAAACTAATCATACTTAACAATTTAGTGTAGTTTTTCTTTGTTATTGTATATGTTCTTTAATTAATTAACAGCCAAAACTGCACTGTCCCTCTGCATTTCTCAAATGCCTCTGGGTAGATCTCTCTGCCTCACAATACTAGCTCTTTATGCAAGGGATATATTACAGTTTCTCAGAGAGTATATCTGTAATTCTACTGAGGTTAATTACTTTATGTATGTTTTCTTAGAAATTATTTTAGAGTATATTCATTTGGATTTCTTTTAATCATGGAGCAGATGCTTTCACCTCAGAATTTCCACATGATCAATGTCCTCAATGTTCTTAAGACTAAAGGAACAGCAATATACAGAATATGAAAATTAATTCACTGAGACCCAGAGCTAGTGCTTATGTTATTGCACACAAACCTGAGGCATTTTAATAATTTAAACATGGCTGACATTGCCCAGTCTGCTTAAAAAAAAACAAACAAAAAAACCTGCAGAATGCTTAATAGCACAGGCCACAGAATATTGTTCTATTTGTACACATACAATAATTGGAAAAATAAATTTTTCAAAAGAAAAATTCTGTGAGAATATTGTAGAGATAATTGATTAAACCTCTCCTGCTCAGTAGGATAAACTATAGTTTTTTAACAAACCCAGCAGAAATTATTAAACTTATTGGGGAAGAAAAATAATTGCAATCACTAGCCACCTGAGCTTTTTGGACAGAAAATCCTTGGGATATAATGTTAAAATTGCAAGGGTCAGAAAGAATTGGGAAGGATTAAAAGCCAAGAAAACAGAAACAAAATGGAGGGAGGAGAAGGAAAGAAGCAATTTAACCATCAGATTAAATGTAATTCTGAGAAAGAACTACAAAGATTTGGGGGCATAATGAGTGAAGAAAACACATTTCAGTAAGATATGAAATTTTGTCTTGTAATGTCATTCTTTATACTATTCATCAAGTCCATATTTTGCATGGGTTTTTGGAAACATAGATATTAGCTTAAGAAAGCGTTGCATTCTCTCAGCATGTTCTCCTCCTAACTGTACTAATCTGCAACATCTCAAAGCTTTCAATGTCTCGTGTAAAAAGGGAAAATATTAGAATTAAAAATCAAAGTTATTGCTGGTACATTATGGTTACTTTTGATCCTGCAAAGCAATCACATGACAAAGCTGTCTTGCAGCCTTCATTTTGATTTTCATTGGATCCCTTCCCCATATTTACAAATATTTAATAATAATAATAATAATAATATTTCAAAGAATTAACAAGTTAACAAGTTAACAAGTTAACATTTATTCAGGGACAGCAAAAAAAGACATCTCAAGTATAGACACATATAATCAGCGGAATGCTTTTTAATCCCAATCTGTAGAAAGTGAGGGACAACTAAACCTTCAAATCAAGGCACAAGAAGCTTTCAGAGATTTGTCCATCAATCTAAGCCTCTGAACAATATCACTATGTCTTGCTGTCAATCTTGAAACCAGCTGGGGGCTTCTTGAGTTATGGCAAGCTCTGCATCATCTCCTCTGAATCCCTAGGAAAAACATTTCTTTCCCTCACCTCAAGGAGAAGTAATGCACCTGTTCCCCGCTTTTCTGAGACATCTATTGTTTAGAACTGCACTCTTACCTCAGGAGGTGCCACTTGTCTCTTTTTTGGCATCTGCCACCCTGTCCCTAGCTGCAGGTGCCTCACCCTGGTGGGCAGGTGCCTAAGTGGACTGGGAGCAGGCAGAAAGCACCAGATTCTCCAAACATTTCCATGTGATTCAGAGTGCAGGAACATTACTTTCTGTGGGCTTGATCCATGCTTTTTGAAGAAACAGTACATGAACAAATCAGATATGCTCAGTTACAACCACATAATTACCTATTTTCATGGATATATTTCTAGAAATAATGCATGAAATTGAAGATACGTGAAAAGCTTCAAAGAAAAAGTTCTGTCCATTTACTTCAGGAGATGTGGTTAGGCCACTGTAATCAAGGTACTTTGTGCTGACAAACCAGAGTTCATTAACAGTACATGACATTGAATCTTCCTTTTTTATACTTTCCCAATTTCCCTTTACACAAATTATAGAATTTTGAGGCTAATGATGGATATAGCACAGCACAATCATTATTCACTGAAGTCTGTTTCAGCAAAGAGGCTCCTACATGAAAACCCACAGAGAGTCATGGATGATGGGAAAAAATATAGAGGAGAAGCTATTTTGTTTTCCATATTCAGCCTAATTACCGGTATATAATGAGGTGGCAGACTCACTGAGCACCAAGTGTACCTGCAGAGAACAGAGTCCATTTTCAAAATTTGTCTCAGTTTAGTAAAATTTATGAAGCTGAGAGCAAGATGACAGTAGTAATAGCTTTCAGAAGAGAAGCACAAGTCTAGATTTTTTTCCTTTAAAGACATAATTATGGTAACAAATATTTGGAAAATAAAGTATCCCAGCCTGAATATTTTTAAGTACATATTTGATAATTATTTAAAACAAACAAACCAACCAAAATAAAACAACAAAATACTTGTTTTTTGGTTACACATTTCTCTTATGTATTTGTTACATTCAGGTTATGGAATACTTGAATTCCCACCAATAACAGAAAAAGCCTTGTTATGGGCAAAAAAATTCGTTCTATATGCAAAGCTGAGAATTAATTGTCAGTCTCATTAAAAACTCTTAACAGTGTAATCAAAGAACTGTTACTCCAATTGCTTTGACTTCAACATTTCCAGGTCAAATTAGATGCAGATACAATAATGTATTCACAAACTTTATAGAATCTACTCCTCCTTTGGTGCTATGCTCAGCCTTCTACTTCTCTGCATCCTGTTGTCAGTGGCATCAGTTTTGGGGCGTTTTAGGTATTAAATCATCAGTATATCAATGATGAAGGATGTATGGTGATAGGTATTAATGCTTTCTTCCTCCTCACTCTAGGATTCACCTAGGTTCTTTTTTTTATACATATATCATCACATTCCACATCTTCCTTTTACCTGTAAGTGCACCATACCTCTGAATTTACTGTATATGCTGTGATTTATATGTAATGTATACTCACTCTTTTTTTTTGTCACCCCTGTAACTGTTTTCGTTCCCCATCTCCCAAGCCAGTGTTCCTTTGTGGACCAGTAGCTGAATGTTAGTGAATGGTTTAGACATGGTGGAGTCTGCTGTCACCTGATACCTGCATTTTCCAGACCCCTGTGATCACCCTGTGTCCCCATTTTTACTCCTGTTCTCGGTTTGCAGCCTGTCACAGGCAATAGCAACAATGTTCTTACTGGGTTACAACGCTACAGATTTGTGATACAGGAATTTCTGATCCAATTTCACATTGAGCAAAAATGTACTGTCTCACAGAAATAATAGAGTACTCTGCCTAAAAGAGAAATATGGAACTGTTTTGACAGTGATTAAATAATATATTGACACTTCCAATTTCAACTTCTTTTTTTTCTCTAGTTGACTCTGATAGTCCAATATTTTTTAACGGAAATTTTAGCCTGTTAATAGAAAATTAAAAGAACTTTTGCCAATGATATCCATAGATTGTCAAATAAACCTTCCAAAACTGAATGCTAAATTCTATTTCCTCATAATAATATTTTTTGTTATTTTAGTTCCTCAAAAGTGTAAAAATACTATGATAAATGGATTTACTTAAAGTTTCTAAGATCTATTACCATTGTTATGAATCCTTTTTCTTTCCTAGACTTATTATCACATTTATTGTCCATGTTTAAATAAGTGAGAATTTTAAAATACAAATTTTATTTATAGAACCTCAAAATCAGCAGTTGAACAGCAAATATGGTATGTTTTATTCAATACTTTTGTTTTATATGATCTTTATGTCAGTGTCCTTTTATTAAACATGATTACTCTTCAAAACACAAATGTACTTTAGTCCAAATATGATGATGACAACTGAATTAATTAAAGTGGTCACACTCCCTGCTGTGGTTAGACAATGACTTTGAGCACCAGAGAGGCACTGTAGAATGATACTTGTGTAAACTGAAGTTAATTTAAAAAGTTTCAAGATAAAACAAAATAATCCTTCATATTTTCTCAGTCACCTATAACATTACTTCAACAGCTCTACACTATGCTTTCAAAAATGGATGCATTTTCAGAGGTTGGTTTTTTTGATCATTTTGCCACGGTGATAAAGAAAATCTTCAAGATTACAATCATTGGTTCAGAATATTAGAGAGACTCCAAAATAAGAAAGTCAATGCTTATTAAGCAAAGATCTGACAGAAAAGAGAGGAAAATCAAGAAAATAAAGATAAGGGAAACAACAGGAGGTTGTTTGTTGAGCCTAGTGACCTTATTTGCTTCTCTTAATATGCTAAAATTGTGCCAATCACAGAAAAATAGGGGAAAAAAGTGCTTTAAAATTCAATTTTTCAGCACAGTGGTTGGATATTATTGGATTTTGTTTCCTGCATATATTCTCAACACTTTTACTTTTTTCCCTCAGGGTAACACTTTAAAATGCAACTTGTTGTAAGCTAAAATGGAAAAACCTCACCTGATTATACATGGGTAAGTTATTGTTACTGACATGTATGCAAACTGCTAACTAGTGCTGTGTGCCCTTCATTCACCCTGCGTTATTTCCTTGACAAGAAGCACCAAAATTACTAGGCAAGAGTGAAATACAGCCTTGAACTAGTCTCAGAGCTTATTAAATATTTAGTAAGTAATAAGAATCCATCAAAGAATGGACTTTCCCTTACCCGTGACAGCTGGAGGCAAGAATTGTTTTACAACTTGGCCTGAAAAGTGATTCTCTGTGAAAATGACATGAGCATAAGAAACAGGAAAGAGGAAAAACACTATTGTTAGCATTTAAATATGGAGTAGTCTGTGAATCACTGACTTATTTGCTTTTATTATTATGGGGCCCCAGGAACTAGGAACTATAACTGCAGACAGTTTTGTGCATTTACCTACGTGTACAAGTTGTACAGTATGAGTTGAGTAACATGGAAGGCTTTGATCCAGTTTCAGGTGGAATTTAATTTTTTCTGCTTCTGCTACCAACTACTTAGATCCCATAACAGCTGAAGTGTTTTAGTACTGTTACTTTGAATGTAATTAAGAAGGAAAATGTAGCTCTGCTAATTTTGATGAAACACGCATACATACATACATTCAGCATTGCTTGTAACTATTCTTCTCCTGAATAAGAAATGTCTTCCTTATATCTGTTCTGAATCTGCCCTCTATTAGTTTAAAAACGCTATCCCATGTACTATTGCAGCAGGCCTCATTAAAAAGCCCATTCCCAAAGAAACCTGTATTTTGGTGAATATGTTAAACTTGATTTCTTTCCCATAATTTCCTCTATTGTATAAATCTATATTATCAATTTTAACAGATACTTATCATTTTGTAGAATTGAAAACTGTTCCTTTAAATATTTTTGTTTGGATGGAGCATAATTTGAAGAAGAAATGAGAGTTTCTAATAAATTACCCACTTCAAAGTGGGCAGAAGTAGAAAAACGAGAGGCTAAAAACTCTCGTTTTTAGCTGGTGCTGAAAAATCCATGAAAGTGGAGAAGATATCCAGGTGAATTAGTGCTTCACCCCAGATCTCTGAGCAACAAGCACCAGTGCAGGACACAAAGGAAAAAAATTATGTCTTAGCACCACAGGCCCCATTGCATTTGTTGCCTTTTTTCATTTTTCTCATTAAATTACATAAGGGCTTCTTTAATAAGCAAGAAATTTTAGAACTCCTGCATTCTCCATATAATTAAGCACGTGGGAGACAGGGTTTCAAACTGTGAAATAAAAACAGTACAACAAAATTTTTCAATGTCATAACTCTTGAGAGATGAAAGAAAGAATTTATCTCTGAAAAGTTATAAAAATTGATCAATAGAAAAAGGGTCTGAGAGATTCTTGAATTAAAATTAGCCCTTAACAAAGCACCTAGAAATTATTCAGGCAGAATTATATTATAATCAATAGCTCATAACTGTACAGAAAGTACAGAAATACTCTGACTGAAAATCCTAATGTAATACAAGAAAAACCACTGAATATCAACTGAATGTGGAGTTCAGAGCTCAGGAATATCAACAGTGTATCAATTTTTTTCCAAATGCATACAGGTTAAGAAAATTTGCATTAAAAATAGTAAAAATTAAAACAGTCAATTGTATCTGTTTTCAGGCAGCTACAGTGAGCCCTCTGAAGATAAAAGAACAACTGCAGCACCCCTAGCACAGGAGAATTTTTTGTTGAAGCAGTGGAAAATTGAATATAAGTGAACTATCATACTAAGGCAACTGTAACATTTTCTTTTTTAAAATGAAACAAAGGAAGACTACTGTTATAGCTGAAGCAAAATTAACAATAAAATATAAGTCATGAAAAGTAAAATGTAAAAATTCCCAACTTCCAATAGTGTTCTTACTACCACTAAATTTATTTGTGAAGAAGATAAAAATTAGAAAAGCTTTTATAAGCTTAGGAAAAAAAAAAAAAGGAAAAAAAATGTTGTTGGGCTAGAAATGCATCTAGCCAGATAAAACTCATTCTTGATTTTCATATTTGGGACTATAAAGCTCATATTTTCAAGAAACGTATTCAAGAATCATGTTCCTTTCTGAAGGAACATTGGGTCCAAAGAAGTATCAGAGTTACAAAGGCAATCCTAATGATCTGTTTCATGAGGCTGGTGGAGACAGAGACTGAGAGAACACAAATATCAAAGTTTACATCTGATCTAATTTTCTCCAGCTGCTAGGCACTCCACGATTAAAACAAAAATTTCATACTGCTTCTGGAATCCAGAACCCAGGACAGACCTCTGTTCAGAACTAATCAGAATTCAGAAGACAAAATGCAGAAACAAATCATATCCACTGATATGAGTATTCAACTAAGGAGTTCACTTTCTCTGCCTACTTACTTTTGTTAACTTTCTTAATTAGTTAGCAGACAAAATAGTTTCTAGTATTTTAAGTGGACTAGAGTGATTTGTCTTTTCTAAAATGTATTAGAGAGATGCCAAAACAATCATTAGCTGGAAGAAATGGGGAGGTATCAGTAACTTGCAGCAAGGGATAGAGTGGCCCTTTTTTGCCTTCACAGAGAAAGAAATGTTTGTGAACCTTTGCCTTGGGGAAGCGCCAGGAACAGAGTGCCAGCTACACATGCACCCAAACCTTTGCCAAGAGCCCTGAGAGTTCAGTAAATATAGGTCACTTACCTATGGCTCCCACTGGACTTCAGTGCACCCTGAGCCCTTCACACCATGTGATTTTCACTGGGTTAACCACACACACAACAAAGTACATGAGCAGTGTGTTGTGGTTTTAGTGTCTTCCAACTATATAGTGTCTAGTAACTTTATAGATAACTTTCCAGTGAAATAACGAATACTTCCTGTCTTTGGCAGAGTTTTCCAGAAGTCTCTGTGGTATTACTAACAAAGGAAGAGAGATTCAATGATCTGATGAACTTTTGCACCTTTCAATTTGAAAAAAAGTGAATTTAGATGTCTCCAAGGGTAAAAAGGCTTGAGCAGCTCCAGGTATTGATGGTTAGAGTGCATACCAGGGATAAGCTCATCTTGTCTTACATGACCTAGATTGTTCTCAGACAGACATTGCCCAAAATTGGTATCAGTGTGATTGATAAGTAGCTTAGCAAGGTCCTAAGAGACAGAAGGAAATAAAGAATTCCTCAACAATGATTAGACTTTCATCTTAAAAAAAGTTTAACTGTCAATCTTTACAAGATTTTACAAAAAAAAAAAATATTGTGCTCTATCATGGATTATGCCTCATACTAGTTTTCATTCTGCTAAAAGAAAATATTCTGTATAAGTGTTACTGCTGTGTTAAAAAATATTGAACATTTTCTGTGAAGGGTCTTAATTATGTATTTCTTAGTAAAGCAGTGAATTTAGTATGGTGTCTGCTGTTTACCTACTCAGCAGTGAAGAGTAAGAAAAACCGAAACTAGTAATGAGTGCAAGATATTTAAGAGTGTCTCAGTGGGGTAAAGAAATGTTCTCTCAGTCATTCTATCTGAAAGCCAAAACTGACTCATCAAGCATGAATTATATCTAAGTCAGGGAGACTGAGACCTAGATCATTGCTAAAATCTAGACACAAGACTTCTACTGATTCTAATAGTTACATACTTGAGTGCTTCTTGGGTTTTGGCCTGCTCAACATACCCATAACTACATAAAAAATCATGTTGACACCTGGATGTTTCACATACCAAACTTGTATCCTACACAGTGAGCCTGGCCTCAAAATTAATTTTATGTCATTGAAAGCTAAATTAACCATTTATCTTTACACCAGTTTCTGCTGGAGAAACCAAGATGTGAGACAGATTGCAACATAACTATTAATTGCAGCCTTCATTCCATCATGGCACCATTACGTACGGGTGACTATCTCACTGCAAAAAAGAGGAGACCATGATAAAGTTGAACAGGCATTTTTCATGGTTCTCCTCTGGTGAAGGTGTCAGCAGACAGGTGACAACATAAAGCTATATCCACATGACTTTGTCAATATGATTTAAGCGGAGAAAAAAAAATTTGATTTTAAGCTCCTATTCCCTACACCAAATTTAGTAAAAATGTGCCAGAAGAGATATTACATTTCATACAAAGCATGGATTACACTGCATCAAAAAAGATTCCCTTAAACTGAACATTATACTTATGTGTTTCTGCAAATATAAATGTAAGCAGTAAGAAAGGCAGCACTATCCTCTTCAGTGCTATTTTTACCTCCCAAAACAGCATCTTTCTATGCCAAGAATGAAGATGTTGCTTGTTTGTTGTTTTCTCCTTGTTTTAACTATGTACCAAGGACAATCTTTGTTAGAGAAGCAGGTGTGGTGTAAAGAATAACTAATGATTTCAGGAAGAAGGATTCATTGTGTACTTTCTTATTCAGTCTTTCAGGACCTGATCCAAGTCTCATTGAAGTCAGCTTGATTCTCTGCTCTGATTATTCAATACAGAATCATCAGAGACAAAGTAAACAAGACATGTCCTAATAAGTTCCATAGGAGCTACAATCCTGCCTAAGGAAATCAATATTACTTCCATATCTGGTTGTATATCACTGTACCCATTGTGCAATGAGTACTTTTACCCTCCGGATTTAGACACTGAGAGCACTTTACTTCATCTAGTCATCAGTGCACCAGTTCTCAAACTCCCTGTGTTCTGAGAAATCCCAAATGCAGCTGAACTTCTCAGCCTGCAGTCTTCTAGTATCTTCTGAATCCTCTAGTGTCTGAGTTTCTATCAGAGTTTCACGTCTCACAGAAAATGCAGAGCTTCAGCTGATTCAGAAACATAAACCCTAGATAGCCACCAGTATTCAATTCCATGGGCTGTGGCCCACTTAGGTTTAGTACTTCACATTCCCTATTTGTGCTGTGCCTGACAGTATAACTTAAACCAGTAAATAAACGTGGTGAGTCAACCCTCTCTGGCAACCAAGCCTCCACTCTGTCATTCATTCAACCTCCCCTAAGTGGCATGGGGAGAGGATCAGTAGGACAAAAATGAGAAAAACTAATGGGTCCAGAAAAATGGCCACTTTTTCTGGCCAAAAAGAAAAAAGGGAAGGGAAAGGGAAAGGGAAAGGGAAGGGAAGTTTTAGTCATTACTGCTATCTGCAGAAGTTTTATGTCTGTTGTTCTAAGAATATGATCATGGATGATGTGTGTTGATGTTCAGATTACACATTTTGTGGAAGAAATGTTGGGTTTTAATAGACGAAATAAGGGTATATTCCTATAAAGAAGTAACTGACTGAGAATAGCTGTTCGTATTTTTTTTTCTCTCCCTTTGAGCATATGTGAACGATCCAGCAACAGCCTAACTTAATTCTTGTATAGGTAATTACCTCCTAAATAAGTTAATCAGCCTTTTTACCTTCTAAAAGGATGCATGAGTAAAAGGCAATTTTTGACACTAACACCTTGACATGAGGAATAATGTAAAGTGACTGATGGAACAACATAAATAGCAATAAGCCACTAAGAAGATTCCCTCTCCAGTTCTTGCAAATGTGATTTCAGATCAACTGCAGTTTCATTTCTTCAGCTACACTTTTTTTGGCAGTACAAAACTTCTGAAGTACAATTTCTACATCTTTGACAGCTAGTGATGCTATATGCTGCTGTCTTTTGCTGCTAATTATCCGGCACAATTTTCTTGGAATTTTTGTGACTACTTAAAACTTCTTATAGAATTACTGTTTCCAGCTGTATTTCTGGGTTTTTTTGGCATTGCATAGCTGTTTAAAAAAATAAATAAATCACTACATTTGCATACAGTAAACTTTACAGGTGATTATCTGAAAGTCCGTGGTCCTATCACAAAAGAGCTGATTGCTGCTGTGCTTTACCTTGACTGTGTGTGCACTTGACTCTGAGGGCCACCATGAAGCTGCAGCTGGCACAGCTGGCAGCAGCATACCTGCTAAGCAGAGCAGGTTAATGAGGATATCTCACACCAGCACACTCCTCTTTATGGCAGATAATATAGTTCTTCAGCAGAGGAAAAGTCCTTGTCCCCATCTGCAAAGTCCAAACTCTGCATGGGTCTGCCACAAGCCTGCTCACTGCTTGCCCTGAAATGACAGCAGCAGTTAGCAAACAGCATTACATAGTGAAACTCTGTACTTATTTTTTAATATTTTTATTTGCCTTCCAAATACTCCTTTTCAAACTTTTGTATGCTTCTTTATAGAATTCTAAAATGCAGGCATAGTAACCAAAGCTAAAACTGTGTGTCTCTTGCTATTGTGCATGTACAGTATATGTATATGCACAATAATATGTAAAAACATGTACAAAATATTATTAATATTCTCCTTAGGTAGCATATACATCTGGTCACCATGGATTATGAAAAGAGTCCGTCAATATTTGCTCACCTTCAAGTAAAGAAAGGTAGAATGGTTAAAAATTAATTTCCAGCAGACTTTTTCATGTCAGTTGTTGGTCAGCTCTCAAGAGACATACACTGGCAAAGTCATACCATCTAAAGTGTCATATTGGAGAAAGTGTGTTCTTCTAAAGACTCTGTATATTCTCTATAGATATATTTTACAAGCAAACACTTTATTAAATATGTATTGAATAAAATGTGAAGAGATTTTTTATTTTCTAGCAAACAACTACATATTAGTATTTAGTCTCTTAAGAAAATATACTATGGATCTCTAAGAATGTGTTTAACAAGTGAGATTGTATGACAAAAAACCCCCAAAAAACAACAACAAAACTTTTCCAATTCTTTTTTCACATTAGGACACCCTAGGTATTAGCTGTTTGCATAGGCCATGTGTACGTACCTTATTGGATACAATGATTTTTTATCATTAGTCTTGCATTTAGACTCTTATTAACTAACAAACACTGCTCATATTGAACTGAGACTTAACTAGCAGAACAACTCATAAACAACTCATGTTTATGGAAAATGAGACAACTTTACTACTTTTGTATTATGACTTGCAACTATAGTGAAAGGGTAAATATAATGATTACATAAATGAGAGTACCCAATATTTCCTTTTACGTGATTCGCCCTAATTAAACAGGCTTTCAGTGTTAATTGCCCAGTATTTCACTTTCGGATTGATTAGGACACTGTTTTCTTGAACACTCTGGAATTTTGCCCGTATCAGCTTCAGTTCTTTGTCTTTCTTTTATACTTAGAATAAGAAAGCTCTGAAGCCCTCTTACTGACAGAAGTCAAAGCTTCATAACATTCAGACTGCTTTATTTCCCTGCAGATACTCTGCACAGAAGAGGGGGAAAGTAACAGATTTTGAAAATTCTTAACATAAACTAGCTGGCCATTATTGAGTTTAGAACGTCAGTCACTAAAGTGATACTCTGAAATAACTTTGATGCTATTCAACTTCTTAAATTGTTTAAAATTTATGTAAGTGCCATAAATCTGGTGACTGGTTATTTAATAAGTTAAATATTTATTTGAAAGTAATACTTTTCTTTCCATATATCTTTGAGATCTAACTGAACTTATTTGAAAAAAAAAAAAAAGAAAAAAAATATATAAGGCTTTTACCCCACAAAATATTTTCAGGTTTAGTATTAAAGAAGCAGCTAGAAATTGGATGACTTGTAAATAACTACTCCAAACTTTCATAAAAAAAGAAAACATCTCATGTATCTTTGAGTTCATGGAGCTCTGTGTTGCCTCGGACATTCTCCCTAACATTTAAAAGTAGCTAATAGCTTGGTATAACATTTCAAGATATTTGTTGTATTGATGAAAATATTGTTCTTGTATCTTTACTATTCATAAAGGTATTTTGAATCACTGGGAAAACATCACTGTGGCTGGAATGTAGTTGTTACTACATTTGAATTTAGTAAATTTTAAGACCTTGGATGCAGATTTCTGAAGCTACTACGTTGACCAGTTATTTTAATTACTTCATCATTTCAGTTCAACTAACTGAATAGCGAGTCAGAAAAATAAAATCTAAGTTATGTTTCAACCAAAGTTTTCACATTTTTATTATATGGCACAGAACTGTCATTTCCTGCCAAAGCTCTTTACAAGTAGATCAGGCTTATTCATTTATTGAAACAGCATCAATATCTGCCTTAAGTGAGGGACTTGGGAGAAGCCCACTGAACTAATGCCTCCTTGCACAAACCCAGACGAGGTCAATAATTTTTTAATTCCTCAGTTCTTCATTCTCCTCTTTCTCATTTTCTTGATTACATCTGAGGAGACTCAGGCACACAGAGGGCACAAAGTAGCTTTGATCAGGCCCAGCTAGAGAGTTTGGAATAAAACTGTAGGGCTTGCACTGGATGTCAATTCCCTCAGCATAATATAGTGAAAAACAAAGCAGAGAAAAATACTCGAAAGACAGTGATTCCTATATCATCAGAAATATCAAATTATGAATGAAAATCTGCCACCATTTTAAGAAAACCCAAAGACTTCCATTCAAGTTAAGTATTTGTAGAAATGTTTTTCCAAACTAGTAATGAACTGTGATCCTGAAGTCTTTAGTAACATCAAGTTTTATTTGTAACTCAAGTTTTCTCACCTCCCTGTAAGACAGTCAAAAAGGTTTGTTCATACCCAAAAAAGGGACTTTTAAAAGGTGTCCATGCTACAGTTAATTGAAGCTAAAAATAAGTATCTTTTATTTCTTTTGTAAAAATGGGTTCTTCTTGCTCTACTCTTTTTGAAAAAAAAAAAAAAAAAGAAAATTAAAATGAGTAATTAACAATGCCTTTTCCCTTATCCCATTATAGAAAAGCTTTTATTTCCCTAAAGAGGAGAACATAAGCTGCTTTAAACAAACCAGAACATAGATTTGGCTTGTAAGCAATGCACAATTACATCCGGAGCTAGTTCTGCTTATATTTATTCTTTAAATGTGTGATGCAAGTTAAGAAAGCAAAAAAATTTTCAAGTCCTCCACCCAGGGTTGCAAGGAAATAATAATAAAGCTGCAGGTCAGGTGCTTCAAGATACTGCTTTATAGTGCCTGATACAAAAATGTACATGAACACAGAAGCTCAGTGCTTTGAAAGCCAAGGTCAGGACAAGGTATGCAGCTTTAAACAGAATTTTCAGAGAGTTTGAGTTGTCAAATAGTGATTGTCAGAGAGAGAAAATGAAAATCCAAACCTCACGTTCCATCATCTTACTGCATTCAGTAGGTGCACATGAAATATCTGGGCCCTTTTCAGCTTTAACCGTACTTCAGGGTCCTTCCACCCACCCAAGTGACAAGACTGCTGCTCTGCTTACTCTGCTGATGACAGAAAATATTCCCCTGGTTATGGAAGTGCCTGTAAGCAAATGGTGCTAAGGAAAAATTTGGGCCGTACAGAAATCAATAACAGAGCTTTTCATCGACTATAATGAATCTGGATTTCATGTTGCAAACCAGATTCTTTCACTTCAGCTTATTGCAGTTCTTTTCATCAGCATTTAGGAACTGAAAAGATTTATCCAATGACACATTTTATTTTTAACTGACTTATGATGGAAAATGCTTTAATAAAAAGCCCATGTATGGCAAAAAAAAGAAAAAAAAGAAATTTGGGAACTTATTTATGAGATTAAAATCTGTGTGTCTACTATTCGTAGACTGTCTTACTAGAAAAGCAGTTAGAACTTTTCTAAATGTATTAATATATGTTTAATAAATTTCAAATCACAATGAGGACATGAAGCTACAAATATTCTCTTGTTCTTTCATGCCTTGAGCGTCTGGAAGGGAAATAAAATAAATGGATGAAATTACAACCACCACTGAAGTATATCTCTTCTCTTTATTTAGCGTCCTGAAGTGAATAATGCTCAGCATCCCAAACTACTTCATTCTTTAGAATAAAAGTGACAAATTCTCACATTTATTGTTTAATTGATGGTGAGAGAAATAAAAAAGTATTCTGTTTATTTAAATGCATTTTAACTAATTCATCTGATCTGTTTCACAGTAGAATAGTACTGGAAACAGCAGAACAGTACTGGAAAACTAGTATTTAGGACTGTTTAGAAACTGATTTCCTTTCTTCCTTCCTTGCTTGCTTCATTCCTTCCTCAACATAATCTAATATTTCACTGAAGACAAAGGAGGCAAATCTGAACTGAAATAGAAACACAAATTCTTGAAATTAACAGTCAAAACGCTGCAGACTATAAAAACAGTATTTCAAGTACTTTGATCTGTTTTAAAATGTTATTTCTTGCATTTATTAAAGCATATACCAGTAAATACTTGTAAGTATATAAATTTATATTAACATACTACCTACTCTTAAGTCACTGGTTTTACAGATTTATTACTAGTGATTAAGCATTATGAAATATTTTATATTCATAATGCATTTAAACTTAAGGCCATCCAATTTAAAATATTTAGGCCAGATTTATTTGAAAAATATTAAATAGGATATTGCAAGGAACTAGTCTTGATTCAGGGCCTGACCCAAGACTAGGATATTTCCAGCAACTCAGTGGAGGGTGCCATCATACAGTGGGATGTCTTCTCAAATGGTTCTGTCAGATCAAACCTAGATACTTGGTTTGAGTTGGCTACTCCAGACGCTCTTTGTAGTCAACAGAAAAAAAACCCAAAGACTTTAGACTGTGATTCATGTGAGCCCAGATAATGTGATTTCTGCCTAAGGACTCAAACGCTAAGTTTCTTTGCCTATAGTCTGCTGATATTTCAGGTGCAGACATGCAGACGTTAAAGATGAACTCTCCTGGGTCAGAGGAATCATAGCTCAATACATCTTCCTTTATTCAAGATATCAAAATAAGCACTGTTGTACCAAAGCCATAGGCCTTCATTACCTCATTAGAAAGGGCAGTGACCTTCACACTCATGTGACCTTCACAAACATGTGTGAAGTGATGAAGCAGTGCAGCACAGTAGGAAATACCTTGCCTTGAATATCACGAAGCTCTGAAGACAGATGGATTTCTATTTTCTAAAACATCAAGGTGAGGATAAACTCCCAGATTTTTAGAGCTGGCTACAGACACACTGTAGTGGTTTGAAAGCAAAATGAGTGAGAGGTTCCAAGTCAGAAATACAATTTAATAAAAAGAAAGGAAAAAAAAAAAGTAAAATAAAACAAAATAAATGCAATAATACAAAAGACCACTGACAGAGTCAGAATACAACCTGAGCAGGGTGATGGAAGCAGTCCAGATGAGGTGGTCTTCCTGAAGCAGTAATGCCATAGAAAGGTCTGGTAGCTCTGGTCCTCTGGGAATCCAGTGGGCAAGAGCTGCTTGTACTGTCCCAAATCCCAGATTCTATCCAGGTGAGAATGCTTGGCTCCTCCCCCTGGGCGGAGCATCTCACAAGGGGATGATGAGTCATACAGGGGGTCCTTGATGGCTCATTAAAGAGAGATAGTAAAGTGGCTCATTTGCTGGGAAATGCTTTCTCTGGCTAGCTGATCCCCAAGCCAGTTTATAGCAGTTTGTGAGTTTCCCAGGTAGCTCGCTGGAGTGTGGACTCAAGGTTTGGAAGAATGAAGCGTGCCCTCTCTCTTGGGTTATCAAGGATGTTTATTGAGGTACAGTTCCATGTGGCCAGGAGCCTTGCCAAAGGTCCCGTGTCCACACGTGGAGGTAAGGTGGAGAGAGAGAGAGAGAGAGGGTGTGTGTCCCTTTTTCCCAGCTCGGGGGCTGGGCGGGGAAACACTGACCCAATGGGGAAGGGAAAGGGTGGGGTTACATTAGGATAAACCAAGTACATCAGGGGTAAGAATAGAAAGGGGGGAAGCGTCATACCAAATACATACAGACAACAAAACACAAATACAAAAAACCTGAAATTCGCACTGCTACATACATGTAGCATCTCATGCTCATTGCCTGCAGTGCAAGCAAATAATTTGATCCTCGACTGATGGAAACTCTTGTGTTACCTTTTGACTTTTGATGATTGCAGTCCATACCTGCTCTTCACCATACACTTTTAAACTTTTTTTTTTACTTTTTTACTTTGTGCTTTTTCTTTTTACTTGTTCTCTTATTTTCATATATTTTTTCTAAACCTAGGTTATATTCTGTATTATTTTCATTCAGGGAAATAATTGGAAGTTCTCAGAGTAAAACACCCTACAAAAAAATTCTTAAAAGAGATAAGAAGAATGTCAAGCAATAATATTAAAAACAAACAAACAAAACAAAACAAAAAAATGCACCTCAAAAGGACAAAACCCACCCAAAAAACAAAGCAAAAACCCAAAAGCAGAAGATAATTTCACTCACATTTTCTTTTGTGCCACAGAAGCTGATTAAAGTGTTGAAAAGAAAAATTTTAAGGAAAAACATATTAAAAAAACTTAATAAATTTCTGTTTCCAGCAGTATAATTGTAACACTTTTCCTAAATTTTGCATTTCAACCATTTCAGAGGTTGCTATAGTAATGAACTGGGGTTTTATTTAACTGGGACTGATATAGAGGTATGATCTACCTTAGGTGGTTCATATTACCACAGCCTTATGGCTACAGTAATTCATGTATTATTTTTGTTAAACACCGTAACACAAGATTGGCTAAGGACTAAAAATATTTTTATATTTAATAGTAGTAAAGCTTTGTGGTTTGAATCTTACTATAAGTGAGGTTTTGGTTACATATTTAGGATGGAGGAAGTGGTGTTTAGAGTCTTATAATATTTCACATTTCTGGATTACAGCACAGTGTTAATAAGAAACATGTATTTGAAACTGATGCTGCACTTTAGCAGCAGTTTAGCTGTTGAAGGAAAAATGTATTACGTGGATGTGGCCATTCAAAATGGCACTTGTAGAACACTTCAAAAGGAAAAGGTAGAAGAGGATTTATATGTCACTGGATGTATCCTTATCCTCTTTTATCAGCCCCACCCAGAACTGAGCCTATAGATGTTTTCTTGTTATAGCGAAAATTTTCTATTTTTTTTTCCTACCGAGTATCATAAATACTGTATGTATAACACTTTTATACTTAATTACAAATCAGCCTGATTGTGGAAGCAAGCTCTAATCTCTACCTTTAATTGAAGTTAAATGAAACTATACACAGCAGCAACCAGACAGCTTCATTTGCCTAATGCACAGAATAAACAACCACAGAATCACATCATAATTCAGGTCTTATTTCTCAGAAGCTGTTTGACTAAGTAGAAATAACAATAATAATAATAATAGCATATATTTCTTGATGTGTTTATGGGGTATAAATCAAATTATTTTTGGTATTTCAATGAAATAGTTGCAGAATTACCAATTAAATAGTTGCAGAAATAATAGGTTTATTTAAGAATTCAGAGAAGTTCACTCACATATAACTGTCTTAAGTATGTATGTAATGACAAAGATCCCTTTGGGGAGAAAAAAAATCACAGAAAAGTATTATTCAACTGCCATTTTCACTTTGGGAAGAAATCTTGTTGAAAGATTGATGTGTTGAAAATAATGTCAGTTGTGGAAAAAGTCAGGAACTCTGAGCTGAAGAATCATCATCAGAAGGTCTTGGTATACCAGTGAGTCTTTTTAGAATACACATATCATTAATTCAGAAAAAGAGAAAATGTCATACTTTTTGTTCTCTCTCAATATAATAAGTCATCTTCACTAGTGCTACATCCACAAGCAGATTGCTGAAAAGGAAAGAAAGGTAGATTTGGGTTTTGTGAAAAGAAACTCAAATACAAGAATGTTTTACTTGTGGTACTCAATCATCCTTTTATCAAAATTCATGTCAAAACTGAAGTATTAGTATTCTAAATCTGTGTCTTTCTTTTTGATCAATGTGATTTTCTTAGCTTGACTAGTTCTAAAGATTTGAGATTAGTGATTAAAAAATCAGCCAAATAATTCAAACTATTTTACAAATATTGTGCAATGAAATACTACAACTAATACTACATGCACTGTAATTGTGTATTACTTTTTATTTGACCTTTTTTAGGGTAAGACATAATTCTTGAGCAGTGTTTGGTGTGAAGAATGGATGTTCCTAGGCCACTTGTTTGCAAGTCAATAAAATTCATTTCCATTCAGACATAGCTGATGGCTGAGCAGTTGTTAAATGTCATCACCTAGTAAGTAGTAGAGTGAACATTGCCAATAATATTTGTTGTGCTTTCACTTTTATATTAAACCTGCTTTTTCCAGGCAACAGAATTATTTGAGTACCTGAAACCAGTGAATTCTACTTAGAAGTATTAATTTTAACAGTAAAATTTTGACCATATTTCCTGAAATACATTTCAGGTTTCAGTTCTTTCAGGTTGAGACAGTGTGTTCTGACTTACTATTTGGAATTCTGTAGGAATCAGAGACCTCTCTGGTTTAACTAGAAACCAAGAAATCGCTCAATAGTTTTACTGGCCTTCATAAAATCAATAGAATCATAGAACGGTCTGTATTGGAAGGGACTTTAAAGATCATCTCTCTCCAACCCCCTTCCATGGGCAGGGACACCTTCCACTAGACCAGGTTGTTCAGAGCCCCATCCAGCCTGGCCTTGAGCAGTTCCAGGGATGAGGCAGCCACAGCTTCTCCAGGCAACTTGCCCCAGTGTCTGACCACCCCCACAGTAAAGAATTTTTTCCTAATATCATATCCAGATCTGCTCTCATTCTGAAGCCATTCCCTCTTGTCCCATCACTCCAGGTCCTTGTAAAAAGGACTCCTCAGTCCTTTTGTAGTCCCTTTAGGTATAGGAAGGTGCTGGAACATCTCCCTGGAGCTTTCTTTTCTGAAGAGCTGAACTGTTACCATGCCCACAAGGCTTTGGATGCAGCCCAGGATACAATTTTTTGCCTCTACTCCAGTAGTTTATTTTGTGTGAAAGAATGTCATGATGCCGCATAGCCCAAAGTTGAACTTTCTGTATGTGGAAATGTTAACCCACTATCAACTCCATTGTGTTTCCTTTCCTGACAAAATTTGTGATTAAATAAAATGTACATTATTTCAAAGGCAGATCCACATTTTAATTTTTCACCCCCAAAGAATCAGAAATGTTAATTAATAGAATTATTGTGAAATATGTCATCTTGTACAAGCTCTACTATTGATCTTAGGATCATTACCAAATAAACTTTACATTATCAGACCAAAGGAATTTGTAAGTGCAAAGTACAGGAGACAGAAGACTGCATGACAAAATATAATTGAAAGAAAACTGATTTCAAACATTATCTTTTACATCCCATTATGAAAAAAAATTCCCCCAAACCCATGTTGTTCTCAGTGACTTACTGCATTTGCTTAATGGTTCGAAGTACATATTGAAAAAAGATTGATTCACACATGATAATAACAAGTCACCTGTAAAAATGAGTAGGCAAAACAAATTAATCAAACACATTTAATAGGAAAATCTTTTACCAGTAATAATTTAAATGTTTAGTAGAGCCTATATTAATTAAATTCAGTGAAAATGAACATAAAACTTCTAATATCTATAATTTTTCCATGACTGTAAATGAACACATGTTCCAAAGATGTGATGCAGGGGATGTGTTTTTAGATTGATGAGCAGCAAACCATATCTTGTAGCTGCACAACATGATAATTTGTACACTTTCTCACATAAAAACTATATTTAACTCAATGTAGAGACATGAGAGAAACCTTTTTCTTATGCTGCAGTCTGGCTAAACAAAGCTTACTTTTTTCCTCTTTTCTACATACCTTTGAGGAAAGTGGTCTTGATTCCCCCACCAACTTGAATATTTCCTTACTCCTCAGCAAATTCCGTCCCTTTTATGCTGCTGTACATTCTTCTATTTCTGTATTTGCTCATGCAATATTAATGTGAGAATAAAGCTACTAGTTCTGAGTTTTCCTGGAGCTGGATGGGATCACTCATAAAGTACTATTACTACTTAGCTGTGGTTGCCTTTCTAAAGAAGGTGTTTAACCACAGGAAAACTTTCAGTAGGTATGGGATTGTTCTCTTAATCTGTTTATATCTTCACACACAACTTGCAAGATCAAATGTTTGATATACAAAATAATTCAATCACTGCATAGTTGTTATCACAGTTGTGGTGGTTTTGATCATTATCTTTGTACTACAATATTGGCTTTTAAAGGTGAATGTAACTTTTTAACAAGTAAACACTTGCAAGTTGCATATTTTACTGGCTGTAACTATTTACAAAGTCTGTTGCATGCCCACGTTGCCTGCAGACTTTGTTGTTATAATATTTTATTTATTTGGATATGTTATTTACCAGTTTTTCATTCCTTTTAATTAACCTCAATTAAATCAAAGAGCTTTTTGTAAGTATTTGTGGGATTTTACTTAGGGAGACACTGACAGTCATGTACTAAACAGTGTTTTATAGTGACAGGAGAATTGTACTGTAAAGAGTCTACCAATGCAGTTGATTCAAATTTTGAAGTCATGTATCACGGTTTGGATTTTTTTTCTGTGTTGATATATGTGAGTGTTTTATTATCTGAAATTGCAGAAGTCAAGATCTCTTAGCAAATATACTTCCCAAACTGTGAGGAATACAGAGGAAGTAGACACCCGTTGCGCCTACTTTCAGTAATGCCACTGCACACAAGAGAAAATAAATATAGTCCTATGGTGTGTTTTCTGCAACATAAATAATACAAAAAATCTAAATTTAGGAAAAATATATTCAACTTCAGAATAAATGGGTTTTGTCTGATTTTCTGGTTTTGCAGAAAAAGCCATTTTGAAAAACATCTGTCTGCAAACCAAACAACTATGAACACATATTATCCTCTCTTAATATGACTTCACTCGTCCAGCTGAAGGTAAAATCTCCAAATACTAAGCATTCTATTTTCTTCACTAAAAGAAAGAGAAATAAAAGATATGGGCTGCTGAAAATCTCTGTCCTCTGTCCATAAAGATTTCCTGAAAGCCACATCTCCATGATATTTACCAAGGCACCAGTGTCAGAATCTGTCTTTTACTATCCAAATGTGAACAGAATTATTGATTTCTCTAATATTTTGTACATTATATGATTTTTTTCATTTTATTATAATATAATTTCTCACTCAGTAGCCTGTCAGGTTATTTGCCATTGCTAATATGTCAAATGACAACATAAAACAGTAATGAAAAAAGCAAATGTAAATATTTTCTTAGAATGTATATTGGATTTTTGCTCCTGAAATATCTTTTTCATTTTGGAAAAATCTTATTGTGTGGAATATATTTGCTATGCAATCCACCTAAAACTGTTTTTCTGAACAAGTATTTTCAATCATAATCAGTTCTGATATTTTGCAGCAGTATTTTTCAACAAACATACTGAAAGAATGTTAAAGTTACAAATTCAAGTACAGCAGATTTAGAGAAATCCAATTTCCACAGTCTGTATGCATATCATAATTCAATAAAATACCCGCAAATTATTTTCTGTATAGTTCTGTCCTCATTCACTTGATGCAATGGCCTTTTCCTTCATTGCCTGCAAATGCCACAGATCAACCAGGCAATTTTCCAGTCTGACATCTGGTGTCCTGAACTTGGCAGAGGTTACTTTTCAAAATCTCTCTTCTGCATCTAAATAGGAGCATATGGAGTCAAAGTATAAAAATAATACTTACAATGTTTCTTTTTTGCCACCCTATTTCAGACCATAGGATCAAGCTTTGGGAGTAAATTGATAAATTATCCTCATGTCTTAAATTTTCTCTGTGGTCAACTGGCCAAACTTAAATAGGAGCATATAGGCACTGGAAATGTCTGAAGTCACGTCTTCCCAAGATACCTCCTAACTATGGGTGGTATGGCAATTTAAGCATTTTCAAATATATATTTTTTATTTGATGAAAAATATTGATGCAAAATACTAGTTTATGATAGAAAATACTAGTCCAGCAAAAAATACTTCATTTTATAAGGTCTGTGGCATGGGGACAAAATAACCTTCATGTATCACAGACATTGTAACGACCCATGGAATAGCAGCAATTTTTACATTAAATGTACACATTCCCTTAACTCTTAGTATTTCTCAAACATAAATTCAAACATTGCAAATGAACTTGCATGCTTTTACACAGAATTTCCTTGGTATTTTTCCATGGACAGAAGGCCTGGGTTCTCTATCTTGGCCTTGATAAATCTATGTATTTCCCCCCTGCACTCTATCCATGTTCTGGAGCCAGTTGCTTTCTGGCATCCAAAAATGTAAGCTCCTGACTCACACGAAGATGCCCTTCTATGAGCAGGACCTCAAAAGTTATCAAAGAGTAGCATCTGCCATTTCTCTTGCAGCAGGCTGTCCTTACCCTGCTCAGGCACAGGCCAGTCTGAGGGTGCAGGTAAATAAATGTAGGTGTCTAAGCATGGGTGAGAGAGTAGGGGCTTTGTGTGCTTGCCTGAGATTTTTTAAATTGCCTTATTTCCTAGTATTTTATGAACATACAAAAAACTGTCAGATAATATATGGGTCCTACAGAAATGCTTTCCCTCTCATATCAACCAGGTAGCAGCATGTGCAAATTGAGAGGAGAAAAAAAAAAAAAGGAAAGAAATTCTTGTTGTGAATCCCAGAAGTGCATTGACTCTGTCTGCACACACTCAGTGTAAATCTAGATGATTCAGGTTCAGGGTTCAGGTTCCTGAAAGCAGGCTCTGCAGGTATTGTGAGGAGCCCCACTGATGATCAGCAGTCTCCATGCAAATATGCTGGTCATCAATCTACTCTGCCTGGATGTCTCAAACCCCCCACAAACTCCCAAATTACATCAGTTATTTACCTCTTCAGAGCTGAATGTTCTCTATACATAATAATTCAAATACCTAAAACTAGGCATCTTGCAGCATGTTAGAGGTCCTAAGGTATTTGTCCACCCTAAGATGCCTTCTTGATATCTCCCATAGGTCTTCTGTCACATGAGACAGCTCTGAGCAGGTGAGTCAGGTATTCTATGAGCAACAATGACTCTACATAGATCTCTTTATGCATTTGAATTGTTTTGCTACATTTAGAGGTCCAAATTTAAATGCCTGCAGTGTGGTTCTAGAAGATATCATGAGGTATTCATGTTGTGTGCTGGAAGAGCTGAAATTCATTTTGACTGTTTTAGAACTGCCTGTCAGGATAGGATCAACCCAGCCTAGAAACTGTGGCTTTTTTCTGTGCTTTAGAACTAGAAATGGCCCTTTAGTTTGATGAATAATTTCATCCAATAAGTTATAACTGAATTGCTTATTATATGTATACCATATGCATATATAGATATATGTGTAAGTATATATCTACAGCTACAACTTATTGAATTCTCTGCAGTATCTTACTGCTGTAATTGACTTCAGTCCAACACCAACGTTCTCATACCAACCAATACCTGGAGGTGTGTAAGTCTGCCAAGTTATCAGGCATAAAATTGCCCTTATGTGGGCGATCCATTCAGCGAGAATGAAGATGAGGTGGCATCTGTTTTCAAGCCCCTCCCAACGCTCCTTGAATTCTGCTTAGGATTGTGCTCATTTTGGATATGTCTGGTTGGTACCAGTCAGGGGGTGACAGTAGTTAATCTCTTTATCTTTTCCCATCTCTGTTGCAAGGATTTAATTACTGTCTCTCATTTAGACCTGGTTGTTTTGAGAATTTGCAGGTAGATTTGTGTGTCAGCAACACATGCCATTTTTATAGCCCTTCTCCATGCACACCTGTAGCAGCACAAGTTTCAGATTTTTGAATTTGTATTTGTGTTTTGTTATTTGTCTGTAATGGTATGTTCCTTTCACACACACCCCCCCCCCATTCCTATCCCTGAACACACCTGGCTCCCTCTGATGTAACCACACCCCCTTCCTTCCCCACTGGGTCAGAGTGTTTCCCCGCCTAGGCCCTGACCTTGGAAAAGGGAACACACAGGCCCAGGCTCTCTCTCTCTCCATAATCTCTCCATGCAGAGACAGAGGCTCTGAGACAGCCTCTTCTACATGGACCTGCACTGCAATATTTTTCCTAACCCAAGAGAGAGAGCACGCTTCCTTCTTCCAAGCCTGAACCCACACACAGCCAGCTGAGCTGAGGGACCCACACAAACTGTTTCTGTGGTCTGGGGAATTGCTGCTTGCTGGTAGCAGCCACCCCACAAGAGAAACCACAGCACACATCAATATGAAGATTTTTATTACAATTTTGCAAAGTCCTAGGAGATTCTTGGGCTTCTATTTTCTTATATATCATAGACAATTCAGTATGTACTGGTAAAACCTGACATCCACCTTTTATGATATTCATAAGTTTTCTTATCAAAAGTCTCCAAAGCTTCTGGAGTATTTCAGCAATATATTGTCTTAAGCTTTCGACTTTCCAAGACTGGAATTGCAAGTGAAGATTACAATTTTCTTCTTTCTTTGCAATCATTTTTATCTTTAAATTCTAAACTAATACACTCTTCATATGCTGTCAGTTTTATTGGATTCTGATGAGCTTTATGATGTGCCTTCCCACTTTCTCATTCTCTATTATTCATCTCACATTATCCATTTTTATCCAAGACAAACTGGAAAAAGAATTTGAAAAGAAACAGAAGAGACAGATGTCATTGTGTAGTGGTTTAGGGCAAATCTGGGAGGAAACCTCCCAAGGGGCACTCCCTCCCCTCTCCCCAACCGGTTCGAAAAAAGAAACCTCCTCAGAGAGAAGTGGAAAGAACCCTGTTTATTAAACAGGCAAAGCACTCCCTGGCA
>JBBMKD010000001.1:62824338-62847339 GCA_037834095.1 Argya squamiceps | reverse complement strand
CGCTACACCAAGTACATACAGATAACAAAATACAAACACAAAAAACCTGAAATTCGCACTGCTACAAGATAGCTCCTGGAGGGAGTTATCTATGAGTCATGCAGCAGGCACTTGATAGGCCATTAACAGAAGACACCCCAGAGGGAGGGGACCTGGGAGAACACTGCTCCAACAATTGGATTCAACAGTTCATGAGGATGGTGATAGAATACTCTGTGCACATCCTATACTACAACCCAGGAAATACACCATGCATTGAAATACACAGCAGTATAAATGCTGCAGAAAGTATGTCTTTTATACACTGCTTCCCTCTGCTCCAAGGTAGACCAGGGTAGAAAAGTCTGGCTCTTATTTCTCCATAGACTGAATACAAATCCTCAAAAAAGGACACCCTAAATTGTGAACAGCTTGGTTCATGTTTAAGGTATTTTCTAGCTCACTATTACGAAGTCAGTGAAGGGTATAAGAATTATTTCAAATTTTTTTTTTTTTTTTTTTTTTTTTTTTTTTTTTTTTGTGGAAGGATATCACCCATAATACTTAGACCTGCTTGAAAATGAGTCTGATTTCAATGTTTGAATAACAAACTAGAAAATTTAGGGGGATGGTAAAATGTCAAATAGTAACACACATTACCAGTCCAATAGCTGCCAAGATCTTAAACACGTCTTCTAATCTAGACAAGTATTTTATTTTAGCTTTCCACATTTATAGTAACAGGCACCTTTCACTCAAAGCTTAACTAATCTTAGACCTTAATAGCTTTTCACTGCAACATGAATCATACTTTCCTTTACTCATCCCCAGTAATGGAAATGTGAATTTGAATTATTGGAATAAGAAAATTATAGGTAATTTATGTTTGTTGTAGTCTTGTTTCTATGATTTTGAGAGAAGATGGCCATAATTTGTAACCCTGGTAACAGGGACTGCACATCCATTTGTTAAATCTGACCCAACAAAGCTTGTTCCTCTAGATTTGAGTTGGAGAGAAGAAAAAAACAGAAAGGAAGAAAAATAAGAAAATTAGACTGACTCATCATTTGGGAATTTCCTTTTTGTTGTTATTGTTAATTATTCAAGTAGCATCAGAGAATTAAATATTACAAAAGGATTTTAATAATAACTGCTTCTGCTGGAGCTATATTTAATTGTCTCAATCTCAAAAGAAAAAAAAATCCTTTAAATAATGTCACTGGATAATAATACCAAAAATTACCATCCATTGAAGAATACACCTGATTTCATTGCATACCTAATCAACACCTATTCAGTTGTTACCTAAGAGTTAAACATTTACTTACAGCTGCAGCAAACACAGACCTTACAGTGAGAATAACTGCATAAGACCTGAAAAAATCCTATAGATCCCAATTTTTTGTGAAAGATGTGGATGATGACTCTGCTCTCTCTGTAGTAAACAGAAATCAAAGTTCTTTAAAGCTTGCAAGAGGTGCCTTGTAACTTCTAGCATCTTGTCCTCAATTAGCATCAGTTTACAGCTGAAACATTGGTCTGTTAATTTAAATTGATTCGATGTGATGGAGCAGACTGTGTTCTAAATGTTTTTTCCTAAATCACACTCAATTAAATAAAAGGCTTGTGATGTGTTGATGGAATATCAGTACCCACAAGCTGTAGGGTTTGGCTGCATTATATAAATGTTTCTTTTTTAAAACCAGTCAATCTCTGTACTTTTCTGTGATATATCATTTGAAATCCACTGTTGAAAACATACTTATCCCCAGAAACAGTCCCACTCTAATGACCTCATTCCATTAACAACCTTTTTTCCCAAGCATGTTCTGTCTGCAGATCTAGTGTACCTTTTACCCATTACATGCCTTCAGACATCCAATTTCACAGACATTTCGCACAAAATAGTGAATTTCATCCTCACAGTCCATTTACCAGGTGTTTCTTCAGCTCTTAAATAAAATATTCAATTACCTAAGCAACTGTCACACCACTGAATTTTGCTAGTCAGAAAAAATGCATGCACCTATGGACAACCCCCTATATAGTTTTTTTTTTTTCCCTGTTTTTTGCCATGTAAATATAAAACACAAATAGCCCTTTTCTGATACACAGACTTGTCGAGATTTCACTTGCCCTCTGTCAGGTCTGGATTGAATCTGTATCCCATGCGTTTCTACACTTACTAACACTAGCTAATGGCGTATCATAAATTCCAGGCAACTTTCTTGGATAAACTTTTTTAGTGCACAATCAAGTCAGATCCTCTTTATGTAATGGAACACCATATGGTGCTTCTGATAACACTGTAAAACCTGTGCATAAGCCTCCTTGAGACACAGCTGGCTAGAAAAATTTGACTTGGAAATTTTTGAAAAAATTTTCTGTGCTGCAGTGTAGTCGGATTTCCTCATGGTAACATTCAGGCACAATGCACAGGGAAAGGAAGAACCACTGACTCAGCTATGCAATTTCTCAAATATGCATATACACTTTCACACTGCAGCATTAAAGCACAAATGTACCTAAAATTCAATATCCCAGACAGCATTTACCCTTCCTGTTTCTTTAGCAAAAGAGTGAACTCAAGATTTAGGCTGTGTCTTCAAGACCCACAACCCTCTGGCCTGGCTGAACTATGTACCTGGCTACTGAAGGAGAAACTTCCCTGTTTTCCCCAAAAGGTTTCCTCTTTTAAAACAGCCTGTGACTTTCAACCCCCTGCGCTTATGCTGTAAATTTTCCAGCTCTGATATGCACATGCACCCTTTCTGCTTATGGGCAGAGTTGTTCAAAGTCAATAGCCCTGCTGCTAGCAAGCACATTGATCCACTGGTGTAGAGCCATTAAGTGTTGATGGACCTTGATTGCTCTGTCAAAGCTTCCCAGCTACAGTCTCTCCTCTAAGTGCCAACTTCCTGCTTTAAAATGCATGCTTTAAGCTGCACTTAATGTTACCTTCAAAATGAAGTGTAAAACACAACAGTCTATTCACGAAACACAAATGGGAATTATACATTGACAACAACATAACCCCAAAACATCACCACCTTTTTTGTGAGTTAAAAGAATGTCAATTATTCTTTTCCAGCAATTAAGACTCGAAAATCTAACATAGGAAATGAAAACAGCAGAGTTTGAAAGAATATCACAAGAGTAAGTATGGAACAGAGAAGTCATCTCTGAGAAAATGTGTGGGTAATAATTCTCCGACTTCATAGCAAAAAGGCCAATCTCTTACTAGGGCAAAGCAAAATGATGAGCTATATGAATCTCAAATGTTGTCAATCATGTGTCTGAACCATCCTTAAGAGTTGAGTTTTATATGAGACTTTTCAATGAGCTCAGCTTGACTCACTCTTTGGCACAGTGCATGCTATTACTGATGATTTGCACACTAAATCGATGAAAATTCCCATAATAAATTATTGACTTATTTAATCCCATTTCACCCACCCAGGCATATAATTAATCACAGTTTTGCAAAACCACGAACCTGTTAAAAACCAAATTTGTATGTAATCAACGGTGCTTCTCAGATTAGCTTTGATCTATTGACTAATAACATGAAGATTGATATTCCCACTCAAACAACCCCTCTATCCATTGAAAGCATAGATGTATATTGAAACAGCTAATGGACTTCATATTTTCTCCTCTGAATAGATGCCAGATGCTCAGCTGGTGTCACCTGATAGAGGTCTATTGAAGGAAATGTCAATTTATACCAGCTGGTCTATGTGACTACATGTCTAGGTGAAACTGAATTTCTATGATTTGTATACAGAGTTCTTTGTTCCACTTAGTTGATTCTTCTTTAATGATAGCAAATTAGAGTTAGCTGCATATGTTGTTTCAGTTTAGAAACAAAATGTACAGCCTAATGTTTCCTTTATATTTGTTAAAAGAGTTGCATTTCCACACAATACCCAGAAAGGGCAGTTACATCCCCAGGAGAAGGAGAAACTGTTTTCAACTGAGTTAAAAAGGCAAGTGAAAAGAAAAATATTGCTGCAGAGAAGAGCCCAGGAAACTCTAGATGAACTAAAGCTTGAGAGCAGAAAATTCTGTGCAAAAAGAATTTCAGTAATGAGCAAATGCAGTTACAATAAGCTGTAATCTCAGGTGTTTCCATACACAGTTTTTGGGGTTTTTTTGTGCTTCCAAAATTAACATAAATATATACAATAGATCAGTCAGAGGTATATATGAGTTTTGGTAGACAGCTTCTTGTTACTGCTTTGCAGTTGTTGTTTTCAAGCTGCTTTTACGTCTTATTTTGATATGCAAATAACAGAGGCTCAAATGTTAAATCACCTACCAAACAACAAGATAATCTTATTTTATTCTAACTTTCTAAACATTCTTTTCTGGTTTTGCTTTTCGAAATGCAAAAAAATCCCTTCCATTCAGATTGGAAACAGGACTCCAAACTAGGCTATGTAAATTAATGGGCACGTTCTGAGATTAAACCAAGTATTTAAACACTCAAAAAAAATTATACAGTGTTTTTAAAAACAGCAAGGTTTTCACAAAGGTATAATTATAAATAGGAAAAAATATACAATAAGCATTGTAAATTTCAGTGAGACCCATCCTTGCTCAGATTCTAAAGGAGCTGGACCCCAGTAGAATTTTTCTTCTCCTTGTTTTTAAGATCGTATTTACATATACATGCAGATATTTATGATAATGAATTTAAAAGTGTTGTGGCCAGCCAGAAACAGTGAAGAAAATAATTACTTATACAAAGAATTGCTTATAAGTAGAGATTGCCTATGCCAGAGTGTAAGAAACTACCCTTGAAATAGGGGTTGAGTGAACAGTGATGAGAAAGCTTTCACAGCATAGCATCAGCTGAAGTTGGGCTGCTGGGATAAACTCATCTAAAATATTCTCAATATCACCCTCAAGGAATGGTTCCACCAAGAGAGGTAATAGAAGTTACCAAGAAATTACCAAGAATTGGTGGCACAGTCACAGGCCAATATGGTCATGATTACATACACATTTCTCATGTATGTACACACAGATATATGTGTACGAAAAATATGTGTGTGTATATATTTGTGTGTATTCATATTCATATTCATACTCATGTTCTCCTGTGACCGTATATACTTAACAAAGGCTATTCTACAACAGTGTATGCCAACAAATCACGTTCACACATCTGTTTTATCTTGTTCTTTCTTTTTTAAATGAGCACTGGACAACACATTCCACCTAAAGAACTATTTCAGTAACTAGGCAACAGAGGTAGACCACTGATCAATTATGTCACATTTTGACAGTAATCAGTGCCTATGACATCAAGGTTTCCTTCTTATCTCTCAGTAGTGCACATACCACAGCTTGCTAATAACTGGAAAATAGTAAGGGCTTTGCTTTATAAATAAATGAATAACAGCAGAGGCCAAACAAAGTCAGAGACAGTATTAGACTGGAAATAATTAGCCATGCTAGAACAATACTTGCATACACAAATCAAAACAAGCAAGGCCCAGCCACCTTTGACAAGGATCCTAGGACATAATTGAAGGCACTTAGCAAACCAGCTGTCTAGAGAGAAAAGGAAGACTAATACTTTATTCAGGTAAAATTAGCAGATGTACTTCAGGGGGCAGAAAGCAGTTACTTGACCTGGAATTTTGCTTAACCACACTCCAGTTGTGTGACAGTGGTATAGATCTCTGTGGCAAATTTACAAACAGGCAAATTTACAATTCACAGAGCTGCACTGGGATTATGGTTTCTTGGTTTCTGCTTGTAATTTTTGTGGGTACTTTATAGAATACTCCAATACTGAAATTGCAAAGCAACTTGAAGATCTGTACATTAAAATTTTATGAAAGTGTATCAAAAAGATTATTTTAAAAGTTCTTGTGGGAAATGTTTATTTGTACATTCAGCATTACAATATAAATTACTGTAAGTGAGTTAAAGATTCTAAACAAAGAGAATAACAAATGCCCAAAAAGAATTCATTTTCCTATGTCATTCTGTTCAAGAGGCATCACTCCCTTGATTTTTTAAATTTTGTCACTTTGGACAACTAGTGAACTATTGCATAACACAGGCCCACTTTTCTGTCGAAAACAATCACTGACTTCAATGGAGCTTGCCAAATTTAAATCAGCAGTGTACAGAGTAGAAACTGGACCTCTGATATCATAAGTGTGTTGGAATATTTTTAAAAAAACAATATTTTTCTGCAGTTGCAACTTGAAGGACTGTAGACTTCCCAGTGGAGGAACTGAAAAAGTAAAATCTGCTGCTGAAACACAACTCAGACAAGTACATTCAAGGTTTTTTTTTTTTTGTTACTGAGCTCTTATGTCTACCATACTTTGGACAACATAATGTAGTCCATCATGCCTGTAGCTTTGCTCAGCTTGCGGTTTATAATGTTCTCTGTGGTAGTCATTACACAGCCTGCAGCCACTAACAGTTGCTGAACATGCTTTTGAAGCTCAGTATAGAAGCCTGGCTTGCTCTCTGACAGACATTGAAAATGTTGTCTATGGAGTCAGCTCATTTATTTAGAAGCTGTAGATATACCTAGAGTGCTACATATGTAGGTTTTCTTGGGGGTTTCTTAGAAACAGCCTATCTATTTCAGAATAAACTATATGCACTTAGCTGGAGGGACAGTATGGATCAAGCTTAGGGAAAAATGAGATGCTGGCAGAGGAAAGGCAGAGAAACTTGTCTTATGGAGCATTTTATAAAGTTTAACTGGGGGAAAGTATCTAACCCAACATCATAAAATATTGAAATGAGAGCATGTAATTAGGAAAATGATTCTGTGAGATGTAATTAGATCTGTTTGATGTGAAAACTGGATGAGTAATCATTTCCTGTATGCAAATACTTAGCGCACATGTATTTCAAATATAAGGTCTAAGGAGTGCATACATTGTCTGCAATATATATTAATGACACAAACCTTCTAAATGAGTGTTCAGATATTACTGGGGGAGTAAACAGCTCTATGAAAGGGAGCTGGCATTTTTCACAGCATTTTAGTTGGGGAGTGCAAATGTGGTATAATGATTAAGGAGCTGCTATTCATGGGACTGCTTTCTAAATGTTGTACTGTACTAGAATGCTTCTACTTTTTACTGCTTCACTGGACTAAGGTAAAAAATTATATGTACCTTTAAGGGATGACATTATTTGTAATGAAGGTATCAGCATCAGAAACAAAATAAAACAATTATCTATTTCATAGAACCATAAAATAAAGGAGTGGTTTGAGTTGGAAGGGACCTAGATCCAACTCTCTGCCAAGGAGGAACACTTTTTACTAGACTGGGTTGCTCAGAGCCCCATCCAACCTGGTTCTGAATACCTTCAGCCTTGGGGCATGTACAACTTCTCTGGGCAACCTGTTCCAGTACTTCACCATACTCTTTGCAACAAATTTCTTCCTAATATCTAATCTAAAACTGCTCTCTTTCTGTCTGAAGCCATCCCCCCTTGCACTGTCACTACACATCCTTGTAAAAACACTCTCTCCCTCTTTCCTGTGAGCTCCCTTCAGGAAGGACACATTTAGGTGACCCCAAAGCCTTCTCCAGACTGAACAATCCCAATTCTCTTAGCCTTTCCTCATATTAGGGGTACTCCATCTCATGTAATCATTTTATCCCTCTTAATCACCATCTCTAAACAACTGATTTTTTTGTAAGAACAGTTAGGTCTGCACAGCAATATTTTTTGGTCGTTAGGTCAACATCAAGGATGCATCCTCTGTTCCAACACTAAACTCTCTGCTGTGGGAATATGTGCTAATCCTTGGTAAAGTTTTTTCTTCCTGGAGTACAGATTGTGTTATTATTCAAGGCACAGTATTCAAGTGACTTTTGCCACTATTAATGTTATATGTCTGCTTCAAGACATGTATGATAATGTGTGCTTCATAAATGCATATATGTATTTGAAAAGGTATATCATTAAAAAGGATCACCAATCACTTCTCCAGATGCAGAAAACAGGACAAAGGTAATTAATTTTACCATTTCTTATTAAAAATGCTGTCTCTCTCTTAAACTTTTCAGGAAATTTAGCATATGTTTATTGATAGAATTCGGGCTTTTAAGTTGAGAACAGCAACACCTTTTCTGAAGAATCCACATTTTTATAGGCTACTCTATATGTATCCTTTTGCTACAACTGCATGGGATTAAGTTCTCAGCCATACATTCTATTTGTATAGAAACATTTGTAAGTATATTGAGAAGGAAATTCTGCATCTCTAAAAACAAACAGATGAGCAAATAAATGACCTACAAGCACCAGCCACTGAGTTGGTAATCAAAATTTGAAAGTCTTGAAAGAGAATTGTGGGATTGCATATTAAATACTTGACATTATTTTCTTTTCTCCCGGAGAGAATATGACTTTACTGTGCAAAACACTCAGCTTATAGTTTGCGTCCTGTGCTCTCATCCCTTTAAATTGTTTAAGATTTTAAAATTTAATCAAGGGATTTTTTTAATGGAGGTGAATGAAAAGTAACATCAGAAATACATTTGACAAAAGGGTAACAAATTTCTACTTAATTATTTACAATGGCCCTATAACTGCTACTTAGAGACACAAAGTAGTCAGGCTCCTGAGCATCAGATCCAGCAGTCTGGAAGGACAAGGGCATCAATTTGTCCTCACATCATGCAAACAGTTTTCAAGATTGCATCTTGTTGGTCTTGATGAAATTACAAGTCTAGGATCTGATGCAGCATGCCAGTAATTTATGATCACAGGTCACTCCAAGCTGAATGCTTTCAGGGCACATCCAGCCTACTTGTCATTTACATGCAACTCATTTTGTCACATAAGAGATTTTTTTTTTCCTCAGGCCACGGGGCAGGCATTTGCAGTTCTGGAAGGCCTGAATTAAAAAAAAAAAATAACCTCTTTTCATCTAGCACAATGTTAAAACAAACATCAATGCAAAATGTAATATTAAAGCAATTAACCTATTATCTTCAGGTCAGGTGTTTGTTATTTTGCCATTTACAGAATGACAAACTCTCCCACTTGGCTGCTGATGTTTAGACTGGGCCAGCTGTCTGTTCTTTCTAAATGCTCTTTCAGTTGATTATGTGACTATGAAGTGCCCTTCCCACCACTTGAGATTAGTCCTACTTAACTCTATAGTGGAGCAATTTTCTCTATATTGCCTATTCAAGGAAAAAGAAAAAGGCAGATTCTGTAGCTGTTATGTAATATTTTCCTCGAACTTTTCTCACTCCTAATGTAATAGGTGGGGGGGAAAAAAAAAAATTATTTGATGTTGTTATTTCTAATGCTATGCCACTCACAGGATTCCTACAAGAATAGTAACAATTTAGGAAAGCAAGGTAACATTTCTCAAGGCATTTCAAAATTAGGACCTATATGATAGAAGTATACCAAGCTCCGTATAGACTTACTGGAGGAAGTTTAAATATTTGAATAATTCTGATTATGGGGGATGGGAATTGGGTTATGAGGGGTTGCAACAAGAATAGAATTTATTAACACTAAGTTAGGCATTTTCACTCTGTGTCTGTCATCCTCATTTTGTTTGCAAACAGGTCTGAGAGGAAATTCATCTCACGCAATGACATCTAAGATAAATCAGAAAAAAAAAGCCTTTTGAGAGTTCCAATTTCTGTCTAATGACAATGGGAAGGGATAAGAAAATTCATTCAGCTTTAGACACAAAACTGATGATTCTCTGAAATTATACAGAATGAATCCTTCATCAGGCATATTTTTACTCTAGGTGCAGACTGCCAACTGGGTCAAACAAGTGCTGTGGCATAGTTAGTGCACAGCTTCTGTGTACCACAACGCACTCTAGCTGACTACCATGCTGCAGAAGTCTTGCTTTAAATCTAGAGATCTAGAGTATAACAATGGAAATGCTTACTTGATCACATAAAAGCATTCTAACACGATTTTAAAAGGTATTATGCCTGTACTGCCTTTAAACTATGCAAAGCAGCTTAAGCCAGACCCAGTCCAAAGCAGTTAACTTGGAACTGTCTCTATTGATGATACCTACAACAGGGTAACTACACGAGACTCGCCCAGTAAGATTTCCGTCTTAGTAGTCAACCTAGAGATCAAACCTAAGTACTTCAAAAGAAAATTGATTTGCATCTATGTTGTGATTTCATTAGCCATATTTAGAGTCTGATCTCCTTCTCCACAGACTTTGAAACAGAATAGACCCACATGTGAATACATGTTTAGGAACAAAGTAAGTAAATTTGCAACCTGACCATATTTGGGCCTATATATATATATATATTCATGCTGCTTGGAGTTTTTTTGCATTTAGATGTGGTGCCTACCTTGGACTTTAAAGGAAGCTACATGGATATAGAATTTCAAACCAAGTCTCTTTTTCTTTCTTTCCTGGTATACCATGTTGTACTTTTGACTGCTCTATCCTGTGGCCTTATGCTTTGCCTCTTTTACCTCATCAGCTTTCATGTTTCAGCTACTATAATTGGGCAAATATCTCTACCTTTTGTTATTCCATGTATTAAGACAAACAACTCAACCAAACTTTCTATCATGTCATCCTGTCATCATTTGACACACAACAGAGGGGAAAAAAACACTTCTATACTGCTACCAAAACTGTCATGCAGAATTATAAACCACGTCATATAATTTCCTCTAAAACATTTTGCACAACATTCATGGGAGATGAAGGTGCAAAAAGCATCCAAGAGTGTGCTGTCACCTATAGGAGAAATCTGAACTGGTCTTTTAAAAGTGTAAGGTTTGTTCCTTGTTCAAATCTTTTCTAAGAGATAAGATAGCTTGGACAAAGAAGTCAGTTCTAACCTCCAGCAAATGCAAATAGGTATTGCAAGAAAAATAAAACATTTTCTCTGTGTTCTGTTTTCCTATATTATATGCCTATCAAGCTTTGAGCAACGGTACCAATTAAACTAGCCATAAAAGCTTGACATTTAGTGTTGAAACAGAAAATAAGGGAACACAAGCGAAACCTTTCAGGGGAATAGGGAAACTGAAGGTGAGTCATAGCACCTGGAAAGATCCGTTGATTCTGTGTGAGAGTTAAAGGACAAATTGCACATAGACTATGAAAACATGATTTCACACCAGATACAGCAACTTGGGTGCTGCAGTGCCACACATCTGTTTTATATATTGCTGAATAATTTAGTAATGAATTTTAAAATTAGAATCAGTTGTGAAGGGCCATTAATATTGCATGGAGCATTGTTGAATTACATGGTATCAAAGTTGCATCTGTTGTACAGTGTTTCTTCCAGTAATAGTCACCTACGTTTATACGTAGTCACTGCTTTTCTTAATTGTAAATATGTTAGTGATGTTCTGGAGACTGAAATCAACAGATGTTATATAGTATATAGCTCTTGCAGATGGCAAACACTCCTGCTTTAATAGCCTAAATCAGCCTTTTTTTTTTTCATCAATATCTAAACCATCACTACAAAACTGTTTTTGTTTTTTTTTCCTTGCAACTCTTAAGTTGGGAAAAAAAAGTAGTAAATTTTTCAGTGTGCCTTCAGAAAGATGATGAACACTGAAGATTTAATTGTTTAAATTTCTACTTGATTATGGTACACATTGGAATTTCTCTGATGTTCCTCAGGAAAAGCTTTGAAAAATGTGAAAACTATTGTTGTTGAAGAGAAATCTTTCTGTTTCTGATCAAGTGTCAACATCTTTGCCTTTTAAAATACCCTGCTTCTGTGTTCTCATGAGACAAAAAACACAAGACTTTCTGAAACACTGAGTGGAGAATAAAATTTCCTCTTTGTTGTTAGAATGTAGAAGAATGTTTTATACAGTAAATTATTTTCTACTAATGCAATATATAGTATTACTCTATAAGGATGATATTGGTCGGTCATTCTTGCCACCACTTGTATTGATTAAAAAATCTTTTCTCATATTCTTTCAGTGAATGCTGTCTTCATAATGGAACATATGTACTGAAAAGTGTTTCAAGATGCTAACAGACTTTTAAATCAGCATTTTAAAAGTAATAAAGGTTTTTTCATCTGACCCTTTCAATTCATAAAGGCCCAACCTTTGTCATAGCATTGTTGCAAACAGCTACCACTATTTTCCTTTCTGAAGCCTAATTACAGAGATTTAAGTATCTGCATTCCCAAATCAAACCCATACTAATTTTTTCTGTGATATTACTGTCAATCTCAGAACAGCTATGAAACATAACAACCCAGCCTGTTGCAAAAATGAAGCAAAGAGCCTTGTTTATTTATTTTAGAATTTAAAATAATGGCAAAAAATATATTCAAGATAGGAGTTTCTTGGTTGCTATTAAGGTACCTTCTATATTTAGTCATCTGGTGACTCCTTGAATCAGTTCTTGCTTCTTTAAAGCTCACTGAATCAAGTTGACTTTGCAGACTTCCAGATAGGTACTTAGAATGGATGCACACTGTTTTTTTTCTCCCACTCCTACCTCAAAACACAAGGTCATATCTCCATTCTTCTGTCCCTTGATGGGTACTCTCCTGCTGAAATCTGCTATGTAGCCATCTGTTTATTAACTACCAGCATTCTGCAAAATACATCTGTAAAATGAACTAATTTTTTTAGAAATTACAACAAACACTTTAGAAAAACAATTCCTATTTTCTGCACACCAGACTTGACAGTAAATTCCCTCTACCTTCTGCCTATTTTGACCTTACTGAGCAAGCATAGCTATTTCCCTTTGTGTTTCTTCAGTGAATAGTGAATGTTCCTCTGTTTCATGTATTTTGTCTGTGCCTTAAAGTCCTGGATGATATAATTATTGTTGTAATGTACTCAAGACTTTCTAAAAGATGTTTTCTTTCTCATGTGTGTGACTGAATGCATACTGAGTATAAATCATTAAATAATCACAATGCTAATGAAGGTCCAAATTTTGAAAACTGAAATGTCGTCTTTAGCATATATTGAAAATGTTCTTCACTGATGTAAGAGGAGCAAAAGGTAAAAAAACTAACAACTTTTATTTCTTTGCAATACTAAATTTCTCAGATTTAATTATTAGAATTATAGGAGCTCCTTAGTCCACTTGTTACTGGTCTGAGATTTATATGTGTGTGTATAAATACATTCATGCAGAGAGAACCCATGATTGCAGGCAACAAACACAAGAACATGTATTCAGAGTTCAAATTCCTGGGCAAATTCCTTCAGGGGTTACTGCCTGGCATTCTGCAGGTCTGAGGAAGTTGGTTCACTGGTGCTCCTCCATTGACACCTTTGTATGGAAGTAGATAGGTACTCTGCATTTTGGCTGTGGCAGAAGATGGAAGAAGAAAGATGGTCTTTTAGAAGGAGGGATGGAGGGAATAGAAAGTCTCCAGGCATGATTCTGGTGCAGACAAGAGTTTTAGCAGTAACTAAAAGACTAGTTATAAGAAACAGATGAAGAAGAGTAAAGTATTATCACAGCACACTTGCTATCTATTATATTTTGTAATTTTATTTTTTTAGTACATCATTAAGAATCACTACAGCCTACTACAACCTGAAGGTCTTAAATCTTAAGCCAGTGAGAGAGGGAGTAACTTGAAAATGTATTATTAACACTATAACCAGGCATCTGGTTAATAGGGAGAAACAGACATCTATTAAGACAGGGGTTTAAGATCAGCAGTATTGTTAACTTCAGGTCAGGACCATAAGAATAGCTGACCATGGATGGAAGAGTTAAATGCACAATGTGCTGCAGTGAATACACTGTGAGCCATATTTATAGGTAATACAGCAAACTAATCACCATGGCAGGTAAATTACTGACAATCGCACGTCTCACTAAAGTGTGTCAGAGCGCAGGTAAATTATCTGAATAGGCTGTTGAGCTATCCTGAGTCATTCTAGCTAAGCCTAGCTGATGGAGAGAAAAGGTGGATGCTACAGATACTAACAAAATCCAGTCTTACCTCCCTTCTTATTCAGGATGATTGTAGCTAATCCACAATTCAGTGTTACAATGCCTTTGAATACTTCCTACAGGGCAGCATGATATAGTCATATAAACATATATAAAGATATATATCTTATAGATTATATAATAATTATTATTTTGCATTAAAACACCAAAATCTTGATACAGATCAAAAGGTCAACATTTTGGCAACCCATACCACTTTTCATTGATTCTAAAGAAACAAAATATGATTTTCACTCAGATTATTCATGTAGTCAAGGCCTGACATTCTGACAGGCACCACTTGATGGTGGTGGTCTATGTAGTATAGAATAAAACTGAAATAACATATATGAGAGAACCAGGGAGAAGTAAAAATTACTTTAAAAAATCTACCTGCACAGATAGTTTTTATATGCAAAAAGTACAGTAAAGCTTTATTGAACACTACATAGATTTGCCTTGATTTTAACTCTTTAATGTTAAGTCTGAAATGGAAAATATTACTGTGCCCGTTTCTCAAGCCGTCTAGCCTCATCACCAGTAACACTCCAGCGGGATCCTTTCACTCAGCTGCGCCTGCGTGGCGATGGCTGGAGGATGAAAAGGGGGGACTCCGGAATGGTTGGGTCACAACGAGTTTATTGGAACCCCGGCATGAGGTCCTCACCTCGAGTGTCAGTGTCAAAGACCTCGACTGACCCTTGGGTGAGACCTTATAACTGGGGGTGTTACACAGAAAAGGGGACCAATGAGGTTTAACAGGGAGATGGCTCATATCATAAACAAACATACAAAACAACCATACAGTGAACATTAGAAGGTGACAATCAGGATTCTGTCCAATCACTCGATGCCTCTCTCAGAATGTTCCAGAAGTGGGGAGCAACCCCAAAAATGATAGACAGCAACAGGAGGCTGTCTGTGAAGCGATGGACAGTTAACTGTTTTTGGCGGGGAAACCTTAGGGAGAATACAGAACAAATCAGAGAACTGTCACTGGGGAAAAAATAGGGATAAACCAAAAAGAGGATAACAAAAAGGGTACAGGGAACAAACCATTTTACAAAAGAACATTAACTTATGAATTAAAATTAAAATTGAACAATGCACTCCCACAGAAAAGGCATCAGTAATGTGTGTACTGTTGTTTATTTAGTACAGGTCCATAGCCTTCAATACATTTCAAAGCTGTATTTGCTACTTCTAGATTTGAATTAGTCTCACAATCTTCCTACAACAGAAAACTACCAGCTGTGACCATCAGTAATTCCTCTTCTTTTTGTCATAACAAAACATGTAGTGCCATATCCAGAGATAAATTAGTCTGGTGGGTTCAGAAATGGTATTCAGCAAAATTAAAGAAAGAATGAATTACCTAGGAGCAGAGCAACAAGGCTGAAAATGACTCATGCTGATAGTCCTGTGGCATGGATAGATGTACAATATAATGAGCATAACAAAAATAATTGCTGTAGTTCCCGACAAAGAGATCCAAAAATTTCTGTTCTCAAAATGGCATCCTGAAATTTCCAAACTTTTTTATTTCTCTGGGAAGTTTAAGTATCTGTTATTATTAATAAAATTATCTCAAATTCTAACATTCTTTTTGTTCCATTAACTGCAATAGGTATGTGCTTTGAATCTCTGCAAGAAGAGAAATCCACTTATAAATATTAAATGCACTATATTTAAGAAAAATAAATAAATTACACATCTGTCTTTGTCACCACGTCAAATTTGATGCAACTTCAGACATGATGTCTGTGTAGACAGAAATTACCTCAAAAATTATTTCCATGACATAAAGATCTATAATGTCTTATAGTAACTGAGAATCTGCTGTATTTTTGAACAGGAAGGATCCTGCTGGCATTGATGAAAAAAAATCTACAATTTTATGGACTAAAAGTTGATATTTCAATGCCATTAAAGGTGTGAAAATAAAATGAAAATCCTATGAGTACTTAAGAAAACAAAAAAGTATGGAAATATAAACCAGAAAATTAATGAAATCCAAGGACCATTAAATCTGTACTACTTTAGGAAGAGTATGGTGCCTCAATAAAATAGAATAACTAATTGAAAGACTAATTTTGCTCAATTGTTCACAAGCAGTACATGCACCCACTAGCAATGCTCAGCTACAACAGAGATGCCATCATTGGTGCTACTGTGTAGATGTGTAAAGAGCAAGATGCATAGCTTCCAACATATCTTAGAAAAATGGAACGGTTTCCATTGGAAAGGACCTTAAGGATCACCTAGTTCCAGCTCCCTGCCATGGAGGGAGACCAATCTTCCACTGCACCAGGTTTCACAGAGCCCCATCCAACCTGGCCTTGAGCACCTCCAAAGATGGGACATCCACAGCTTCTTTGGGCAACCTGTTCCAGTGTCTCATAGTAAAGAATTTCTTCCTTATAGCTAAGTCTACCCTTTTTGAGTTTAAAGCCATTTGTCCAATGAGGAGATGTGTCCCCCTAATGAGAGCGCAGAAGAGGACAAGAATCATGTCCTTTGACCTTCTGGTCATGCTGCTTTTGATGCATTTTCCACTCAGCTTGTCTTTGCGCTTGGGATTGCCTGTACTCATGTTAATGGCTTTATTACTTGGTCTTGTTGAACTTCATGGAGTTTGCATAGTCCTAGCCTGTCCAGGTCCCTGTGGATGTTATCCCTTCTCTCCAGCATGTTAACTGCACCACTGAGTTTGGAGTCATCATCAAACCTGGTGAGGGCACACTCAATCCCACTGTCCATGTCCTGAGGAACCCATTCATCACTGGTCTCCAATTGGACCTACTGATTGCTACTTCACAAGTTCCTAAAATTCCAGAGACTTCTTCTGTCCCCAGTTCCGTCCTTCTTAAAAATATGAAAGCAAAAAAAAAACCAAAATTGCACATGACTAAAGATTTCATGTAAAACTGAGAAAGAAGCACTGTGTCCATCAGTCAGTAACTGAGAGATGCTAAGAGAAAGAGATGCTTTCAGACACATACCTGTGCTACTCAATGTATCAGTGGGATGAGTCTAGTAAATCTAGGCTGGTTTAATCCCGCAGCAAAAGGTAATTCTATTTATAAGGCAGAGCTGTCTTGGATACTGCATTGAGGACTAGAGTCAAAACTTCTTTCTTCCTATTCATGTGTCACCTGACTCGGGAGGACTGAGTACACTGAATAATATTTATCCCAGATAGTTTTAGGTACTGGACCAAGCACTATTCCTCTCAGCTCTTCACTCAGTCAGTGGAGACCTAAATGACCTATAGCAGTGCCAATCACAATTTAGCCACTTAAGTTAAATGTCTAAGTTTAAGTGAAATTAATGCAGGCCTGATTAACTGCATAAAAATGGTCTCTTAAGGCCAAACTTGAGGCATAAAAGTGTAGGAGGAAAGCTATTTACTCCCACAAGCAAATTTTTGTCCAAGACATTCAGATGTATTACAAACTGTGAGTATGACTAATATGGAGCTGACCCAGGTGAGAAAAGTGGTGGCATCTTAGCCAAAAGCTGAAAAATTACTGTGTTAATATGTGAATTAAAGCTAAATTCTTATAATATTTTGTCATGTTATATAATTGAAAACTCAGAATTGCTCATCTGACTTCAGCAAATACAGTCCTCAAAGTACTTGGCTTTCTAGATTTTCAACACAAATGTGGACAATGTTTAGTTAGTCAGCAGAAGGTTTTTTCCTAATCTATAATATATGGCAATATCAGCATGGTGATAAACATGGACCTTTCTTGGCTAGTACTTTTGCCCTCCATTCCCAAACAATCTGTCAGGCAGTCTGTCTCTAAAGCTTTATGATTTTCTGAAATAGATGGTATTATGGAGCTGTAGTAGCCATTCCATGGCTAAAGTAGTAATACCTTCCATTATAAGCTCAATTAGGCCCTTACACCTAATCTTAACTTCAGACTGTTCTATTAGAAATCTCTCCTGTGTGGTATTCTAAAGGAAGATGGCTTCTTTTTTCCCCTAGAAAGTTTGAGGGTAATTGGACAAGGCATTTGTGAAAATGTTGGAAAATCAGTAGTAATTTGCATTTTACATTATCTTAATATATTTCAGAACAGCATATCCCCAAAACAGCATGTCGTAGAAAAAACAAATGTGGTTTATTCTTCTGTCTTCACTGAAGACTGAGCAGTTTATGATTTTTACAGGACTAGACAAATCTACCAGTGCTAGGAAAGAAGCAAAGCTTAAAAGATTCTCAGAAGTTGGGCTGCTAGTGAGAAATTTTGTTCACCAGGTACTCAGCAAAAGCAGGTTGTCTCATCATCTACCTGCCTGAGAATATTTTAAAAGACAGAGTTGGGAATAAACAGAGATATAATATTAAGTTTTCTCTTACTTAAAAAAAAAAAAACACCACAAAACGGAAATCCCTTAAAATTCATAAACATAAATTTTCAGATATGTCTATCCATTATTTTAGAAAGAAAGATTTTATTAGAACATTCTGCAAAAAAATAAGAAATTTGAAAGTCAGGAAAGTGTATTATTTTAAAACAAAATTAATAAAATCTAAATATCAGAAACTTTAACATTCTTATGTAAAGTACCAAATCCTCCATTACACCTTTCTCTTACTCTTGGTCAGGTAGCTTTCAGGTATAGCTGAAATGACATATATTGACCTTGAACTTTAGGTTATGATCACCTACTAAGTAATAAACCACAATGTGGTATTACTTCAAAAACATAATGTTAAAATATAGGTACCATAAAGTACTAGAAAAAATATTGCAAAAAGAAATTATAACTTCATGTTGTTCTATTCTTTTTTCCCTAGCTTATGAAATATTCTCTCTAAAGTTCTTAAAACATACATATACAAAATTTACATTATTATCACCGGTAACTGATAAAATTTCTAATGTAAATCTCATGCTTTAATTTTTCACATTTTACTTAAAGGAAGCTGAGAAACATAGATTTAGAGCAAATGCCATATTTATAAGCCTGTAAACTGGGCAACAAAATATAACCATTAGAAGTTGAAGACTAAAATTTACCTCCAGCTTACATTCAAATAAAAGTTTATAGTATTATACACACAATTCTTCACATTAATATTTTATATACCTTACTGAAGGTTTTAGTGTACTGTATTTCATACAATTTTCAGTATTATTAGAATATATAATTATATAGAATATATAATTATGTCTCAGAGTAGAGTTTGATTATTAACCCAGGTGTATATAAGGCATGGAAAGAAAATTATTTCACCTAATTTCAGCCACCTAAAATTTAGTCATCATTTCTAAAGTAGTAGTCCCAAACTCTAATTATCCCATGAAAATGGAGAACACCTCCAGAAAGCAATTTATCCCCTTAGAAGATGCCAAGACAAACTTCAGTTTCCTCAAAATAGGGATTCTCTGTTTCAAGTGTTGTAGGACATGAGACATGAAGACTGGGTTGGCAGACACAACTGAAGGGACCCCTTTGGAGCTGTTGCTGAAAGCATACCACAGGGCATACCAAAATACTTAAAATGTCACTAGACTCAATGCTTTGGGAATTGAATTCCACACAGCTGTCAAGTTTAAACTAAATACGCAACTTTCTTACTGATTTAAATTAGGTAAGAGTATTGCCAGGGGCAGAAATTAAAACAGAGAAAGTCTAATAGGTAGATTTGTAGTCATGTGGCTTTTTTTTTAAATTATGCTACCTGGAGAACAGTTAGTACAGGTCTGCCCATCTATGTTGCAGAAGACTTACACTGTCACAGAGATTCAAGAAAGGTATAATGAGTGATTTTTATGCCAAGGACAGCAAGCACAGATAGTTCTGTGTGTCCTTAACTTGTAAAAATAACTGCTGTTCAGTAAAATATTTAACCATGTTCAGAAAACACAACTTTCAGTCTCATAATCTTTAAATGTATGATTAAACTTTGCAATTTAGAACCTTTTTCTGAATGAGTGCCTGAAAGATGAAGGTTAGACATAAAAGAGAAAACAAGACAGCTCAAAATATTAAAAATAAGAAATCTAAAAATATATCCTTCTTTCTAGAATAATATATTTTCTTGGAAATACATAATGATCTAACTACAGTGATGCTCTTCTTACAGTGAAAATTTATTCTTAAATGATTTAGCAAATTGCAGTGTATGATGAATAAATTATATATGAAGATTAAGTAAGGAAGTAAGGAAGCATTGGTGTCAATTGCTTTTTTTTCTTTCTTTCTTTTTTTTTTTTTTTTTAGCAGGATTAGTCCCATAGTTGTATTCTAACTCAAACTGGTACTTTTTATGTATCATATGGAAGGAGCTCTTAAATGAATTTAATTTTTTTTCTTGTTAAGATACAAACCTTGAGGTCTAGAGATGCTCCTATAATTACAGATTTTTTTAAGTTGGAGGTGCTTTGGGCAAATTTTGCTAACCTACTCTTCCTCTTTGTGTGCAAATGATGACATATCAACATTTGAACATTGTTATAGCTGTCTACACTTAATAGACTACTGGTGGAATCATATTAACCAGTTGATTTAGTCAACAAGTTTCTTGTAGCATGAAAGAATTTTGTGCAGAGATTTGAAGTCCTATTTAAAATTATTTTTCTAATTCAATAAGTTGTCTGACTCTTGTAGCTTAGTCATTTTAACACCAAGGGAGTGATATTCCTTGTTAATCAGCTGTCAATCATATTTTCAGTTAAGGGCTTGCCCTACATACCAGTGTGAAAAACACCTAGAAAAGTTTCTGTTTTGTTTAACCATTTCTTAAATCAATATGACATACATTACTCATATTTCTTCAAACAATTACTGCATTATTACTGTCTCCTATCAAAGGACTAGCAAAAAGAATCCATTTAAAATGAATGTAGAATGACAGATTCACTTAATAATTGAGATCTGTAGTACACAGATTTTATTTTCTAAGCTGACACAGAAAAAATATCCTTACCTTTCCTTTAAAATCCCCTCCTGTAAAAACATTCAAAAGGCACTGAATGTTAAAAATAGAAACTGTGATTCTTTAAAATAGTGTATATTTGATAGACGTTAAAAATATCATTAAATGCTTCACTTTATGCTATTTGGCATGAGAAGTTTAATAAGTTCCATTTCACTTTGCTGGGGTTTTTGTGTCTGTACATTACAGGAAACTGAAGAAATGCAGAGTGGACAACTCTTCATTCATAGAACTAATAAGCTCAATAAGACATCAGCCTTGCTTCAAATGAGCCACTGTTTTTCACTTTTCTTACACATTTGGGAGGCATTAAGTAATTTTTCCCGTAAAAGAAACTTCTTTCCCTATCCAAATGAAAGTGCTTTCCTTGTACAGTGTCTAAATAACTAGCCACTTCAAGACAAATATTAACTGAGGAACTTGTGTATTAGAAACTCTAGGTGTAGATTATATATATGGGTAAAAGGCCATGGTGAAGATTTTGTCTCTCAGATATCCTCTGACTGCAGGAATCCTGGAGACAGACAGAGATTCTGTTTTCTTTCTGAAGTACTGTATGGTTGAGAGTTTTGAGTTTTGATCTTTTGCTATAAATCTTCGATTTGCCACAGGATGATAGAAAGTGTTATGTGGTCTGTGATATACAAGGCAAGGTCATTTAAAACAGATGTTCTGTAGACTCTGTACAGGATACTTACCTACAGTTCATAGGGTTTGAACTACGTTATTTCCAGGCCTTTTCCATCCTATGACCCTACTATTATTTGACTTCCAGAGGACAGCAGGTTATACAGGTTTCACATTTCATCTCTAACACCCAGAAAATACCTTTGCCTAAGTTTTCAGTCCTATCACTGCAACTGCAACACGCTTCTGAAGAAAACTGTAAATTCAAAGGATTGAAGTTTTGATGAAGTGCTTGAACTAGAGCTGAATCTTAGAAAAGAATCTGACAGTGCTATTGAGCAATGTGAAATTCTGTGTCTGAAGAAGGATGAGAAGGTAGCTGGGGATGAGTGCTGATTAAAAAGCATTTCTACAATCAGACACAGAACTGTGGTGCTCTACATTTCATTGCTGAAGTCTGAACATGCACTTGGTTAAATAAAAAATAACATTCCCGTTTATTTCAGTGATTGTTGGACTAAGCTTCTGACAGGAAGCTTGTCATACTCTTTAAATAGAGGGCAAACCTTCACAGCAGCACACACTTCCACTTACAGTTTTCAGAACACATAATGTCTTACAGAAATTTCAAATGAAAGTTGTTTCTAGTTTGCCTTCTCTTGATACAGCTGAGTCTCATAAATTTTAATTGAGCCATATAGAGCACAGAGTGGGTGCAAAGGAAGTGCCATGGGAAGAAAACAAATGTGACCTGATACATGACACCTTTCTCTCTATCAAGGCACTTCTCATAAGTACCTTAACTGGTACCTTAAGGAAATGAGTATGAATTATAGTCGGGAGCAGAGGGAAAGAAAGATGTTAAACTTGTCTTTCTTTCTTTAAAGGTTATTTCTAATTTTTCATTTAATCTCCTTAATGAGATGCTGGTTGTTGCCCCAGACATACTTGCCTATTTCAACAGGTGACAGATTGAACTGCAAACTTCAACTATTAGAAGGCTATAGCAAGTTAAAGACTTTTTATAAGAAACATAAAGAAAAAAAAAAATGCAAGTGTTCAGAAAATTCAAAATATTCAGAAGTGATGACCCATTCCTGAGTTTTGAATGTTATTTTTATACAGCTGATCTTCAAAATAAAATATTTTGTGCACCAGCATAAAGCATTACATGGATATTAAATATATGAGGATGTTAAGAGATCAGCCTATTTACAGTTTATGGGCTATATTTCATACTCATTGTCAGGTTATGTAGTGGTGTGTTTTTGGTTTTATGAATTTTTATGTATATAAAAAATTCCTTGTTTTATATTGTTTTTTATAAGTTGTAATGGTTTGTCCCATGTCACCCATGTTTGACCCTTCTTGGTTTTACCCCAACCCTTGTTATGTGTCAGTCGTAAGTTATACAGCCCCTGGGTCTTGTCTATCACTTTGAAGCCTCTCCCAAAAGTCTAGAATGTTCCAGTGAGGGCAT
>JBBMKD010000001.1:62787140-62824238 GCA_037834095.1 Argya squamiceps | reverse complement strand
TATGTGTCATTTACCTGCAGAGCCATGCCCACATGATCCCTGATTTGTCCTCAGTTAAACCCATCCCCAAGTTCCTCTCCTGAATATAAGATGTAACTTTCAGGTGCCCTGTCTCTCTTTTTTTTCTGCTTGGGGCTCCTACTGGCTAGGGGTCTCTCCTGAGGCAGACACCCTGAGTGGATGAATAAAGTCAGTGGTTGAACCCTGAGCAGACTCTCTCCTTCTTTCCTGCTGTTGTTGCTTCACTTCTGCAGGCAAACCAGAACCCACGGGATCAGCAAGGTTCATTCAGCTACCGAGCCGTGCCCCTTCTTGCCATGGTGCCAGGGCTGGCTGAGGCAAAGAGACACTGACACCAGAGCAAGGTTACAAGCATCACTTTGAACCTGGGCCTTACATGTCTTCTTCTGACTTGCAGCTCAGCATTGAGCTAAATCCCACAAATGGTGTTATGAGAAATTCTTGCTTTCATCACAGAGCAGACAACAAGAGTCATTAAAAATTGATGATTTAAATGGGATAACGTTCAACAGAGACACATGAAATCCAGAATAATTTTCTTTCAAGTTTGTATGTGAAAGATAGCATTACGTGGTAACTGATTACCTTGAAAAGGCTTCAGTTACTGAAAAAGTTGGTTGACAATTATAACAGAAAGGTTTGCACAAACTCTTCTTCTCTCTATTCTTCTCGTCTATTCTTCTCTCCAGAATAGATGCACTCTGTAATAAACCTCATAGTCCTTGTCCACAGTTATCTATGAGAGAGGACCTAATGAAGATCACAGAAGCTTTCTCTAGCAATTAACTTATCTTTCATCCACAACAGGATGAAAAATCCAGTGATACAAGGGCATGCACCCATCATGAATGTGAGAATCTCTCCTGGATTATTCAGTCCACATATAATAGAATGGCTATATCCAAAATGCACAGAAATCAGTGATGGACCACTACTGAAAATCGTATGGGCAAGGTGTAAAGATGGTTGTTGGTTTGGTTCCTTTTTTTTGTTTCTTTCCCCACAGAGCAAAGTGGATAATGTGAGGACTCTGTGCAGCTCAGCAAAGCGATCTTTTTACAGCATGAATGTAAGGCCATGTATTGCTTGCCAGAGGTGTACAGTTAAGGCATGTATGAGGTTGGGATAGCACTGAAGGGAGGAAACAAGCCTGCTTCACTCTTGTTTACCACAGCTTTAAAAAAAGAAAAATTCTGTATATGTTTGCAGGTTAGCGTCTTGAAACATTGTGAGCTTCAGCATGAATTACAATTCATGCAATCTGCAGTGGCAGGAAACCTGTTCACCAAGGGGAGCTTGGAACTGAAACTGATTAACACCAGAGATGTATTCACAGTGGGCAGAGAGAAAACATTCAAGCTAAGAGAAATTTAGGAGTATGTATTCCCCTGGGTATCTGGGGGAAATGTACTTGGAATAGGTAATAGCTAATTATCCTTTCAATGTGTAACCATTTCATCTTGGTTCAGTCTTACTTAAATACTAAGTGATTTGTTCTCCATGATAACATGAGGCAAAGTTTAATCCTGCCAGAGAAGGTATCAAACTTTAAAAGGGAATAGGAATGATAGTGATAATTATCACTTACAATGTTTTATACCAATGTAAAAGAGCTTTCTGCATTTATCTTTTAACTTTCTAATGTTTCAGGATGTTGTAACTACATTTTCTCTCCTTGCCTTGCTAATATACATTCAAATCTCCTTTCCATCCATTCTTTAAGAATTTAGGTAGAAAATTACTTTCACAAATAAAAAAAACTCTAGGTTTTTTTTGTTGTTTGTTTGTTTGGTTGGTTGGTTATTTTTAATGCAATATGGTCTCTGCATATTAATGCTAAATAGAGATGGTCTCCTCTTCCTGGCCATGCCCTAAGCAACATAACATTCCTATTTGTAAGTAGACATCATGTGAAATCAGTGTTTATCACTAAAATTAAATAGCTGTTGTTGGCATCACATGATCAGATCAAAATAAGAGTGATTTGGTGAGTGTAGAAGAACAAATGTTTCAGAGTGAACAATTTAACAACAATTAGCCTCTTTACCATATATCAAATGCTCACAAGTAGATTAATTTTTTCTCAACTATATTCACTCCTTCTGACTGTTCACCATATATTTTCTCTCAATTACATGGATTTTAAATTCTTCATTTGAACTGTGTATTCAAAAGCGGTATTATTTTTCTTGATAAAATTTTAACTCAATGAATTGCTAAATGTAAAAGAAATCATGCATCTGGTTCAAATACTTTAGATTAAAAATTCTTAATTTACTCTGTCATATATTTATTGTCTGAGCAGTAAACAGATTTTTAGTAGAAAGTTTTCACTAGAATGTCTGCAAGTACTGTAAGTACAACTAGAAGATGTTTAATAGCTATATTCTCTTTGGTAAGCTAGTCTTCTACAATGGGAAACTGAATCAACAAAAAAAAAATTAAACCTAATTCTCCCCACACATCAAAAAACCCAATACTAAAAGAAACAAGTCTGATATTAATTTCTTTCTTGAGCCAGTTTCCTCTGGGAAGTTTTTTATATGTTGGCATAAGTTCTAGTGTCTCTTTATTTTCCTTCTTTTTCTCTAATGCCCTCAGATGCACACTGAACAACCTTACTGGTGAAAAGCTATCTATAGCAGCACAGAGGTCAGCCTCACCTCTTGGCCAGGTGTCCTTGCAGCAGTAGTTTAAGAGGTGCAATGTGGCCTGTATTTTTACTAGCAACTGTGACAGGCCTTTGGCAGACCTCTCCTAAGCTCTTCTTCCTTTCATTCAGACTGCTTTACTGCATTTTGCATATTCTTACTCCAAAGGGTATTTTCAGCAGAAATGATGAAAAGAGCTGTTAAAGCCCTTCCCTACTATATTTTATGATCATGATGAAGGTCTCCACAGAAGACTATTCAGGTGTTACAGTGTTTACCAGAATCTACTGTTTTTCAATCCTATTATTCTTTTGCATCATGCTGAACCTATTGATCACTCATTTGTCTTGCACATGGACTCATTCAAGCATAAACAAGGTTGAATTTATCCAACTGTTACAACTGTGCTTGACCATAAAGGAGAAAGACTCATGCATAGCCCTCCTTTTTTGTTAACACTGATGCCTTAGGCACAATTTTTCTTCAACAGCATCTGTAAAGAGGACTCAAAATTTACTTTCCTCAAATTCCAAATTCAGTGCCAGATTCATCGTAAGTCTAAGTATGAATACCTGCAACTGATGGACACAAGGTTAGTAAAAGGGTAAGGGGCTGAGGCTTTCATTGGAAGCCATTGTACAGACAGAAGGCAGCTACTGCTGCTGCCACGTGATATGCTGGCAAAGGCTCTGACTTGCTCAGTTTCCTTTTTGCAGCTATACTCACCATTTTGAAGTGCTGAGACTTGGTTCCCTGTCGTCCTGATTTTTTCAGCCTTCTCATGTTTACATTTCTTTACTGGAGTTTTCTCATGCATTGTAACATAAACAAGTGGATGTTTTCGCTTTCCTCTCTGTGATAGACTTCTAATTTGACCAGTGGGGTCAGAGAGGTGTCAACCTCATGGCCCAATTGCTGATCAAACTCCAAAAGCTGTTTAAACCCTAACCCCAAATAAATGTCCTTTTTTGCTCACACAACCTGACAGTGTGAGTGTGGTTTTTTCGTGTCCGTCTGGCAACAGCTCCCCTTTCCTTTAATGTCTTTTATTTTGTCCTTATCACTTCAATATCTCTTCTTGAGAGACTTGCAGGCAGGTTATCACCGCAGTAGAATTCTTTTTTTTTTTTCATGCTCTCCAAAATTAGAAATGCCTGGTTTTAGACCAGCAGAACTGGTGGTGATAATCATGGTTAGCCAAGAGTTCAGATCCCCAGACAATTTTATAGGGATGGAGAACATCCAAGTTCAAATCCAAGGGAAATCATCAGCAAGGATAGGATCAGGTCCACATACAACAAGAAGTGTCAGACACAGCCCAGGAATTTCTGGGCAGGTCTACAGTGATGAGACAGATTTGAGGTCAAGCCAGAAATACCTGGTCAAACCTGTAATACCCGGTATTTATCCTAGTTTCACTACAGCTTTTGTTTAATGAGCTTTATTCAAATTGTAATCACCAGCATCTATATTAATCAAGTGGGAAATCCAAACAGTTTGGCATGGTAGAAAACCTCTTTTCTTTTTTACCATAAATCTAGACATACCCTGTGGTAGCTACAATGAAAAAGAAAAGTATGAGCTTTCTCAAAACTGCTTCTTTTTTCATAACATATTCTTATTCACAACGCAAATACTGCTTGTCTGTTTCCCTGCTAGCAGCATGGTATTGCATTTGTTTAGGATTTGGGTTTTGTTTGATTCATAGCCATATTCTGCAGCCTTTTCCTTAAGTATCTTCAGTATTACCCTGCTGAATACCTATTCTGAAGCAAGGTCTCCCCTTCTGCTATCTCTGTGGTGATATTTGCTTTTCATGCTGTCCCCAAAGTCATTTTCTATTGCAGTTACAGTATTTTATAAACAACAGATGCTCCTTGCCTCCTGTCCATCTTAAATGATAGCTACCAAGATGTGACATCAGAATAGGACACCTTGGCAACAAACAAACAAATATAAAATACCCCATTCCAAAGTCTGGACTGTAGGTGCTTTTCAGTGCTAGCTGCTCTAGCTAAAGATGTGAACATAATTCCAATTCTTCTGCCTTTTCTCTGGTTTTAGAAAAACAACCTTCCCAGAACACTTAAAATTCTGGCAAAAGAATTCATTTAATAAATTATGCTCCAGTTAAATGCAATCATTTGTGTTGCCAGTGGGTAAGATTCATCCCCATACCAATGCAAACGAACAGTAGAAGGCAAAATCTACCCTCTTAGTTTTGAGTTATTTTTCCTTCTTTCATTCATCCTAGAATTGTTTTGACTGTGAACTTAAAAAATAAGAAAAAAAAAAAAAAACTTCCAGCATGATAATAGCTATTTTTCATCCTTTACCAGAGAAATTCAAGAGACTTTACATGATAATTACAGGTCAGGCTTTAAAAAGGCATACTAAGATAAATCAAATTCTCTTATACCTACTCTCACTGACTTGTCCTTAAATTCCGTTGGATGGAAACCAGTACTGTTTTAATTGTTAATTTTTCCTATTTTTTTTTTTAATGCTTTCTTTTCTCTGTGGAAATTTTAAAATATAATTGTATATTTCTTCTTTTAAAATCTATGTTCTTGTTATGTGCTTTTCAGTACATAGTTTACAGACACTTGCAAATTCAGGAGAGCTAGCTAAGGGAAGAAAACTGTGTTGTCAGAGTTTAATTCTGAATATTGCATTTTCATTGTGAAAGGGTTCAAGGGGCTGAAAATCATGAAAAATTACTGTCACTTAAATCTTTTACTTACATCTATTCCATCTGAATCACAAATTAGTTTGAAGAGTCTGATGACCTCTGCTAAGCTTGGTAAGATGATTAAGAGGTATGAACCTCTGAAATTTCTTGTATGCGATATGTTAGAAAGTTATGTCAGTTTAAGCCTTTTACAAAAAAAATGAGCATAATTTGTAAAGATACACAATTGTGAATTTACTTAAAGTAGGCAGGAGAAAGCTGATTTTCATGAGTTTGCACACTGAGGACCCTGAAGACAGTACAGGTAGGATCCCAACTCACTACAACTTAGATGTTCTTGCCTCCTGACATAATGATTGCACCAGTTCACAGTTTCTTTAGACATTAGCAGAATGAAAGCAAGTAAAAAGTATTCCAAGTGAGTTTAATGGAAAGGGCTGTAATTTGCAGGAAATTATGAATAATTTTTGTACTTCCCCCATACAAATTAATAATATGAAATGCCTATTAATCCACCTATTTCATTGCCTACAGTACAATAAATCTACTCTGCCCTTATGTGAGTCTATCTTAAATGAGAAAATGATGAGAAGCTGTCCTAGAAAGCACCTACTTGGCCAATGATTTGAGAAAAAAATTCTGGCCACACACATAGGATGGGAAATCTATAACAGATAAATTAGACATACAAGTCAAAAGAAATTTCTCATTAAGAAATAAAATATACATGGCTATAGAACTCCTTTCTAGCATGTCTAATTCTGCTATACCATTCATAATGGAAATTGCACACAAAATTCAACCATTTCCACCCATTTCTAACTTTCTGACAACCTGGTGTCAAGAGTGATTTAATTTACAGAATATTACTAAGATTTTTCTGCTTTTACAATATTTTAGAACATGTTGTCATATAAAGCAAGAAGCAATCACTGATCAACTCTCCTCTGAAACATGAACACTTGAAAGAGACAGCACTTTAGTAGCCACTCCAGCATTGCTGAATATAGAGCAAGGTCCCAAAACCAACCCTGTTTTTCTGCTTGTATTTACAATATTTATACCAGTTCTTTCAGTTCACATATTTTAATGGGAGTTTACATATAGCTGATGAATACTCTGATAATTGAATTTATATTTCTCCAGTCACATAGTCCTGGAATATTATTTCTTATTTTGCAATTTATTCAGTCTGTGACCACACATTTGGGCATATTAAAACACAAGTTTCTTTGCTTGTTTCAAGTATAGATGCATCCATATATCTGCTTAGCAGCATATTATTCTTTCCATTATTTAATATTTCCCAGTCTTCATCAGTCATGTTTTAATTCATATTGTAATAGTAATGTGAAATAGATGGGTGCAAAAATCTAAGACCACAGAGGCCATTTTTTTTTTTTTTACATGTGTAGATAGTGACAGGACAAGGGAATGGTTTCAAACTAAGAAAGTAGAGATTTAGATTAGATGTTAGGAAGAAATTCTTTACTCAAGAAGGTAGTGAGGTATTAGAAGAGGTTGCCCAGGGAATCTGTGGATATGCTATCTCTGGAAGTGCTCAAGGCCAGGTTGGATGTGGCTCAGAGCAACCCAATCTGGTGGAAGGTGATCAAGCCATGGCAAAGAGATTAGAAATAGATGATCCTTAAGATGTCTTGCAACCCAAACCATCCTGTGATTCTATGACTCATATCTACACATTAGGTGGCCAGTGGTAGATATCCATTCTCTGAGCCAAGTTTAATGCCAAGATTGTTTAAATCTAGCCTCTTGTACAGCACATTGGCTATATTCACAGTCTGTCATGGCCCTCTGACCGCAAGGCATCAGCACCTTCACTATCTGGAGAAAAAATTCAGGTCACGTATCTGAAGAAATGTGAGAACAGTTTTGGATACTTGTTTGAGAAAGGCAATGGCTTAGCAAACAGCCACAGCAGTTTGATGGTCTCCTCTGTCTTTCCAAACATACTAGCAATTATTGCGCACTGAACTTTATTAATACATTGTAAAAAATAAGAAAGCAAAATCTACATTTGTTATGGCACATCATCTATGAAAAATGTTTCTATTTTCTCTGTAAGTAGTCTGGCATCTTCTTTGCAAAGAATATTTATGAAAAGTATCATTATTTATATGTTTTAATGGCAGCACACAGCAACTGTATCACAGAATGATTCATATTGGAAGGCACTGCAGCGGATCATCAGGTCCAACCTCCCTGCTCAAGCAGGGTCATCCTAGAGCACAGGACTATGCCCACATGGTTCTTGAATATCTCCAGTGAGGGAGACTCCACCACTTCTCTGAACAACCTGTTCCAGTGTGTAGTCACCCACACAGTGAAAAAAAATACTTCCTTGTATTCAGACGGAACTTCCTGTGCATCAGCTTCTGCCCTCTCATCCTCTCATCCTATTGCTTGGCACCACTGAGAAGAGCCTGGCTCCATCCTCTGGACACCCTCCTTTCAGATACTGATTGAGGTCTGCTCTCAGTCATCTCTTCCTGAGGCTGAACAGGCCCAGTGTCCTCAGCCTTTCCTCAGCATAAGAGGCATGCTCCTGTTTCCCAATCATCTTTGTTGCTCTAAATCAATATGTATTTCTAATTCCAGCCTACAGCTACTGCTGATTAGCAAGAAGATTTAAAAAACAGTAACAATGTCTTTCAATGCCAAAAATTTACCAGAAGCTTTTCAAACTGTCAGGTTTTTTGCAGCAAATGAAGTGTACTGCTTAGAGAAAAGTAAATGAAGCTGAACATGTACTTGATATTGATTCAGTCTACACAACAGATGGCAACATGGATGCAAATAAATTGCTTGTCCTTTTATTATTATTAGTTAATATTTACATCACTGGAATGCCGAGAGGCCTCAGTCAGGAGCAGAGATCCATTATGGTAGATACTACACAAATACACACCAGAACATTTTGTTCCAGTATCATCTTTCTCCTGTTGCACACTAAACTCATTGATGACTCATTTGTATTGCCCAGAGAGTCATTCAAGTATACGGTGGGTTGATTTCCTCCAGCTGCTCTGAAAAGTTTATAACCTAAGCAGCAAGGGAAGGAAGGAAGGAAAGAAAAAAATCTTCATAAATGCAGAATTTAATTTGAAGGTTTTGTCTTAAGTTTCTTATAACAGGGATGTATTGGAATACCCCCTCTTGTTCTGGTTTCTCAGGTTAATTTCTTAGTTTCCATGTTTCCTTAGTTTCTGCACCATACAGAAACTGTTTTTGTAATCCTGTCTCCTCCCCTTTCATGCATTCTCCTTGCTTATTCTCCACTGCTTCCATAGCATGTGCCTGGTCCTCCAAGCCTGGAAAAACTCTAGGAGCAATATAGCAGTTAAAAGTGTATGGTATCCACTGGCCAAAAAATACATCTCTAAGTATTGACTAAACTAGTTTATTCAATTTTCAAATTCAAAATGTTGCACTGTTTTCATTCAGAATGTGATGTATTTTAACAATGATAATTGATATGTTACAACATTGTATATGATCAGTTCTACAACACAAATGATTGTTACAAGTAGCCAGTCCTCCACAGAAAAGCCCTGTCGACTTTTGTTTTTTGTCTGAGGACAGTTTCTACCAGGTAACAGGTGTGAGGCCTCCCCCTGCCCCATCAATCCCTGCTCACAGCAGGTGCATAGCTCTGTCTCTCACAATTAAGTCCTAGTGGAGTTTGAAACTAGATTTCAATCAACTGCTTTCTGATCCTGTGGTCTCAGCTACATTGGCATACAAAGTTTCTCTCTCCTCTTTTCCTGCTTTCTCACCTTTTAGAAGGAAAAATTGAAAGACTTTTTTTAGAAGCATAGTAAGAGCTTTGATGTTTAGGATTGACACAAAACCCCCCCTATTTGGCTCTCTTCAGATACAGTAGAAATTCAACTATCTAAAAAGAAGAATAGTTTTTAGGATTCTAAAATGAAAGAACTAGAAAAATCAGGTTTTACATGGACATTTTGTTACAGAATAAACTACAAAGTGTAATAGTATTAGCCCAACCAAAAAGCTTTAAATTTAAAAGCAAGTATTAGATTGTAAAATAAAAGCATTTCAAAATTCAATTATTATTTAAGAAATATTATCAATATTATCATTTTAATGTCTTGTAAGAAAATTATGCAAATACATCTGCAGAAATAAAAGAAGCCTTAAGAGAAGTATTGCTTAGACTTATATTAAGGATGTCTACTTCTCAAAGAAATTAAGTTTTCCTGATGACATTTAAAGGAAGAAAATCCATTATATTTGCAGTCAATCATCACTAGGATCCAGAGTTAAAATACTGCTACTTTTTATACCTCTTCAGAAAAGTTACAGATGATGATTTGTGCATACACTGTTCCATAGCATTCATCTGATGATATGTTTATTAGTTTTATTGTTGGTAGTATTTTTCTTTAGTAACTCTTGGGGTTAAAAGAAATATATCTGTACTATGTTTGTGGACTGGCACTGCTTAGCCTAAACCTGTATCCACTAAAACCAGTTAATAAGTATATTCACACTCAGATTTTTGGAATCTGTCTGGTAACAGTCATTACTGATTACTGAGGTGATCCTTTAACTCATATTTTTGTAGAGAAGAAAAAGCTGCATCTTAGTAATATGAAAACAAAGGATAATTGGTTATGTACAATCTTCATGCAGCTATTTCTATGCAAGACTGGTAATACTGTCCCAATTATTACTATGATGCACTATTCCAGGACACAAGAAGCACTGCAACATTCCCTCAAAGAAAACAAGGATATGCTGTTCCACACAAATACTTCCCTTCTACTAATGCTACCTTTTGTCTGGGATTGTTGCTTAAAAAATACTTCTTGTAGTGTTATTTAATTAGGTGTGTTTCCTGTAAATCACATAGAAATGCTAGGTCAAGCTCTATCTGGAAAACTGGGAGAAATTATCTTGACTGGCTAGGTCTGATAAACAATAAATCTTGTTTCTTTGGTAATAATTCTCTCTTTAGAAAGAACAGGAAATACTGGATGTAAAAAATTGACCTGGAAGTTAAAATAATGGGAGGGGAAGATTGATTCATAATGGTGAAAAATAGACCAATATTATTTGTGAACATTTCCGTCTCAGTATGTTTTGACAACAATTATTGTCTCACTATAATGAAAAGCTTTTCCTTTTCAGCCATTATTCATCTTATTGGCCAGTATTGATAGCCTGCATTTTGCACAAGATGACCTCTTGTCCTTTCAGAGGATCAAGCAAAAGTGTTGGTTCTTATTTGGCAAGGTTCCCTATATAGAGTTTTCTGGCTTCAAATTAAACATTCCCAACTTATCTGAACATTGTCTTATAGTACTTCCATCTCATTCAGTCTAAAGACATTATAACAGCAAGTGGGAAACTGTAAACAGATGCACGAGTCATACATGCTCCTAAGAATGAGATAAAATGTGGTATTCCTTCTGGAATAAAACTTATGATCAAATCCCATCAAGTAGCTCTAGCAGTATTTAGTTACATGGCTAGATTTTGCTGCCCAGCTCTTCAGTTTATCTTTAAATTTTAAGCAAACAACAACCCTTGAATTTATCTCCAAGCCTGGATTTTTGTAATCAAATGGGAATGTGGGGGCCTGACATAATCAAAAATGCCTCAGAACATGTGCTGTGAACTGCACATGTTGTCTGTAAGTCCCCAAAGTATTTTGGTAGCACAATGAGTATCAGAGCAATTGCAACTCTACAGCCAGGAGGCTATTGTCTATTTCAGAGCAGTGAGCTGAACCCAGTGATGAACCCAATTCATCTGGCTTTTTTGGCAGTGGCACATGCCTAATCACAACTTTTTGCTCCCTACCTCATGCCAATTGTGGCAATGCCATAACCCCTCCCTGACAGCCTTGATGACCTTATTTCACAGGCAATCCAATTGGACAAGTTAAAATCCAGGAATCGTGAGACTATTATGTAAGGTCACACATTCAGATTCTAGCAGTAAATCATAGGCTCCAAATGCCAATAAAGCTGGAAATAACGAATGCCACTGACAGAAACTCTCAATATTAATAAAGTTATTTTTTAGTGTTTCTTAAAAGCAATGTAAGTATGGACTCAGAAAGTCACATGAGCTTATTCTTGTGATGCAGGTAGTAGCAGCCTTTGCAGAAAGAAAGTCAGACTCTGTTCTTGTTTATGTCAAGGACTCAAAGCAGTATTCCTGGTTGAAACCGGGGACAAGGAAGGATGAATTTCACCTTTAAAAGCTTATATTAAAGATAGGACAAAGAGCTTCCTTTCAAAGATACTTGGTTTCAATTTGTGTGTATTGGACTCGATCCCTTTCACTGCTCTGTTTTTATATTGACATAATTCAACTGGATACTGGTAAGTCACTTTTAATTTAGCCTAACATATTTGAAAGGAAAAGGGCTCAAACTGTATGAAAAATCGAACATAAGGTAGACTTTTGTTTCTAATATGAGTTAGAGGAATTTTCTTAGCTATTTTGGCACTGGTTTTGCAAAAAAAAACCCAGAAGTTTTAATGTCTTGCTTCTGACAGGCTAGGCATTGTTTTCTGTTATAGTACTTCATGAGCCACATTATTTGCTATGCATCACATTTATCAAATAATGCTTATTAATAAAGTTAGTCTTGAGTTTTTGACTAATTCATCTGAAAAATCCTTAGCACCCACGCATGATATAACCTTTTTGTAAATGTGAGTCATTTACTTAAACTAAGAAAATGTTTATGGCAGTGTAAAACATTAATTAGTTAGCAGTCTAAGAAAATACCAGGAACTAATGTTCAAATTCCTTCTATTTTAACAGATGTCAAAGAGATTAAGTCAAACAATTAACCTTCGTATGACAAAAAATGTCAGAGGAGAACAAGTCCTTAGTGTATCTACTAAACACAAAGAGCATGCAAAAGCAAGTAAAACTTCAGTCAGCAAAAAGAGACAGTTATTTCTGTACAGAGATATATTTTACATTGGATGTTATTTGGGGTGCTTCTAGCCTTCAGTCTGTGCTTCACTTTGCTTGGGCAGCACGTGCTAGTGCCACAGCAAATCCATTCTTTAGAATACAGTCTGAAATAAAACAAGTTTTTAATCCTGGTCATAGAGGTCATGGTAATAGTTTACTAGCCCATATTAAAAATTAAGATGCAGTTACTCTGTATTGCCTTCCTTTTAGGGACTGGCTTGTCCTTGGTTAAATAATGCCCTTGTAAAATTACAAGGCAAAAATGAACTGTTTTCCTCTTAACTAAACACAGATAACCCTGTGATGTGAAATTACTGAAAAGATGTGATTTGGGGAAATTACAGTTCCTTGCTTAGTATGTATTGTGCATGCCCTACAGCCTTCCCTAACCAGTAGCTCCCAATTTCATTTAAATTGTAATGATTTCCTTTAAGGACAATTACATTGCCTAAGAGCAATGCATGCATAATAATGCTGCTTTGGCATGGTTCAGTTTAGAACGAGAGTAATAACTGTTTATTAATATGATAATTAACTGTTAATGCTTAGCAACCTAATTATATCTGTTAAATAACTTACATTTTTAAGCCAAATTCTAACAGAAGGAATTCTATTAAAAATAATAAAAAGCTATGAATATTATAGTAAAGGGCACAGTTCCAGTTAAAATGCTGAATTTTGACTTCACTTGCATGAAACGGATTTTGGATTTCTGCATATTATGAACAAAAAAAGTTGTAAGGGTTTCCTTGTTCTTATAGAGGATGACTCAATGTTAGAATTTGGTCCTTATTTCAGAAAATTCATAATTTAACTCTACTCTTTAGTGTTATTAGAAGAAAGTTGAGAAAGGAAAAGAATTTTAGCAAGAGTTGCACAAGTTTCACTAACAGTAACCTTAGTAAATTGTCTTTTTACTTCTCCTTTGTTTGGTATAGTAACAAGAACTACATTGATATTGAACAAACACATTGACAAATCCAACCCTGGCTTGGAGCAATAAGATTTCTGTACCATACGTCAAAAAGGTGGACTAATTGGTGGTAGTCTGAAAGAGGAAAATCAAGGATGGTCAAATGTTGGAATCCTAGAAACTTAGAATTTGGGGTTTTATTCAACATGACCTTGGCAGAGAAGAAAAGAAGACCAAACCTTTACAATCAAATACCTAAATTGTATATCTTATGAAAAAAAAAAAAAAGTGTATTTCATTTTTTAGCCTAAAGAAGAAAAAGCTGAGGAGGAACAAGGGTCTCAAAGCCAGAAGTTAAGTTAAACTGAGGAAGAACTGAATTAAGTCAGTGAACTGAACAAAAAACCCAATCTTTAACTGAACAAAAAAATGTTGAAGTGAAGATTTGGAATGTATTTCCAATGATGTACATAGCAAAACCGGCAACAGTTTATTTCAGATAGTCAAAGTTAATTTTGGAAAATTGTTCTCTGAAATACTATCACTGTACTTAAGAGACCTGTGCAATTTGATTATCTCTTCCCTTATTCACTGGATCTGAAACCTGTGCAGGAAAAGCCATATTTTCAACACTGTAGCTACTAGCTTTTATTGCATTCTTCTGATATCTTGACCAAAAATGCTTAAAAACATTGTAATTGTAATTTCCATTATCACTCTTTTATAGACTTCAAAAAACAAAAAAAACCCAGCTCAATAAATAATTCATTTCAGGATATATAGAATCACAGATAAGAATGAATCTAGGTATCCTGAACACAATGCCACATCAGGGGATTCTGTACTTTAGGCAAACTGTAACATTTAAGATGGAAGTGGAAATTTTCCACCTTACTTTTTTTCTACAGCATCTTCTTTTGCCCCATAGTTCTGAGGACTATTATGTCTCACATGGTTTATCTAACACTAAGCCTTAGTCCAGATTTATTTATCATAATAAACAGTTTTTTGAAATTCTGTTAGTCCTTCACTTCTGGGATTTCCTACCCCCAGCCCTTTCTTCTGTTGTCACTATAAGTTAAATAAGACATAATGCAGAATAATTTTACATGATCTTTTTGATCTCCTTTCTTTCATAGCTCTGAAACTGGTTTTATAACCTATCTCCTATCATCTTCATTATCACAATCTATAATTCCATTCTTCAGGATAAAGAATAAAACTTGATTATGTATTCCAAATAAGTTCTTCCTTATGTGGCATTCCAACAAAACTCATTGAAAGTTTTAATTATCAACTAGCATTTGAATTTGATTTTGTTCCAAAGTTAAGACTGGCATTTGCAGAATACAATGTCATACCAGCCAATGTCACCTGACTGGCAGATAGACACTTATTGACTCAGTCTCTTTTTCCCTAGGAATTCATTGACATGATAAGGTCAACATACAAGGGGCGTGTTGAAAAACATTACGGGTGATAGGTAATACAGGGATTGATTCAAAATACCCTGCAGTGATCCAGAAGTTTTGTATTAACTCACTAGACACGAGATGGGACTTTAGAATATAGATATTATTAATGACAAAAATTAAAATATATCTTAATAATGGTCATTCGTATCACAAAGACAATGGTAGGAGAACTGAGTGACACAAAATGTACTCTCAGATGTCATATTATCTTCACTCTAGAAAATTCCATTTGTAAGAATTGAAGGAAGCAAAAAAGGAACACTGAAATTTGTGACCTTTCATCACAACTGGAATAAATCAACTCTAAAATAAAAGGGCATAACACCAGCACTCTGCATTCTCCACACTGAGGAACCTCATTTATCTCTTAGAAGAGAAATGGATTCTTGGCAAACTGAGCTGGCTGACAGTGTTCTGACTTGTTTGAGCCAGCTATTTCAGGGTGATTCATTATGATCTATTAACACAAAATTTAGGATCCCTGATTTTCACTTTTTATTTCAGGATTAGAAATTCTGCTGCAGTGAGGTCAATTAAACCCTGTATTATTATCAAGCTGATAAAGTAAAAAAATACTTTTATTTTCCTATAACTCAGTTATGGATGGTGCAGCAGATTATACTGAATTCTAGAACTGTACTGCAATCAGAATTAGTAGACTGAGGAGTCACTGGACACTAATACATATATATATATACAGAGAGAGAGAGAGAGAGAGAGAGATATGCATAAAATAATTATGGTTGACATGAATCCCAGTATTATTTAAGTGTTTACGCCCTTCAGGAAATTTGTGCTTGTACCCCTTGAGGTGACAGTGCTGCAAAGATAGAAAGGAGATGGAGTTGCTTAGAGGAATGTAAAGCACTTACCAGTGCAATGCTGGTTAGTACCTATACAGCATCTATGACCAGCAGTGCCCTGGAAGCCAGGAGAGCCAACCCTGTCCTGGGGGGCATCAGGCACAGCAGCACAGCCGGGCAAGGAAGGGGATTGTCCTGCTCTGCTCTGAGCTGGGGCAGCCTCACCTCGAGTGCTGGGGGTTGTTTTGGGCACCACAATGTAAGAAAGATATAAAGCTACTAGAGAGTGTCCAAAGGAGGGAAACAAGGATGGGGAAGGGTCTTGAGCGGAAGCTCTATCAGGAGTGGCTGAGGTCACTTGGTCTATTCAGCCTGGAGAAGAGGAGACTGAGGGGAGACCTCATTGCAGGTACAACTTTGTTGTGAGGGGAAGAGGAGGGGCAGATGCAGATGTCTTTGTGGTGATCACTGACACGACCACATCAAATGGCCTGAAGCTGTGTCAGGGGAGGTTTAGATTGGATATCAAGAAAAGGTTCTTCACCCAGAGGGTGTTTGGGCATTGGAAGAGGTTTCCCAGGGAAGTGGTCACAGCACCAAGCCTGACAGAGTTCGAGACATTTCAACAGTGCTCTTAAGCACATGGTGTGACTCTCTGGATGTCTTATGCAGGGCTAAAAGTTGGGCTTAATGATCCCTGAGGGCATCTTCCAAATCAGCACATTCTGTGATTCTGTGAACATGATGACCTGATGTTGGCATGCATCCCACACCCCCAGCAAGTGTTCCTATAAAAGGAAAGGGGTTTCAATTTACCTCTAGATATTTTAGGAAGTTTACCTAGAACTTTCCATGCCCTCCTGACAGTAATTGGCTCAGTGCCAGCACAAAGGCATTCATTGGGCTTGGAGAGCGTAACTCAAAGCCTGCTGCCTATTTCATTAGGCCAGGAGCCAAATAGAGCACCTGAACTACTGAGTACTAAAGAAAGAGAACAAAGAGGCTCAACGCATTTTTAAGGTGTTGTAGCAAGTGCATGGAACCTGTCCCTATACTGCGCTTGGCTTTGCTTTTGTCTTTGTATTATTTTCTTTCTTTATTAAAACCTTTTTGATTTTTCAAGATGTATCTGATCATGCTGTCTTGCTAATTGATTTAAGCCATTTCTCTACAAGGGCTGGACCTTGAGAGGTGTTGGGAAGCCCAATAACCTGATCCTACTGATCTCATTTCGGGCCAGATACAGACAGCTTGCTTTAACTGAGTGGCTCACAGATCCTGATGTAAGCACTTTCTTAGACTGCTCTGAAATGACTAAATGCAGCCTGAGAAAGATGATCTATAGAACCATTTTGCAATCATAAAGGAGCTGCATAAAGCTAGTCAATAGGTGACACTCCAGACATACTTCTGGATGCAGAAGTCTCTTCTCAGAGCGAAGATGCCTCTGTTAATCTAGAATCACAGGTTAGCTCCGTTCCTGACAGTTTGGAGGCTTAGCTGAGCAGGCTTGTATTTGCTAAAGAGTAGATGTCAGCGATGATCTCTGACTATATACACTGCCATAGTGACTATGTGCACTTGCCCAGTAAGGGATCTGTGCTGGGTATGAAACTTACCCGGAAGAAATTCATACACATTTTAGTCTGGTTGAGTGCAAAGTTTGGCTTTTATGTGTAGCTGAGTATATAAAAAGGAATACAAGGCTTGTGGCAAGAGAGAACAGGAGAGAAAGATCACTTGGCATTTAGGTTCTGAGAGTCCTCTGCTTGGGTGTGGAAGAAATCAGGTTCTGGGTCCTCACCAGCCTGCTTCTGATTTCCTAATCACCACTCAATGTGAAATGCATAAACAGTTCAAGCCATAAGGATTTGAAAGCTGATCTCTTTTTATCAGCAACCATTCACTCATCTTCAGAGTACAGCTTTCTAAATTGCCTCCATTTGGTTCCAGGAATCCCACATCTTTCTGTACTTTGGTGAGGGTGCAATAGCAGAAAACATCCATGAAAAGACAAACTGCTGGGGCTCTTATCTCACCAGAAAATTGGAGCAGGAGAAAGGCATGGGTATTAATACTAAGCAGGGAAAAAGACTGAGAATAAGTTTCTCATTTCCTACCTAAACTGCAAGTGGTCTGAACTGGAAGCTGCTTGGCTGAATAAAGAGGAAAGGGACACCTTTCCTCTGGTCCTGCATTTCACTGGAAGCGCCCACAGCTGCTGCTCTCCAGAGAAGGTCCATGGTCTGTGTGCACTTCAGGAGTGCTGTGAGCCTGGCTGTGAGGCCAGGCTTGTCTGAGGTGCCTGTGTTACCAGCCCAAGTCACAGCGTAGCAGAGGTGAATGCTGCTCACATCACTCCCTAGGGCCACTTTTCCTGTGCACGTGTGCCCAGCTACGAAATTTCTCAACTCAAATTTAAGGCATAAAACTAGAGTAATCAAGTGATGAACTGTATGCTTTGGGGATACATATCCACATATGGTGGCAGTTTCTGTGATGCTCACTCTTCCTAATTTGCACCACATCAGTTGTTTCTTAATCTCCAGGTATACAGAAAAAAAAAAAAATTAACGGATTAAAAATTACTCTCCTATCCTTCACTTTCATTCTACCTGGTAGCCTAATGTTCTTCCAAGCAAAAATAAGAAAATTTTTGATTGCATTTTCCACAGATTGCTGGTCATGTAATTTTTTGCAACTTGTCTGTAAAGCTCCAGTGGAGTGATATAAATAACAAAGAGGGAGTAAAAATAAAAATCACTCAGTGGTTTATATAATCCTCTCCACATTGTTTTGTATCATGGAAAATCTTTTCTTGTCTCTTGGCATCTCTTTTTCCTAAAAATGAGTAAAGTGGAGAATCGTTGGGCTGTCATATGTCACCCTCTTTAACACACTCTCAATCACTTTCATTTAGTGAGTGACACTGGACCTCACAAGTGACCCTAGACCATATTCTCTCTTAGTGTCACATTATTGTTATTCATTGTATCACTAGAGCCTAGACGCAGCAATTTGTAGACTATGAAAAGCAAGGTTGCTTGGCAGTCCTCAAAACAAAATAATAGCATATTCACAAATTAATATTCAAACGCAAAAAAATATATACAGGTCCCATTGTAAAAAGAATAAAGTCACTGCTTTGTTTATTATCTATTTTTCTTATGATGTTTTTCTGTCTTGACAGAACTTTCTTAGCATACATATAAATGCAGACATGATTAAAATTGTTGATCACTTAGAAAGTATGGAAATAAAGGCATAGTGAGTCTATAAGCTGACTTGAAGAGACCGGGCAACTGGTTGTGGGAACACTATAAAAAAGTAAAAGGAAAGATATCTGGGAATAGAAGGTAAAATTACTTAAAGGATTGCATAGCAATATTCTTGCAAGAGATAAAAAAGGAAAATATTTTATTCCTAAGTATATTTATATATCTATATGGACTTCAAATAAAGGAAAAAAAACAATACCGTGCCAATGTTCTCATCCATTTCAAGCTGATGAAGGATTTTAGAACAATAAAAGCAACGTGTTTCCCAAATTTAGGAAGAAGAACTATAAAAACAACTCAGAGAATAAGGAGATATCTATAGCACTGAAAAAGGAAAAAGCTTTCATGGACAAAACATTTCCAGTCTCCAAGATGCAAAAAATGCAAAAACCATTTTACCAATAGAAGTATTTATGATGATGTGTGTCTACATTCAAAATCTTGAGATATTAACAAAATATCTCAGGATCTAATTAATTCTCTACCATCATTGTAAATTAGTTCTAAGCTCCTTTCTAAAAATTATGTAATAGGTAACAGTGTGTGGAATAATTGTCTTTACACTGCTGAAGTTGACTTTATTATCAATCAATGTCATATTTGAGCCATAAATATTTGTACAATGTCACAACTGTTAAATGATGTCACAGCAACACACCAGCATTATGCAACACCAAAGAGCTGAGGACCACTAAACAGTTTTGAGATTTCACAGCACAGCTTTTTGGCCCCTTTGAGCTGTTTGAAACTATTTTCTCCTTGTGATCCATCCACGACTACCAGAGAAATAAGTTTGATATCTGCACTTAAATTCATCCCACTCACCAGTCTTACTTTAAAATCAGTGGAGAAAACCAGAAACTTTTGAATCATTGTTCAACTTGTTTTAAAGTGAGCATCTAAAACAGGTCAGAAGTATTGTACCTTGAAAGGTCTTATTTCTATCTCTTGATTAGAAAAGGAGCCTACAAAGTCTACAACACATATAGATGTATCCACTGTCGATTTCTAAGGTTAAATGAGGTTAATTCCATTAATATATTTTAAATCTTTACTTTTCTGTATAAAATCCTGGTTATGTGTCCAGAAGTACGAATAATCAAATGTTTCATCAAATCTCCCAAGATTCTTCCAGAGCAGCACAAAACTTTCAAATATATGTGCACTGCACTATCTTTAACATTTTGTGTCTCAGTCAAAACACTATTGTCTTCAAGGTAATATTTTCTGAAGATAATTAATTATTCACATCCTCAGACAATATTATGATAAGAAAGATAAATTTATGTCACATAACTTCAGACATCTAAAAGTAACAGACATAAGACTGAGCCAGTCACTCTAAGTTCCCTTGATAGTAACTAGAAAGAAATTGGCACCTCCAAAGAGCAATACATCTGACCTATCCCAGATACCAATCTTAGGATAAGAAGAATCATTCCCTTGAGGTATCCATTTCTCTTCATTGACTATAAAGAAAGAATAGGACAGGTTAGAGAGATTTATTTTTTTTTCTTTTAAAAATGCCAAAACTAGGGCAGATAAATCTTACACTAGGAGGAAAAAGTTAGTCTACTTTTTACAGAAAGCCTGTAAGAATACATGAGCCAAGGGGTAAAATTAAACTGGGGGGAAAATAGTGCAATAGCACAAAATCTGGTGGATTTTTTAACATGTACTAGGCTCAATATATATTCAGTATAATTGGCCACTCAAGAAAACTCAGGAAAAGTGTAAACAAAAAGGACTTTCTAATCAAACACAGAAATGAAGTATCTGTTCCAAGGCAGCCACATATTTAATATTTAATGCTAAGAATATTTATAGGAGTTCAGACTTTAAAAAAACCACAAACTTAATAGGCTAAGTTCACCTGCACTTTTACAATAACAACAAATTAACCCTTTTGATATTGGTGTTACACCTACAGAAAAGATTAAGGTCAACACTCTCCTTCTATGTAGGAGACTGTCAATAAAGTCCCAAGCTTAAAGCCAATTGCAGAACTTGACCTACAAGAAGTGCATGTTTGGAAGCTAGTCAGGGCTGGGTGGACAGAAATGGTAAGTTTGGAACAAACTGACTGGAATATAAGGGGAATATCACTTTCTTGCCCAATAAACTTACAAGAACCCTCCTGTATCAATGAAATAAATATTTAAAACTTGTAATTGAAATTGTTCTAAAACAAGGAAATTTCTTGTAAAGTAGGGAAATCTTTGTTTCATCCTGAATTTCCATAGTTCTAACTTGCTAAATTTGCTATCAAATGGTTGGGTTATTTTGGCAATACTAGCTTAAAGCATAAATATCACACCTTCATAAAAAGTGCAATGAAATAAAAACAATCAAACTTTTGTTATCATAATAGCAAAAATAAACTTTTCATACAGTGATATTTAAATCTATAATAAAAAAATAATGTACAGGGAGGAAAAAAAAAAAGGAAGATTCTGCACATTCTTCAGATAAATATTGTATAAGGTCAGGTTGGATGGGGCTCTGATCAACCTTATCTATTTGAAGATGTCCGGGCTCATTGCAGGGGGGTTAGACTAAATGACCTTTAAAGGTCCTTTCCAGCCCAAACTGTTCTGTGATTTTATGATTCTATAAGTTAACATTTTCATGTGCATGATTACCCATAGGGCAAACATATAGAACAGCTGTCCTGAAGTCAGCAGCAACATTACAGAAATTGTTTAATGTCAGGCTTTCAAATGGTTCTGGGTGTACTGGGACTCTGTTTTTTACACAGGCAATTGCACTGTGTAACCACACTACACTGCACTGCACAACAAGTATTCTTGTGCCTCACTCATTCTGGTCATTACACTGCCTTATTTGTACAGCACAAATAACATATCTGGCGTTTTACTAAAAAAAACAGCATTTTCTGCTGTGAGGTGTGAAGCACAGGCAGGAAAAAAAGGACACATGCATTAGTGAGCACTAGGGAGAGGGAGAGCATTAGGGTAAAGCCAAAGAGAGATGTTTAATGTGTAAAGTCACATCAATTGAAGTACAAGAGTAGTATCATGAATACATTGACATGTCTAAAACTTCAATATCATTTCATTTAAAAATACATTTGACTAGATTTAGAACAATTATATAAATGCAGTATCAACAACCTACAATGAAAAACAAAATTAGTTGGATTTTTTTTTTGTTGTTTTACAAACATGTTTCTCTGAAGGAAATTCATACTCTAAAGAATTTATCAGAATCATAGAATCATCTTTTCTTAAACTGCATTACAGGAAAAAAGATCTACAAAATTTCCCCACCAGAAAAGAAATCTAAGAGGTTTTTTCAGTTTTGCTGGACCCAGCTATTCTGACAAAAAGTTATCCATAGTATATGGCCTGGTGCACTGACAAAGGAGAGAAAGAAAAGACTTACCAAGACCTTGAACACAAAGACTAAAGGAAATACATTGTTAATCTATGCTTCTGTGTTTGGGAGCACCCCAGAGACACAGGAACTGCATACAATATGAAAAAGATGATGCAAGATTCTATTTTGTTCCTCTTGAGTTTATCGAAAGTTATATCAAGGCTAACTAAATGAGACTAGGAATAAAATTTTCAATAGTAATAATCTTATTTCATAATGGTTCTTTTTTAAATGTCCACAGGGGATACTAGAAGGAGAACACCAGGTCAGATAATCCACAAGGCAGATACATTATAGTCATTTTAATGGTGCAATAAAGAAGACAGAGTTCTGATCCAAAAGGTAGGAACTGAGAACAGAATTCCCCCAGTCCAGACTGGCTCAGGGCAAGATGGGGAAAGGGAGAGAAGGACAAAGGGCATATTTGGTAAACATGTCAACAGTAGATAACTGAGAATTTGACTTTCAACATAGAGCAGATAGAGGCAATTCCCATCAGGAATATTTAGCTATAACCTGCATGTGCATATAAAATGTGCTTTTTTTCTTACATGAGACTTAATAAAAGATTTCAGCAACAACGCCTATCCATTTCACAGATATCATGGGTTTTATGAATATTTCTTTTACTTTAAACCTACATATTGTATTGAACAGAATGGTCCATAGTCTTTCATAGTGGATAAGCACACAAAGGTCAGGGACTATGGCTCCACACCTGGCTGAACTGTTCAGCAGAAATGAACCTGGACCGTGGAAACCAATTCTGTTAAATTCAGCAGGTGTCTCCCAAAGTAAGTAGCTGGGAACTAACAATTTCTAACTGAAACTAAGTACTTACAGTTTCTTTAATTTCATCCTTCCTGTGCACCACTGAATCCAATAGACCTCACAAACAACTTGCTATAATGTAGAAGACTTAATGATAAAATGAAGTCAATGTTCTGGATTAAAGCCTTCCAAAGTCACAGGCTGTTAAGTAGGTGACCAGAACAATTTTCAGACATGTTTGTTAATCATCAAAAGGTCCTTAGTACCTAAGAAATTACCTCAAGCATGATTTATTAATGCTTATCATTAAGTTAGTGCTATTGCATTCAATTTTTGGACAGAAAGTTGCTGCCAATCAGCCTTAAAATAAGCTCAAAAATCTTCCTACTTGTACTAATATCAGTTAAACTGCTTATGATATTTGATGGCAGGTTTTGACTGTGAAATTGGAGAAACAGCGGATGATGATATACTAGTAAGCATAAGACACAATTATAATGACAGCATTTGTTACCATAAATATTAGGGTATACTATCAAACACAAAAATTCAGGACAAGAGCTTAAGAAGGAAAGATTTAAAATATATCCTTTTCTTAAGTAATGCACTTTCCTAAATGTAATACATGTTTCTTATGATCACTGTAGAGGAAGTTATTCTCTAAAGGAATTTGAATATGTAAGGGCTGATGGTTAAAGTCTTGCTGACACTGGACAAAATCTGAACATGAGAATTGGGTGGAAAAAAATAAGGAGAATAGTATTGCATATATGAAGGTTAGAGCAGAAAATTGGGGGCAATTAGTCTGGAACACTGCAGAGAGGCCATTGTTCCTGGCTAGGACATTTGCTGAGACTGCAAATCACATATTTATTTATTTCTGCTGAACTAGCCTTCTATGTAATAAAGTGCTGCAAGGGCACAGACCAAGAACAGTAACATAATTCATTTGAAATTAAGTCACAGCAACCAGCTTATAGATAAATGGATAAAGAGCTACATATTTTTTTGGTATAAATTGTGTGTAACGTCATTGCAGTCAATGGAATTGTTTCATTTTATATCAGGAGAGAATTTGTTCTACAACACAAGCAATAGTTTTGGCAGTTATATCCCATTTTCAGTGACACCAAAGCTACAGAAAAATCCCATTTGCAGCCTCTTGTTGATCCATTTAGTTGTTCTGTCTAATGGCTAGATGGGTCCTCCAAGAATCAGAAAACAAATCCATTTCCCTGCTGGTGATATCTGAAGACAAAGGTACAAAATTAAATTCTGACACTTTTTACATCTGGAAGTTTCACTGAGCTCAATAGTACCATTTTATGATGTACAAATTTGGTACACTGTTTCCTATACCTCTTTGTCATTTAAATGTCTGAATATTTGAGTAGGAGTAAATAGAATATCTACATAAATATAGATTCCTTGACACCTTCAGCTCTGACATTTCCTCTACATATAGTTCAATCAATAAAGAGTGAGCTGGGACAATTTGTCCAGATTGAACATTTAAACAGTTTTATTCTTTAATGAAATTCCCATTTTAAAAATTTTTTAGGCATTTAGAAATTATTTTGAGACTTACAGCAGCAATAATTCTTTATTTCCCAAATTCCAGAATTTCAAAAATTAATCTGAATGCTTGCCTCTTCAGAGGCATTGCAATCCTTTCTCGCTCATATTTTGCTAGGTATTTGTTTCATTCTTGTAATATTTTTGTTGTTGTTGTTCATCCTAGTATGTCTCAGGTGAAGAAAGAAACTGAATCTCTGAAAAGACAGGTGTATCTAAGAAGCCTTAGATAAGCCTTACTTTTATTCTGGAATATTTCCATACTTTTAATTCATGTTTCTGGTATCTCATGGAATACAGTAGGAAAACAGAAATTCCTTTTACTGAAAGGGAAGGCTTTGTTCCTGAAGGCATTAGTCATTTTCTAAATATTGTTACTCATATTTCCCCACCATATTTCTTCATGATCTTTTGACAAGCTACATGGACTTCTGAGAGTCTCCTACATTCTTTATATTTCTTCTTTAGTCTACTTAAACACAGACAAAACAGGGAGAAAATGTTCTTTTCAGTGCTGTTTGGATCACAGAGAGCTACTTACAATTGTGACAAGCACCTTTTCATCTTTTAAGAAAAAAAGGCTTGTCCATATTCTGATATGTAACATTAACAGGACAACAGTTTACACTGGAGGTTTGTGGAATCTGGAAACTTTAAGAAAAAACGCAGCCTGCAGTGCTGAAAATTCACAACATATTTAGACTCTATGCTAGAGATCTGCTCTAAACATATTTTGGTGTGGGAAGTACTGTGACTGTGTTCTTGTCATATTAGGATACATCTGCAAAAGGAGTTGACAACCAAGCACTGACACTGTGGCTTTACTGTGTTACTCAGAAACCTTTTGCTGGACTGACACATACATCTATAGGCCACCTTTTTCCTTGTCCGACAATCTTAATAATAGAGGTTCTGATCCTACTGCACTGCTTTGTGCTTATACCCTGCTAAGGCTGTTAAATGTCTGGACTCACTAGGGACTTCCAGTGTGGCCAACACTCCTATGTCTTTGAACAGCATCACACAAAACACTTTTATCCAGTGTCTTAGTAGTCTCCTAGGACAGAGACTCTGAGAACTGAATCCTCACCTCTAACCTTGGCATCCTTTGAGATGAATACTCTAGTGTTTGAGAGTGGCTGGGACTTTTCTGTAGACTTTCTTATTGTTCAGTTTTTATTTGTCAGGTTTTGCGTAGCAATGCGTAAAAGTGGTGTCTCAGGCTCTCACATAAAAGAATTCTTGTATCAGAGAAATAAGTATGTCTTCTTGAGTAAGGGTTTAATATCTTTCTCCACATTCAGTATTTTCAAAGAGCTTTACTATTTCAAGTGACTCTCTGACTGGCTTGCAAGTTTCTGGGACACCGCCCTTTACCAACGTGTTAAAAAAATGAGAAAATACAGTTTGTCTTCAGAACTCCAGAAATTAGGTACTGCAGTACATACATTCTTCTCTGGATCCTTATCAATCTCCCCAACGACCTGAAAAAGAGCAAAATTGTACTGCATTTATATCCAACACAGCATCTGAATTTCAACACATTACCATAATGTAATTATAGTCAGGACATAGAGATGCATATTCAAGGTATCCATTTCTGATGGCCTCACATGGAGAGGTAGGTGAAATGTCATAGCTGTGCAGAGTACATTTCCTGATTATCAGTGAACAATGTACAATATTCATAATACTAAAGCATTTTATTTCAAATCCTTCTCAAGTTAATAATGGGTTTCAAAGTATTAGATTAAATTCGCCCTCTTGAAATGTGACAAAACCAGTGGAGTTTCACCAGATATGTGCATGATTTGGTAGCAACAACAACTTTTATCTGTGTTTCATTCATATCACAGGATCCAATCTTCTTTATAAGCAAACAGATAAGTTCAGATACCACTTCAGTCACCACAGGTGATATGCAGCAGTTTCTCTCTCTCTCTCTCTTTTTTTTTTTTTTAGATTTACATAACTGTTCAGCACTGGTAGTGGAAAAAAATCTCAGAGATGAGATAAATTGTCTGCACTGATTTTTTTTTAATACCCCTGAACGTAGCAAAACATGTTGTGAAGTTTCAGATTCAACTACAGTCACAGGTTTAGAGAAAAGGAAGGCTAAATTAGGCCCTTAACACATAAATAAAGGTTTGAGGAAAGTCACTTACCCACTGATCACTAGCCATCTCAGCTAGGTGGAGAGCTGCTTGAGCAATTTATTTGGGTAGAGATAGGTGACTGTTACTAGCAGAGGAATGTTCAAGAGAAGAAAAGGTGTTCACACAACGAAAGGGCTTAAGACGTCAATAGAGAACATGTTTATGGCAGTGGCATTAAGCAGTTAGCTGTGATTCACGGGTTTAAAAGCAAAAGTAATTTAGTTTACTAATTACCATAACAGCTGCAAAACTGAAGAATTCTGCTACAATTTATGAGGCACAAAGTATGGAGACAAAAGACTAGAACATTTAAAATCTGGCTATTAAGGGTTTTCTACTAAAATAGCATCTGAGTCCATCAGAGTCACACCAAAATAATTTAAAAGGGTTCTCGGTCTTTCCTGCTCAGTCCCTGTCCTGCATTATAGTTTCCCATGCTGGTAGTCCTTCAGTTGAGTGTTTTAGCACAGTGGATGGGTGTTTGGTGTGTGAGAGGCCATGACTGGATATTGTACAGGGAAAGTTTGATCCAGTAAAATAGCAAGCCCTTTCATAGGAAGACCAGTGCACAAACCATAGATGTCTCAAGTAATTTGCTTGAGCTGTGGGTCCTAAATCCCTATTTTCTGCACATGACACAACTAAGAGAAAGTGGGCTGTGATTTGTGTGACACTTCCAGGTGGTCCATATCCAGACCAGTTTTGTTCTACACTTCTAAATTTTCATTCTATTTTCTGAAATTCACTGTTACTCTTCCATTTCCTCTACAGATGTGAAACTGTTTTGAATCAGAACTTATTATACTTAGTATAGAAAAGTAGATAAACAGATGACTCAGTGGTGGAAAATATACATCTGGTTACACCCCTAAAAATACACCAGGGATGATCTGCACACAATTTATGTTTAACAGGACTTTGAAAAATTACCCATATCTTATGGCAGCAAGAGGGTGAGACTTCTTTCTGAGTTAAATAGAAAAGGGTCATTACTCTGTTTTTTGAGGCACATCCAAATGAAAATACCTAACAAGTTACCCTCTGCGTAAGGCAGCAACAGTGAAACACAGTGAAGGAACTTGAAGACACTTTTACATAAAGCTGATCTGAGTCAATGCCATGGGATTAGAAGTTATATTAAAAAGAAAGGAAATGAAAGCCATGGCATAATATCCATCAAAGCAGTGTAGCAAAGCATATAAGCTGCCCTTTGATAGCTATCAAGCATTGGATGTCATTGAATGGCACTGGCAGTAAATATAATAAAATCCTGTAGTGGTCATCTACTGTCATTTGTTGGGCAGCCTCATGCTAAGTGGTACTATGTCCTTAGAAGAATGCAGTTACCCCTCTGTAGCCTTTTAATTTCCTTTATGAAAAAGATTTCCAGGGGAGAATGTGTTTGAAGTCATTCCTACAACTGTCTCAAAACACCTTGGAGTTGTTCTTCTACAAAGTAAATGAAAGGAAAGAGGTAGCTGGTAGATGCTCCCTCTGTGCCTGGGCAGGTGCACCTGGAAACCAGTTTTCACTTGATATGTCACCTATTTTCTAACTGCTGTCTTAGCAGATTTTTTCTTGACAGAAATAAGCACTTGTGCCTCAAGAATAAAGAGTTTAACAAAATTCACCATAGGCAACAGTCCTTCTCCTTTCACTCATTGGTCAAACTGTGTAGGAAGGGCCACTCTGTCCAGCTTCCTTTTCTATCCCCTGTCCATCTCTTTTTTGCCCACTTCCCAGAGTATTTACACGAATAAAATCTACATTAAATATGCAATGGTCAGTGGAGATGTACTGGAGAACTTGCCACTAGATAAAGTCATTTAGCTAATTAAGTTAGACTGGTAATAAAGCTAATGATAGAAACAATAGTTTTGGCAACAGGCACCGAGTTCTGTGAAGAATGTGATTGCTGCTTGGATCCTATTCACCTTTAAAACTGCCATTTTGACGTTCATAAAGTAAGCACTGCTCTGTGGAAAAAGAGTGCTTTCAGAGATGCATGGATCAGTAACGACAACAGAATCAAGATAAAACAGGTTGTTTAAGATTCTGGGTGTGTGTCATGCCAAACTTCATTCTCCAGAGGGCTCAGAAGCTCACAGCCAGCATCTTTGGGAAACATGTCACCTTTGGTCGCTATTGATCAGTAGCTACCCACTGTTGTGCTGGAGATTCAGCTTACCAGCAACAAAGTACCGCAAGCACCAAGGGTGCTTCGCTACAGTGCACAGAGCTTTTTGATGAATAAAGTAAAGAAAGAGATATCTTTGAATAAGGTCAGAAATTACTCAGTGATAACATGTTTTCATGTTATCTGTGAAAGCATCACCACAGCTCAGTTGACAAAGGTGAGAGACTACTCCTAAACACTGAGAAACAATCACACAAGCTATCTTGGTTTTTTAGTACTGAAGAAAAGAGTTTCATTCTCTTGCTTTTTTGTCTTCATTTTTATCCAACTGAGTTTTCACTGCTTTACATCAGTTTTACATAACAACACTCTGTGAAAAGTGATTTCTTTTTAATGTATCAGCAAAATAGTTCCTGAAGATGGTTCTTCTAAACTACAAAAAACCCCAAAGATAATAATAATTTCAATTTTAAAAAAAAATGTCTGAGGTAAATGCACATTTGGATAAATGGGATCCACAGAAGTCACCAAAGTACTCACAGACACATCAATTCAGTTACAGTCCAGTCAACCTATGGACTTTCTGCCTAACTTCCTTCCTGGAAACCTGTGGGCCATTAAGATACTGCATTATGTTCCCCCTTGAAATCAAGATCCAAAACTTTGCTACAAGAAACTACTATTTTTTGTCACACTCACTGGAGGGAAAAACCTGTACTGGATGCACCTGCCTACTCTCTGCAACCCCTGAAACCATGGCACAGGTCTGTTCAGCCCCCTGGCAGGCAGCAGAAAAGTCCTTCTGAGCTTATTGTGCTCAAGTGGAAGAAATGCTTCATGCTTTGAGTAATCATCTGACTTGTTTCCTTGAAAAATCCTTCATAAACCTACACATTTCCACCCAAACAGTGGAAGAGAAGAAAAATTGAAGTCAAGAGAGAGGACAGCTTTACTAGACAAACACAAGAAGATGGTGCATAGATATTTTGTCTCAAGACATTTGTGGACACTTCAGAAGGCTACATCACCAGGGAACTGAGTCTCTTTTGTCTAAGTTTCTGCAGTTATTCCCCATGTGCTTTCCTCCAACATCTACAAAAATTCATATTCAGTTTAGAATAATAGCACAGTCATTATCTAACTGGTTATACTTAACTTTGGGAGGGGCAAAGTTACTGAAAGGCAGTATTTTTCTTTCCTATATCAGCCTCATTTTTGTGATTGACAATTGTCTGACTGACTCCCTTTTGGTTTTATGAGCATATTTGCCCTTTTATTCACATTTCTAACTTTCCAAAGGCAGTTCGGAATGGTTGGATAAAATTTACATCAATATCAGGCTATTATTATGTAATTAGTAAAGTTTTTTGTGCCAAAGGACACACAACCATGGGGAAAGGGGATGGGGGGGGTAAAGAATATCTAAGCCCCAGTCTTAAACATATGCTGTTTATACATATACAGTATATTTACTATAATGGAGGAAAAAACCCACCAAGTTATTTACAAAACCTGGAAAGACCTGCAGCCTGCTATCACAAGAGGAGGCAATGTTCAGCAGGCTTCATAAAAAGATGTGCCCTTCAGACTGCTCTCAGTTTGTCCTATCATGTCTTTTTTCATCTTCTGCCTTATAGCATTTTCTATGCCTTTTAAACTGATAGGAATTCATTCCTCAATGGCCATACACAGAGGTTAATAAACTCCCAGCAGCGGCTGACTTGGCACTAGAGGAGAAATACTCCATTCTACATCCAGTTCAGAAATGTTACCTTCATATCCCCTTCCCTGTTTTGGGAAACTGTAAGTCTTTTTCCACTTCAGTTTCTCTGGATATAGACTGGCATTGTGGTAAGTCTTTCCTCTTGTCCTATGTCTGAGAGACTGCTCATTGTGAAAATTGCAAGTCAATGTGATGTGACAATGAGTCAGCCAGAGACATGACGTAGGTGTGCCAACATTGCTCCTTACATCAAACCACAAAACAGGGCTTTTAGTGTTAAAAATCATTAGGTCACAGGGTAACCATTACAATAGAGAAAAGGAAAATTTCTTGAGAGCACAGCTTAAACTGTTTGAAAACAAATCTCCCCCCTATCCACTATGCCCATCCTTCCTTCTGACCTTGTTCTCCATCCTGCAGTTCTCACAGTGGATTGCAGCAAACTCCCTCTGACTCTCTCTGAAAGTTTCCTGTCACCTCTGTGTCTGTGCTCTCTGCTTTCTCGCCGATTCGCACGCCAGCTGCAGGGTCCCTGCCTGCTCCACCCTGCACTTGCCAAAGCTTGTCCAGCAAAGCCTCTAAATTCACTCTCAGAGATAACACCATCTCTGTCTCCCTTCAGAGGGTGCAAAATCCAGGACAAAACAAAGCAGCAGCTTTTGACCTTGCTGTCCACCACAGCCTTTCAGAAAAACACACTGCTCATGGAAACTGTGAACAAACAAGTAACTCAGGCTGTTTAACATGTCACCATGTGACACGGTGGTGAGCGGTAGGAAAGGCTAAAAGAATTTAAGGGATTATTGGGGGACAAGAAACTAATCCTATGCATATTTCTCTCACATTTCTTACATCGTAAAATGTCATTCACTTGTGCAGCCATGAAGCAGAGGACTTGCTTATTTAAGAAGAATAGATCAGTAAGGTACTGAGGATTTCTACTCCTCAGAAGGATTCCTTCTAAGGTGATAAAAGATCATAGTTATCTATACTGGCACAAACAGCAAGGTGTCTCTGCCTTGTAATATTAGAGCCGAAATATGACACTTTCTGTGCCTTAAATTAATTTTTTTTTTTATTCTTGGAAGACATGTACAAATTCCACTATAAAATAAATGGAGATTTGCACCAAGTGTTAAGAATGTTAGAGGTTAAAAATATTCTCTACCTCCTGCCTCATCTATGCCCTGCCATCTCTATATATGTTCATACATATGCAAGTTTATGCTCTAAAATGTTCATAGGAAGAGTTTTCTATTAAAAAATCTATGCATTATACCTGATAAAATGCTAAAATAAAATGGAATTTTAAAAAGCTGTGAAATATACCTTGGATACCATGTGATGTTGCACTAGGAAATGTACCTTACAGGAAACTATAAAACCTGTAACCTAAAGCATAGCACCAATCAATCCATGAGAAAAACTAATATGCATGATGCCTAGGTTTTGTGTACTCAGTGTGCACATACACATGATAAGGCTTTTTCTCATTTGAACGTGCTGTACCAAAAGGGAAAATATAAAAAAGTACACTATCACTAATTTGCAGTGAGGTCTGTAGCAGTCTGCTGCAAAGGAAGCCAACCATAAATGGGGGAAAGGAGATGTCTAAATAGGCAACCTTTTCTAGAAAAAACAAAAAAAAACCAAAAAAACCCAAAACACATGGAAGAATGTAGACGATATAGATTTTTTTTCCCCCCAACAGTTTTTTCAACTATAATCCTTAAAAGATTTTGAGACAATAATTAATGTAAAAGTTGAAAAGTTCTCAGTTTACATCTCTTTATTTTCCTGCTCCTTGCAATTAAATTCAATAATATGAGCAATGTTGATGGATTTTTTCCACTTTTTTCCATTCTTCCAGTTCCTCAGATTCTTAAAATTCTGATGTCATGAAAGCACTAAAAGATATATTAAACCCTGAAATTTTCTAGTCAGCCACTCTTCCAACACTAATTTTTAAAGTTAATTATTTCTTCTTTCACCATTCTGAAGCTTTCATAGGCCCAAAGTTTCAAATATAAAAATAAACCCTAACAGAATTATCACTCAGTGCATTGAACCAAATGGCACAAATAGGGTAGGAGTAGAAAGGACAAGTAAGGAAAATCTATTAAAAAAACCAAACAAACCCCATCTATTTCCAAATTAGTAACTTTAAAAAATGATGTATACATGCATTTTTTGCTTATGTCTCCTCTTCTAGTTTGATTTTGTCAGTGCTGAAGGAAATGCAATTCACCATTTATTTATGTTTTTGGCTTTGCACAAATGTTTCTCTGCTTTTCAATAAATTCTACTCACAACATGTAAACATCTGTGACAAAGACCATCCCCCTGCAGTGGTACAGGATGCATTGCTAAGCAACATTTTCTTTTAGTTTGCTTTGGCTTTGTCCTTTTGTTCTCTCTTGGAGTTCTTTTAGTCACTTGCTCTCTTACTGTGCAAATGCAGAGGGAAGTTCTACCAGGGCCCCTCTCTGCAAATAATATGCTATGTAAAGAATTCAGATTTCAGAGAGCTCATGCAGAAGATCATGACATTTCTCAACTGACTTTGAATCTGATGTTCAGAAACAGAATCCCACTGACATGTGGGAATATAAATCTGGGGTATTTCCACTCTAGATTTCCATTACTCTCCAAGTGGATAGGTCTGCTAAAGACTCAACTTCAGAGCAGGAAATGATCTTTTCCACTCTTTTTCCCTTCTTCTTCACTTTGTGTTTTAATTTGTAAAAGAAATCTGAATATATAGACTAGATGGGAATCACAGAGAACTCCAGCAAAGTCCTTAACTAGGAGATGAACAGTGAGGACTTGAAGACACATTAGTGTGCTGCTGTCTTTGACCTACAGTTGAGACAGGCTCAGCTTGTCTGAGCCTCACATAACTAAAAATATGCAGAAAAAAACCACAAAAGAGAGCTCCTTGTATTGATAGAAATCAGGCATAAGCCTGAAAGTCTAAACGTGAATCTCCATACTTAAAATGTTTTTAAAATCATTAATGCACACATATGCTCTAAAATTGGCAACATGAAGAGCAAGTATGCAAGCACTGTCATGTTCATAGATAGAACTGTGGCTGTGCAAAGTCTTCCCAATAGAGCATACTTTGCCAAAAGCTAAAAACACAATATCAAACTTGGGTCTTTTCCTTAGAGGAAAAAAAAAAGTTTGATTGCTTTTTCTTTTTTAAACAGGTACAAGCTGCTTTTAAAGCTGTCAAGTGAGAAACTGAAGCTTTTCATGCCCTCAAACCATAAAGTGTCTTCCTGCCTCAGTCTTATTGAGGCCTGCATTTCGGTTAATGCTGGTGTTAGGTGTGGCACGGCAGTGGTATCAAATGGGCTTGCAGCTGACCAGCAGCTGTCAAAAATGGTGGGTTTCCAGACATTTATGACAAAATTTATCTCTATGGACAAGGAAATCTTGTATCGGTATGAGGCTGGCAGCTCCAAGGCAACCTTGACATAAATTTTCAGCAAACATATTCCTGCTATTGCAAGCTGTGCTATCCTATCAATTCAGTGTGATTATCTAGTCCAATACTGGGAATCCACATTTAATAGACAGTTCCAGCAGCAATCCTCTGACACCATCAGCTAAAGCTTGTTCTCACTATCTTCTTTACTCTCATCTATATTGCTGTCTATAAGAGAGCTTCCCAGTTCCATGAATTGGTATGTAAGGGCAGGTATTTGCTTCATAAACTCCTGCTGCTTCTCAGCTGCTTGTCAGTGCAGTGGAGGATTTTCAATACGGCATGTAATTAACTATTACTGAAAAAGTGAAAACTAAGTGTAGCAGGTAAAAATGTGATTTGTCAGGGTTGTTCCTTCCTACAGTTTTTTAAATTGCACCATGTCTCTCCCAAAAATGAATTCATGAATGACTGAAGTATTTTTACCAGTGAACTATACTTGTGGAAATGGAAATTCCTGGCTTCCCTCTGGAAAAATAAACACTCTATGAACAAGAAACAACACCTCAACATTTCATATAACAGGGCAGTAGTGCAGATGATTACAGAACACTTAGCATGATAATTCATGATATCCCTACTTACTTTAACACAAATACTTGTTTGTAATGAGCAAACAAACTAATTTTGTGCAAAAGTTGCATTTTAGAAAGTAGTAGCAGCAAGAATTTCACGTTGAGATTTCACACTTGGAGCAATTGTATTTGTGTGATGTATTCCACTGAGCACAGAATCCTTTTTTTCAAGCACTGAAGCTATTTGGTGGGGACAGCTTGAGACAATCTGGCAGTGCCTACCCCCTAAGGGCAAAAGAGGTCAAGGTGTTAGACAACTGACAACTTGACAACTGTGCAACTTCACTGTGATATTATCAAATAACAGTATATATCAAATGTAAATATTCCCATCAACCCAGCAATTGAGCATAAAAGTATTGCTGTATAACCACTAAAAAATCCTAGTTTAATTTTAACAAACTTACACAGAGGTGGCTTTCTTTCTCCTATTTTTTTCCCTAATTCATATAGTTTTTCTTGGTATTACCTTTGTTTCTTGCTTCACTCTTGGCCTTTGTGATTACAGCCGTTTCTTGTCAGAATACTCCCACATCTTTTGCTACCTAGTACATCTTAAATGTGTATCACTTCTACAGCTAAATTGCATAAAGCATTCCTTTGCTACCAAAAAAAATGAGTAGTATCTACTGCAAGAGATCCCATTTTCCCATTTGATGCTCCTATAGACTGCTTCCATTTCCCCAGCTATCTCGAGATAGGAAGCCCAGCTGTTTGCTTTTTTCACTTCTTTCATTAGAGTTCACACTTTACCTCCAGATTCCCTGCTAGAGCAACTGTCTTCCTACACCAAAGCCCTCTGGAGATGTATAAACATTAGTGAGCATGTTAGAAGCACTAATGTGCAGAAACTTACCCTCTGCTGCATATGTGGCCTCTTGAGTTTTGTGCAGGAGTGTTCTTCTATCTGAAAATAAAAAAAAGAGTGAATGAAATAAGAAGGGTTCTTTGCAACTGCAACAACACTTTTTTTTCCACCTTATAAATGCATTTACCAAGCAAACACCCAAATCCACTGGAGTTGTGACTGATGAGGCACCTATCCCTGCAACGTTATGGTCTCTGTCTCCTGAGGAAGAACATGGTGTGCACTGCTTCCATTCCCTTTACTTTTGTCTGCCATCAACTCTGTGGTCTTTGCCTGAGAAAGCAAGATCTTTTTGTTACATGAATAGGTTTGAAACAGTATTTTTAATTATTTTACCAATACTATTGTTACTTGATCACAATGAAATTATGATCCTATTGTCCTTTTCACAAAACTTTATGAGAGTCACTAGAATAGGAAAAGCATCATCTGACACGTATCTTCTTTCCTTTAGCTTCATTCCTGCTAATGTTTGCAACTTTCCTTGTCAGACAATAATGCACTGGATGCAGCAGCATTTTTCATTAAGTCAGTCACCATTGTAACACAAACAGTACTCCCATAATATGCACCCAAATTAATAAAAACTTACTGTATGATTTAAGTGATGCCAACCTTCAAAATGGAATGGTTACTCCAAAAATAACAGCATTATAAAAGGAAAATTGCCTTTTTAGCCAGTATTGTCCTATCAAAGATTTTACCTAAGTAGTTAACTTGGCAGCTTTAAGAAAACTTTGTCGTAATTAAATCACATCTTGTGTCTTGCTTGATTTTATTTCATACCACAATTTTTAATTCATTTAATTAACAGTATAGCCTCATTAAGCAATTATATGTTTTTAAATGCAGCTCATTTGTAAAACAGATGTTGAGTTGCATCTTAATGCACATCTTACATTCAAGTTCTACACAAATTGCACTCTTGCCTGACCCATGACTGAAAATAGACACAGTCTTAGATATTTAAATTCTTGGAAAATAAGATGAAACTCTGACAAACAGAAGTGGAATAGATCCTTCTTCAACAAAGCAGGGACAGCAGAGAACTGCAGAATGTGAAGATGTTTAGGGTTGAGACAGAAAAACACCTACAACTTCAGTTAAGACAAACAATAACAATTTTCCAAACACTATTATTTATTGATAGCTATTTCATCTGGTTGGTTACTTAATCTTGGTTTGTGGTTTGCTTTTTTTTTTTTTAATAAAAAAGATCTAATAAATTGTTTTGCCTGTTAAATGGCAGAACTGAATTATTACGAAAAGGGAGAGACAGATGTATAACTCATCACCTTTTGGTGAAATGGATTTTTGTCAATTGTTGCCTCTCACTGCATCTAAGGTAGGAGATGGAAATCTAGTAATGTCAAGTTGTGAATATAAGATGACATTCACAATGTGCCTGTCTTTTACAGCCTTTCATAGATATTGCTTTCTACCATAGGGTCCTGTTGCCCTGATGCAGAAGCTTTTTGTTATTTATATTCTTAAACTGGAGATTCTTACGAAGCTTCACAAAAACAATATGTATTTTTAGAATTTATCTATTGTTTACATTTTTGTCCTCTGGGAGGAGAAATG
>JBBMKD010000001.1:62702885-62780679 GCA_037834095.1 Argya squamiceps | reverse complement strand
GCGGAGGCTGAGGGGCCGCGGGAGGGCCGGGCCGGGCCGGGCTCCCAGCCACAGGGCCCGCGGCCCGCCTCGCCTCCTCGCCGGGCGGTGCTGCGAGCCGCATCCGTGTGCCTTGCGGGCGCAGCACCCTCCAAGTGGTGGGGATGATTTGACTGGGTTTGTCAGGGATATGGATTCTAGGGAGCCAAGCGAGACGCATTTAGGCTTGTCTTTGCAGAACGGTTTTGACGCTGGCCAAGTTTAGGACAAAGTCATCCTCTTGCTGTTGTGTTAGCCTTATCTGAGATGAATGTGCCGTTCCCAGAAGTATGTCTTGACTTTGCGTGTCTGTAAGGTGTCACAGGGACAAAATGCTAAGAATAAAACAAGCGCTTTGGAGGCAGTTCTGCTGAAGTGTCTGCTCTGACACAACTCCTTCTTACAAGACACTGAAAACACCGCAGAAGAATCTCACAACCCCCTAATCTCTCTAAGGGACTTTGTAAAGAAGGGTCTATTCCCCAAATCATCTCACAGCACCATACACACACTGTCAGTGTAAGTTTAAAAAAAAAAAAAAAAAAAAGTATTTTAACACCACCCCCCCCCCCAAATTTATAGAATAGCTCTGCATAGCTGTGCTTTTCTCCTCAGTTTTAGTTGCAAAATGTAATCATCCCCAAACCACACATTCATTTTCTGTTCTGAGATTATTTTAATTTGGGGATTAATTAGGTTTCCAAACTCTGTCAGAAAACTCAGACTTAACTCCCCATAGTATCTAGATGCAGCTTGGGACACCCAGAATTTTTTACCTGACGGAATGTGTAGGCTCTGCATGGTGAAATTGAACATGAGGGAGAAAAAAACTCCCACACCCGTACCAAAACAACTGGCAGTATCTCCAGAGTTACCTGTGTTCATTACATTGAATACCATGGTCTCCATTTAATTATATCTGTAATTATAACTATACCCGAACCTGATGCAAATTTCACTGAAGTCTTAGTGTATCCTTTTAGAAGTCAGGAGATACTCGTGATTTGGATAGCTCCCTGAAAAAGCTGTATTATTATGTGTAATTGAAAATACAGCTCTTTCTTAGGTAGACAGTTACCTAATCTGAGTTTGCATATTTTTATTTTGTGGGGAATGATAGTGTCTTTTTGGTTTTTTTCTCCCAATTGTGACTGTTACAGGATGTAATCTTTTTATGCTTCCTTGTCAATTTTGGCTGGAGTAGTATAACCATCAATGGTAGTAATCATCAACAGTCTTCCTTTTCTTCTGTCTGTAATTCCTAAAATTAAGATGTATCTTAGCTAATATTCATTGGTACAGGGGTGAAATACACCATCATAGGTCTTTTTTAAAAAAAAAAATTGTGATAGAGTGTGGCCTTTAAGCAAAGTATTCATATTTAAAGATCTTACTGAACAGTAGTGTGTGCTAATGCCACAGCATCTGAAAAAATTTTTTACAAATTCCTTTAGGAAGAGATACTTAGTTCTGTACCACTGTACTGTTTTCTTCAGGTTTAACATAACTAATTTCTCTGCATCTAACGTTGAGTTAGGTTACATATATATATATTCAGTAACTTGGTGTGTTTTGTAAAGAATATGGGAATTGTTGTGGATGATGTTCAGATAGGGAAAGATGAAATATAGGATAAATATATGTCTAAGAAATACTTGCATCCTCCACCTTTACTTACAGTTTCTTTTAGTTCAAGGTAAACACACACACAGTATGTCTTGCAGATACATTAATATTAGCAAAGAGCTGAGGCCTAAGTCAGCACTTGGACTTCATTCAAGCAAAATCCTGATACTTTTGATGGGCACGTGGCCCTAGAAATCTGTTGGAACTGGGTCTTAAATCAAAAAAGTTTTAGAATTTGAAATACGTTGTTCAGTAAAAAAAAAGTCTTAGGTTTTGGGGGGGGTTTGTGGGTTTTTTTTGGGTTTTATTTTGGTGGGCAATTTCTGTGCAATTGTCAATAAATTTAGTGGAAATTCTGTAGTTTTTGCATCTGACTTTGAATTGTACAGACTGATGTTTCACAAGTACCCAGTATGAAAACCAAAGCTTCCTTCAAGTGCCTATCTTGCAGTAAACCTGGTGGATGCTCTGAAAAGAGCATTTTTGAATACTTGAACTTGGGATTGTTCTAAATGGTAATTCACATAATTAGGAGTATAGAAAGGATGTTGCACACCACCAGCTTGTATAGCTAAGCTTCCAAAATCAGTGTTATGACTCATAAAGAATACTGAAATCTATGCAGGCTTCTCAATCAGTGTTCTTTTCAGTATTTGAGTGAACTTTAAAATGCGCTTCAAATTAGTAAGTCATTACACCAAACAGCTACATAGAAATACAGCAGAAGACGACATGTTGTATTCTTCTCTGTGAAAGACCTCTTTTGAAAAGCAAATAAACAGACAAAAAATTCTACTCAATGTCATTAGATTAACAATAGATTAAATAATAAAAGAAATTAAGGCCAATTTACTGTGGTTATCCCAATTTTAAATTATAACAACTTCATTTAATCAGATTTAAAGCACAGCAGTGACAAATAACACAGGTTTAAAAATATGTATCAGTATAGGTTATGGGCAAAACCTTCAGTCTTCCTTCCTAATCAAAATATATTTAGGCATGTGCTTAACTTTCATTAAAGTGGCAAAACTGAAGCAGATCCTTAAAGTCCAGGTGACTTGAGATGTAGTCTTCAAGAAAAAGTTGTAAGCACACTATAAGCACTGTTCTGAATCAAAATGAAAATTCAGAAATTTTGAAAATGTGCAGAGTTTTAGAAGATTCAAGAAAGTTGAATATATGTTAACACTGTCCTTGTATTTCTGTGCTCTAGTGGCAGAAATTAAGGATTTGGGGCTTGAATGACACATTGCATTCCATTGTAAAGTATATTTTTAATCTTACACTCAATAAGCTCTGTGAAGATTGCTTTATTCCTTTTTCAGCCAAGGGACCGCTTGCCTGATCAAGGAACAAGTAGCCAGCCTCCTGCTGATCAATGCACATCGCTTAAAGCTTTATGTGGCAAATCTAATTGATGTTATCTTATTCTGGAGTGATTAAATTTGTAAGTTTGGAGTTTATATAAGAGAAAAGAAAAGCTGAAAACATTAATGACTCTTAATTTGATATGCTGAGAGTGGCAATTTCAAGGTGCATAAGTTGATGGAAATCTGCATTGGAACAGCAGTGCAGAGCTTACGTCACCTGCAAATATTAAAATTCTGTAACCATAGCATTCCACAATTCTGTGTGCAACATTATTTTTAGTGGCCTTGTTTCATCACTTAGTATAAATAAAAAAATGCATATATATTCTTTTGTATGCTTAGTTTGGTTTATGTGTTAGCATGGATATTAGTCTTGGGTGAGGACTAGTCATCTGGAAAAGTGTCTGCATGTAAAATTCAATTGCTTTCTAGTTCTGTATATTTGTATATCTATACTAAAATATTAGAAATGGTGTTAATGTATAGTGTATTTTCTCTATTGTTGTATAACTGAAAAATAAGTTAACAGATTTCACTGAACTGTCTAAAGAAATTCATCTTTGAGCTGCGACCAAGCATGGAAAATCAGCTGAAAAGAAGAATTTTTCAGAAAGTTAAGGGCATGTGAAAACTGGGAGTTATAATGGATATCTGAACATAACCCTAAGCTATAATACCATTTTTAATAGTGATGGTAGACATGCTAAAACTAGAATAGGGAACATTTTGTGTATACAGATCAGGCAGTAAAAGCTTAGTAATCTTAATTTCTCTTTAAATTTTTCCTGTGTAAAAGATTTTTATCAGAATCACTGGAGTCTCATCTGTCCTGAATATCCAAAGCCAAAGTTTCACATATGCTAAAAAATTTGTGCCACACGCGTGAGCGAGAACTGGATCTTGAGAGTTTTATACTATTGCAATTTTGTGAGAATGTTCTTTTGTATATAGGAACAAGGAATAATCTTTTTTGTTTCCATTTCAGATTTTCACTTCCAAAGAATCTCTTCTCCTAGCACAGCAAAACCGTATCAGCCACACTTTATTGACAGCAATTTTATTGTAGCTAGAGGCTTACAGTAAGCTGTTTATTGTTGTTCCCTAACACAGTTGACAGCAATTGGGGAATTAATTTTCTTGCCCCTGATGTGCTTTCTTGGGTATAAACAACAGATGTTAAAGATATGAAAACTGTGACCCATTTACATTCAGCAAATCTTTATAGGAAATCTTTTACCTGTCTGAAGTGCTGGTTTCAAGTCCTGAGTAATTTTGCTCCGTCAGTTCTAGGATTCTTACTTTTGCAAATTGTTTATCTTGATAGATACTGTCCAAGGGCCAGATATGTAATGCCTATGGATAGGTCCTCATCTAGGCAATTTCTGTTCAAGAATAGCTGGATTCAAGTTTCATTTAGTTCAGGAGATGCTGTATCTTCTTACTCTACCATTTAATTGCTTTGAACATATAGGATTTAGTTGACAAAATGGACATACACTATTCTGAAAGATCTAACAGGAATTACAGGTGCTACCTGAATCTTTGGTATTACTGTTTTCACAGAACGTCATGATGGTCTGTAGAATCTATACTCATAAATTTCCTCAGTTGCTGTTCAAGTACAGCCATATTGCATACATTCGGTAAATGTCCATGTCTTCACTGAAGGAAAAAATGTACATAGAATCATGTATTATTTTTTTCCTTCTTTTATTTATTTGGCTTTCCAGCCTGTGGCACAATGTATGCAAAATAATTTCTCCCCATACACAGGTGTACGCACTTAATCAGTTCATTTCTGGTTTACATGAGATAACATTCCATTGAATAGAAAGATTTACCAGACTGTAGATAAGAGATGAATGGATGCCATCATATTTTACTGAAGTGGGGGGAGAGGAGAACATCTTTTGTTCGTTTCTATCTTTTAGAAAGACATTTGCTACATAAGGGGCTTTAGCATCTTACTTAACTTTTTACCTAGATTCTAAGTGCTAGTCTAGACACAAAATGCATGTTAACTGTTCCCTTATAATTAAAACACCAAAGAAAAAAAGTTTGTCCTAATGGAGTTGCAATAATTTCTTGTAATGGATTATTTTCTAGTGAGCTATAAACTTTCGAAGCAGAAATAGCGATTTCTGGCAGAAGACACCTTAAATTGATAGTGCTACTTTTTCATTGGTTGTGAAATTATGAAAACTTGAAATGAAATAAAAATAAGTTGTTAGGAACAGCAGTATTGTTGTAGCCATACGAACCCCTGTGTATATTATTCCTGGGACCACTGGGTTTCATAAGGTAAACATAAAGGCCACTACAATTTTGGTACAAAATTCATGTTGATCTTTTAAAAAGTATCTCGACTTTCAAATCTTGGAATGATTTGGCCTTCATTCCCAATTTAATTTTAGGGTTTTGTGTATACTGTGAATTATATGTGATAATGCAGAGAAAGGTAGTTAAAAATCTGATTTGTAATCATACTGACATGTCTAAATTGTACCAATCTCGAACGTTACCCATTCTTTGCTTCTTTCTTCTTTTGCAGCAAGTGGGGTTGGGGGAGAGATCTGTTTTGAAGTCTCTGCATGAGTTGTCCTGCATCATCTGTTGCACAGAGAGAAAAATTTTTAATTCTTTATTTGTCAGGATTTTTTGGTGTGCAGAATATGTAGTTTCCTATGACCTGATGTTTTAGTTTTGCAATCTCTTTTGTGAAATATCACACTGAACTTTTTGTGCACAAATATTAATATTGTTAGTTGAAAGTTGATCTGGAAAATGCACACTTTCTGTTACAAGAGGACTATAAAGAGCCTTTTTCTACAGTAACACTTCACCATTTGAAGTTGAATCCAAGCTGTGTTAAATCTGCTGGTTTATTCCATCTGCAGCTCTTTCTAGTGTTAACTTCTTTATAAAAACAATAGGATGATATTGAGAAAATATTTCCAAAATCCAAAAACTATGTAAAATTAATTAGGAGTAAAGTGAATTAAAAATCTTTTTAATTTTAACTGAATTTGATATAATGGGAAAGATCAGCAGTCATATTTTTCTTTCTTCCTTTGTTTCCCCCCCACCTTCAGGTTTGCAGAAAGGCAGAGTTTTAAAATAACAACCTCTTCCCAGTTCAGAAAATGAAATCGGATATTCTCACTGGCTGATAGCTGAAGGAGAATCACTATTGATATTGATTTATAAAACACTTTGTAGCCTGAAACTGATATTCATTCATTTGCCCTCATTTCTTCCAGTGAAATTGTCAGATGCTTCATTTGTAGTTCTGAAGAATGTTCTTAGCACCTCCTAGGCTTTCATGTGTTACTAGTAAAAAAAAACAAAAACAAACAACTCTGATTGGTTTTCTTTTTCATTAAGAAGTGTTAAATATCTGCCTGTACAATATTTTTCATCAAATGAACTCATACAGCCCTTAAAAAACTGAAAAATTCAAGAGGAAGACCATGTTTCAATTATGAATGATATTTTCCTATTCCTCCAGCCCCTTGTTGATTGGTAGCTAGCAGTAGCATCTCTCAAATGGCTAAGCCTGATGGGTATAATTATCTGTCTCCTTCAAAACACATGAAGTTATGGAAACAATTGTCTTTCTGATGTAAAGGTTCTGTAGGATGCTTCTACATATGACCTCTGTAGCTGCTCTACTGAACTTCATGGTCAAATGCTTTGACCACTGAGGTCTATCTTCTCTTACCAAAATTTTTTGGAAGAAAGTTTTCACAAAAAGCTTGATTTTACAGGAAGGGATCCAGAAGCTCCAGAGAATGGTGCAGACTAATGAATTTTAAGAGAATGCCTGCTTCCTGTATTGACAGAATGCATAGCCTGAAAGGGAATGATATTTAACTCCTGTTTTTAGTAGCTTTCCATTAAGTGAGGTAGGTTTTGGGTATCTTGTTGTTATTCCAGTTCCTTTTCTTAGAGCATGTGATGAATATATCTGAACATCATGATTGCTTCAGGTGCCCAGCTTCTGATGATGGATCTAGCCTTATTTATGTAAGTGATGTTCACAGAAAGTATCATTTGTACAGTTTTCACCAGTATACTTAGCTGGTAGTGCCTGCACATACAGTGGAATTTGCTTCTGTTGACACTATTCAGCTTCTCTGACTTCTAATTCTATAACAAATCTGATCTACATCAGTGGGTTTTTGATTTACCCCACCCTGAAGAAAATGCGGTGCTTTAAGACAGTTGTCAAAGCTGAGCAACACAGCTTGGTGAGACGCATCCCAATGAAGATCCATATCCACTGACCACCAGGTTGGTGTGGTCCATATTCTTCACTTTCCTGGTGAAGAGCATTATCCAGTCCATTTTTCTCACTGAGATCAAGAGATGGGTTATGTATGTCTTTAAGTGAAGGTATTATTTGAATAGTGCATGTGGGCACAAAAATGTATACACCCAGTTGCCTTTGGGAAAGTCTTCTTTAGATTATGACTGAAATTCAAAGGCTTCCAAATTAGCAGAGTCTTACTGGCTTTTTTAAATTGTTAACTGGCCACAGCTATCTATTTTAGTAAGACAGTGCAATGAAACATCAGTTATTTTGTTTTGATGCTATTCTGAGTATCTCTGGTTTTCCACAGCACTGCATGTTCCTTGGTACCTTGTTCCGTGAACCTTAGTACAGACCATTCACATTACAGTGTAAAAATGTTTCTTTTACCTCTCTGGTAATAGGTATGTGTCTATAGCAGTATGAATTTTCAGTCAGTTGTCAGACTGTTTCACTTTCACCATTGCAAAAATACAGGTCAAAATATCAGTGGCATGCTAGTGTTACCACTAAGAGAATTTGAAATTGCCTTCAGTTTGTGACAACAGTACTCTGAAACATGGATGCTGTTGAAGTCTGCAGCATCGAGAGCAGCAGGAGGTAGTCTGTGTACCACTTGCAAAGCCCTAGTCATCTCCCGTATTTTTAACAACTGCCAGATAAATAAGAAACAAACAAAATGAAGAAAACCCCCAACCAAACAAAACCAACCAACCAACCAAACAACACCCCTCCCCCCCACATTGAATCTGCATCTGCTAAGGACAGTAAATGTTGCCTGTTGAAATTTAATTTCTCTACTGTACAGGAGATGGACTTTGCTATTTGAGATTTCATCAGTTTCATTGCAGAAAGCTGTTACATCTGTCGAACATTTCAGTTTGAAATGAATGCCTGATTTTTTGCCTTTGTATGCTACAAGAGCACCAGGTTGTCAATCAACAGAAGTACAAAATGAGACAAGATAGGTGATCCGCTGCTGTGATTGGCATTTTATTTTTATTTTACACCATCTTCTTTTCTTCCTCAAACTTAAAAATGGCAATATTTTTCTATTTTTCTGTAACAGATGAGGAACATGGGTAAAGCAAAGGGAGGTGACTCCAATCCTGTTAGGCTTGTCTTCTAATGTGCATTCTGTTGAGAGCGCTGATACAGTCTGGGTGGACAATGGAGCTATAGGTGCTAGTATGAATTTTGTGAATGTCCATCCTGTGTGAATGAGATGAAAATATGAATGAGACTTAAATACATTTAATTTTTTTATTCTTCATCCTTGCTGTAGTGTTAATGCATTGCAACAAACCTCATTCAGCCCAAAGTATTTAACCAGTAGGGCAGGACCACTTCTGGGTGGGCTGTGTAGGCTTTCAAACTGCCTCTGGGCAAAGTGGGGTTGAAAACTTTCAGCAAGTGAGTCTTGTAACATTCTTGGGGTTTTGATCTGCTTCCCTGAGTACAAATCAGAACTTTTATTTCTTAATGTGATTTTTGAAATTCTGGACTAAGAAAGGAGCAAAAGCATAGGTGCTTTTCAGGAAGTTTAAGAAACTGATGCACTTCTATGGTTTTGTGATGTGTCTATTGATAGCATCCCCACTGAACATCCCTGGATTTCAGTATTACTCGGCCTTGCTGAATCTAGGCTTTGGCCCTCTTCTGTGCTTTAGCAGTTGATTAAGAAATATTCTAATCCATCACAGAGTACCAAGAAACTAATGGCTTGTGAAGTATTTTAGTCTTCAAGCTTCTACTATAAATTATATGAAAAATAGTGTAATTTGGCTGATGCTTAAATGCATCTCTTCCTTTTATGAGATACTGTCTCTGTCCTTTCATGCTTCTCTTTTTATTCTCTTCTTTTATTCTCCAAGCACACTTATTTTTGTAAAACATATTTATGCACATATTAGAAATCTGAGTTTCCCCCTCAAATAAATAGTATCACAGTGCAGAAGTGGCACATTTTATGTACAATCTGTTGTAGTACACCCAACTCATAACCGCACATTGCTTGTGTCTGCACAAAGACTTTTAATCAACTGTGCTCTTTAAGATTCAAGGATTTAAAACATTTGGAAGCATATCTGGATAGCAGCATAATATGGGAAGCCATCCTATATGTGTTGTAGTTAAAACAAGTAGACAAAATAATTATTTCATATATGTTTTACTTGCTCACTTTTTTCATTTCTTTTTATAAGATCATTCATACTCTCCTCATATATGGTATAATGCATTCAGAATTTGTAATAGGTGTGCTATCTCACAGACCTATGATAGAAAATTGATTCTGAAAGCAAGAACAAAAAATGTAAATCAAAAAGCAGAATAGTGGAGATTGCAACTGAGTAACTGGATACTGCTTCTTGAATTTAGCAATTTGAAAGGGAGACTGGGAGGAGAGATGAAAACATTCATATATCTTTACATTTCAAAATGATTTAAAGATGACTGAACTTGTAGGAAAACTTATTCTTTAATAAGAAAACTGGCAGTGCTGCTATGATATACAGATTGTCAGTGATCCTTGAGTCTACTTCTTCAAAGCAGTGTGCTGAGCCCTTTTCAGCAGAGCAGTTTCATTCAATGCCTGCTGAAGCTTTATAGATGGTGCAGATCACCTCCAGACAAAGTACTTCTCGTTGTCATCTATGATATTTGTCTGTCAAAAGTATGTCACAGAAGTAATTCCCAATTTTAGAACTTTCATTCTTTGGATCAGTGGTGATCACATTAAAAAACACTCTGCATTCACTGTCTCGCACTTGGTATTATTTAACATTTTCATGTCCTAGTGCTGAATGCCAGCCTTAGTTGTATTCAGCATTGCGGAAATTCATTTCAGTAAGCCTCTAGCTACTGAAAACTGTTATATCCTGCTGTCCTCAGTAGAGATAGTTGGGGATCAGGAGAGCCTTCTGCACTGTGTACTCCTGTTTGCTACTGCCCATGACATTTGGCATCTGATAGGGATGCAGTGATAGCACCTTCAATTAAAAGCCATAGGCAACAAGCATAACAAAGAGAATCCTTAAGACTGCTTAACATCATGCCATTGCCTTGACTTTAATAAAACCAGCATGAGAATAAATTGCCTGTGTTAGCTTAATTGTGATCTTCACCTAAGCACTACCCATGAGACCTTAGACCCAGCAGAAAATGCTAGTGGGAGTATCAGGGTTTTTTTCTGAGATTGCTTAAATTTATCATATTTCCGCTAGAAAACAGTGGCACAATTTTATTCCATCTTTAAAGCCTTAAGCTTTTGCTGCCTGTTTTGGTTTTTCATTACTTTTATGTCTATACAGTTACACAGATAATGAAAAACCCAAAACCCCTGCATATCTCTGCATGTAACACTGCTCTGCAACTATGTAACACCTCATTAGTTTTTTCAGTATCAGAGATAAGTTAGCATTCTGTCATGAAATCTGAACTGCCACCACATCTCACTGAAGCTTATAAGCCATGCCATAGTAACTTTCACAAAGCGCATTAACTCTTGCAACAGAAGATTCAGTCTTGTAAACACAAAGAAATCACATGGCTCTTTCTATCTGTGAAGCCAATTTGTTTGACATTTTCACCTGTAAATTTTGCTGCTCTTAGAAATCTTTTGAAATATAAAGGGAGAAATTTCAGCTTTGTCTTACCCTGCACAATGCAATTGAGTGAGGTAGACCTAACTTCATTTACATTTGGACTGTGCTGTACACTCATTACTCTTAAAACATGATGTGCCTTTTTCTCATTTTTTAGGATTCTATCTTTACTGAAAAAAAAGAAAAAAGTGTTTTATATCAAGATTGCTGTTTTGAGGTATCTGCCTAAATGTAAAATCCTTGTGGAGACAAGAAAGAGGTATTTTGTACCTTACTGGAGCTGGTCGAGGTCAGCCTGGAACAATTCACTTGGGGTTGATCTCTACTGGCTATGTACAGGTGAATCTACAATACCTTATCATTAGCGGAATTTTATATTGCCTTACCTACTTCAGTGTGAAATCATGCTGCACTGTCTTGCAGTGAGGTACCTTTGAGGATATGAATTATGTGTGTACTTACTCTAGGCCCTTTAAGTCTTTTCAAGTGATCCCAGGTAAGTCTGTCCTACTGTCTTACAAAACCATTTGGTCCTCTGGTTGAATTAAAGCCCTTGGACTTTCACATATAATACTAATGATATTAGCAGAGGCACCCTTAAGTGTTCCTGCCAGGCTTGCATCACCATCTGGTATAATTCCAGTGCATTTTCATACATCTTCAACATCAGTGTTACTATTCTGCAAACTGTGCCCGATTGCCAATGATTGCAGCTGCATACAATGGCTATAACTCAGTCACCTCCTAAGGCAGAGTAATATGAATCGCCAAAATCAAAAATTGATCACCAAAATCAAAATTGAGCACAGGCCATTACGTTGTGATGGTATAGATGTGCCTGTATTCTACTTTTTACTAAAGTAAAACACAGTATTTTATAGGAAGCATAATCAGAATAAAGCATTGCATCCATGGTCTACTCCATGTTGGCAATAAATGAGGAGACTGGGAACAAATGTCTGTTCCTTTGCAAGTGAGGTAAGCAGTCCTGGGCATGAGTTGCCCTCTTGGTGTTTTTTTGTTCAGTAGCTTGCGTCTGCCTGCTCCTAAGTATACACTTCTTAGTGTATGTCTTCCACCTCTTTTAAACTTTCTCCTGAAACTGTCCATAGGTTTGGGGTTTATGTCTCTTAAAATATTCCTTTGTGTTGTCTCATCTCTTTATATTTGAGCTAATCTCAGTGACTTTTTTTTGACATTTTCTTCTTCTGAACTTTCTAGGTAATTTGCTTGCCTCATATACTGCACAGGTGTTCCACCCATCTTCTGGTTTTCAATATATTTTTATTAGCATTTTTTTCCCCCCATCAGCCTACCTACAAGACCACATATTTGATACAGTCAGTAGTTACTCAGTGTAAGACATTTTCCATTCACATGTGATACCTGCTGGCTGCTGCTTCCAATTATGCCATATGCTGGAAAGCTGAGTTGTTGAAGTATTGGAGTGAATGTTGTAATCAAACTAGTTAAGAAGTAGCAGTGTGTCTCATAAAGGGTTCTGGACAATGTCTGATTTCTGCCATAAGCAAAATACTGACAAGTCCTGCTTTGTTTTGCTGCTTTTTCAGGTGGCAGAGAGCTAGACATATATTCATTATATTGTAAAATCATAACCTTCGAGATCTTGCTGAATCTGCCCTACAGCTATTTATCACATGATTGCAGGGAATGAAAATAACATTCTTCCTTCTACTAGGGATATGTTGCTAACCTTGGGGCAAGATAGTGCATAATTTTATGTGTGCCTAGTCTTGCTGTTATATATAGACTGTTTTGAGATGAATCAGTGTTATCATTTCCCAGAATTTAGCACTAGTGCTTTAGCAGAGCCAAGGAGATTTCATATACTTAGGCTCTTGGCTGCAGTAGTGACCAGGGATCTCAAGTCTGAGTCACATTTATAATAATGCCATTTTATAGTCATGGACAAAGGCCAAAAAGATGCTAATATCATTAACTTTCAAGGTTTTTTTGGGGAGTTTTTTTAGGTTAGGGCTGCATGTAACCCTACTTACGCTAAATAGAGGCTATCTGAACCCAATTCTTATTTCATATTCATTAATTTTGTATTTGTGAAATCACAACTGTTTCCCTGATGGTTTTGCTTATAATCAAAAGTTGAATCTGCCTCCTCATGTTTGTGTGATAATCCCTCTTTCTTCCTCTCACAAACAGACTGAAGGAAGTGCAAAGATCTCTTAATTTTTTTCTGTCCTGTGACACTCATCCTTCTCTTGCAGCTTCTTGAGTAATAGCAAGTTTTAAACAAGAAGCAGTAATTCACTTTAAATGGCAAGAATTATGGAAGATGAAGCTCAATCCCTTTTCACAATTAACAGTTTAACCTCTGAGCTGCCAAGCTGCTGCTTGTATAAGTGTAGCTCTGCTATAGCTGTGTACCAAATACGTTGTTCCGACTTCTTGAGTTTCTCTGTTTGCAGGGTGATATGCAGGGACTGGTTTTAAGCACACTGAAATAATCTTTGATACTACATAGTCACTGTTTGTCATGGCCCACTATTGAGCTATTTATGCATATAGGCAATACATTTTATTATTGTCTAAAGATAACAATTTCTGAAAAAAAAATTTCCAAACTGTAAATTGAGTTTCAGATTTTAGTATCTGTGATACTTTAACGTCTTAAGAACAGCAGGATAGCATGAAATTAACAGAAAGAGACTGAAGTGGATACTGATGAAAACAGTTGAATATGCAAATCAAACTACATCCACTGTTTTAAGATATTAAATACTTCTGAGTGTAGTTGTTACGATAGTCTGTGTCCTTTACAGGAACTTGTGCAGTTATAAAATAGATGTTATTTTCTAATCACAGGGGAAAAAATAATCACGTTTCTAGTCCATGGGTCTGTGATATTTTAAAGTAGTTTGACACAGTGGTGAAATGCATTGTACTTAATCCAAACCCACTGGAGCTTCAGATTATGCTGTTCCAACTTGCCGTGTGAATTTTCTTCAGGGGATTCCTAGTTGATTAAAGCTTGATAAAACCCGATATCAGGAAGGGAGAAGTTTGTTTTTATTCTCTTCTGTATTGAGTTAGCTGTCCCAAAATATAGGTATAAAAGCAGCAGTTCACTTTTTCAGACTTAGCTGAGGCAAACATAACGATTTTAAATTCTACAGAACATACTTGGGCAAAGTGCCCATTTATTTTATTGAGAATTCTGCCTGATTAAGATCTGCTTCCCCCTTATCTCTGAGTTTCTTGGACAAACTCTGTTGACTCTGATCCAGTAGAGTAGAGCAGGCTTCTTAATCTGGCTCATTAAATAAAAGCTCAGCTGGGAGAGGAATGCAGTATTTTGTCTTTGCATTTCAATTGAATTGAAACTTCTCATTTTAAACTCGGGCTGGGAGAATCGTCTTCAAGCAATATAGCATCATACACAAAGTCAGGTGATAGATGCCTGGAATGAATGCAAGCGTATGATGGGACACATCTTTCAAGGTAATAGAAACAAAAATAAGTAAGAGCAGTGTTCAGACTTCCTTATTCAGTTCTGTCAAGCAATACTGTTTTGACTTCAGCACTCCTGCTGTTTGGAGTCGTGGACCTTTCTTTTTGCACAGACAGGGTATTATCCTAATCTGCTGGGAAAAGGTCCAGTTGAGAGTAGCTGAAATTCTAAAAGAAGTTTCACTTTTGACCACATCCCAGTTTTGAATCAAGATTGCTAATGTAGGGAGGCTTGCTACATCTAGAATTGTGGAGAGGGTCTTGAATCTCTTTCTCAAAACTTTTTTCCTCACATTTTGCTTCCTTTTCACTGTGAAAATTGCTTGTATCTCTGACAGTGTAATAATGAAAAGAGTTGCACTTTTTATTTCTAAAACAAATTACTATTTTTTTTCCACTAGTACTGAGACTTCAAGCTCTGCCAAAAAATCTGAATAGAAATCACCAATTGTTCTGTAATTCTTTAAGCAATTACCATTGAATACACACACTGTGGTTTAAAATGCTGTAAATACATAAAACTTCAGCAACAAACATCTAGAACAAATCAGAAACAAGTAACTGATGCAAGTAGTAACATATATATTTTTTATTTTAATATGTACAAATTATGAAACATAAATACATTGTCAGTAACCCCGTGAGTGATCTAGTTTATCATTTTATCATACGTTGGATGAGGGGAGGCTGCATGTACACTGAATGCTTGTAAGCTAATTTGTCTCACAGGAATACCGACAATACTCAGTTTAATATACAGAAGTATTTGGTAAGAAGCTTACCAAAACAATATGGTGGGTTTAGACTAAAATCATACCACAAGGTCCATCCTTCAGTTCTCTGAATCATAAGAAGAAACATATTGTTTCAAATGGAAAATGAGAAACAACGTAATCTAACCAATCTGCACTTTGGCAGAGTCAGCATAGGATGACTGAGGTTTCTTGCTTATTCTGAACTAATGTATTTATTTGACAGAGTACTGAATAACTGACCATTTTAATTAAGAATATGTTTTCCTGAAAAGCAAAAGTCTTGGTAGGTTCAGATGGGTCTTTGTTGGTGGGTAGTTACCTAATGCCCCTCAGGGTCATCTAGCGGGGTAAACTAGTTGATGGCATCAGCCCTCACTTGGGAACTGCAGTATTTAAGGCACCGCTGGAAAAAAGTAGGTACTTGCTTCCTTCACAGTTTTTATTGCTTCCCCTAAGGCCTTCCTTAACTTCAAAGTCCATGAAGTTTTTTCTTCTGGGGCTTGGGAACTGCCACTTTTTAGAAATCTATTGATTAAAGTTTTGCGACCCCCTGCTTTTTTTCTGCTGATGCTACAGGCTTAGCTTTTCTGCATCTTTAAGGCTCTCTGGCTTTTCTTTCTACTTTCTTCCTACCTAACCAAATGTAGCAAAAGTATCCTTACTTTTCTCTCTTACCCTGACTGCAGGCCTACTTTTTTTTCACCTCTGAGTTATTTCCCAGAAGAATGAACAAATGCTCCCATGGAGTAACCGTTATCTGTTAGGAAGTGAATCATACATCTGTTGCACGTTACTGGCTCATGCTGTTTTATCAACAGTCAGTATTAAATATGTAGACCTAGTTACCATATTTGGGTTTGGAATTTTAAAATAGAAAGATTTTAAACTAATGCATTTAATTTAATGACAGTAATTAATATCAAGGACAGCTCTTTCAAGCAGAACAGGCAAAAATACTTACATGCAATATATTGCTGCATTGCTCCTGAAAAATAAAGTTTAAAACAATTATTTATAGTGCTACACATAGAAGTGTATATATCTAATTGTTTATGTAATTTAAGTGTTTTAAAATACAGAAATATCAATGTTGCACTTTCAATAAAGGGTAAACTGAGGTGTAGAGAAATAAAATCTTAGACATGGCACATTTTCGAATCAATGGTAGAACATGGATTAAAAACTGTACATCCTATGCAGAAGTGCTTATATAGAACAATAAAATTGAATTAGATATAAAGTGTTGATGTCTTCATGGAGGAAAACATGGCAGTTTTAGAAATCTGGGATGCCAGTATCACATCAGCAGCTATTTGCATAGTATTGTCAGGGACAACTGTTCTGTAGACAATCCAGTGAATCAGAGCTGTTTGATTAATCAAATCAAGTCTCTGTTGTAGCAATGCAGGGAGGTTATGTCTGCTGGCAATCTGATTTGAAATCAAATGTTTATGGATTAATGAACACAAATCAATTGCTTCTAAGCCCCTTTTCAAGCAAAATCTTAGGTCTTTAGAAATGTAGCTAAGTAGGGAATGATTAGCCTGGTCTGACAGCACAAAAGAGAATTTATCCCCTCAAAATACACTCTTTACAATTAAATAAAATCCAAGCAATTAAAAGAAGCCAAACAAAGCAAAGAATAAAATTTGCAAGTAATGTTTGCTATTTTATTAACATATGGTAATGTAAGCAATCTGTAATCATAGTTACATTGCATTCTAATTGAACAATAAACTTAACAGAGCTATTTCATATCAGCTGGGGATCTGTCTCACAATCTGTGTTTTAAAAAGCAGTCCAGGCCTTATCTCCAGATGACCCTTGCACTTTAATATTGAAAAAGAAAGAGTATTCTTTATTTCTTAGCAGTTGTTCATTAAATTGTCTTTAAAAAATGCGAACGATGTGTGTATTATAAAAGGAAGTGTGTAATCCATTTGAACATAAAAGAAAGTTCTTCTGCTTTTATAGGAATTGACTCAGAAATAATTCATGTACAATTTTGCATTCCCTTGGTCTCTCTCTTCTCCAAGAGGGCTCTGCTTTGGTTAGATACTAAATTAGTTATATCTAAATGCCACCTTTGTTTCTGCCCCCACTGAGCTTAACAGTTAATTTTCCTAGCTAGAATAAAGAAATCCTTGCTTTCATATTTTATCCCATCCCCATGGTGCAGTAGACCAATAAGAAGCATGTAGTTCTTACCGAGTTAAGCGAATAGAACTTCTCTGAAGAAAATTGGCTGGCTTTCACACACCACAGAAAAAAATCATAAATTAAAAATAGAAACAACTGGAAGTTAACATCTTCCTCTTGTTGAAGGTGAATATTAAACTGCTTCCGATTTGACTTTCCCTTTCTTTGTTTGAAGATGATCATTATTATTTTGCAATTACACTTTCACTTCCTAAGGTAACAGTGATAGCATTACCTGCTTGGGTTTGTGTTTGAAAAACTTTATGTATAACATTTGATCTAATAGTAGCTGTACTGGCTTTGTGCAGAACATAATTGAATCCTAAATTCATGGAGAATAAACTTTTTATCAGAACAGTTTAGGGTTAGCAAAATATTTGCATTAAAATCTCTGTTAATTTTACATTTTATACAAAGTGCTTTTGAAAATCCTACATTTGTGCCTCATGTTGAACTCATAAAGATCACAGAACTAAATCCTAAGGGTGTTCACTTGAAAGGTAATTTAATCTGGAGGTTACAATACTTTAAATGGAAACGTTAATGATGACAGTCATTAATCTGTAAAAAAAAAAACACCTAAACAAAACCAGCAGGATATCAGCCACACTGTCTCAAAACTTTAAGAGGTAGATGGTGTTTTGTGCAAGTAGAAACACCGTGAACTGGCCTCTTTGATGAAGTTTCATACTGTGTCACCATCTCAAAGTAATGATTCTTTTAGTGTGTAATAGTGAATTATATCTTTTAGCTGCTTACTTTAGTGCTAATTATTTAATTTAATTTTGGTCAGTTCTATTAATTTAGGTTGATTGGCTGATCTAGTTTTTGTAGTTATTTTGGTTGCATTAGTTTACTTGGGCCTAAATAATTCAAGCATGTAGAGTATGAAGCCAGTCATCATGCTGCCTTGTGACTGTGCATGTGCATATATAGATATGAGAACAGATATACATATGTGCTTGTATGTACAGGATTACATATACCTATTGAAATACTATAATACTAATACTATCCTACTTCAGAGAGAAGACTTGATAGTGGCCAAAGGTACATTATTCATGTAGTCTCATGAACATGCATTTGTATGTATTTAATAGCTGAAGAGCCAACAGAAGGAAATTCAAAGTAATTTTCAACAGGTTTTATGAAGTACCAGAGTACTTCACATTGTCCAGGTGAGAAATTAACCAAGTCCTCATACAGTACTGGACAAGCTCTGTTTACGAAAACATTTGAAGATCTAATTTCATGACATTTGAAGATATATTTTACAGAATAAAAACAGATGCCAAATGTTACAATGAGCCATCTGAAAACCCAGTGCAATTGCAGTTCAAATCAATGTGAAGCTTCTCCCACAGAGACCTATGGAATATGCATACATTAAAAGTGAATATATTCTGTAGGAATATAAAAAACAAAACAAAAAGCTTTAAACAAAAGCACGATAGAAGTCAGATGAGATGAATAGTTTGTAACTCCCAGGTTCCTACTTAGGAAGTAGTTTCCTGGCTGAATCCCTGTTACTTACAGTCTGAATGAGAACAAAAACACATAGGGACATCACTGAGGCATCAGCAATATGATTGGAGAGAGTTTCTAACTGGAAGAAATCATGAGTCACCTCCACACGTATATTTCTGATTCCATTTGGGTTAGATGCATTTTTCTATTTGTTTCTGGGTGTGAAAGTCCTCAGCATTACAACTACGTGAACCTTTGGTCCTGTGGGATCTGGGCAGATATTTGCAAGATGTCAGTCAGGGAAACACCATGCCGATACCAAGAGTGAGCTGTCGGGTGCAATTTCCGTGTTTAGATGTGTAGAACTGTTGCACTGTGCTAGAAGATAAACTCCTTGCCACCAGGTTGGCTTGTACAGGTGGTTGTGGTATGGTTGGGTTCTGTCTGTGCTGTGAGAAGGCTGGTCCTGAGCATCTCCGTAGGCAAAGTCCATGTGCCAGTGTCCTTTGGGCTAATGTATGCAGTGGTGCAGACTGATATGACAGGTTTTGTAGTCCATGGTATCTGCTACTACTAGCATAACCTTTGAAGAGTTTCCAGGGTCAGGATTAGACACCTAAACCATCTATTTCACTTAAATTTCTCTGTCAGATATTGAATGTGTATCATTGCTCTGCCTGCATTAAGATTTCTTAAACAAAATTTGTTGAGACTTTTAAATGTGTTACTATACAAGTATCCTGCTGATTCCAACAGTGTTGCAAGGAGACAAATCTAGTATCACTGTAGATGACTTTTGATTGTATTATAAATGTTGAAATTCAACAGCAAAGTCTCAACTAATTTTAAAACTAGCAATACAAAATTATTTTGATTTTTCTTTCAGTGTGTTGTTTGGGTGAAGCTTCAGTAGTCTCTTCAAGCTTAAATTTGATCCTTCTGCACAAAATTTCCCATGCCTTATACTCTGTGTATGTCAAAACAAACAAAACTAGCTCAGTGATCTGGAGGCAGGATACACTGTACCCATGGGTAAGAGTGATTTATGCAACAGTATGCTGAGATACATGAGTGATGGGTGGCAAGTACCTAGATCATGTAATCACACTTGTGGCTACTGTTATAGTAGAAAAGATAAGATCTTGCTGAATTTCTGAAGGATGAGATAGCATTGTATTGCCTCCAAAAAACAAGTCAGATCTGAGAAATAAAATGCTACAACAATAAATATCTGTTACCTACGAAGAGCTTTATTTTAAATTTTCCTCTATTTTGTTGTTGATTGTGAAGCTTTGGTTATTTGATTTTGTTTGTTTGTTGTGTTTTATTTATTTGCTTATTTATTTCTTCTTTTTCAGAATTAAAACATCTAAATATTTAGTCAGTTTTTTTCTTAATTAAAGATTGTGGTCATATATGTCACTAAAGACCTTAGTGCAACTAATGAGCAAACAAGCTTTTGTTTAAAGGCTTCACTAGATAATCAATCACAAATCCGGACTGGGAGCTTGTAGCTGTTAGTTTTTTGTGTCAGTAGAATTAAACCAAAGTTTACAGCTTTAAATTAATCAAGCTGATGAAAGGCTGGCGGTTTTTAATTTTTTGTTTTCCTAAAAAGTAGATAAATGTGATTTCTGTCTATATGGGAAAAATAAGATAGGGATATACATGATGAGAGATAGAAATCCTGCAGAGGGAGAGAGAAGATCCAGACAGACAGATTACTTTGCCATTTAAAAATGTTGAATTAAAAAGAAAAATGCTGGTGTTTACATAGAATCTTGAATTTAATGAGAGCAGCCCTGGAAAGTAATGCTCCCAGTAATCTCTCTTTAACTGACTCAAGTGCAAGAAAGCCAAGTTGTTCAGTTGTACAATGGGTTGCAATCATGTGGGAGAGTTCCCGGTTGGGAGTTGAAAACTGAAAACCTGACATGCATAAGTGAATGAAGCTACCCTATGTGATGTGTTGAGATTTTTCTCTCCCTTCTTAAAAACACAGCCTTTTTCTGGGTGCTGAAGAGGCGACATTGCGAGATACAAAATTAGTTTAAAATTTACATTTTGGATATCGGTGATAATTTGTCCTGACATTGTGGCTACTGGTTGTGTTTGTGACAAGCAGGCTTGATCCAAAGGGGCATTGTGAGAGCCAAATTTAATACATGACCATTGTAATTTTCTGCCTTGCGGACAGCAGAGACTTTCTAATGTTCCTTCACCACAACAATCAGGGATTACTAAATAACAAGTCCACAGGATTGGGGGAGGATTGAAAGGATTAATGGAGTATGACAAAATTGCACCTGAGGGGGAAAATCTGTAGCAGTTTTTGTATCCTGATGTGGTACATCAGGCAAATTGGCAATTGCTACTGATCTTTACACATGCATGTCTTCAAATAAAGTGAGTGAAAGTCAAGCAGATGCAACTATGAGGCTAAGGCTGTCATAAACATTCATGTCATCAACTGCATAAATCACTTAATGCTATCGTTTTAAGTATTTTGATGATCAACTATATTAAGCATCAGTGGATTGTAGGCACTGTACTAAATCATTTTTTTACTCCACTATAACCTCTTATCCTGCTAAACTAAATCCTAAAAAAGATTAAAAATGTAGGGTTAGTCCAACCCTTCTCTTCAAAGATAATTAAGGAATACAGTTCCTGTTTAGGAAGACTGCTTTTTAGCTTTAGAACTTCAAAACAAAACAAAACAAAACAAATATAAAAATTGTTTTGCAGTCTACATTCATGTGCTGCCCTGATGTTAACTAACTCCCACTATCCCTCTGATAAATAGCATTTCAAAACAACAATAGTAATGCTAGCCCTGGGTTCTTATGGGATATTAATGTTTTTTAATAAAATGTTTAGCACTATGAAACATGAGCAGTCTGAAACATAGCAGTTTGTTAACAGATACTTGATTTCTTTTCACACTGGTTTAAACCAAAAATTCCACCACTGGTGGCAGTGGATTTTACTTGAAATAGAAACAAGGAGAAGCAAGAAGAGAATTATTCATCTTTATTTTTAAAACTCTGTTTTCTTTGAAAAGGAACTTAATATACAATAAGCATTGTTTATTACCTCTCTAAGAAAAAGATAAACTTGGGAACATTTTTTTGGCTTCATGGAAATTTTAGCTTGATGTTGTGTTCATAGCAGCTGACTTCACCTTTAGATCATGGTACTTTTCTTTTCCTCCCTGTTTGGTATAAGCAGTCATTAGGGAAAATAGCAACTGGTGCAAATGGTTAAACTTATTGTAAGTCTACACAAGAAAGAGTAAATTAAAGAAGAGAAATCACATGCACACAGTTACAATCTGAGGTCATCTCTCATTGATTGTGAATTGTTTAAGGAAATGTTTCTTCAGCAGCATTGACTTAAGGTCATGTTGTTATTTAGACTTTTGACTAGTGGAACAGCACACGATTCATTAATTCCATTAGCCATCCTTTCTGCACACTGGGAGAAGCTAATGTAATTGTCAACTATTCCTACTGTATACTTAAGCTGTCAAGGATCCTGGAAGGCTTCAGTTATTCTCTTTGACGATATCAAAGGAAGGGGTGGGCTATTTTGTGTCTTTAAAACAGAAATAGAGAAAAAGTGTGCCACATAATGTAAGCTAAAATATTTCTTTTTAACCTAAAGTGATGACTTGAATACAGAAATTCTGGGCAGGTTTCTGACTGGTAAAACTGCTGGGGTTTTTTTGTGTTTGTTTGTTTGTTGATTTGGTTTGTTTTTTGTTTGTTTGTTTTTTGAAGAAAAAGTCTTGAAGTACAGTCTGTCAGCATACCATTAAACCTGTCCTGTCTCCAGGAGCCATGCCAGGGATTTCCTGTTTCCATTTCCTTCAGGTTCCCAAGGCAGTTCAGTCTCACCTGTATGTGGTTGACAGGCTGCTGTGTGTGGTGGACAGGCAAGTGTAGCATGACTGAAGTCAGTGGGTTTGCTGTGCTCTTCTTGCATGGATATTAGGCAAAATTGTGGTGCATATTTTTTTTATAGTTTGTCACCATGAAATTTCTGGTGGTATACTGTACAGCAAAAGTGAAATACATCACATGGATCTACAAAATTTTTGGTGTTTTTTCCTGCTGTGAATAGGGATGACAGCTGAAAGCATAGTCTATTACATTTAGCAGGAAAAAGCTAAGAGGGGTTCCAGGGTGAGTACCCCAAAGTGGTTTGCATCTGAACTGCAATGTCTGCCCTCCAAGTGACCACTGCTATAGGTAGTGTTTCGCAGATAGAGAATACTTTTTTTTCTCCATGACAAAGAAAAAGCAGTGAAGCTCTTTGGTGCAAAGAGCAAGATACTTAATTTTAACTTTGGTTAAAAGAGAAAGTAGGTAAGCAAATCTGTGTAACGTGGATTTTTGCAAATCCATGTAGGATGGGTTTTTGTCCACCCTGAAAAGGAAAAATGTGTTCTCTCCTGCAAATCTTAATGTCCCAATCATCCTTGGTGGTGGTTAAAGATCCACCATCGGTCATTACACATTTCAGCATATTCCTTTTATTTGGCAATAATGAGTGCAAAGCTGTCTTGTTCTTTGCATATGCTTTGAGCTGTCCAGATAATACATTGCAGAGTGGTTGGACACAAATTACATAACCCGACTGTGCTCTGTTTAAAAGGAAAGTACATATTTTAATTCATTATTGACTAGCTGATTTTCTGGTATGCTTTTCATACAGTTTTGAGTGACAGTCCCACACCTCCAGTACATAATTTTTTTAATTGTAGTGCTGAAAACTTGATTTTCTCTTTAAAGATTTAATTTTACATCCTGATTGTAAAATAATTAGTAGTTTACTGCTTATTCTTTTGTCCTGAAAAAGGAAACACATTTTGCATACTTCTCCAGACATAACATTGTCACTGAGTGATAGTTTTTCTCTAGAACATGAAAAAACTGTAGAAAAGGATATCCATCTGTTGGGAAAGTTTTGCTCTGTGTGTGATATAATGTAACGAGTAATCATAAATGTAAAACAGTTGATGTGACGATTTCCTATATAATGATTATGCAGTAGTTAGTAGCCACAGTATACTATATTATTCCTGTTATGTATTTTGGAGGTGGACGCTATGGATTCATAATACAGTTTAACTTGTATAAGTAGTATCAGTCCATCTGAGGGATAGTCTTTCCCCAGGTTGAGAATTACAAATTTGCAGTGTTGATTTTTTGAATCTTATGAGCCACTACAGAGTGGAAAATATTTAAGGATAGCAGTGTATGTGCTTCTGTATGTTACTGAGTGTTAAAATAAGTGATCAGTTGATTGTTAAATAAACTAATATATATATACAATGCATTATATTTATGCAAAGAATAGTTGCAAAAATCAGGTGAAATATCACTTTTATTGTAGAAATAGGCACCATTGCTATGTATTTATCTATGCATAGTTTAGGAGAGAAGAAAATGCTGTCAATGATTCTGTAATATTTTCTTCATTGTAGTGGCTATGGAGTTGAATAAGAATTCACTGATATGTATAGTAATGAATCTTTAATACTATAATTTCTAATCAGTATTGAGCAGTGCAAATGAACAGGTGTCCTTTAAAAATGGACTTTTGTACACCTTGAGTAAAGAATTACCTTAAAAAAGTATAAAGTAGTTGTACATTCAAAATGTATTAAATTCCATTTTTCCTTTGCTATATTTTGTAAAATGTTTTCATTGTAAACAGTATGCCTCTCACACATGTCAAATCAAAGCTCTTTATTTTAGAAATATATACCTAATGTAATTGGAAGCTTATTGCACTCTCCTGCAATGTATATATTGTGACTTCAAAAAGTCTGTACTGAACTTTGCTCAAACTACTAGTATGTGGATTTCTTTAAATTTATTTTTAATTAATGATATGAAGGATAAGATCCTTTCTAAATGTACTTTAAAATTCACAATAAAGTTTCAGAAGTTCTTTTGTACAATGTTGAGGCTTTGTGTTGAATTTTCTTGTTCAAATCCTTTTAAACTGGTATCTTACTTAAGTTCCACATTCCTCAAATATGTGTAAATCTGTGTTTAACATCATCACGATTTAAATCAGGTGTGCCCTGTCACAAAGTACTGTAATTCCATTTACTTCAGAGTAAATTAGGCTACTCTATTGAACACTGTGTCTCCTGGCACCTTTGTAATTTCTGCTGGAGATTCAGTATGGGCTCAAGAATATATTGGACTTAAAGGGCGAGATAAAATATATCTCAGTTTGTGTATCAGTCCAATCCAGGAGACAGTACAGAATAAATTGGATGAAATAGTGGGGAAAGCATAGAGAAAAACATTCTTATTTTAGAATATCCAAAAATCTGTTTTATAGCTCCCAATGAAAACAAAAGTAGTAAATATGTCAATGCTGGAGAAAGATGCAGTGGTACAGTACACAGTCAAATCTATTTCAAGCTTTCACTTTTATTCTGAAATTACATGTGTTTTGTTGTTAATATTATTAGATGATTCAGTAGTTACTAAGGTAAAAATATTGGTGGCATCAGTGGGGGATTGAGTTGAGAGTAGAGAGTAGAGAGTACTATTCTGAGTTGAGTAATTGAGATCTGTAAAGCTTGGAATAACAATTATTTTTTCATGTCTGACCTTCATCTGGAAAAAACAGTGACAATCGTTTTGCTCGGATATAGAAGTTTCTATTTAACTATATATTTAGCAATGACTAAAAAGTTTAAGCAAGAGGATGGTATAATTTTTTTTTGAGGACAAAGCAGTCTTATTTCCCATGAAATAGACTATTGTTTAGCTGTTTACTTAACCAAAAGATGATTTGGCTTCTAATTTTATAAATGAAATCTTAAAAAACATTTAACATCCTCACTGTGAAAATTGCTAATGGCACAGTTTTAGGTCAGTTTTTTACATGTTTGACAACTCTGTATGGCATATCTGTATTATCAGGAGATAGTAATTCTTCAAGTTGCTTTCACTGGCACTGCATATCTGCACATCTGAAGACATATATAGCTTGATAGTTTCCATTCAGAAATCCCAATATAGCTCCTTAAGTATGGTTAGCTAGAGTTTTGCATATTAAAAATATAATTCTGATGTCAAGTAAATCTGATTTGAGAATGAGCTAGGAATGTCTTTCAAAATCCCCTATTTAACTTGTCTGTTTAAATAGGTAAAACTTCTAGAAATTATTTCCCACTGCAAAGCTTCAACTAAGGTCCAAGGCAAAATTAGACCTAATTATCTTAATGGCAGATAATACTCAGATGAATACTTTACTTACAAAATGCGTTAACTTTAATGGTGCTATTCGTACAGAAAATCAGATCTTTTTTTCTGAGTGACTCCTTCTTTAAAGACTGAAGAACAGTTTTGAATTATCTTCGAAAAGAATCTGAAATTCAGGCTCTAAAGAGAGCCCTCAGATCTCTGCAGAGAGATAGTTTCACCATATTCAACTGTCTTTTAACAGTCTGTAATAACATTTATCTCATTAAAGATCTGCAATGGGGCTAACTCAACACTCAATTACGGTGAAGCACTGATACTCCAAATGAGGGTCATTTTCACTTTTAATTCTTGAAATGGGAGTGGATGTTCAAGTATTCGCGTCTGAGGAAACACTGATGACCAAAAAGAGGTAGGATCCTGCACTTTTCTTGCAAATATAGCCAGAGACCAGAAATAGCACACCAACATTACTCACAACAGAATAAATAAAACACTGACTGTCATCAGGATTGCAAGTCAGCGCACTGCCTGTTGACAGGTTTGATGATAGTCATCACCTGCTTGGCTTGCTGTACTTGGGACCCATAATTGTCTCTTGATGTACAGTTTTTGTGGTTTTTTTGCTAAGGTTCACATCATCACCTTTTTCCATTATGAATTATGAATCTTTTTATTGCAATACTACTGCCAAAGTTAAGTTATTAGACTAATCTGATTAGGTAGCCCAGGCCCATATTAGCTAGCTGCTAAATTTGAGAGGAGCCTGTTAGTCTCAGTATTGTACAGTGCACTTTTAAGTACTCCTTGGTGTGCCAGGGGTTGTGACATCCAGTGCTGGTTTGATGGATTCCCCTTGTGCAGAATCTGCCTTCATGTGATGTTGAGGGTTCCTGCATTTATTTTTAAATAATTTGATGTCAGCGGCAGAAAAATGATCCCTGGTGTCCATAAGCACAAGTCCCATCCTAAGTTTCACTTAATAAAGCATTATAATACTGCAATAAGTTGGTAAAATGGTAGTAAAAACAAAGAGGTTGTTGAATTAGGATATGGTAACTTCCCCTATGTAGGACAGACTTCTTGTATTGGGATTTTTAAGAGTCATGTGTGAGACTGATGAACTCCAGCTTCTAGGCTGTTTAGTCATACTGAATGTGCTATATCAACATGCCTTTTTTCAGCTTAGTAAGAACCAGATAATGGCCAAAATAAAATCTCATAATTGATAGCCATCATCAAAGGAAAAAAAGAAAAACAGTTTATTATGGACCCAGGGGGACAATTTAATTAGTTTTTGAACATAGATAGACTCAAAACAATACCCTACTGGAAGAGGTCTAAATTAAATCTTATTTTGATCTTATGAATGTTACATTTTTTAAGTTTTTGCTGTTTTTTGTATATCAAGTGATACCATCAATCCATGAAGTTAGATGTTAAAAGGCATTTAAGTCTGACTCAGTCAGTTATTTCCATATGCATGAAATAACTTCAGCTTTGTTTTTTTAATAGAAGAAATTATTTTGCTGATGAAATTTCTGGAAGTGCTCTAGCATCTTTGCAGCTTTCTTGAAGACAGAGAAAATTTCCCAACAGCCAGCATTTAGACATCTGATAAGAACCTGCTTCATAAGAAAAGAAGTAAAATTATTTTTGTCTTTGAAAAAAGCTTCCCTTAGATTTTTGATGGGGAGCAGATTTGCTGTAGGAACTTGTTCAATTTCATTTTTGCATATTCACTCCCCATTTAATACAAAATGTTTTCTTGTTTGCAACATGAAACAGGATCTTGTCACTGCACTGCAAAGGGAAATACGTAGTGGGCTTGGCATTCCCTGACAATATGCTTTCATTAAAACTTTAAAATGTAAATGTATGGAGAAATGCATGTCATATCCCATCACAGAGCTTCACAGCTATTGCGTTCATTGCCACTACTGTGTGGCAGAGTTGCTTTTCTTTTTTTAGCTTGTTTGCCTTGTAAATGTAACTATATACAGCAAATTATATTTGGTAGTGAATTTTTTGCAAACCTCAGCTAATCAATAGGAGTCTTAGCTCCAGCTCCATTAGCAGTTTAAATTATAACCAGTGGTTATCAGATCTTTAACCTTGCATTTTTTTTTTCCCCTGCCAGGTTCTTTCTCAAACTTCTTTGCAACATTATTTTCAGATCACTACTCAATGTCTTATCAGAAGGAGTGGGTGGATTAGAATTCAGATAGCTGGGAAATGTTAAACAGAAATTGCTCAAGTATTGCTTTGATTATGGCAGAAAGACATTAATTAAAAACAATGGAGAACATAATCCTTTTCTCAATTGGAATGGCTATGACAGTTCCTACAGTTGGGAGGTACAGGGCATGCTTCAACCAGCTACAAAGCTATTTAGATGGATCAGAAAATAGAGTGTTGAAAGACTATACCAGCGAATCCAATTCCCGAAGTGTCATATCATCTGTCCTTTTGCCTTTAGTTTTTTATTTTAATGCTAAATACTGGAAATACAATCTATCATTTGAAACATATGTTAATTGCAAAATAATATAAGAGCTCGTTTTGCTGTCAGAAATATTACTTTTTTGGTTTGACAGTACACAGCAATATGCATGACAATAACATTATGGGTAGTTTAGAAAATATTTCCATTCTACAGCTTCTTCAAACTGGCCTTTCCGAAGGCTTATTCAGAGATCACAGAAATAAACCTCATTTCATGCCAGAAAGCCATACATTCCTTGGTAAGACAGGGTAACCACAGGGCCCACTTGCAGAACCAAGGCAGTTTTTCCTTTGCAGACAGGAATGTCGCTGCTCTGTCCATCATGGGAGATAGAGGTGGAAAGAGCTGCAGTTGTGTGTGTTTCAATGACAGAACTTTGAGACATCATTTTACAACCAGTACACTTGGTATTTATCTCCAGGTGTAAGAACTTCCGAGTCAATTATTTCTGCCATTGATGTGTTTCTTTTTATAGAAGTCTCTGACAGGACACTTATGTCTCTGTGGTGACATACCTGCATACCACAAGGGTACCGTAATAAAGTTGCAACAATGTTAAGTCTCTGCACTTCTTATGGTTTTTATGCTTTATTTTAAAAAGCATTTAGACATGGGTTTTTGTGGGTTTATTTGGGGTTCTTTTTGTCTTCTCTTATACTGGCTCAGTATCTCCAGACTTGCAAAATTACAGATTTTTTTTCCATTTCTAATTAATATTCTTTCTTAGATAATTTCTATTGCTGATGTAGTTCTTTATCAGGATGACAGAGTATTACCTTGTTGGAGGCAAATGTTGACATCACTTAGAGTTATACTTTTGAAAACGGAAGCAGTATACTACTGTCCTGATCCAAATGCTTTTATATGTACCATTGTAAACATCTTTGCTATAGACCATGAGAAGAAATTAGGTAGTTTATCTTTGTAAGTGTGACAAGAATGTCAAGCTACAGTTGAAATAAATGGGAAATCAACATTATTTAAGAGAAAAACTAATCCACTGTCATATCAAAAAATAGCTGGTTGACCAAAGCAAATATTTCACTTAAGTAAAGGCTTTGACCATTCTTTAAACAGAACTATTTCAAGAATATGAGGAAAAAAAAAGGAGATAAAATTAAAAATCTATAATTATCAATAAAGATATGAACTTCACTTAGAAAAATAATTTCAGAAACTCTTTTAAGCATTTTCTCTAAGGAACTAGTGACACAAAAATGCTGTGTAAGAGAAATAATTCAAGAAAAATAAATGCTGTCCTTTAGTATTGTCAGTTGCCTGCAATTATCTTGGATTAAATTTATTTGACTGAATGATCTAATCACCTAGACACCCATTACAGTTAGTGGAGAGAAACAAACAATTTGGGGGCATTGGTTGATCTCATTTCATCCTGAAGTGGTCAAAATCAGTCCTATGAATTTAAATGTTAGTAGCTCATGTGTAAACATGAACCCTGTGGAGATTTAAAGCGAGATGACTTCCGTTTTTTCAGACTTCATATTTCTGTGAGTGTTCTAAGTATTTCCAGCCCCAATATTTCTCTGACGAGGTGTAAGTTCAATATATAGAATAAAAGTCATTACTTGCAGTGCTCTTCATTTAGAAATGTGTAAGGAATAGAATTTAATGGAGTGGAATGTTTTCAGTGATAGCAGGCTGAAGCCTTGATAGTCATTGTCATCGTAGTACCTTAACAAAAAGCACAACTGATGATCCTAGCGTTTTAGATATTCTTTAACAGTAAAGTAATACATGTGCTTTTATACCACTTGATTACTTAAGGAAAATTGATTTATATGTTGGTCGTTGTCTCCTTTGAAGCAGACAAAGGAGTTAGGACATTTCTTAGAGCAAGAGCTTTATTTTGACCTATTTTTTAGTTTAAAAAAAAAGAGCATTAAAACTAAATTTCATGCTGGAAAGTGGCTATTGTACCTTTGCTGCATGCAAACATTGTCTTGCAGCCACCTGTGTCTGTCTCATGTCTAGCTTACTCTAAAAATTGACATTTTTCTAACGGCTAGCCCAGAAAACTCAAACCTGAATGACAGGCTTGAATTCTTCCTTTCTTATGCATCATCACCAAGTAGACATGAGTCAGACTAAATTGCTCAATCGGGTTTTTGTGTTTTTCTCATTCTCTGAGGGATTTGAACTCCTCCAGCAGTTTCCTCACAGATTTAGTTTGTTTACTTTTTCCGGATGGGAGGGGGTTTACTTTATTATTAAACCCTAGATCTTGTGACAGGGATGGAAGAAGCTTTATGGATTTTTTTTTTTTTTTTAAATTCCTTCCAAATTGCACCTTACTGGCACATTACTCCAGAGGGTATGGATTTTTATCTGTGAACCTCAGTGCACCACCATCCTGTCCAAGCTTCATCTTCATAACACCTTAAGGCACTTCACACCATAGGTCCAGCTGGGTGTCTTTATGTGTCAAGGGTGCTGGGGACTTGGATTCCTTGGTTGTTCTGTTGCTCTAAGTCTTACATATTTGAATCCACTGCTTCCATTCATTTTGTCTCCAGGATGAAGAAGATTTTAGCCTTCAATGACAGCAACAATAACCATAACAATTGAAAAAAGAAAAAAAGGTAAGAGGATAACAGTTTCAAGTATAGATTCTAAAAGAAAGATCAACAAGCCTATGTAATTTCAAAAGCCTATAGATTTTCAATAAATGCCCTAGATAATATTTATTTCACAGCAGGATATGATCAACAGCCTGGAGTTTATAGAAGACTGAGCTCTCAATCCATTCTATTTTTTTCCAGCTGTTCTGCCTTTGGGAGCAGTGGACCAGTCTGGAAAAGACTGCAGCAGATGAATCCAGAGACTCCTTTAGAAACATAGAAATGAGCAAAATATGTCAGCATTTCTCTACTGAAAATTTGCAATAGATGATCTTTCTCAAAAGTCTGTTGCACAGTACTAAAAAGACATACAAAAGCTTAGTGTGCCCATGGGGCTTGGGAGACACATAATTTCTCTCAGTAAGTTCACATCCATAAGTTAAGGACTATATTCTGGATGGTAGCTTCGTTGGTATAATAAAGTCTCATGAAAGAGAAATATATAAAACTAGATCCATTACCATGGAAATAGTGAAAGGTCATTTCCATGGAAACCACGGGAAGCTCTCATGCTATGATTTTGAAGAAGCCTTTCTTTGAAGATGCAGTGCATTTATACAATGAGCCTTGTTTTAAATTAAGTTAAATCTATATATGTAAAGTGATAGACATTTTGAAAATTCTAACTTGGTACAGACATTTGCTGGAAAAAGAGTGAATATCAAATCCAGATGTGTTACTTGTTTTGGCTATGGGAAAGCAGTTTGATATCTTTTTTTTTTGTGCCTAGTGCTGTAAATAGCTGAGATTTCTTCCTGAGAACAGTAACCTTTTAGGATTCAGGACTATAATTTCTTTTTCCATGTTTTCCCTTCCTGACTAAGCCAGATGCAGAACTTCACCCTCAGGAGAATGCTTTCTAGCAGATATGCATATATTTGTAATTTGACAGCTCATTCAGGCACAATGATGTGAAAATTTCAAGGATATACCTTTATGAAGAAATTCTCTAAAATCAGTACAAAGAGTGAGGTTCTGTAGAAATGCCTGTGAAATCTTGTGCAAGCTAATACATCCTAATTTTTGTTCCTTAGCATCCATCACCACAATCTTTTCTTATTTTTTCTTTAGGCAGTCCCATATGTAGTTCTTTTCAGAGACTTTTTCGTAATATCTCATAAGAACTACATGGACAATTAGCCTATAAATGCTGCAAAAAAATCTTACCTGAATAAATAATTCTCCAGTGTTTCTTCACAATGAGAGAATGTACTGTTTATATAATACAAGAATGGAAAGGTAAATGGATAAACACTAAGATATTTAAAAGTGTTTTTCATTATACTGGAACACACACACCCTACCATTATTGTATTTCCAAGCAAATATAAAGTTTACTTGCAAAATCTTTGAAAGTTTCCTAAACTAGCTTTAAAAAGTAGATCAACTTCAGGATCCTCGTGCACTGGAGGGCAAGAATCCCTACTTAAAATAATTTACATAAAATCATAATGAAGGTTGGAGCCAGACTACTTTCTTTTTCTGTTATCTCATCAGAACCACTGAAGCAAAAGTCAGGGCATCTACTTTTACATACCTGGTTTAGATTTGAAACAGCACTAAGCTTTCAGACATCCTGCTCCCCAGGGCTGCCTATGAAGTCAATGGGCAGAGTTAGTGATATCTAAGGTTAGGCAGACTCTGCACTACAGGTCTTGCCCACAGAAGTATTTAGGAGTCTATGCCCCATTAAGTCGTGGCAATGCAGTCACTTAAATATCTTTCCCAGCCTGACTATGCAAGTATTTGATTACAGAGGAAGCCCAATGCTGCAGTCTGGGAGGGCCCCCTGAATCACCCTTTATTTTAGGAATAGCAGTAGCTGTAGGGCTGTGGTTGCACTTTTCTAGATGATGTTCTGGGTACTGTCCATACATTCTTACACAATTTAATCCTGTCAGGATTTCAAAATGCTAATTTTGAAATCCTGACAGGATTAAATTAAACTAACATCATAAAATTATATTATACAGATTAACATTAAAACTTTTACCTTTCTATGTTTAAGGATCAAAATGTGTTAAAACCAGCATTTTCAAGTTTCTGTTAATCTGATGGTCTATCAGTACTCCCTTTGAATAAGCTTGGGCCTGGCTTCAGTCTCAGAGTCTGGGAGTCTAGGACAGGGAGTTCTTACTAAAAATAGTATCTGCTTGCATCTGCATTAACTGAAAATCAATTCAAGTTTTTTATCAGAAGGGTTTTTTTACAGGTGGGAAGGAAGAAGTGATATACTAATCTGATGCACAGGTCACTCTGCATAAGGTTTTCCTAATCTGACATCCTGACTTTCAGGGTGCAGGTAAAGTGAAAGAGATAAATGAAAACACTGTGAGTGTTCTGTGTTAATTGTCATTTCAAGGGGACAGCCTTGGCTGGAGTCATCATACACTTTATCACGAAGTCTAGTATATCCATGCACTTCAGACTTTGAAACTGGAGATTTTTTCAATCGTCAAATACTCCAAATGCATAGATTTAAGGTTGTTTTTTTCCCATCATTGTATGCACACATGTAATTCTTTCCAGCAGGAAAAGCATATACTTGAGCTCATTCAATATTTAATTTATTTTAATTTAGTTCAGTGATGCTCTCCACGATATCTTGTTTTTTGGCCAGTCCCACATGGGCCAGATGAAGAACTACAGACACTTATGTTACGTGGAAAGTCTATTTTACTCCTTGATTAACTGAAGAATCTTGCTAAACATTGGAATGTTGGTTTGGGTTTGTTTTTTTTTTTTTCTTCTTCCTCACTTCTAAATTCCATTGCTGAGCAAAAATACACATCTTGATAGCAGAAGATTCTTTTGAAGTGAGACCACCATGATGGGTCCGCTGAGTGACATCTATGTTAGGATCTTTCAAAAAGTTCTACTTATATCCCATCTTTATTCATTTGTCTTGGTTTCATATATGATACAGGTCTGCTTTCATTTTTTCAATTATTTCAGGTGTTAGTACTATCCTATGGCATTTATCACAAAGTGCTCTGTTAACAAATATTCAGGAAATCAAACCAAAATATTTAAAAATAATTCAATGGCAAATAAAAATTAGTCTAACTTCTATGTCTCATATCTTTTAAGTTTTGCTTCTCCAGTTTTCCCCACTGGGAAGTTCAAAGTTTGTTTTTTTTTTTTTTTTTGGTCAGGAAAGTTCTCAACTACACTCAACAGAAAGTACACCTATACTTATTTATTTACTTATTTATTTTGTTTATTCATCTACAGTTGCCAAGAAACTGTAGTCATCTAGCAAGTTTTCATTACATACGGTCAGATCCAGAGCAAAGTCAGGGAAATACTGAGAGAAGTTTCAATGGCTTTGGAAGGAACTAATTTAATTTGTATACAGCTAGAAATATCAGAGAGCTGATTCATGTCATGAACATGAATCAATCCTATGGCAAATACTGATGTTCAAGAATTCCATTGCAGAGGTATTGAAAAAAAAAAAGCCTTTAAGTCAATTGGGGTGAGATAGGAAGAGACACAAATGAACATTTGTATATGGTTCCCTTTGTGCCTTCCATAACCTATTTTTTAAATATGTAGATAACTTCTTTATTTTCTATAAATTATTTTTATTTCTAAATCAAAATTTGGCTACTTTTAATCTTCCCTGCTCCCTCCATCCCTTTTTCTTTTTTTTTCTTTTTTTTTTTTCCAGATAGGTTTTTAGAAGGCTATATTTAGTACAGCAGTGGTCAGTTATTCCAAGACACCCCTGACTTCTACCATTTGTAAAGGTAGTACTTAGAACTGCGTTCTTCCATATCTTCCAGACATAAAAATAAGGAATGAAGTGGGACAAGACCCATTTGGTCTAACCTTACGGGCCCGATCTGGATCTTTTGCATATTTTCTCAGTGATAACACTGATACCCTGATACACCTTTCACTTTTAGTGTTTGGAAGTATTAAATCTACTCATTTGTTTATTAATTTTTAAAGGATATCATTAATAAAGGCATAAAAATGGGTCTGCATTTCTAAATGAATAATTTTCATCAGAGGCAGTAGGCTATCATTACAACTGATCGTATTTAATTGACATTTTTAAGACTAAAAGAAAAAATATAGTTTTGAATTATTAAAATGGGTCAAATATAATTTGATGGTTTGAGCTGAAGAACAAGAACCATAACAGTATTTCTTTGTATATTTTCTGCTCTTGATTATTTCTAAATGGGAAATTGGAAAATATAAGTTTGATTTCTTTAGCAGATATTTATCTGCTGAAAGAGCAAGCAAAAGGTTATCCTGAGATGACATTTTTGAGTATTGTATGAAAAGAGGGATGATAAGGATTTAGAAAGAGATGCAAGGAGTGAAGAAGCTTTATTAAAAAAAAAAAAAAGGCAGCAAAATGAAATTTCAGATTTTCAGGAGAATATATGCTAAAAATGTCAGAAGAAAAATATTCATTTTAATTATTATTTGTCAGTAGAAGAGATTAAATATACCACTACTCATTATTTTTATTATATGATTTATTGTTTTGATTACAGGCAATGTTTATGTCAACAATAACTTCAAAAGTGTACTGTCATAGCCAGATCCCATGTGCCTTGCTCTCTGCATTTGCAGAACATTTTACAGCACTGACGTCAATTCTACAGACAGTGCCTTTTAGCAAATTAAAGAAGGTTGTATATGTGTTTCAAGATCAAATTCCCAGTTGAGAAGTAACTCAGGAAATCAGAGACAGAATTTTGAGTATGTTAGATGATAAACAAAACTGTAGGAAGATGCAGCTGGTAGAGAGTTTTAAACAAAAAGCAAAAAGCTGTCCTCAGTCTGTATTGTATCATATGAATGTCAAAAGTGCTATAATTGAATTGAAGATCAGAGAAGATTGGCCTTGAAACACAAAAGTTTATAAAAATTTTTGGAGTAGAAGGCATAATTAAAACCAAAAGAAAAAAAGTGATGATCATGCCAATAGAAACAAAATCTAGTCTCAGTCTAATATAACATATCAATTTTTCAGTGGTAGTAATAAATATATATGGGGTACCTCTCTTTGTTAAAAGCTGTGGTAATTGGAAATGCTATTCACAAAAAGCCAAAGAATCTCAACCAATTCCCCCCAACTCAAAATATGGCATTAGTGTCCTTAGGGGTATGCTGGGTACAGGAGAAGGGCAGAAGCAGGAGCCATGAACAGAAAGAGGCATCTGTTTACCCTGGGCCTGTGAAAAGCCCGTGGCAGTGACACAGATTTCAGCTGCCTCATAAGTGCTGGGCAGGGGGCTGAGGTCGAGAAGAAGGGATCAAGAACTTCTTTTGCATCACCTCCCGTATCCTCCAAAGGCTCAGGGAAGGATTTAAGCCAAGGTGACTGCTTATTAGTTACTGACAGTAGACAAACCAACATTTATCTTTACCTGACCTCCTGTATTGCCCAAAGGCCTGACTCAAGCATAAACATGTATAGAAGATAAAAATCTACCAGGAGTTCAAAGTTGCCCTTTCATGGACAATTAGAGCAGTATGGTTCTTGCTTTTTTGTCTGTGATATTAACCACACTGTCAGTGCTAAAGTGAGTGATTTTAAGTAGAAGATAATATAATCAATAATATTGCAAGATATAAGGCTCACTTCTTCCATCAGTGAAAAATCTGCTGAGGTAATAAACTGTAGTAGGGTAAATTTTGGTTTTTTTGTCCTTTCAAAAATATAACCATAGGATGCACAATGAGTTGTTACAGGATTCTGCGGATAAAATCCTGCCAGAGATGCTTTCAGGTCTTTTATGAGTCACTAGCATTGTTGTGAATGAACTATATAGCAAAGGATTATTTTATTTAATGTTTTGTATAGTTTAATTCCTCGTTTAATATTTAATAAATAGAATAAAAACCACTAAGAAATTTGTTTTCTGGGGTATCCCCTAATCTTGGTATTTTTATTTATTTTCACTTTGAGTTGTTTTTAAAGTTTTTTTATTCTTTACATTCTTGTAAGAAACCTTTTATTTGCAAGGTGTTACAGTTATGGCATAACTGACAAAGGGACTAAACACACAGGAAATTAGTAATCCCTATCTTACTTTTTTATTATATATCCTTATGTATAATAACCTTGTTAGACCATGCTTTTAAAATCTATGTGTGTGTGTATATAGTTTAAGTGAGGTAACATGTTTGGTGTGCCTTACATTTCATCTGTTCAGGTAAGTAATTTGCATACCTTTTTTGTTTAAGGAAAATGTTGCATAGTTTTTTTTGACCTGCTCCCATAAAATTCTAGCTCATCTCAATGATTTTGCAGTTTTTGTTGTGTAGGCATTGTCTCTGTCTTCTAAATATTGAAGACTTTAAATCCATTTTTGTTGCTTTTTATTTTTAAGATGAAGCAACAGCTATCATGTTCCCATTGATAATAATAGAGATTTTGTGTATGATTGCTGTGGGAGCTGGAAAAGTGGTGTAACACATCTATCTAGATCATCCAAATTGCATTCAGAATCCTCCCAGAGTGTGTTGGATCCATGTCCAATCCCAATTACACAATGCAATCAGATAGTTATTACTAACTGTACTGGAATCACTAACTTTTTGGAGTGTTGAGCTGATAAGCGTGCAAAAAGAGCTAAAATATCTTTGTAAATAAGCATTAGAATTACTATGTTGGGGGTATTTTACATCCTTCTTGATACTTGTTTTCATTTCCATCAACCCAAATCACACACTAGATATTTTAGAGAGTTAAGATTGCTGGTAATGTGATCAGAAAATATTGCTGTGAAAAGCCTGTAAATTCATGTAATTCTTAATGACTTTCCTGTCAGTGCCAGTAGAAAGTCAAAGATGGCTTTTCTAATTGCCAGCTCTGTGAATACAGTATCTGGAAATCCATGTTTCTGACTTTTACATTTATCTTACCAATAAAAGTTCTGCAGTTCAGATTTAGATAAATCATTTTGCTGATGGTGCATAAGATAAAACGGAAATTCAACTGACTTTTAAATGTGGACTGATTCTGTAAAGGTAAAACTTGGTATTTATTATTAAAGGAGACTCGCCTCACTCTTAGAATAGCTGGGCAGATAAGTCCTTATGAGGGGGAAGGACAAGAACTGGTCAAGCAATGACTTTGCTGAGTTAATTTTTAAATATATGTAAAAGACCTTACCTTAAGCCTGCTGAAAAGAAGATCTGCTCTAATTTCAGCAGGCTTTGAATGTTGGGCTGATTAAAGATTACAAAGCACCTACTTTTCAGTTCTTGTAAGTACATTTATGAGAGTTTCTAAGGTTCTGCATGTACAATGTGTACCATTATAATACCCTGCTGAGACAAGACACTTTGTCCTCCGTCATACTTATTCTGACTCTGCAGATGTGAGGTCTAGTTACAACTTGGTCTTACCTTTTTCAACTTTAGAAACATATTCATTGTATTTTCAACTTAATATATTTCAATGTCAGTATTCTGTGGGAAAATACATTTTGAAATCTAAATTGTCTAACAAGTGCACAAGTTCTTTTTGTTCCCTTAACTGGAGAATCTGTGAATTGAGTGTATAAGGAAGGTATGAAAGGCAAAAAGTCCTTATAAATAAACCTTTATGCTTCAAAAATAGTTTGATGGAATCAAACACTTCTTTGAAACAAAGCTCAAATATGCATTTGATACAATGATTTTTAATGATAGAGTCCATGGGTGTCTTGAGACATCCCATTTCCCGTTTCTTGGCAGTTTGTAACAACTGATACTGTGTAAGTCAAATCCATCAGAGGACACCTTTCTGCAAATTTCTATACTCTGCTGTTGCAGAGCTCCCTGAGGGCTCTGGAGACACAGGAGGAGAGATGTTTATTACGAGCTTCATTTATTGAAGAAAACAGCTCTTGCATTTAGGGGGAGGATCACAGAGACACAGTGAAACTCGGAGAAATCCCTCAGCTCTAGATTTTAAATCTCCCAAGCTTGCTTGTTCTTTTATTTGTCTGTCATTGTGCACAGAACAGCATGACCACTGTTTGCCTCCCAAGCCACAGCTGCCGGCGGGGGATAAGCGAGAGGCCCAGCGCAGCAGAAGGGAGGGGAGGAGGATGTTTACACTGACCCAGCCTGCCTGAAGTTTATGCAGGAGGAACTACAAAAATGTTAAAAGGGAGGATTTCTTGTCTGACAGGGAACTTTCTTAGCCTCTGTCTCACTGTCTTTCTGCCTTGCAGAGTGAGAGTTTTCCCACCTCTCTCTAGCTCCACTGGATTTTCTTTAGCTGAAGCTGAGCTGATCAGCTGGCTGGCCCTAGGGAATCTGGTGAAATCTTAAAACAGGCCAGGTCTGTGGCCTGGTGGGCAGCTGGTGAAATTTCTGCTCAGCATAGGTACTGGGGGCTCGTTGCTTCTTGGTTGCAGTCACACTCTACTTCAGCAGTGTCACCTTAGAGATGTTTCTCTATTAGTATTCAACCTGTTCTGAAAATGCCAAAAATAAATAAGCTCTTCCCTAGCTTTGCTTCCTTCATTTTATGGCTGATACAGATTTTACAGCAATTGCTAGTGTGCAGCCTTTGGACCACAAGCTTCATTTTCCTAGGACTAGCACACCTTTGAATGGACATCCCAGGAGACTGGGTGGCACACACTGTGTCGGTCTTCAGAAAGGTATAATTCACCTTTACTTAGTCATTCAGCAACTTCAGTGGGCTCTTATCATCCCTTCTGGACACCCAGCAGCATAAATACACAGCAATCACTTTACTCCCCAGCTATATCCTGATTACTGCCGTGGCTGTGCAAGGAAGGGGGAAAGCCCTGCCTGTAATCTCATGGATACTTCAGCTTCAGCTTGGCCATTTGTTTCTTTGGGTTATCAAACATTATGTGTAGAAAAGATTGGTAGTTTTTTCTCTCATGTGGTAATTTATGTAAGTATGTGAAGTTCTATTCGGAGACTGGATCAGCTCATAGACAAGAGCCATGTTCAGGGTGGGGATCATCTCAACTGAGTCTCATTGTCTACAGCTGAAATATTACGCCTGAGCTCTGTATATAGTTATAAAGATACAGAGAGTAAAGTGTCACAAGACATTTGGCATTTTTAACAGCACCAGATGACCTACAATTCCTTATTTTGCTCCACCAACTGTGGATACTAATGCTGTGGCAGACTAATATTCTTTGTAGGATCAGATTATTTGGATTTGATGTATTTGATCAGAGAAGGAACTGGTTCAATGTAACACATGCATGTCATGGCATTACCTCCCAGGGAATGTTAATTGCTTTTATATAAAAAAGTTTAAAGGTTGAGTCTTTCCTTTTTAAAAAGCTGTCTATTATCTAGAGCAGCTGTGTTATCTGGAAATTTTTTCCTTTATAGCATGCATGGTGTTTAAAACTCTGCTACTAAAAACAATGTTTTATAAACAAGCACAAGGTTTTCTTCAAATCAAATCACGTTTTTGTCTCTCTGTATTTTTTTCCAAGCATATTTGTCGCTATTCATACCTGACTGTATATTTTATTTGCCTATGATTTTTCTCTGCCAGTCTAATCTGTCTAACCTATTTTAGGCTTTTACAGCAGGCTTATCACTTCAGTATCTAGGCATTAAATGCTTCGATGCATTTCTGAAGGCTTTCATTTTACTTAAATGCCTTTGAACACACTTAGAAAATGTTATTAATTAGAATCAGCAGCCCAGTACAACTTCAGGTACTAATTAGGTATTACCCTTCCATAAATTCTTTGTAACTTTCCTACAAACGGAGCATTTTAGCTAACTCAATAATTTGCAGATGGAGAAAACCATTGTATGTGTTTTTGTCAATCTTTGCTGAATACATATTAGATATGACATGGTTAGATTGTGCTTATTTGTAGAATGCAGCTATAAATCTTAAGAAAAAAAGGTGTTTTGGCAATTATTGTCATTAAATTCATAGGAAATTTAATGAAGTTGGTGAACTTTAAAAGCAGTCATCGAGTGACAGTTTAATTCTAACATTTAGTTTTCTTTCATGCTTGGTACAGTTTAAAGGGTTTTATTTGTTGCTTTTTATCTCTATTAGTTCATAGCAATAACTTGCCTAGAGTATTTTAAACAACATTTCCTTCTTCAAAACAGTGTGACTGTACTTATGCAAGTCCTGTAATTTTCAAGCTGAAAACTCAATAATACGATGGCAAATATAATGCCCAACCTTTTATGTGAGTATGGCAAATTGTTTAATGCATCAGGTATTATAACTGTTTATAGCACAAAGCCCAGTGAGCACAAATTTAAATATCTCATGAAGTATCTTAATGTCTATTGAAAGCTGGAAACTCTGGGGACACATCCTGTCTCCAGAGGTTCGGTGTCTGGGTTGTTGCTAGCAATCTACCTGATGTAATCACACTTTGCTGGCCTTCTCACACAATAAGGAATGGATAGTATTTTCTCCTGGTAGTGGTTCAGATATGAAAAGAAAAGAAGTAGTATATGAGGAACTTCAGTTACATACAGAAATTCTTTCCCAAGCCATTTTTTTTTTTCTAAGGTGGTTGAAGCACTTGCAGGACATGTCAAGAAACCATGTGCAGTTAAGAAAATAAATGGACGTAATACTATAAACTCAGTGGGAAAAATATAATGCGTGCTAAATGTGAGCTGGTTTAAGGCTGATTCCCCACTAAGGGGTTGGAAGAATAACTCCTCTGTCTTTTGTGCTGTAAATTTTGAACTGCATTTTTTAACTTTGAAATTGTTATGATGGGAATGAAAATTGGTTGTTAGATAGAATAAATGTGTGGCTATTTATGAGATGAGGCTGAGAGAGATTTGTTTAACTCAAACAATAATTTTTTATTTGTATCACATTAATCTTTACACCAGAATTCTATTTCTGCATTACGCATTTCTTTTCTAGTATGAGTGCTCAATATTGTTTCCTACAAATAATTTTGTGAAAACATGTGCCTTCTTTCTGCATTTGGAAAACATTCCATTTCTTATGATCCATTTTTATGACCTTTTCTTTCAAATAGGCCCTATACTTCATGTACCTTATAAAGTCAGACAAATGCAAGTATATTCTGTGATTAAAATTGCAGTTCACATAGTTTAGCCTCTTGAGACAAGTTTAAAATGAACAAGTTTTTCAAAGACAAGTTTAAAATGAACAAGTTTTTCAAAATATTTTGCTTTCCATTACTTAAGGGCCTGAAAAAGGAAAAAGTACATATGCATGAATCAACATAACAGTAAGGGATATCCCCAGTTTTTAAACTGAAGCAAAAGAAAAAAGTTTTTCATAACCATAGCACTTGAAGAAGTCTTGAAAATCGTAGGATATTCTTCCCACTATGTTTACTACAAAGAAATCAAGGAAGGAGCTTACAAGACATTTAAACATTGCTTAGATTTTGGCTAGAAATTCAGTACCAGCATTTGTCAGGAAGAGATTTGCGTTATTTGCAGAGGCCATTTCAAATATCGTCAATTGTAAAACCATATGTAAAATTCCATCTAGACAATACCTGCAATTAATTTATGAATCTCAAAGGAAAGTGGCAGTTGATGAACACAGCTCCAGAGCATCATGCCAGTTCCAAAGATGACTGAAAGGTTTATCTCAGCAGGCTGATTTCTATACCTGGAAATGAAAGTATCATAGCCAGGTAGCACAGTGATTTATGAAATATAATGGGAATTGAATCTCCGATCACAGAAATCTCCACATAACCTCTGAACATCTACAGCTATCCCTGAAGTCATGATGCTGAATCCTAAAGAGCTGGGAAAGAAAGCAAGCTTTTGTCAGAAGTAGAGCCTTTGCTGTTCTTCAGGAAGGAAACTTTTGTTCAGCTTGGTGCAGTGAGTTACAGCTCAGCAGAACTTTTTGTACTTTGTTTTTGGCTGACATTGGACTGCAGCTGTGATACAGATACCTTTTCAATGGATCTTTGAGGATAGGTTGAGACAGGGCAAATATTTTTATGAGGTCCCCAGGGAAGTTGGATCCCTGGAGAAAAGGAGTGATGATCAAAAATTCGCATAGTAATCTGACATTCAGTGTTCACCTGAAACCTGAACTTTAAACCAAAGGACACGCAGGTCACAGTTAGTACATGCAGTGTCATGACCACAGCATCTCTCTTCTTTCCTCTTTACTTTAGAGAGTCCCATGTACACAGCAATCTGTAGATCCCTAGAGAGTCAGATTGCTGTGAAATAGCCACTCTTCTCTTAAATCATATTGGAATGGGTTCTTCTACCATAGTTCAGTAGACCACCAACTCTGCACTGTCATTCATACACAGAGCCTTATATGAAGGAGTGATCTGGAAGTCTGAGGTGGGTATGTATCAGCCACAGTACAACACACTCTGGGTGCTTCCAGTCATGTCATTTGCCACTGGAGCATCTATTACTTCTTCTGATGCTCATAATTTATGCTAATGCCCAAAGGCGAGCTATTTGTGTCAATGTGTACACTTAATGTACTTTTTTTATCTATACATACATTTCTGAAAAACTTGTAGCTACACTGTAAGAAGGAATGGAAATCAGCCATGTGAGAAGAAAATATTACATAAACTGTCATCTTAAAAATACCTGACACATTTTCAGAAGAATACAGTTGTATATATATTAAACATGTGAAAACTCTTTACTGAAAAGTGGTGTTGGCTGATGACAGGAATGCAATACAGTTTGGGACTAATGAGTTCTCTAGGGGTGAAAATTATCTATGTAATTGGGAAGAAAGTTTTCTTTCTTAAAACTGATTGCTTTATTTATTCAGTTTAGTAGAGCAAGTCTTTATTGTCTGAATTGCATGTAAGTTGTTTGCTCTGCCCTTTCTTATTCCACACAGATTTATCTTGTGTTTGTTTGGGTTTTTTACGCCAGAAAAGACTTTTTCTAAAGAAAAGATAAAGAAGAGTAATTAATCTGCTTCGCCATAGTTGAACAGTTCTTGAGTTGAACTGTAAGTTCATCTTAAAAGAATAAACCTTCCTACATTTAAGAAAACCATTTCAATTGTAAAATGTACACTGTGAAAAATAGTTTTGCAGCTCAATCCAATCCATCTAAGCTTTGCAGGGTTGCTTTCCTTCAAAGGTGGATTAAATTCCTTACATTTTAATGGCAGATAAGTTAAAAATATATTTGTTCAATGCCTCACGTTTTGTCCAGAGTGTGTGAATGGCACCAGTCTTTTCTCCTGATCTTTTCAGGGATGCTTCAGTGAGAAGGATGACTGGTCGCAGCATCCCTTCCAAAACACAAGTTGTTAGCCTCTCCATTCTGACTATTTTGCTCCTGGGCATCACAGTCCTTGTAAACAGATGTTTGGAAATTTTGAGATGAACATGACTGAAAATTTTACCCTTTCTTCTCTGTGTAATAAATACCAAGGGTTCCAGATAACAGAAGGGTTTCTCTCTCTGTAGGCATTACTGACCACGGGTGTAATAAGTTTCTTGATTACTTATGAAAAAGTAACTTTCATTCTCTTTGGCTTTGTGGGGTTTTTCCCCTTCTTTCTTTAAAAATAGTTTAAAATACAGGGTTTTTTTTGTTTTGATGACAGAAAGAATATATTATTTTTTTCAAATGATTCTCACTAGAACTCTACAACTTTCTGTTGTCAATCACTTTAAAAAGTTCTAGCCAGTTTTCTGTTTTTTCTTGTACAACTTAGAGAAGAAAACAGCTAGCTCATAGGATCATTCCTACTGTCATGCCTGCATCCAGCCCACCATCCACATAACTCTGTAGCATGAAGAATTTTGTGGCCTAAATGCTTGGATGAAAACCAGTATCTGTTCAACTTCTGCTGTCTCTCTCAGACATTCTCCAGATAATGCAGTATTTCTTAGTTGGCATCATCCTGAAAATGTATCTTGGATGGATTTTTATTTTCAAAGTGATAGTTTCCTGTACAGTCTGCCCTATCCTGGATCCAGTTCAGTATGGAGGAAGGTAATATATCATTCTTTAGGCTGATTTCATAAGATGACATAGGTTGGCTCCAGTGAATTCCAAAATGCTGCAGTGTCTGCCAATACTAGCACCTGGGAGTGATGTCCTTGCAGTGATCTCATGCCTAGTAAATTAGGGTTTCTAGAATTCTTCAAAGGACACTCATCTTCCAGTCCTCTCCCCAGAAGCCTAACCCTCCAAAGTCAGTACAGAAACAATGGCTGTGTTCCCAAAACAGAGGACCCAGTGGCGATGTGCCATTGGAACTCAATGGATGAGAGGTTGCACCTTCTGTTCTGGATTGTCACTCTAAGTTACCCCCTTCCTAATGGGGAAAGATTGTCTTTTAAAATGCTCAGGTTCTCTCTGTCCCTATGCAGCCCAGAAAGGAGGGAGCATGATTGCAACAAAGACTTTTTAAAGTCTGACAAGAGAAGCGAATACAGGCTGTTCTGTGACTAACGGTGGCTATGAAAGATCTAAAAGATCCTTCTCGTAGTGCTTCTCCTTATACAGCAGCAAAACCATCACGTGTTCTGCTTCCTGACAATTTTGGCTTGTATCAAATGTGAAGCTGGCTCAGAAACAGCTTGTAAAAGTAAGACTTAACTCCAGTAAGTGCCTGAACGCTCTTTTTCATCCACTTGGCAGGAGGATGATGGTATTCCAACTTGACATTGACGTGAACATTTCAATGGCTGGACAGTAAGTAAGCTCTCTGATAAAGCCATTGTCTGACTAAGAAACAAGGCTCTTGTACAGAGCTGCCTCTTTATAGCAATTATAGTAAAAAATTAACCTTTCAAAAGTTGAGTTGCTGTTTGAGGGCCCAGAACAAGGAGTGAGAACAAGGATTAATTTCCCAGCAACAATCTAAGCTCTTGTCTTTTCAAAAAAAAACAAAAACAAAACCAAAACCAAAACACAGGCCAGATTTTATGAGCAGAGTTTAGATGCATGTGAAAATATGTCTTTTAATTTTCCTGTTTAGGGTCTGCTTCCAGATACAAACACAAATTATGAGTCTTATAGGTGGAAACAAACTTTGCTTAAACTTTGGAAAATTCAAAGCAAAATAAAGAAAAGACCCACACAGAAAATAATGTTTTTTAGAAAATGACAAGATCGTTTTTTTAGAAATAAATTTTGACAAGAGCTGACTGCCTCATTATGCTTTATTTTTTTGCCATGCTGTTTGAATATAGTACTCTTTCTGAGTACACTGCACAAAAACATAGCTTTGATACAGTTTAGCATGCCTATTCCATGGTTGTCTCTATATTTCTTGGTTTTGCATGAGCTGCCTTTGTGTGTTTTTTCAAAATGTACATGCGACTCTTTTCATCTGTCTCTCCTTCTTCCTGTTCTTTGTTTCCTTTCCTTTGGTTATAAGCATTTTATATCAGCTTTCTGAATTTGTTTTACTATACTAGAGCAGCGCCAAAAAGTGATATAATCTGGAAGTTAAGCAGAGACATTATGTATGTATTGAAATGATTCATAAGTCTTATATTCCACATTAAGAAATATTTGGGGGAATAAAATTTCTGCCATGCCTTATAACTAATGTGCAAAAGACTTGCTCTGTCAGACAGTAAGTGATATGCACAATGAGAGCCCACCATATTTAGATTAGCAGTTTGCAGTCCTTTCAGTTGTTTTTTGGTTTTTTTTTTACATTTGCAGGTTTATTATCAGTTTGCTGTACATTCATCCAGTTATTTAGGTTTCTGGTAATCTTATCTCTGAATCTATGATCTTAAACCACTTATTAATCTGAAGATTAATCTGCTTTTAAAGGGAATTTTTCTCCTGATTAGCATCAAGAAAACCTAATTCCTTTCTGCTTTAGATGAATGGAAATTCTTTTGGTTTGTATGTGATGGCAAACTAGGATTTCTGCCAGCTCCCTTGATTGTATTAGAGAAATTCTAGACAGCTAGAAAGTAGTAGCTGCTTAATGCATGTTTAGTACTGTAAGTCTCCTATTGATGGTGCATTAATAGCTGTCATCAGAAGTATCGTATAAAAATGTTAGTGTCAGCAGTGCTATGCCTAATGGCAATCTCCTTGTGAACAGGTTACAGAGAGGGGTGAAAACTGGTAGATTATTGGTTTAGACCCTTGTCCCTTATTTAAAGGAAAGGAGGGGTGAAGCTGTCACTTTAAATAATAGTTTTCTACTTCAGGAGATGGTTTGTTGGTTATTCTCTCTTCTTGTAATGCCAAAGTTGATTTTTGTGTACTGGAGACAATAAACGTAATGCAGGAGCCTGATACATATTCATAATTTTGCTCTAAGGCTAAAGTGCTTTCCTAGTAAATTCATCTAGCTACAGATATTGTGAGCACCAAAAGCAATTACTTCACCCCATCAGATTGCTATAAAAGAGAATACCATTAAAATCCTTGTTCTGTATTTATTGTTCTAACAGTGAACAAGAAGAACATCCTTCTGAGACATCAGTGCAAGAACCAAAATTAGCATGCTTTTATTCAATTATGTTTGACAAAGCTGGTCACCTTTTTTTTTTTTTCCTAATGTGTAATGCAAGAAATTTATGTACCTGTCAAGAACAATTCATAAGGCTCTCCAGTGCTAAATCGTAGTAAAGTGGGAATGCTAGGCAAATTTAGAAAAAGAACAGCATGTTTTCCATTTTCAAAGAAAGACATGGAAATCAGAAAAGAATGCCAATTTTTCAAGTTGGTATTTCTATTCCCTGTTTTGTTTTGTTTTGGTTTTACTGTATAACACCTAGAAATAATTAATTGGTTGGATTCTATACAGAGTTCAAAAAGATGTGTCCTACCTCCAATACTTATATATAAAATAAAATTCAAATCTGTATAAAACCGAAGGGACAGTGGAAAGCAGGAAAGAAAAAGAAATAGAAAAAGAAATAGAAAAAAGAAAGAAAGAAAAAAAACCCCAGGTGTTGTTTTGTGGTAGAGGACACTTAAAAGTGAAAATTTGAGAATAAAAAAAAAAAAAAAAAAGTATTTGCTTTCTTAGAGGGCAACTTGGAGACATTTCACCAAGCTTCATATGGATAGAGATATTTGTTTGAAAGTGAATATCATACAGAAGCTGGGCTCACAGGCTTGTCAGAGACAGAGGTAAAACTCTCAATATGAAAGAAAAATGATGGAATGGTGTAAGGTCAGCAGTGGATTTTCTCGAACATTTAAAAAAAAAAAAAAGCAAAGTAAATAATACAGAAGAGACAATCTTTAAAAGGGGCATAAGGCAAGGAATGCGATGAAAACATCAGACCAAATCAATTATCATTTGCATAAGTAGTACTTTACATTTTTAGGACTGCTGGAGTGTCACAGTGACAGTTGTTGAGATAAGGGGGCAACTGCGAATATGTGAGATGGGGAAAGCTACATCATGATTTTTTCATTGTACTTTGGGAGATGCAATAGATAGATGCTGGCCTGGAACTTTTGCAATCCATGGAGCTGCCACACTATTTATACCACAGTGGTTATTGATTCACTCTGCAGTCAGTGGACAGAAGCACCTCCAAAGTATCATCTATCCTAAATCAGGAAAGCAAAGTCAATGAGATGAATGACTTTTTTATTTTTAAGGGATTCTTGGCCTTTTTGCTATTCCAGGTAGTTTAGGGACTACCCCAACCAATAAGATAAACACCTTGTCATAACACTATGCAGTAGCTGAATGGTGGGTACCAACAGTTGGATAGTGAATGTAGATTTTACCACAGCACTGCCAAAAGGCTCCACACTATGTTAAAATCTTCTTGTGCAGGTGCTGTAAAATAAAGCCCTTTATACAGTCAAGTATCTTTCTGTGCATGCATCATGCATCTCACTTGGAGACATATGAAGCAGGAGCCTTGTGGACGAGAAGCTTTATGAGGTGAACCACAAAGAGCTTTTGAAATGCTTTTAAGTAGGATGAATTGTGTCCCAAGATGTTCACAGACCTTGTTTCTCTCCATTTAATGGTATAAATTTCAGGAACTGTTTTTCTGTTTGTTAATGTAGGTAACGTGAACTGCTGCAAAACAAATTGCATTAAATACATTTGTATATCATATCAGATGAAAAATCCAATTAAAATTACTTATTTGTCATGAAAAAATAATCATGAGAAAGAAAACTATTTTTCAATGAATGTTTTTTATGACTGTTGCCAGTTTAGAACTGATGTATACAGATTTATTATCTAAAGTTGTCTTTTTCCAAAAACAAACTGCTCTAAGCAGTCTGAGAGTGTCTATGGATAAGTACTTGCAACTGAAGAAGAATTTAATACACATGGAAAAAATGTATTTCTAAGTATCTCCAAGGACAAATCCCTGTTTTTACACAGATTTGCACATTTTATTTTTTCCCGCCTCAAGTAAAAAATATTTACTCAGGCAAATTAGAATTTTCATATTTAGTTGTTTTACGGTTTTTAAATTAACCTCAGGACAAGGTTAATTTTAAATTAGCCTCAGTACAAGGACAAGTTTCCTATGCAGCATTGGACTTAGGTGTTCACTTACTGCGTTGTGAGAAAGAGACAGTATCAGCTGGATTTGTGTCTCAAGGAAGGACTCACCAGAGGCTGAGCCTCTACACAGTGGTGAGGAACAGATATGTCGTCTGGCGAGGCATCAGAAGTGTGGTTGGAAGCTGTTGTTGCCCTTATCACTGCACTACCTCAGCATGGTAGTTTGAATTTAGTTAACATTGCTGTCTTCTGTGAAATAGGATGTTACTGCCCTTTCCTCTGAGCTGGCAAACATTCTGGAGTAAGTGACTTGGCAGAGATGATGTAAGAATTGTGTACAAAGAGTAGAAAATGGACACATGCCTCCTTAAGCGTATTTAGTTGCTTACCAAATAAGCCCCTAAAACACTCACCCTCCCCATCTTCTCCCCCCTCCCCCGCAACTTTATTTGTTTTCATTAGAGCAGGTTTCTCAGTAGTGTCCATAGAGAAAAGCTTTGAACTCTGCTGAAGTTGTGGTTATATGTCACATAATTCCTAGAAACCAGAAGCAAAGAAAATGAAATTGGGTAATTTTGGAGGAAAGCTTCTACTTGGTGTTATATCTATGACAAAGAAAGCCAAGACTAACTACCAAGCATGAAGTACAGGGCCACCACACTGGAAACCCTTGCAACTAATCCAGCAGGAAGCAGACATAATCATCTTTTTGTCATGGTTCTTTTGGCTGTTAAAAGTTCTCAGCTGTTTTGTATGTCAGTTTTAGAAATAATATTTCAAATTCTAGTTTGGTTTCTCTGTTCCTATCAAAGCTTCCTGCCCAACACATTCTCATCTCAGCATGCTCTCTGCCTACACACCCATTACAAGGTCTCCTTTAGTGGTAGGATGCATTGCCAATGATCTGCTCCCTCATCTGTCTGTCTACATAAGGGCTTTTGCTGCTGCAAACGCTTTTTGGTCTTTTAAAAAGCTTCTTGTCCTGTCAACAGGTTCTGCCTGTGTCAAGGTGAGAATATCAAGTAAATTTAGTTCTGGATGTCCATATGCAGTAGAAGATAATCTGAAGGTTCACTTCTGTTCTTTAGCAGTACTGGACATTCTTTAGTATTCCAGATATGCTTTGGACATTAACCTCTGTTGCTTTAGTTGCATCTGTACTAATGAAAATTCTTGTAAAAGTTTCACAGTAAAAACTACCATTAGTAAATTTAGGATAGGGAAGTTTTCAGTTCAGTTCAGTTCAGTTCAGTTCAGTTCAGTGTTGCTAACAAATTCAATAATACAAGAAATTAAAAGAAATTAGGTCTTCTCTGTGAAGATACTGTAGTGCAAGTAGGATAGTTACAATGAGCTACTGGAGCCATTTTCAAAAGCTGTTTAAAATAAGATTAGATAATTTCATTGTTGTACCATTTTCAGTTGGCGTGTTGTAACTTTGTTTTATGAGTGCTGTTTAATATACAAATTTTGCTGTAACTTGAAGGAGACAGTAGTAGTTGTGATGATTTAAGATTAGAATTATTTGGATAAACATGGATGCTACTTGTAATAGATCTGAATTATCACCTGAGATTACATAAACTGATTTATCATTTCACTGAAGAATTGCAGATAGCAGTTTACAATATATTTTCATATGTGGTCTTGTTGTTGTTTCCTTTAGTAAATAATCCTCCTCTGTATAGCAGAAAAAAAAGTTTTATTTTATCCTAAGGACATGTAAGATTTATGGAAAGATTTATGGAGGATTTATGGAAAATAGTTGTTTTCTATGTGGAAGAACTGATATTATTTGTTCATTTACTTTGACATACAGGGATGGACAGTTATGATCTTCATGTATACTTATTTATATTTAATGCATTTTGCTTCTCCTTCATGTTCTGGAGTTGCTAGAGTGACTGCATTTGTGAAAACTTGCAGTTAATTTAATATCCATTTGCCAAAGTTAATAAAAGAACTCAAAAAAATATTGCTTCTTTGTCAGCCTATTCCAATGATGATGGTGACTAGACAGGTCATGTCTCAGCTTCCAGAATCAGAGGGAGACATGAAAGGATTCTGGTAGGAAAGTATAATTAGTGTGTAAGTGTTTTTGAAGAAGTGTTTTTGCATAAGTATTTTCCCATAGATTTTCCAACCAACTTTTCAAAACTTTACTATTAAAATTTAATGGCTTGTTTAACAAATATTTTCTGTTTCAGCAGTCATGAGCCAGGTAGCTATTTTCTCTGCTCAAAGTGGCAGTCTGCTTGACACTGTAGATCCTTTTTTCTCAGTGCACCATCACAGGGAGCACCTCAGACAAATGAAGGCACAGTCACTTTCCATCCCCCTGCTCTGCATTGTGGTGCAAAGGCAAGGTTCCACCTTATTTTCCTCCCTCACTCAGGCCTGTAGCCTTTTTGTCAAGGGCGCTGAAGTACATCCAAATTTATTTTCTGATGCAGACTCCTGCTGACTGAAATCTAGGTCGGAACCTTGTGACCTTCCTTCACGTGCATTCTCTCTGCTCCTCAGCAGCAGTGCTGCTCGGCGCCACATTGCCAGGTTGAGGATGGGCTGCTGAGAGGCACATGGCACTGGGGTGGGCTGGGGTCTGCCTGGAACTGTTGTTAGAAACCTTTCTTATCAAGAGCTCGAGAGTTAATGCACTGCCTATTTAAAAATAACATATATCTCCAAGAATGCTGAGTTATTTCAGTAGTGATCCAGCAGTGTCTCCTCGGAGAGGGAAATACCTTTCTGAGGTCACAGCAGAGGTCCTGCTCCTTGCAGTGGACAGCAGCGAATGTCCAAGGAATGGCCTGAAGGCAGGGACATCACAGAGGTGACCTTCTGAGGTGGGGATTTATTTTTTTCTTGCTGCCCCATTCCCAGCAGTTAGCAGCTAGTACAGGTAGGAAGCAGATCTCCTTCACTTGGTAGCAGGAGCAGAGGGAGTTAACGCAAAGTAATGGGAAGTAGAACATGAATCAAGCAGGAGAAATATAGCTTGAGCATCAGAGAAACTACTTAGCAGTAAGCTGTATTACAGAATCAGGCAGCTTCCCAAGGAGAGATGACGGATTTGTATTGCTTGTGGCATTTAGAAGTGAGCTGCGCACAGCACATTAAATACGTTAAGAGGGATCTCGCTGTCTCTAGCAGAATGGCAGATTAGATTAATATCTCTAGATACAAATGTGTTGCTGTCCAGACAGATTTAAATAATTTCCAGAATAGCTCAAATAAACAAAACAGAAACAAAGTCCCTTTTCTTTAAAATTGTAAAAAAAAAAAGTTTCAACTTGTTTTTCCTGTTTGTCTCACAGAAATTACCTTCCTTCTGTGAACCACAGTTGTATATCTTAACCTTTGACACTTGTTCAGTATTTATAAAGTTTGTTTAATAAGCTGTATTCAATTAGGTGCTGAAAGATGTACTTTTCATATATACATATATATATGTATATGCATTTTTTGAGAATTAGGTGACTGAAAATATGTTGCATCATTTAACAAAATTAAATTACTATGTACTTATTCTAGGCAATACCAAGTGGTATCTAAATGGGAGTAGCATACCGTTCAATTTAAGTAAGGATTTCATAACCTAAGCTTTCATTTTAACCACTTGAATAGATCTGCCTTCTGTCTTTTAATGAATTCTTTGTCCAGAATATCATACACCCTCTAGTGAATTAGTTTTCCATAGTCTGAAGCATTTACTTTCAAAAATATTTAATATGCAGCTGCCTGCTAACATACATTTCAAATGTCCATGTGAAACTATGAAGTAGAAATAAGGCACTTATTTAAAAACTTCAAGACATCATGCAATTTTGCCATTTAAGACTGTTTAAAGCTTCAGGCACTTAGGTAACTTAATTTTTATATGAGGGAAGAGATAAGTTTGGGTATTCAGAAGAAGATGAAGTCAGAGAGGGCTGTGCCAGGTGCTTCAGCTGTAGAAAAGCTTAAAGCATGGAAGGAGCAATGTAGCAGCAAAGCAGACCTGCTGAATAATTCATTACTGTCTTACACACTTCTGCTGCTGTACCATTATTTAGGAAAGAATATTATATTGGTATTGATTACAGCTGTTGCTGACACGTTTCATTTGCTGGGAGATGTGTGTGCATGCCTTGTATTTCCGACACTTTCACCATCACCAGAGAAACAAGTATGAGCTCGATTAAAATTTAAGATGCTGGATGCTATACACACGTGTACACACATACTCAGCATTTATCCCTAGCACTCCCGGTTTGAGCAGGGTGAGCTTGCTTCATGTGTCAGAGGAGCTGCCTTCCCACAGACAGTGTTTTTGAAGTGATGAGAAACGTTTCTTAAGGGAGTACAAACAACTTTGACTTTACCAAAACACCACCAGGAAATTGACTCCTTCGTTACTCCAACCCACCACCCCACACCGCCACGGGAGCATGTCCCGAAGGACCTTGGAACTTCCTCTGCCATGAGAGGAGGCTGTGCTGTGGTGTGATCATGGACAGACCATTTTCACAAGCCAAACCCCAAGGGTGCCCTTTCCTTAGGTTTCTGCAGTTGCTGGTACAAATGAACTTGGGCCTGAAGTTGGCTAAAGGCCAGAGGAACTTGATGGCTGTTGCAGCTGGTAGTACATCTTATTTGAAGAGGGAAATGCAATCCTGTTCCTCACATGCTTGAAAACAAATTCACATGTGTATATATGCATGAAGATTAAGAGAGATAAGAGATAAGATGAATTTCAATATGGACTACTATAGATTGAAATATATACCTATATAGATATATGCCATTATATGCTGTTATTTGTGCTTTCAGATTTACACTGGAGCATGGTGAGATATTTTTAGACTTCTGATGATTTTTAGACTTCTGAAACAGTGAAGGATATTTTCCTCTGTTAAGGAGAGGGAAAGGCAAGAAATAAACCAGAAATATCTTTTTCTGATTTATTTGGTTGATTGGTAAAGGAACACTGGTATAGATGAAGAAGATATTGTGATAAAATCTATAATGTCTTGAAACAGTATTGAGAAGATTCCAAGTAGCTGTGGTGAACTTTCTCTTAAATGTTGAGCTTGTAGGGGATTCTGCGACAAATTCTGAACAGCACAGAAGGCTGACAGAAAATAGACTGCTTGTATCCTGGAGAAAACCCTTTCCTTACCTTTCCTTGCATGTCCAAATCCATTAAAAAAAAAAAAAAAAGGCTATAAACAAAATCCAAAGAACCTTGAATGCTTTAGTAAAAGAATTATCAGATTTCCTTCCCCTGATTGAAAATCAACTTGGTGGAAATAAAATTCACTTTATACCAGACTTAATCCATGGTAAGATACTGATCTGTTGAAGTCAATGGCTGCTCACCCAATGATTTCAGAGTAAGGGCTCACTCTTAATGGCTAGTTTTCTCAGGTGGCAAACAGTGATTAGATTCATAAATATCTGCTTCTGCTCAGATTTTGGAAGAGCCAGTTCATGCTTAGCAGGTCCAGAAGCTTAGCAGGTTACATGATTCCCCAATCCATCAGTCATATACACAAGGCGTATCCCTGTTGGAGATACACAAACTGATTTGGTAAAACTTGAACGTCTTTAACTCTCTAAATACTGGATGAGGATTACTCAATAGAATATTCCATAATATGACTAGATAGTGTTACTTGTAGGTTTGTTATTGTTCTCTCTCTCTCTCTCTTTCTTTCTTGGCCTAGAACAGATTATTTTTTTATTTTTATTTTACTCCTTACAACTTTCATGACTGATTTTAAACAGATTTCTTGTCACCTGTGTTTGCAGGGACTCTGTGTGGATATTGGATCAATATCTGAATAGAAATTTGTGAATATATCTTTTAAAATCATGCTTCAAGATGTTTGGCCTTTTCTATGTTAAAAATGGGTGAATGCTGAAGATTTAAAAATAGATTCTTAAAGGGTTTAATGCTTTTGCATGAAAGACATCTCTTACTTCTACTATTTAGTTATTGTGATTTACCTAAAGGAAATCCGTACATAGATTTAGTCGTTTTGATTCTTGTCAGCTAGTAAAACGAATAGCAATAAATCTCTGAAACTTATCAAGAATGTTAAAAGCTACAGCTTAATCATTACTTATTGTCTAGAGATTTTGGTGTATCTGATTAATTTTCAAGATAAGTGCCCAGAAAAAAAAATGCAACGTATCTTTTACAGAAAGCTCAGCAAAACTCACAATAATATGGTAGTGATTAGTGCAGAGCAATGCTTGCAGAAGTCATATAGTGCCAGTGATTATACTTCAGATCCACTATAAAAGCAAGCTGTTCCTGATGTGCTCCTCAAAAGTAGGACAAAATGTTCTCCATTAGTCTGTTGCTACTTAACATCTTTCTCTACGTCATGTCTTGATTTTTCTCTCATGCCATCTGCAGAAAAAACATGTCTCTCAACCTGCTAGATCTTGAGATGGCAATATTCAGAGCTGTAAGAGGAATTAGGGTGTGTGAGAAGTGAATCTTGTCATGGTGGTTTTGCAGAGGCTTTTAAAAATATACAGACACAGAGCAAAGCTGACAGGTTTTTTTATTTTTATCTTCAGTAAAAGAAATTGTATCATGGTTCACATATAAAATAAGTCATATTCTGTGATTTTATTCTATTTTTACTGCCAAAATATATGACATTTACACCTTTATTCTCGACCTTGGTCATTAAGATTTAGAGCAATGTGAGAACAGAACATATTATGGGCCAGCTGAATGTACTTTTTCTTTCTCCAGAAAGGAAAATATTTCATAAATATTGATACACAAATGTGTAGTCATTGTCCAACATGCTCATGTGTGTGTATATATACCTTGTATTACATGAAGAGAGCTCCCACTACGTAGAGAGCATTGTGGACTGTTGTGAAAATCTTGTGTCCCCTTGCCAGTGTGTCCCCTGAAGCAGAATGCTGATGATATGAGCTTGGGTCCAGGTGTCCTACTGGACTGACATTGTGGTGCTGAGCATTTCACCAGCCCTGCTTGGTACATTTTCAGCTGCTTTTATAAGAGGTGAAGAAAGAGCAGGAGTGTGTTTCTTCTGTGGGGCAGCACTGGGACCTCTCAGGACTGGTTGGTGATGAATGTGGAGTAGGAAAAGTCCAGAAAATAAAAGGAGTAGTACACCTAAATTCATTGAACTTTTCAGAGAAGCACTTGTGACCTAGTGACACAGTGAATGGTAGCTTTTTTTTGTAACATACATTGCTTCCTGACATGATAATGCTGCCTGTGCCCTAAAAACTAATGCCAAGAGGCTCATGGAATTATTCTGTCTATGAGAAACATGGCTGGTTTGGAAAAAAATAGAGTCCTTAGTGGAGCTCAAAAATGTACTTTGCAATACAGAGACAAACTTGAGGCTTCTCCATAAATTATAAGTGTCATGACTGTAAGGAAGCACCTATGGACAAAGAGGCACAGAAAGCTAGGAAATGGAATGTCTTTGCCCTCTGTTGACAGAGGGCAAAAAATAATGGGGGATGCAACTAAGGCCCTCATGACAGGCTGAGATGTCATATGATGTGGAGTTTTGTCAAAGCCAGTGAAAACTGGTGGAGCTGTGCATTGAAGGAATGTCTCACTCACTAGAGTCTGTGTCATGTGGCAGATCTCTGAGACTTTTAACATATATAGTGTTCTCCTCCTTTGGTTCTTTTTCTCTCTTTCAAGTATGCTACCTTTCTCTCTCCCATGTGGCTTCAGTTTTGATTTTCTTTTTGCAATGAACTTCTGCTTAACAGTGAATATTTGATTAACACCTACTCAAATACTCTCCAACTTCCACTTCAGGTATGGAGGTTTTGATGTTGGTTTTGTTTCGTTTTTCCTTTTTTTTGTTTGTTTGTTTGGGTTTTTTGTTTGTTTTTCTTTTTGTTTGTTGGTTTTGTTTTGGAGGGTTTTTTGGGAGGAGGGGGTTGTTTGTTTTTTGTTTGTTGTTGTGGGCTTTTTGGGTTTTGTTTTTGTTTTTTTGTTTTGTTTGGTTTGGTATGTTTGTTTTGCTGTGGTTTTTTGTTTTTTGTTTTTGTTTGTTTTTGTTCTTTTTTTCTTTTTGTGTTTGTTGCATCTTTCACACTGGCTTTTTAATCCGGGAGTTTTTATCACTGCTGTTTTTTACAACACTCACTGGCATCACCATTTTCTTTTTTCTTATTCCATTTTGCTTTCCATGCTATGTTTCATTCAGTAGTGAAAGGGAGATTGGCAGGTATTTTGTGCCAAAAATTGAAGGGTTGGAAACAAAGGGTTTTACAAAAGCAGAGAGAATTATTTATTGTGGGAAAAAAAATTCTCAGTGATCTTTTAAAATTAATTGAAATACCTTCAGTACTGGAAACCCAAATATCACAGCGTTGTGAAAGAGCTTAGCCTAAAGCAGACTGATGCCAATAGAGGGATCACGAGTGATTTATAGTCAATTGGCATTAAAGCTGATTGAAATCTGTGACACTTCTGTGAAAAAGATGCCCTTCTCTCTGGGATTAACTAGCCTTAGTTTATATTTACAGTGTGAATATCTGCTGTTGCCATAGGATATGATTGCCTTTCATATTCTGCTAGGTACTGTGTCATGTACTGTACTATATTATGTAGCATGATTTTAAAGATTTTTCTGTTTTCCATTCTACAGTTAAGAACTGAGGCATGCACTGCTTCTATGGCTTGCTTGGTAAGATGTGGATGTCTGTTTCAGAGCAAGGACTTGAATTTCAGTCTTGTGAGTCAGTGCCTTAGCACTCAAACAGTTGCTACTCTCTGACACCTCTCTAGTAATCAAAGACCAAAAAAGTGAAGAGTAAAATGTCTATGGCATACCAAACTTACTATTGAATAAGAAACAGAGGGGAAGAATTAACCTAAAAAAGCTCATCCTCTAAAATGTTCTTATACTATTGAAACTGGGCCACTTGGGCACCCAGGGATTCAAGATTCATGGATTTAGGACAGCAAACATGAAGGTGCTTGGTTGTATATCCCTGTGGCTGAACAACTCACCAGGGATACAGGAGTCTTAGAGGTCTGCTCATTGCACTGTTCATGCATTTTATATTAGAAAGTTATCAGGTAAAGAAAAAGAAAGGAAGAATAATGGAAATTAAATTGCCCCCTCCTCCCCCTGAAATAGGCTCAAATTAAATTTTAGGCATAAATATAAAGTTTATTCTGCATTATTCTCATGAAAAGTAGATATTTAAGACTGCTTGAATGAGATGTTGCAGGCATGCGCAGAACAAATGCCTAGAACGTGGTGTGCTATGAATGCCATAAAATAGATAAATTCTATCAGCTTCTGCATTTTTAATCCTTTTATGCAAATATTTCTTTTTTATTTGTTTTAAAGAGCACTATTTGTTCTTGCTGAGCATAAAGGAGGTGCAGTTGTATCATCTAAATGACAGCTGTCTGCAATTTACCGTGTGCCCCTGAGCATGGGTGAAAAGAGAAAATTTGGTCAGCAATAATACTATCTCTTTAATTGACATCACATCAATACAAGAACACTTTGGCATGTGTCTTCATGGACATGGTTCCCACAGAACTGTAGAATTACAGCGAAGAAAGGTTACAGCTTTAAATTCCACTGTTTTATGATAAAATATTTCTAGAATAAAACAGAATTGGTTGAAAGTCCCTTCCCTTTCTTTCCACTGTCTTCTACATCCGTGTATATCTTTCAGATGTTTTTTTCTATTTTATTGTGGTTGCTCCTTTAACAATTTTCAGCAAATATTCCTTTGCCAGTATTCTTGACAAGTTTTATTGCTACACTTCAACGTCCTCCTCCACTTAAGGGTAGAATAATGTCAGTCATCTTGCTCTAAAAAATAAATAAGGTAAATGCCATTTCTTTTCTTATTTTTCCTTTGGCAACATGCTTTTCTCTGTTTTCACTCTGAAAAAAGTTGGGTTTTTTTTTTTTTTTTTTTTTTTTGGTGGTGGCCCAATTTTTTGGAAAATTTTACACAGAATATACTGTTGTATGTTCTAAGATTTGGACAAGGAACAGCATCATCTTGATGGACGCAGTGAAGTTTTAAGCAGTGACTTGAGTAGATGTGCCCCATTTACATGCCTCTGTAATTTAAAAGATACACCCAGGTTGCAAAATATTTCTTAATGTCTGTTTCAAGGCTAGTAAATAGGGTCATAGAATTATAGAATTGCTTGTGTTGGAAAAGAACTTAAAGACTAGCAAGTCCAACCATAAACCCAACACCACCAAATCCACCACTAAACCACATTCTTAGTCACCACATCCACATGTCTTTTAAATCCAGGGCTGATGACTCCACCATTTCTCTGGGCAGCTTATTCTGATGCTTGAGAACCCTTACAGTGAAGAAATGTTTCCAAATACCAAATCTAAACCTCCAATGGACCACCTTGAGGCTGTTTCCTCTTGTCCTATCACTTATTCATTGTTATCTGGGAGAAGAGACCAATGCTCACCTCACTCCTTTAAGGTAGTTGTAGAGATCTACAAAATAAAAATAAATAAAAGAGCAGAAGTCTGTTATTTAGCTCAGAGAACAAGCAGTATTTCACAGTTAACATTCATGCAGCTAGATGGTCCTAAAGGCAAGATGACCAGTGTCTTGCAGTTTGGGGATTGAGCCCATTCCTAGATAAGCCCTGAACTATACCATAGTATTTTCTGTGACAGCAGTAGTTGCCTTGAAACTGTCAAGGACTGTGCCTCTAAACATGCTTTCTGTGCCCTACTCCTGTTTAGGTTATGAATCTGGATGAACCTTTGATTTTTATAGTTCAGTGATACTGTAAGAAGGAAACTGCATACAAAGAAATGAGCGACATACATTATTACAGTTTTCTTCCCACCACGCTGGACCTCAGCAGTATCCTGCTTCCATTGTGGTTGGTATTTGGGGATTATACACCCAAAGAATGATAAACACCAGGAATTATAAATCCCAGGGGATGATGAAGCCCTGGGATTGAGCATGGATTTCCAGAACTCAAAGTCTGTAGATGCAAACTCAGCTGGGGACAAAGTCCGAAAGGGACACTTGATTAACAGAGTAAAACAAGCATGGCTGATTCTAGGATACCACATGTTTTTGAAAAGTCATTCTGAAAAAAAGTGGTCATATTTGAAGAATTAAAGCTAATATTCTTAATATCACTGCCTGATAATGCTGTATGTATTAGAGGTCCAATTACAAGAGTCATTATTAAAAAGCAGAGCTTATTTTCCTCAAGCCACGTATGTGCATGCAACTTGTGTGCTTTAACTTGGCAGAAGAGTTCAATGAGTGAAAACCAGTGAATAGGAATCAGATGCCTATCTATCTTCTGTATTTTATTTTTGTTTTGGAAGGGGGAAATATTCAAATTAAGACATTGAGATGCTCTCTCTAATCCAACTATATTCTTTTACGGAGTGCTATTTCTTTTCAGAGGTATCCCAACTTCTTAGTTTTCCTATCTTATCTTATAAAAGACACCAGCAACATATCTTGCTGAATATTCCTATGTACTATGGCTGCTCCTAAAATATTCATGTCTAGTAACATCCGTATTAAAAAGTGGAGTGATTTTTTTTGTGCGTAAATGGACATGCATGTTGACATGGAAACATGCTATGTGTCTTCCTTCCCTCCTTCCTTCCCGCCTTTCTTCCTTTGTTCCTTTACACATAACTCCTTGCAGGTTGCTATTGTCTTTTACCATCCAGGAGGGACATCAATCATTTTGAAGGTGAAGTTATTTTCAGGAAAATGCTCAGGTCTTTTCATATTGAAAGATGCGTGATTTAATCAGAGATATCAAAGCTTCTTTTACCTCTCCATGGAGTCCAAGAATTTGACTGCCCTTATGTTGTCACTGTAAAATAGCAAAAATACCTATGCTTCTGCAATAGACATTAGTTCAGTTTTGCTTTTCTATTGCTGAAGCTGCTTGAATGGCACAGCAATAGGTTCAAATACTGAGGATACACAGCTGTGAGAAGTGTACTGTTAATTTTATCATCTCAGAGGGAACCAGGCCTGAAATAGGTTATTCCAATTGGGTACTGTAGCAGAGAATTCATCTGGGTCTGGCCTCAGCGTCTGCTTGGAGCACTCAGACGTCATCTTTGAAGCTAGCTGAGGGACTATATACTGTCATCCCAAAGGAAGCAGAGTGGATTTGTTCCGTTTATGTATTTGTGCTCACTTTTCTTCTGAATCTGATAGAGTCAAATGAGGCAAGCTCAGGAGCTTTACAAGCTCTGTGACATGGTGTGGCTCTTAAGTTTAACTAAAATCGTATTTACATAGGCATGCTCGTTTTGAGCCAGCAAACATTTTACATTCATATTCTGATTGAAAACACAGAAGGTCTGACTGCTTCTGTAGAGGTGACATGATACTTTGGCTGTAATGTAAATTACCTAACTCAATCCCAGTATGTAGTTCCTAGATTATTCACACACACACACACCCCCCTTTCTTGTTTTCTGACTGAACTCTTCCTGAAGTGAGATACTTTTCCAAACTAGCATAAGGTTCCTCAGAAAAATAGTTATGGAATCTTCCAAATGAAGTCAAAACAGGAGCTTGTGCAACTAAGTAGTGATATCCCCCTCCTCGCAACTGGAAATTAATTGCCTTCTTTGCTCTGTCCTAGTTGTGTTTCTGGACTAGAAACTCCTAAGGTGAAAATGAAACACATTTGTGTTGTTGTGGTTATTGTCTTAAAAAAAACCCAAAACAAACAACCTCCTCCCCCGCAAAAAACCCAAAAACGCCCCCCCCCCAACTATGATTCCAGATTTGAGCAGAATGGCATTATGCTTGATTGAAATCCTCCTAATCATTTAATTTGAGGGACATCAAATGGGTTAATAAAAGTTTTGTCCTTATTACATGGAAACCAGTTCACACTCTCAGCGACTGCTGTGTTAACAGGAACAGGTTTATTCATGCAGTAAGATACAACTCCTACAGTGATGTTTTGGGTGGTTTTTTGTTTGGTTTTTTTTTTTAATTAAAAAAAAAAAGGTTGCCTCTCTGATAAGAATGAAATTGAATTTATTCTCCTGGTTCTTTCCTGAGACAGTGGTGGTAATAAGTCATAACTGCTGACTGAACATAATTGAACATCTATTTAAAAGGCAATGGCTGTCAGTACTTTAGTATCTCAGTCATCACAGTATTTCTAGGTTCATAAAGAAGCAAAGGCTACATGCTGCTCTCCTTAAGTCAATGAGAACTTTGCATTGATTTCGAAGGCAGAAAGATGAAGACCCAATTGCAGGATCTTAGATTTTACATTCTGGTTCTCAATGATAAATATTGACTTCTTTCATGGCGAGTACTAAAGATTATTTTCCCCATTTCACAAGTGACAAAAATCAAAGCTGAAAGGTTAAATGCCTTGTGTTCAGCCACAGGTAAAGAACATGGAAGAACTACAAGCTCGGAGACATCTTGGCAATCAACTCAGAACTGAATCTTGCAGAAATTTTGCAGTTTTAGGAGGCAGCAGACAAGACAGGAGGCATATACTGACTGAAGGGCCAGGGAAATGTACAGAGATGCATAGGGCATTGAGTTAGGCATTAAAAAAAAAAAAGAAAAATTTCCAGGCATGCACATGCAGTGTATGCTGTTCCTATTGGAGGCATTGAGGAGTCACTTTGAAGTCAGGACTTTAAGGGTGTGGGACCCCTGGCTGGGGATCCCGATCTTCATGCTCACTGTCTGATGAGGTTTGACAAGGTCTCACACTGCTTCACTGGCACTGGCACTGTGGGAAGCAAAATTGCAGTGTGCAGATACAGAAGCGCCAAGTCTGGTATACTTTATGTGGGGAGACTGAGATTGATTTAGCCAGGTTTCTCTAGATGACAAAGTAAGAGAAGGAGCTGAATGTGCAGCCTAGAGGCCCTTTTAACCTTACAATATGAAACCTTTTGCACTTACCAGCTTTTTCAAAAGGCCTTTCAATGGAAAAAAAAAAAATAGTATTAAATGGTTTAACTGGCATGATGCACAGCACAAGGAATAGGATTTTGTTTGCCTTTTGCTGAGAAGAGTTTTGCTGTCAGGAGTTTCTGCAGAAGGCAGAATAAAATAACAGCTATAGGGGGTGCATGTTTCACGAGCCTGATTGCTATATTATGTTTCAGTTTTCTACTTTTCTTTCATAAGAATTCTAATTTAGAGTAAAAAATATCTATCACATTAAATAGGTGGTAAGGATTATTACTAAAGAGATAGAAAGAACATAGAGTATTTTCCTGGTATTCTCACTACATGTGTAGTAACATCCCTGTTACCTAGGAGAGGAAGGAATGTATGTTAGCTATAGAAATTAGAAGGAAATGGGAAATGCCTATAATTGGTCCCTAACTGTCTGTGGAAAGAGATGTTTCAAACAAGAAAAAGAATCTTGTTAGGCTATGGTTTTGCATCTTAATTAATAGAGAAAAGAGAAAAAAGAAAAAAAAACCCAAAGAAATTGCAATTATTTTGAAGAAAACTCTGAATGTACAGTGATCAGCCATAAAGAAGTGTAATATGCATTTCATTTATATATGTATCCATGCATAACTATTTATAAATTCTCAGTATCTCTGACTATTACTGAGGTGTTGAGGACTTATGTTGAATAGATAGACTTGCATTTAAATGCTGATCTCAACTTTCCACAAGGGACCACTAAAAAGTCTTTCACTAGAAAAGGCTGGGATCAGCAAAACATGAAATCATTATAACTGCAGACTTTCTAGAGTTGCTTTGTATTAAGCTTTTGAAAGGGACATTTGTTTAAGGATAAGATAGCTTTATCTTGCCTTGAATGTTTAATGTTATTCTATGGCAGAACTCCTGTATTCTCACAGCAAGGACACAGAACAAGGACTGAGGCACAGACCTGTCTACCCCCTCCAAACTGACACATGAGAAGTCCTGATGCAATCTGACTCTTAAAGGATGCCTACATTAGGCAACCTGGAAGCCTTTGTCTTGATTCCATCATTATTTATATCATCATTTATCAAAACATATCTGTGAGAATTTACCTGGGTGAGTGAACTAGGGTATATACCAACTTTTTCCTCCTTCACTTCTCTTCTACAAGCAAATTTAAGGTGATAACTCCACTGTCATGGAGTGAGTGTGACTTTTTCAACCTGTCATGTTCTTGTTGAATTCCATCATAAATTTGGTAATACAGTGATGTTGTCATTTTCCTGTGGAAGCAGAGTTAGGTGTTAGAATGAGGGGCCCTCCATTTTCTTTTGGGAAAAAAAAAAAAAGATACCTATGTTTACAGTAGATTTTTCCCCCCATAACCTGGAGTTTCACTGATGTTTTACAAGGGAACATAGAAGGATCCCATACCAGTGTAATCCTGTGGAAAGTTGAATGGAAAATTGTAGATTATCTGACCCTTACCTGAAAATTGATTTATCCTTCAGCTGCACTCAAATCATTAGGATTATTTCAGACCTGGGGAACCCCTAAAGTCTGCAACCTGTAGAAGACAGGAACAATGCTACAAAGAGAGGGTTGGTAAGGTAATTTGCATTAGGATTTGCAGAGGTAAAAACATTCAGAAAAGCCGTAGTATGATAGTAAATATTGTTTAGAATAACCTTTTCTTTTTTTCTCAGCATATATTTATTGAGTTAAAGAAATGCTCTGTCCTGACTTTTTGTGGCATCAGCTTTTTCTTGCTTTCACCTGGCAAGAGATAACTCCTCATTCTTTTCCCACTTCTTCATGATTCTTGAAGAGGTAGCACCTTCCAAGGCACCTCTTTAATACATCTGTTATTCATCTTTTCATGCTTGTTTTTGCCTTGGGTATTAATTTGTTTTAAATGGGGATTTTCTCTAGGTAGCTTACCAAATTCATCCATTCACTACTTAAAAAAACCCAAAAAAACCCACAAAAAATCAAAACCAAAACAACAACAACAACAACAACAAAAAAAACCAAAAAAACCCACCCAAACAAAAAAAACCCACCCATAGTAATCACTGTGACTTCATAAGCAAGCTGATTCTTGCTCTATTCTTTTGAAATATGAGTCAATTAAGTAAAATGAAGTAAAAACTATGAATAATAACAACAGATACACTGAAAGGATGCTATAAAAAGCGGTTGCATGTGTGTGGTAAGCACAGATCTCAAAGAAAGAATCAGTTATAACAGCCAAAGCTTTTTATTTGCTGATATTCAAAACAAGGCTAAGAATTCAACATGCTGAGAGGAGCAGAGCTGAACTTAAGTGCAGTTGTCTTTTTAATAGCTGCACGTATTAAAAATAGCAACATAGAAGTTGATTGTTTAAGCTCCTCAGATATGCATGACATGTATTTGAGTCTATAATTTGGCATCTGGGATACAGAAACTGTTGCCACCCAAAGATTTACTCATAATCCAATGATAAATGGCATAAGAAGTGTCTGTTCCTAGAAATGAAGGGTGGTCAAGGAAACAAGCTTTGAAATCCTTGTTATTTTCCCTTTTTTTACACTTACTATGATTCTACTGAAGTATTCATATACCTGATGGATGGCAAACAGGAACACTGACAGAAAGTGCTCTGCTTGGTAATCCAAATGCTTAGAGGTGTATGACATCACCTGACCTGCTGAATTTTAGCTCTGTGTAGGTGGAATGTAGCCAAACAATGTCCACATAGTTTGTGCACTAGTGTATAATTAGCCAAGTACTTAAGCTTTCCTTTCTGTTTTTGATCTTTTACATGTGATAGCTAATGTTCTGTACATAAAAATGAGACAAAGTGCTCTCTTCAATTCTTTCAGGGTATTTCCATTTATAGAGATGTCAGAGAGCTTTTTTTTTGTTATAATTCTAGGGAAAATAAATGTCTGAGCTTCTGAACTGATTAACATCTTGTGCATGCAAATCTAACACAAAAGAATCTATTTACAGCTTGACTTCACAGCAGATTGCTACCATATTAGCAAACACCTTTAAGTTGTTTGAAAAAGTGATGATTTGTTATTTCCTTTAGGCTGTGTACCTCTCACTTATATATGGCTGCTTTTTTCTCTCTTTTAATGATATCTCCATCATCAGCACCACCTCCAAAAAAAAAAATGCCTTTAATAGTAGCTCTCTGGGTTGATGGATAATATTCATAAAATAATTTAAAGTGTGGCTTGGAAACGTCCCCTTTTCAGTCTATCTGTGGCTATCCTCAAGGTTTTACAGATGGCTGCAAGACAACCCATAGAATCTTAATGGAAATTAGAATTTCAATGTGGCTATGACTGAGTATGAAGAGAGTGTGCAACTAAATACATCAGAATAAATTAGTAAAGAAATCTGGTTTTAAACGGTTTAAAAAACAAATTTCTGTTTAGCTGTCTCTGCTATACACATATATTATCAATTTAATATTGAATCAATTCCATTTTTGCTGTAGAGGTAAAAATTGATGTGCATTCATTAGCTACAGACACCAATAAAAGGAAAGCTGAATGATCATTCAGACTATTTTACAGTCTCATGCCTAGGAGTGGTTATTTTGGGTCAAGGATATTGTGGAGGAGAGGGCAAGCAAGGACAAACAAGAAAGCTTGCTCATTTGCTCCTGTGTTGTGCCTGTTCTAAATTTGGCTGTTTTCAGGGAATTCAATCCTAGCATGTTTAAAAGCAGTGCTGAATGAACAAAAGTGTGTCTGGAAAAAGGGGACCAGATTCTTAGTTGATGTGAGTTATCATGGCTGCACTTACTTATATCAATTAAGGTACGGGTTGCTATATACAATATTCTAGAAAACACACACATATGCATATTGAATATATGTATAACTTTATCTTAAGGTATTAATGAAGAGGAAGGCAGAATCAGATAAGTGTTTACATTTTAATGGGCATAGAGAGTAAACCTACTCAAAGGTAAAACAAATATATTTTTGTAGTTAAATGTAGACTAAGAAATGTGAAAATTAAGACTGGTAAATGTTAAATAATAAAGTTGTAACTTAATAGAAATTTCACAGTAGTATACTTACACAAAAGAAAGATTAATTTTTAGGATTCTGCTCATAATATTTAGGAGCCTTAGTCTTGGAGATGGATTCTGTTGCATTACATATTATCCAAGTACTGTTAATGCCATGGCTGAAGTAATGTTTCAAGTTCTGGGCTCCCCAGTATGGACATAGGGTTCAGTGAAGGCCTACTAAGATGCTTAGGTGATTTGAGCATCTCTCCAGTGATGCAATGGTAGAGAGATCTGGAACTGTTCAGAAAAAAAGAGAAAAGAAGGCTTGTGGGGACCATAACAATGTCTATGAATACCTAAAGAGAGGGAGCAAAGAGAAGCAATACCCTGTTTTTAGTGGTGCCCAATGGCAGAGCACGAGGCAATGGGCACAAACTGAAACATGGGAGGTTCCTCCTACACATGGGCAAACATTTTTTTCACTGTGAGGGTGACCAAGCACAGGGACAGGTTGTTCAGGGAGACTGGAAATCTCCATCCTTGCAGATATTCAAAATGCATCAGCATTTTGTCCAAAGTAACCAGCTTGAGCATGGGGAGCTGGTTTAAATGAACTCTTTTCCATCCTCTACCATTCTGTGGTTCTGTGAAACAGGGCTGCTAACTGCTGAATTTTTGAAAATTTGAAGCTTGTTTATGGTGCTGGACTTTTGCAGCAGTGAAATGAGGACTATTTTAGGCATCCATTTTATTTTATCTATTAGAAGACTTAAAACTCAAGGAAAATAAATTACTGTCTTATTCTAATGTGAGAATTAGTTTTATACTTTACGTGTAGTGGAAATTATACCTGTGCAAATAAAGTGTAAAGAATGTAGCTGAGCTAACTAACATGCTAATCCCTCTTAGTGGTGGAAGAAACAAAACTGATGAAAACAAGACTTCACTGAATGAAAAACATTCCAAGACTGGCAGGAGCTGGTGTTTCTAAGAAGGATGTGAAATAGCCAGACCTAAAATTGAAGCTAATGTTTGGATGTGAACCTTACCATTCCTATTTCATAAGTGGTCTATATTCAGTAGATTATGGTATTGAGACCATTCTGTGCTAATAAGAAGATATAAAAATATTGTGTACACACACCCACTACTGTTACCCATGAAGTACCTTGAAGTACAACAAAGCATGTAGAGTAGGATGGAAAGAGCAATCAGAAGGAGAAAAGCTTCTGTGAGAGGCTTACATCACAGCTTTTTCAGGTAGCTCTTAAACAGACTTAATATGGAAGGGAAGAGCAGGTGTTCATCTGAAATAAGGTCACCAACGAATAGAATACCAGACATAGTTTGCTAAAATTGGGTCTGACTCATTTTGGAACAGTATGAAACATTTTTTCTAAAAAGGACCAGTTCTCAAAAGGATTTTTTTTTCTTTCCAAAGAGCTGGTTGGTCAGTCTGCCTTTAGAACATCATCTGAAGGGATGAGTTGTTGAGAAGTGCTGTTACTAAGCCATTCAAGCTTTCATTGTAAATCCTTTGCTCTTCCTCTCTTCATGAGAGTAGTGAAGGTTAGCTAGTATGGTAAAATGATGTTCAAGTTTTTTGTCTTTTCAGTTATCTTATATTCTGTTCTGCCACTCTTCAGTCTATTGTATGCCTACAGAGCATAAATGTATCAAGATATATTTTGTGGCTTATCATTGTCAAAATATAATGGAACTGTGATTAGTACAATAAATGCTGAAAGCACTAAAACCCGGTAAATTATACCAAATCTTCAAGAAAATTCTAAATTAAGACTTCCTAGTTGTTTATAAAATGTAACCCTGTGTTTATTGTCATACACAAGCACGATGCTAAACAATTTTTAACAATAACAGGCCATAGTGATCAGAGATATAACAAAGAGGGATATATTAGCCTTGCCTATAAAAGATAATTTCTTCTCTGTTCCTGTCTGAAAAACATGGCTATTAATCAGTCAGACATTGTGTATTACCTAAACACTGAATTAAGTCAATCAACAGAGAAAAGACATATCATGAGATTTCTCTTCTCTATCACAAGAACTAACTAATGCTTTTTTAGCAGAGCAAAATCTAATGGAGCATTACAAAACAAGGGAGGTAGCCTTTTTCTTATGCTCCTATTTGATTTGGAAATATTACATGATGTGTTAAACAGCTCTTTAAAAATCTTGCAGATATGACTGATACCACCTTTATTGGCATTACTTCTAGGTATTCATATCTTATTACTTGTTTCAAAATGGAAAAAGATCTTTGTAGGATCAAAACTGGAACAGTAAAGATGAAGAAAATGTCTGCATTATTCTGTAAATCCTAATTATAATAAAAAAAAAAGAAATTACTAATTTTTCTACAATCGTGTAATATTTTTCATTGAGACCATTTTTACATTGACTTACATTTCACCCTTAATTCTGATGGTTTTTAAAGCACTTAAATTAGCTGCTAATACAGTTATGCTATATCCAGGAATATTCTCAGTTCTGTTGCTTCATATTCAGTCACTGGTAAATTATAGAGGGGATCATCCCAAGTATGATGTCAATTATGTCTGATGAGAAAATGCAGCTGCATGGTTCATACTTAGATAAGATTAATATATCTATACTGAGCTGGGGAAATTTCTTGCTAGCAAGTTGAAGAAATCTGTTGAGTCTATGTTAAAGTCATTCATAAAGTTGGTGATGAGATTACTGATAATGCCCATATCCAGGATTAATTTCTCATACAAAATACTACAGGTTGTTCTTATTAAGGATTACAGTATATTTCCAGCTGTTTATATACCTAAAATGTTCTGTCTAAATTAGAATTCTTAACCTATTACTATCTGAACTGATAATTAATAAAATTCTTTATAAATTCCATTATCTATGTGAACCAATAAGTGGCAAACCAACAACTCATTACTTTTCTTTTAAAATACAAATATGTGAAAAGTGGGATGATATAAGATTTGACTATTTGAATTTGCCTTTAAGAAGGTTTACTCAGGATGAATCTGGATTTGTCAAAAATCTCTTGTCTCTCATGGAACTCGCTTAGAGCCTAAAAAATATATTGATTTGAACCAAGGGTAAAATCCTAACCCATCGCAACAAATTATAAGGCTGCTGCTTTAGCTTCAGAGCTAAAATTCCACTAATTTATTGTTGTTGCTTACCGAAAAATCCTGAGATGCATGAATGTAAATGCTCCTAATTTGTTTACATTGTGATGACAACTTAATCTGAAATAATCTTGCTGTTCATATTCTTTTCTTCACATACATGCTTTGTACTTTGACATTTCTGTTAAGTGTCTTTGTTTTTAGGAGTGAATCTTGATGGTTTGAGATATTTTCCGAAAAATCTCAAGGAGTTATATTACCAACATGCCATAAAATATCAAGCATGATTTACCATTTTCAATTATTCTATTTATCTTTGCCTCTGTATTTCAGTCGGTCATGTCCTCAGTCTCCATTATCTGACAAGTCTATGGACTTTGGTTTCTATCTGGAGATATGGTTGTTTAGTTAGCAAAACACTCAGCTGTATGCCAGAATCTGTGGTTGTTATTTAGAATTAACAATGTTGAAAATGCAATGCTTTTTTTCAGTACTTATTTTGGTTCTGTTTGAAGGCACTTGGCCCAAGTCACTAACAATATGAAAAACTATAATTCTATTGATGTTGGTATATTCAATCCTCTGACTCTGAGGCTAGATTGGCCCATTGCCTGTGAAGTTCAACTTTCAGAGGATCTGATACCAGAGCAATGGACACAAAATGCATTTGCCTGTCAGTCTTTTTCAACTGCTCGACAGTCAGTATGGTATATTCTCTATAGCTGTAATTATAGTTCTCAAGGGGTAGTCAAGACACAGAGCTTTCATTTCAGACAATGCTTGCTGCCTCAGGGGAGAACAATAAACATGCAGATATTCTGAGACAGACACTGGCACTCACAATAGCTGTTCCTAGATGTATAGGATCATAATGCTGACGAATTGTATGGTTTTTTGTACACTTTTTTGATATAGTTGCCAGCAGTCTCAAACAGCAAATTAGTCCAAAGGCTGAATTAATTTATAAACTTCATCTAAGCTAGTATCAATAGCCCAGTGAAATGTCAAAGAGAGTTGTGTAATAAGTTTACAAATATGCATAGACTGCACAATTAATTTCAAAGTTATCCTTATCTGGCTGTAAATAAACACTTTATGATTGGTAGGTCTAAACTGAAGGTGAGAGATGGAGTCTGTTGAGGTTTCCCTTCTCCTGCACATTGGACTTGACTGCACATTGGAAAAAGTATAGGCATCAAAATGGTCCTCTGGTGCTGTCCTACATTCTCCTTGAGGGTCAGCCAACCTTGTGCACAGTTGACTAGGAGCAAGTGCTGGAGCATCTTAGCACAAAGAGTGGCGGGCTCTGTTCTCATCAAATACAGCTGAATGCAGAAACAAGACTGCTGTTAAAGGAATCACTTGTGCTACAGGAGGCTCGCATGCAGGCAAGGTGGGCCTGGATGCTCGGTCTTGGGTGCCAGTTCTTCAATGCACTGGCTACTGCAGATAAGACCTGGGTAGCAGAATGAGCTGCCCTCTCCCTCCCCCTCTGCATGTGACAGTATGACCTGGCTACAGGAATCAGAGATGGAAATGGAAATGGTCTGTCATTCCTTGTCATAAACAACGGCTGTTTGGAAGAAATTGAAAAAGGTTCTAAAGTGGAGGCAAAAGTGCATTCCTATTATAAATGTCATTTATTTAAATACCAGGATCACTGAAAGGGTATTTTATTCATTTTCTTGCTTTTGAAAAATTGAAGGAATATGTCAGAGAGTTTCACCTCAATGATCACAGTACAGAAAGCAAGGAAACAAGAGGTCAACTGGCAGTTGTCGGTTTTCCCATTACATTATACATCAGAAAATTAAGCTCTCTGAGATTTACCATTCATGTTGTTCAACGCTTTCATCCAGTTTTTAAAAATTCACTTTTTAAAAAAATAGTATTGAAACTCACAAATCCTTAATTTTGTCAGAATGTAAGTAAATTAGCATAATTAATAATTAAATTGTTGCGCCTTCTTGCTCTGAAGGTACTTTGACTACTGTTGCTAAGCCATTTTTTGTGGGCATTATAATGGTTATCAGTATAATAGATTATTTATTGAGTACCTTTTGTTAAACATTTTGCTCTTTTAATAAAGGTAAGAAACTGTGGGGCTGATTATTTTTGTTTTCTTAGCTGGAGATTACTAAATGGATGACTACTTTCAGAGTTGTGTTTGAATATGTTTGGACAAATTTCAGAAGAGTCTATATCTTTTCCATTCACAGAATTCCCACAGAAGTAGTGATCCTAGTAACTTCAACACCTTAAAAATACTTGAATGACTTTGTTTTCAGATGTTATTGTGATCAGACACGCTTTTGTGTGACTAGAGTGAAGGAAGAGTGAAAGGTCTCTTGCATCTTTTCTTCGAAGCTGTACATCTTCCTCTTCATGTGACTTTATGTGTATATCTTTTTGTTCAGGACAGAAATAGTTTTAGGATGAATGTAGGCTGGCAAAGAAAATAGGGATTGTCTGGAGGCTCCACATGGCCTACATTTATAAAAATGATGACAAAAATAAAGACAGATGTGGAAAAAGGTTCAGGTATTTTTAGGGACATATTTACTCCACTCACTCCTCCAGCAGATAACTATGAATGAAAAAGTAGAGAATTAGGTTCTGAATATTCAATATTGCAATTCTTCCACTGTAAACTTTCATCTGTGAGTAGTCCACTGTTCTTCCACTCAGGTAAGAGAGGAAAGGGAAGGAAAACAAGTTAGGGGTTTGCTGTGAAAAAATACTGCTGCGTTAAACATCCTTTGAAAGATGAGCTTTGCAACAGGAGAAGTGCACCATAGCTAAAAGACAAGGGAGATCAAATTAGAGTCTACAAAAATAAGTATAAATACCTGTCACCAAAAGTCATTTGCCTTGTCTAAACTCAGAAGCTAAAAGTAACCCAATCCTTCTTCTCGGAAACAGTGGATTTCAAGTGAATTATCCTAAAGTTGTGACATAATTTTAACCACTGAGAACAGCGTTTTAGTGAATAAGAGCATGATAACTTTTCTTCCCAAGATCTCATCTGCACATCAGGGTAAGTCACAGGAGAATACAGGTGCTGTGGGACAGAAACTAGGATTATTACACTAATTGTTTATGAGTTGGTCAGAGTAACCAGAAGAACATCTTATGTTCTTTAAATGAAGAAGACTGCCAATTAGGGTTTTGAATTATTTAAGAGTCAAATAATTGAATAATGAAATAATTGAATAAATTTTGTGTTTCTCCCAATTTTACCACTGGCCAGCAATCAGATAATTGTCTCCTATCAAAGAGAGAAGTGGAGGGTTTTTAAGGATTTAACTTCTGTTACAGGACTTAAACTACTTGTGATTGATAGTGTGCTTGCAAGGTTTGGGAGCCTTATTGATCATACAGAGTTTGAAGTTTCTCAGAATTATTTTGCAAAATACTTATGAACTCCAATGGGACTAAAATATATAGAACTTGAACTAAATGTATCCTTTATTTTTGAATATCAATTTAAAATACCTGTAAGAAAAATGGGAAAAAATAATTTTAATTCAATGGAATTTAAAATTTTTGGTAAATTCAGTTTTGATTATGAATGTCTGCAATATTTTAATTAATTTTGAAAATTAAATTAAAATTTGAAATTATATTGTGAACACAATTTAAATAACACCAGAACTCAGAGTAGTTGTCTAGTCCTTTGGCTTTACAGGGAAGTTTGGGTTTGTTGCATTCATTTTCAGCTCTCCTTCATGGATTACTGAATGTTTCTGTGCTGTAAAGCTGTCTTTTCCCCCACCTCTCCAAACTGTGCTCTTGGGCCAGTTTCAGGGAGCGTGCATAACTAACTTCCATCACTTCAGTACAAATAAAATAAACTGCTGGAGTCTTTCTTCCCCCAAGTCAATATCTGTGCAACTGAATGCCTCCTCCTTTTAGGCATCGGATTGTACATATTGCTTTACCCAGAAAAATCTGCTTTATATGCTTAGATTCTCAGTATATTTTTGCTTTGTCTTCCTGAGTCTTAAGCCATATATAATTTTCTTCTTCAGAAACCATGTTCCAGAGAGAACTGGAACTAAAACTCTTTAAGGGCTGCACCTTTGAAAATGACCCACTGCAGACAGACTCAGCAACTGTAATTTGCTTTTACCTTCCTTCAGCAAAACAATTCAGAGATCACAATTCAGTAATCTGCTGGCAAGAAAAACAAATAGAGATAACATTAAGCACTCCAGACTTCTCAGGGAGCATTCAGACTATAAAAACAACCAAGCTGATATTTGTTTATTTTGCCTTCTGGTTTTAGAACAGTTTAAGTCCACCTGAGTGATATTTTCAAATTCTCTCCTGCAACTAGGGATCTGCATGTATATTTTATTTACAAGCCACATGGCCTTCTTCCTCAAATTGCTCATGCATTCTTGTAAGAGCCAAAAAGCACAGAAGAGGCTACAAAATATCTCTTAAATCCTGATAGCAAATACGGAATGTGCAACTTTCCTTGGACTTAACTGAGGATGTTTCATTCATTCCCTTTATTGGGGATAGAGGAAAAAAGAAAAAGAGGAGGCCATAATTGTTTACACAGTCATTTTATTCTCACTTCTGGTCCAGCAAAGGTGAAACTAAGGACAATTTATCACAACAAAAAATCTTTTTGCTAAACTGGAAGATTTACTTAGCTCAACCAGTCTCATATACAACATTGAAGTTCCCCTGTGATGATATTGTTTATTCTCATTGTATGAGTCGTTTTTTACACTTGAGTGACTTCAGAACTGAGCCTGCAATAAAGTTAGTGTGAGTGAGGATACTGTTTTAGAGGCCTACAATATGCTTATTTTAAATGGAAGAAAATGCTAGAAGAAATCCCTTACTTTCTTACTGCAAGTGGAACTGAAGCTCAGAGATAACTCTACCTCTGCCACTGCAGAATGGGAGCCGGGGCCATGGGAGACAACACTAGAGGAAAGCAAAATTTGAAATCTGTTTAAACAGCAGAGACTATGAAAGCCAGCTTGCATAACAGGGTAGAACTGTACAGACATTTCAAGGTGTGCAGCCCTCCAGTGTTTTAAGATCAAATACTGTGAACAGTGGGATCCAACAGCTTTTCTCCAGCTAAGGGAGCTTTCTGCTGTGCCAAACAACTTTTGCATTTTCTTTCCCAGCTGAAGTGTAGCAATGGAGAGACCTGATTCAAGTAAATTACTCACACTTCAGCTGCTTGCCTGTATGTCACTTATATGGAACAAGTTAGAAGTTCCAGCAGCTTTTATAATCAATGCAGCAGCTCACCAAAGAAGACATACTCTGCACAGACAGATTTTGCCATTTGTTCTGTCAGTTCCATACTTGCCAAATATGGTATATTACATACAATTTCTTTATATTATGGTGTTTTGCAATAATTCTGAATTTCACTGAATTTCATTGAAAAAAATAGAATCACACTTTTTTTACTTTCAAAAATTAGTTTGACCCATTGGTCTAATTTGGTTCATTCTATTTCACCAGCCATTTAATGTGCCAACTTTCTGTGGCAAAATGTTTCCATAGAGGTGCCTACTCACCTCTTCCAGAAACTAAACTCAAAATAATAATTTATTCCCTCAAAACAACCCCAAAAACAAGCCCCAAATGTGGCAGGAGCACATCACACACAGACCCTGGCTTTGCTGACAGTCTTTCCTGCCCCTATTTTCATGTCTTACAGCAGCACACCATGGCTGTGGCAGTGTTCTGATTTTGGCTGGGGAAGAGTGGTTGGTTTTGTTCATAGTAGTTTGTATGGTGCTGTGTTTCAGATTTGTGCTGAAAACAGTGTTGATAATTTGGAGATGTTTTGGCTGTTGTTGAGCAGCTCTTATGCAGAGCCAAGGCCTTTTCTCCCTCTCACCCCACCTCAACAGTGAGGAAGCCAGGAGTGCACAAGTTGGGAGGGAAGACAATTGGGACAGCAGACCCCAGCAGACCAAAGGAATATTGCATACCATATGGCATCCTTCTCAGCATATAGAGCTGGGGGAAGAATAAGGAAAGAGGTGATGTTCAGGGTGATGGTCTTTGTTTTCCTAAGTCGCCATGCCATATGATGGAGCTCTGCTATCCTGGAGATGCCTGAAACCTGCCTGCCCATGGGAAGTAGTAAACAAATTTCTTGTTTTGCTTTGGTTTTGCTTTACTTATTAAACTGTCTTTATCTCAAGCCATGTGTTTTCCCACTTTTACCGTTAATGATGCTTTCCCCATCCCACTGGGAGGGTGTGACCCAGCAGCTGTGTGGGGCTGAGCTTCCTGGCGAGGTTACAGCACAACAGGTGGATGCACCATGAGCCAAGGCTGCACCTGGTGGGGACAGTGAGAAGGGCAGGGCCCCTTGGCCGACAGGGGCCTCAGCCAAGGAGAGGCCCCAGCACAGGAACCAGGCCTGGGCTATGTCCCTGTACAGCCATGAGCCCCAGCTGAGCAGTTGTCTGTGGAGCTCTGGCCACAACAGACCACAGCAGGTCTGTGAGGTGAAGCCTTGCCCTGGCGACTGGGACACTGCCCATGGAGTCTTGCTTGAATGTGTGCCCAATCTGCTGCTTCCCCTGGGGCTCGTGAATGTGTACCTGGGGCCATTGTCCTTGTCCATATAGTAACAATATGCCCAGCAGGCACAGGGTACTCATAATCTATTGAACACCATGGGGCATGTCGTGGTCACCCTTGGCGTGTGCCAGTGGTCACTGGTTTTGGCTTTCAAAGTTTGTCTGATTTTGTTGCCTGAGTGGAGCTGTTTTCTCATACTTCTGTGACATCCATGCGATCCAACACTTTAGCAACAAAAAACAAAAGGTGAAATATCACTTAAGGAGACTGACAGGGCGTGTTTTCCTTATTGTTTTAGAGTGGGAAGGACATGTTCTCAGGGCAGAGCCTGTTGCCCTGAATGCAGTACTTACACCATTGTATACAGTTATGGTATTATGTGCTTTAAAAATCCTAAAATGGAAAAAAAAAAAAAAAAACCAAAACAAAAAAACCACAAAACAAACAACCAAAAAACCAAAAAAAAAAACCCAAAAAAACCCAAAAAACA
>JBBMKD010000001.1:62687834-62702785 GCA_037834095.1 Argya squamiceps | reverse complement strand
GGGCTGCGGGGCCCGAGCCAGCCCGGCTGCGGTGCCGGCGGTTTTGTCGAGCGGCCCGGGAGGAGGGAAGGGAGGGAAGGGAAGGGAGGGGAGGGGCGGCGGCGCTGCGGGCGGGGGCGAACCCAAATGTATGCGGGAGGAATCGCCCCGCGCCCGGCGGGTACCGCCGGCGTGCGCCCGCCCGGCTCGGGGAATCGCAGCGGTGGCTGTCGGCAGAGGTCAAAAAATCTCCCTTAGAAACGAGTTTATTTCTAATCCTTGCAATATAGTCTTTGAGCTCTACAGGCACGTTCAGGATTTGTTCTGGGTGTTTTCCCTTCGAAGGAAATTTTTCTGTAGTTCCGTCCGGTTATGTTGTCGGGGTAACTCACCCTGCTTGTGTTTCGTGTTGCATGTGCTCTCCTGGAAATGGTCTGCATTTCCCGTGGCGCTCGGGTTGCCAGATACCCTGGCGTGTGCCAGGCAGGACCCTCGCCGAGCCCCGCCCGCCCAGGCCGGCTCCGCAGACCCCTCTCGGAAGCGCCGCCGCCGTCCCGCTGTGACCGTGTCCCTGCCGGGCTGAGGACCGTCAAACTCATCGTGCCCGCCGGCAGCGGGGAGAGGAGGGGTCTGGGGGAAGCCCCTGCCTGCCGCTGGGCCCAGTTCCCTCGGGACCTAAAGTGGGGATCCTGTGCCCCCGAGCAGGTTGTGCCCCCTCCTCGGGTGCCCCGGGTGGGGGCACCGCTGCCCTCTCCACCTGCTCATCTCGCGTTTGCTGTCTCGGCTTCACAGAAACGCTCTGCAGGTGCGGCGTCAAAGCATCGGTCCAAGGTAGAGACACGGAAAATATTGCTTGCTAAATTCCCGTCTCTACCTTAGCTCGACGGCGCCGTTAGGAGTAATTGGGCAGACTCATAACAAAACTCAGAAATGACTGAGCCTCCTCCGGTTGGACACACTTAATTAATTAGAGGGTCCTTTCTTTCTGCTCCATCAGGTACGGTTAAGGATACGCTACTTGCTACTGCTGCTCCAGTAAAGGAGGCCAGGGGTTTCCAAGGCGTTTTCTGATTAACATTCTAATGCTGGCAGACCACTTCTTACCTAAAGGGACACTAAAAGTTTGTTGCTAGCATCAAACGTGACTTCTCCGTTTCCAAAAGGCCTGTAGGAGATCAAGGTAAATCTATTTCAATGTTCCTGAGATCTCATTCCGCGCTGAGAACTGGAGCTCCGCTGCTCTAAGGCAGGCTGGTAGCGAGAGGTTGCCATTATAGCACGAGGGATTCCGTACAGTTTTGCTGGCTTGCTAGGGGGGTGGGGGAGAGAAAAGCTCACAAAGAACACGACAGGGAACCTAAAATCCAAATCTACGAGCCTGTCCCTCATGAATCCATCGGCATTAGCACTTTGCCTGTGAACGGCAGTTTCTCATCGCAGGGCGCTTTTATCTCCTTTCGCCGTAGCACTTGGGGAAGAATATCTGATGTGCAATATTCAGAATATTTTAGTAACGTGACAGGCGCTCTCAATCTTTTCTGTTAGGCTCTACCCGAGCTCTCCAAGCTAATGGACTGAGTGGGAGAATGAGGGATCCATCGCTGTGGAGATTTCCACAGGTACAGCGTTTGCCTGCCCACGCAGGGCTGGAGAGCTCCCGCGGACATCCCACTGGCCCGGCTGCAACCTCTGCCCGCAGCTCCGCGGGCTCTGCCTGGAGCCCCTTCCACCTTCCCCGTTAGCGTGTGCCCTGGGAGGATTTCAGCGTGCGGGCACCGGGATCCGCTCTGCCACCGAGCCTGCGCTCTCCCTGGCCACGGGCTACGGGCTAAAGCCCATCACAGCGTGAACCATCTTGTGCTTAGTTCGGAGGATTTAAGACAAGGTCTATATGCAAATTAATAATTGACCAACAGTAATTAGGAGAAAGGGGAGGGTGTTCAGGCGGGGGGTGGGGGTGGGGAGGAGGAGGAGGTGTTCTTTGAGGAGTAATGGTTTGGATTTCGCCTGCCGCATTTGAGGCCGTGGCGTGTCCGTCTACAGGCACAGGGCACTGCCCGGGCCAGCCGCCTCCCGCCCCGCAGGGCACCAGAGCTTCACACCCTCTTCGTCAGCACCTGAACTTTTCAAGACACTTCCAGTTTAATCATTTCCAGAAATTTAAAGCGCGTAGTAATAACAGCAGCAGGATTACGATCCTGTTGCCTGCGAGTCGGGTGGTTAAAGCCAGGTCTATTTTTAAATCCTAACGCTATTTTCTGCTCTACGAGCTTGTGGTGGAGTGCAGGGCAATTAATGATCAGCCTCATCTCTTTGTAAAGTCCGCGGGCGCTGCAAGCAGTCTAGACACAAAGAAGGGAAATCTGTATAGAATTACATGTCTTGGTGGCGGCATCAAATGTAGCTAATATTGTTTTCAGTATTCAAATAGGTTGCGGTTTATTTTATCTCAATTTTAAAAATTATTTTTTCTTTTTCAAACCCGACATTATTTAAAATTCCACTTCGGAGTCAGATACAACATATTTTACCGTCACCATCTTTCTCCTCCTCTGAGTCCTCTCGAGTGTACCGTAAAGCAACTTTCGGGTCGCTGTGTTAGGGACATGTTAAAGCCGGAGCATCGCGGGCAGAGTCGGGCACCAGCCCCTCTCCTCCCCTGGCAGGCTGCGCGGGGGCTGGCGGTGCGAGGGACACGAGCGCTGGGTGTCTTTAACCGTAACCGGCATCGGATTAAACCCCCCAAACCTTCAGTGTGCTTGTACCTCCCGCTAATCTGAAAACATGTCAATTAAGACACGTATTCATTTGCTTAGAGAGATGATATTTCAATAAGAAACAACTAGGTGCTTTGCATAGTAATCCCAAACACATATCTCCATAGCCAAGCGCTGTGATTGACCACAAACAAGTGATCACACAGCCCGAAGAAAGCAGGAGAGGCAGATTATTGTCTAACATGAAACTGTTCACCGCCCAGGACCTCAGCACTGTCAGCTCCATAGTTGTCTGGTATTAACTGTAATCGTATTTGCATTCCGCTTGTAATTAAGCCATTGGAAATTATCATATTTTGCTGCTTTTGGAAAGGATTCCCTTACAGTTTGGATTACAGACAGGTGAAAGGAGCCATTCCATTAAAAAAAAAAAAAAAAAAAAAAAAAACCAAAAAAAAAAAAAAAAAAAAACCAAAAAAAAAAACCCAAAAAAACCAAAAAAAAAAAAAAAAAAAAAAAAAAAAAAAAAACAACAAAAAAAACCCCACCCAAGCAACAAAAGGATGCTTATAGATAGCAAAGTAAAGAAATATGATTCAATGCAAATTTGCAAGTAATGAAAAATAAGTGGAATTACCTAAATACACACTCAAAGATAATAGTTTCCTGTGCTAACAGTTTTTCTTTTGAAGCTTTGGCTTTGTAGAACAACTTTGAGTGCATAATTTTGAAGGGATTTTTTTTCAACTTAAAGTAGCAAAGTGGTACATCCACAGCCAGTGTGTTAGTCTCATATGCCACAGTAACAGGATATTTAAGAAGGTATATATGAAAAAGAGTTGATAAACCAATACATTAAGAATGATTTGTTTTCTAGATTTATTTATAAATATGTGCTTGAAAACCATTTTATGCATTATATTACTGTAAGTGAAAAGGAGATGCTGAAGATGCCAGGAAGAGCAAAATAAATCAGCTTCAATTTTTCCCCAAGATGAGCAAGAAAATCAGAACCTTCTCAAGTTTCCATGTAAATCTTTGCATGTTGACTCTGTGTATGGGGTGTTTTATCTGTGGTGTTGGTAGCCTAATGGCAAACATCATAAAAGCTATACAAAAACAATAAAAATAAAATCATTGGCAGAGCATATGCAGTCACCCAGAGCAACAGAGGGGATTGTTCTAGGACAAGTGACAAACTTTCTCCTGGTATATACTGATTTGTCACTTCCCTTGGGAAATAAATGCGTCAATGCATTCGCTGCCTTATGTGTAATAAAATACCCTTCCAGCCAAAGAAACAAATAAGTGCTTTCCTCCTCCTTCCCTCTCCACATAATAAGAAAAACTGAAGTCCTATTTTTTGTCTCCGAGCAATCCCTCAAATAAGAAGCAGTGTCTTGTAATTTGATTCAGTTAAGCACTAACCTCCATTCCATTATTCAGGAATGTCAAATCTAAGCTTATTGGAGAAGGATTTTGAGCTAGAGTGTTTTTAGTGGGCACTGTTTGTCTTGATTTCACATGCAAAGTGAGAAGAAACGAGGCACAGTGACTCTGAAGTCAGTATCTAACCTGCATGTGTGGGTTTGCACCCCTTGAGGTGAGGAGGGTACAACACGGTGCAGTCACATATTAGCAGAGGATGAATTTGATAAGTTCTCACTGCAGAGAGTATTTCTTGAGCATTCCGAAAATCTACAAATTCAGCTTTATGTTCTAGCATGATCCTCTGTAGTGGAGACTACAGCATAGCTGCACCTCTGTTTGGCCGAGGCCATCTATCTCTTGCACTTTAGTATTCTTGGAATGGAAGACCTTAAGCAAAGATGGTCTGTGACTCTCAGTACTGCAACAGTGAGTTTCCATCTGTTTTACTCCTGTGAAAGAATGCAAATTAGTGCTACCGCAATGAATATAGCTAACTGTGAGTTCAGTCTGCTTTGTCAGGTGTGCTTTATAGGAAGAGCCCAACTATGCTGGGGTATGGTAGATTGTTTCCATATTGCTCTGGTTAAGGAAAATTTGGTGGAACTCAGTGCATGATGTGAGTTGAGTAAAACACAAGGGTTTTTTTAATTTTAATTTGGGGAGGAAGGCAGGTTTGCAGTCATTGGCAGTTAAAAAAAAAGGTATATAATAAAAATTGGTCTCGAAAACTGTATTCTCTAGAATATGTTTTTTGTGAAGGATCAAGCTGAGTTTCAAAGGCTTTATTTTACAAGATGATACTGTATTGATCAAAAAAGTGTAACTAGCAGCCATTTTCTTGTATGCTTAGATTAAAAAATAAACTGAAAGAGGAGAGAACTGTTCTGTTTTGTGTCAATCATTAATCCCTATGTTTCCTTTTATTGTTGTTTTTTGAGGGTTGATTTTCATTTATTTTGTTGTTTGTTTTGGTTTTGTGATTTAGTTCTGTTCCTTTTTAAAATTTTAGTTTGGTTATTTTGTGACAGTAAAGATAGGGAAAAATAATTGTAGAATATCTATTACATTCAAGAGATAAATTTTTCTTTTCCAGTTGTTACTTGACAGTGTCTTAGTTCACAGTGTCGCATCTTGAAAGCTCTACAGTCATTTTAGACCTTTGAAATCTCTTCATGAATACTTAATTCTGCATTTGTAGGAGAAGATTCTGTGCTGGAGAGATCTGTAGTATCGTTCAATCTCTAGCCTCTAGCTCTCAGTGCAGATTGTGCAAGGCAGCAGAATAAATTAGTATTACTTTGAAACAACATTTGTCCACTGGAATGTCACCCCTTTAGATCCTTGCACAGAGCATACAAAATAACACCAGATGCAGACAGTGATGTATGTTCCACTGTGGTTCTCCCAATTATTGTCATGAAGCTCTCTTGCCTGCATTGATGTTTTGTGAGAAGAACAGAGAACAGTGGTGGTTCCGGAATGTATGTGTGTGATGAATGTAATTTATTTTCATTTCTTTGTTCCTCTGTAAAGGAAGTGACTGGGTAAAAGTGAGGTAGATTTATTTGCTTGTGTAGGGAAGATACCAGAGTAGAGGATAGAGAACATGCGGCAGCTAAGCCTGAAGAGCCTGACATACTGAGAAGTGCAGGGAGCAGATGTGATGCAGAAATAAAAACTTCTGAGGGATGCAGAGGGTACTGTGCAGAGTGTGCAGAAACCCAGATCAAGTCATTTGTTCTGAAACCAAGCCTAGGGAGAAGGAATTGCTTTCAAATATATGACTTGGGATACAGCAAATGGGGCATTCTTTACAATCATGTTTTATTTCTGTTTTACTAAATGGGTTCTGAGATTTCTCTGTTAAAAATATTTACTCTAGTGTTTGTTCAAATACAGACTTGTTTTAATGATTAAGAACCTGTTGAAGAGTTTTGGGTACTCTTTATCCTAAAAGGAAGTACCATTTCAATATAAGTAAATGTAGTACTTCAAAGGTCTGGATGCCTTTGGCTCTTGTCACAACAGATTGAATTTTTCAGTTCAGAAATGTATTTTTTTTTAAGCAACCTCCATGAATTACTTGTTCTGAAAATGAATTCGATAATAATTTTGCTATTAGGATCAGGCAGATGCAAATCAAGAATGACATAGTATCTGCCCTAGATTTTTTTCCCTTTTCTTTCCCTCCCTTTGTGATTTTAATTGTTTAGACTTTTATTCCAAAGAGGAAAAAAACAAACAAATAGAAAAAAAACCAAACCAGAATGAAACCACAAACAACAACAACAAAAAAGACCCAAACCACATAGTTAGCATGCAAGGCGCTGCATGTTAGATGCAGTGTCTTGAAGACCATAATATGCTTCTGGAAAATCTGAAAATAAGCAGTAAGGAAAAAAGGTTGTATTTTTTTTTTCTGCTTTTCAATAACTTCCAACAGAATTAACTTCTTTGAGCTACTCATGTATGGCAATTGTAATGTGCTGAATGCCATGCTGTTCAGACAAACCAGAACCCATAATAAAAACAATTCAATTAGACCAGACACTTAACCACTTTAGCCTTAAGTATAAATTGATACGTGAACTGAACTCAGTGGAATTTTCCCACTGAGCTCAGTTATGCTGGAATAGATAAAATGTCACTGGTTTGTGTATGTCTTCTTAAAAGTGAGAGGTTTGGCACATGCCGCAGCAATTCTGGCAGACATTCCCTCTCACCCTCTTTTTTGCCTTTGAATTTCCTGAGGGTCCTAATTAATACAGTTAGTAAGAAAAGCAGTCACAGTCTATTGGCACCCCAATGGACTTTCATCAGAAAGGAGGCCAACTTCTTGCCTCTTTTTGATCTTCAGTTTATTGGCTGCAATATCTGATTTGGATCTGAAACTTTTTTTTTTCAAGATTTCTGTAATTATAAATTCCTTGCCAGACAACTCAATTTTTAAAATTTCATACTGAGTTTGTGTCTCTACAATGATGTCCCCTTTTTGGGGAAATGCTAGGGGCTTTTGTGCTTACACTCTCTTGGGTCACAACCAAACATCTACGTTCCTAGCTTCAGAACACCTGGGACAGACAAAACCTGGTATATTTACTCAAGATATTATACACATTTAAGCTATAGATACTTAGGAAATAGAAGTTTCAGAGCTCGAGTATAACCTTGGAGTTGGCTCTATAAGAATGACTTGTTTAAAAACCTCTCATTTTTTAAAAATAAAACAAAACAAAACAAAAAAAAGTCCTTACCTTGACATTAGTTTGCACAGATTTGAAAGCTTTTTAGAGGGGGTAATCTTGGCTAATCTTGTTTTACATATTGGAAGAGAAGGATGTAGCTCTCCTAGCTTCACTGAACAAACCAGTAGTAAAGTTACAATTAGAAATTCAGGCCTCCAGGCTTCCTCTCAGGGCCGTCTGTTAGGTCCCATTTATAGGCAATAATATAAAATAAAATTGTCTTAATGAAAATTGCCTATTCTGGATGGACTATTATTAGTGTTGTGTATTTACAGAGGCTTGTGTCCTCTGACATTTATGCACAGGCATCACGGTTCTTAATAGGTGCATAACGTAACACTAGCAACACCAAATGTAAAGTGTCTAGAAATTAATGGGGTTTATGGTAAAGACATTTGTGAGCAAGAGCAGACTTTGGCTCTTGTTCTTGCTTCTTTACCATAGAAAAAGCTGAGAGAGCCTTTCTCAAAAAGCTGAGAAAAAGCCTGTTCAGTCTTGACAAGAGACAACTGAGATGGGACCTGATCAATGTCTCTCAGTATCTAAAGGGAGGGTATCCAGAGAATGGAGCCAGGCTCTCCTCAGTGGTACCAACCAATAGGACAAGAGGCAAAGGGGAGAAACTGATAAACTGATGCACAGGAAAAAACACCTGGATATGAGGAAGAACTTCTTCACTGCATGTTTGACCGTGCACTGGAAAAGATTGTCCAGAGAGGTTTTGGAGTCTCTGTCACTGGAGAATTCAAGAACTGTCTGGATGCAATCCTGTGCCATGTGCTCTAGGATGACCCTGCTCTAGCAGGGAAGTTGGACCAGATGACTCCCAGTTGTCCCTTCCAACTGCACCCATTTTGTAATTCTGTGAAAGAGGCAGAAAATCCCAGCATGGAGGAAGGTGGAAGATTGGAAGTAATTGATAAAGACTTGTTACCAAAAATTCTGGAGGGGTATGTGACCACATCTGGGAGCATGAGAAGTCCAGAGCTTGAATGGTTACAGGGAGAGGGTAAGTTTGTTTACATTGCAGCATTATTTGAGTAAAAGACGGAGGTCAGAATGTAGCAGTGATGTAGACAGTCAATCAAAAAGCTAAATGGAGCAACTAATATTTTCCTAATAAGGCTGTGTGACATTGCTGAATAATTTTAATGTGGATCAGAATATACCCCATGGTCAGGGTTTTCCATGTAAATTGTCAGTAAATCAGTGACAAACCTAAGTTCAGTTACAGTATTTTTTTCTGTAACGACCAAAAAGAGCATACATCAGAGCATTCCCACTCCAAAACCAGGTGGTGAGGAAGTGGCTGCTAGTAAATAGGACAAGAAAGCAAATTTTAATACTGTAGTTAATCTGGGGTCTCAATGTGAATTGAACAAGTCAAATTTAAGAGTATAGGATGTAACACAGCAAGGAGTCAATTGCTGGCAGTCCCCTGGGCTGCATCTCTCCAGAGAAAGATCAAACACTCAGCAGTGGAAGGGGAAGATGATGTACTAAAAGGGAGGCTTAAAAGTGTATCAATCTAGGTTCTGTTTAACCTCTAGGACCTTTGTGAAGACAAGAATCAGGGAAAGTAAAGAGTCAACAAAGAGAATGGAAAAGGAAGGATAACTGAGTCAAAAGTGGATAAAGGAGAAAATGAGATAAGGACATAAGTGAGGATGAAGTGGAGGGAGGATGGCACAAGGATGAGAAAGAACCATATTGTGCTTTGGGAGAAGTGTGGAGGAAGTGCGATATCCTTGTAGAATTTTTCACTATGCAGCATCTAAAGCTCACAATAAACACTTCATTATTTTAGTATGTACTCCTGTTTCTTCTGGTACATACTAAAAGGTTCACATTTGAACATTTAGGCTTGGGCCTGCCCTGCTACAGTGTCACAGGTAGGGGATGAAAGTGGGCACCCCCAACATCCCACCTCTTCCTGGAGCAGGATGGTTTGCCTGGGCTACAGGCACAGCATGGATGAGACAGCCATGGGTGAGGCAGGGCTAGGAACCACACAGGTTCTGAGGCTCAGGGTGGGTTCTCTGCTGGAGTGATTATGGCAGCTGGGTGCCAGGGCACTTCTCAGAGGTACCACTCAAAAGTGGAAAGGTAGAAGAAATGGCTGCTAGGTGAGTGGTTCAGAGAGGCCATTCATACCCCTGCTCTGTCCTTTCTCCCAGCTCAGGACCTGTCACATATTTAATCATCTTCATTATTTTTCTGCTTTCCACTGGATGGACTTTTTTCTTAATTCTTTTTGAGACAAGGCAAGAACATAGACTATTTAAGGTCAGTGTATTTAAAGACTTTATTTTCATTATTGTTCTGTCTTTTAATACTGTGAATTCTTCAGGCCTTAATAACCTTGCCGGGCTTTTTGACTACAGTTGTACATGGAACAAACGGTTTTATTGAACTGTCCAAAATACTTTCTACATCTTTTTCTCTGAATAGGTGCACTTAATTTAGAACCCATTTGTACACAGGGGGAAATTCACATTATTTAATCCAGTGCATATTGCCACTTGACTATGCTGAATTTTATCTGTTGAGTTTCTTAAATGCATGACTTTATTCAGCTTTTCTGAAGTTTTCCCTGTCTTTGCTAATCTTGAGTAACCTATGTCACTGTGAATGTGATTTTTAAAGGTTCCATTAATACTCTAAATGGTTTTTAATTTTTTGTTTTGTTTTGGGATTGGCAAGGCAGTATCAGAGGTACATTGAGAATACCTTTGTTCAGCAGAGCTGCAGTAATTGCTTCTGTCTCTTATAGTTTGAAGAAAGTGAAATAAAGTGAAAATACCCATTCATAACAAGAAAATGTAAAGTCAAGTAGGCACAAAGTTTTTAATATTTAATTTTCCACATTATAAAGCAGACTCTTCTTCTCCGCCTTCCCATAAATGCAGAAATGGATAGGATTAATTAAACATTAAGCCATTATTCTTCCAAAAAGAAAAGTCCTTGCTGGTCATGCTTGATATAATATATTCCCAAGGTGATCTTTCCCTCATCTGAAGTTTCTCCATCATTGGTTTAAAAACATTAATAATAAAATAATAAATATATTGTTATCATATTCCTCTCTTTTTTTTTTTTTTTTACTGGAGAAAGGGATGTTATTTTGTAAATCTTCCATAATTAAATAATTGACTGGAGGACTTATTCCGTAATAGAAATGTTGTGTGACATTCAGTGTAGGCAGTGATTTAGAAATCAGAGTTTGCAGAAGGAAAATGATTTGTAGGTCCTTAAGCTCTAAGGAAGCAGCATATTTACTTTCTAGACTGTTTGCCTTCTAGAAAAGGAGAACAAGCAGGGAATGAAACCAACAGAATAGGGCCACTAGCATTTTTAGCTAATGATATGCAGTGTCAAGAAGGTGCTATTTGTATCTGTGAGATATTGCTGTGGGCTGACAGAATAAGAAAACAAGAAACATATGAAGTAAAGTGAAGACAGCAAAAAGATTCCATTCAGGAAGAAAATAAACCAGAGAATTTTTTTATGTTTTTTTCATAAAAGCCATACTGGCTTAAATTGCCTAAGGATTGCATTTTGTAGTCTTGAGCATATGAATATAACTATTGCATTGGCTGTATCCTGTCTTCCTTAGTTTATTCCTAGCTTTGTTACTTTGCAGAGTATGCTAAGTGGATAGTTCTGGTCTACATTTTAACCATGATAGTACTGAATTAAAATGATAGCTACTGACATACTTAAGCAAAATGATGTGAAAAAGTAAATTGTCTTTATAAACTCACAAAATTAGGTGGTGGGTGGGGTGAGGTGGTAAGAGAAGATAGATCCGTGCAATGTATTTCCTGATGTGATATTGGTAAATAATGGGTTGTTGGGAAACTCTCCAGATGTAGGGAGGCATGAATTTTAAGAAACAGTCTGAGCATTGACCTACCCCCTTTATTGCTCCAGGAGGCTTAGATGATTTCTGCTGATACTTTAACTCAGACTTTATCTACTCCCTTTTGAGCAATAACTCTGCAATTTGTAGTGGTGTATTTTAATCTCCCAATAGTATATTTACTATCTTAGATCATATGTTAACAGCAGATTGAGTCCCAGAGGAGAAAGGGCAAACCAATCATTACTCAGATCTATAAAACCTTCTCTCAGGCAGCACCCACAAGTGTCTGTCTAAAATGAAACCAAAAGAAAAGTGGACAAATGATACAAAATTGGTGTGCAAATGTCAGTAGGAAAGGAACTGAAAATGAGACAGTTGCCCAATCACTGCTGTGACTACAAGAATTCAATCTAAGGTAGAGCCTTTTGAGCTCCCAACTGCCATAACTTTGATTAACCTTGCAGTGTTTCAGCACAGGGTCATGCTATCCTGTTGACACATTTCCTTTGAGATGTCAGTCACATTTCAATAACTTTCCAGTGTGGGCTTGTAAGTCCTGTCTCTTCATTGACTTAGAATGAGGCAGGTTGCTTATGAAACAGCTTGAAGTGTCAGTCAGATATTCTTGCATTGTGTTATCTTTGATTGACTTGTCTGGCATGGTGAAAAATTCATGGCATTTAACTGCCCCTGTTTTGACAGTCAGGGATCTCCTTATATATATATATGTTTATTTTTTAAAAAAAATTCATTTTTAATTCCTGAAACTCTGGCGCCTTCCTCAGAAAATGAGATTCGGTGTTTGCTTTTTTCTTCACACTATTAACAAGCACAGGAGAGTCCTATCCTGCAGATGTAGTACCTTAGCATTACTGTCTGGAGTTTAGGTTCTCACAGCATGAAAAGCATAAGCTCCACTAATGGAAGATAATATGTTAATGATAGCAGAGAAAGCACCATTTTAGGAAAGGGCATAAAGGAAATTCTGATTGGTTTAGCTTTTAGTTTGTCTGGCATGTGTAATTCCTAAGGGCTAGGCCTGAAGCCATTTAAAAAGGGCCAGCAAGAAGAAAGGAACAGCAATTCTGGTTTTTAATGTTTATTATTACCAACATAGACTGTAGCTGGCTTTGTGGAAGTAGAAAGCTATGTCCCAGGACAGTGATTATTCCAAGGCTGTGTTATTCAATAAACTGATTTATAACATATGATGCCAGTTATAATCCAAGACTTTCGCCATTTATTTTAAACAAAATAAATATTTCCCTGCTGTAGCCACTTGAGATTTATAATCTTGTTTTCAGGAGTGCCCTAGCTCACATAAACAGACTTACTCCCCTTCCAGTGCTGACAGAAAATGCAGGGCCAATGGTGAAGGGGGGAAAAATTCTTTTATATAAAATAGTTCATATCTGTTTCATAGTGTTTCATAAATCTGGTTCCCAGGCAGTAGAAGAAAATGAGTAAGAAGCATTTTTTTCAAGCTGCTACTATAGCTGTTCTTGCTTGGCTGAATGGAAAGAAGTGTATAAAAACAGCTAGTGCTGGAAACTAGATGTAGAACAATAGCAAACAAAAAACTCTTTAACAAGCATAATCTGTTGTCAGTGAAAGGCAAAGACATCATTAAATTCTCCACAGTGCTTATTTTTCTAATGTAAGTTGTGGAGGAGGCAGTCATGCTGAGATGTGGAAAAGGAAGCAGTGCTGTATTCGGAGCATTGCCTTGCCAAGCTCTTGCATGCATGTCCGAGGCTGAACCTTGGCCAGATCTGTAGCCATCCATGTAGTGCACAGGGAGAGTTCTGTGTCTGGGGTGGAACGCTGCCATGAGGAGAAAGCTATTTAAACAAGAAAATAGAAGGGATGAGGCGGAATCATGGATCATCATGTATGGTTTCAACAGCACAAATTAAAAATACCCCATGATAGCTGATAGTCTGGTGGCTGTGACCCTTTGTTTGGCAATAGGAGTTGGAATACTATTGAAATACAATTGAACTGTATTTTTTTATGTTACATCAGTCCTTGAACTACTGGGTAATTGGGACTAATTGCTCTTTCTGCAGCCAGGTTTTATTTTTTAAGAGATATTTTATAGACCTCCATCTTTTACAAGCGCTTGAGAGTTTCTGCAAGATCATGCCCTCAGGAAAAGGAGACAGAAGTTCATCTTGTTTATTGATCCCCATGGGGCTAAATCTGCCTTCGGAGTACAGCTGTTGAGCTCTGTTGAAACTGAGATTCCTCCCCATGTCTTCAGAAGTGGGAACTTAAGTATGTGAAAATCTTCAGTGTATAAGATATGGTGGGTTGATCTTGGCCAGATGCCCACCCAGAAGCTCTTTCACTCCTCTTCCTTGGCAGGGCAGACAGTAAATAAGATGAAAAATTTCATGGGTTAAGGTAGAGACAGGGAAATCAGTTACCATCACTGGAAAAACAGGCTTGAATGAGAAAAGTATGATTTATTAATTTATATTAAAATAGATATATATTATTTATTTATATTAGCATAGAGTTGGATGTTGAAAAACAAAGAAAAACATTCAATTGCCCCTTCACCAAGAGATGAGGAGGATGGAGAATGGGAGTACAGCTCAGTACACAACAGCCCTTTTGTGCTGCTCCTTCCTCTTAAGATTTTCCCTAGCTGCAGTGTGGGGACGTCCATGGGCAAGAGTCCTTCAGGATAAACTTCCTCTGTCATGGAGTCCTCCAGAAGCTGCAGGGGATATCTATGATCCAGCACTTGGAGCTCATTCTCCTCACCTTAGTGTCTGCAGGGCTGTTTCTCACACCTTTTTTCCCCGTTCACTTCTTGCTGTCTGTGCCCTTTTCTGAAACCTGTTTCCCCTGAGATTCCATTCCTTGGCTGTGGGGCTCAGCCATGCCCTGCAGTGGGTTGGCTGGAGCTGTCTGCCAGGGCTGCCCTGGCACCTGCAGCCTGACACAGACACCTCCCTGCAGCCCTCCAGCATCAAAGCCTTGCCACATATACCTATGACACCAAGGTATGGCACCTGAGAATGGTAGATGGTGTGTGAGTCAACACAGGGGGAGCCACGCGGAGAATAAATCTATTTCCATTTCCCTTCTTTCTATATTCTCTAATATCATCTAAAGTTTGTGAATCTTAATTAATATTTGCAGAAGCTTTGAGAATTTTGGCAAAACCAGTAAGTTCAAATTTGTTCAAAAATCATTGCTTTGTCAGAAAGTTCCACCTTCTACGACACATTGGCAGCAGATGTTATATTTTGTTATGTGTCTTAATATTACCAAGAGATTAAAAGACAAGAAAAGGACAACTGAGCTATGAAAATGTTACTGATACATATGGATGTTAGGTCATCAGCTTGGAATCACAACTTTTTTAAAGAAAAGCAGATAAAATGCATTCATAAATATCCAGATGCCCTTGCTATTAAGTATTCTTTATGATGACTTAATTTCCATGAGTAATTACATGTGTTTCTTAATACTCTGATACCTCTTCAAAAGTTTTGGAAAATAACATTACTGTGTTTTCCTTGAGAGTAATTTATTTTTATTTTTATTTTTTTATTTTTATATAGCACATTGCATCAGTGCAAAGAGTGTCTATGTATGTGCACATGTGTATTTTATGTGTGCAGTATAATATATGTATTATAATGAAAGAATTCTTTCAGCAGCAGCAGCATTACAGCCACTTTAGTGCTAAGGGGCTTG
>JBBMKD010000001.1:62619880-62687782 GCA_037834095.1 Argya squamiceps | reverse complement strand
CACCTGTCTTGAAATGTAGCAGATATATATATATATATATATATATATATATATATATATATATATATATATATATTTCCTAGGGGAAGATGGGACAGCCATGAGGGGAAAAACAGAAAGCTGACGCAACTGGACATATCACGCTGTGGGCCTTTGTCTAACTGCTGAGATCCATGTATTATCACAATAAATGGCTGTGGAAAGTCTTTTTAGGTATTTTTTTGAAAGTGTTCAGGAGCAATATTCTAAAGAATCAGTCTGATTTGTGCTTTGATATCTATTGCCTGTTGAAATATATCTCCTGGCCTGGGTGCTTGTATTTTTATACAGTTACTGAAGAGATTTAAGGTACATAAGCAGGTAGAATCACTCTGGAATTCTGAGAAGGTGTGGAACTTCATTACTAAGCAAAGTTTCTTGTAGAAGCAAATTATCATGCTTCAAGAAGTTGAATTTAGCAGATACTCATGCTGTAGGTGTAAGTAAGGCTGGAGTGGAAAGTGTTTGACCACACTTAGCTAGCACAGTCAAATATGTAGTGAATACTAAGTAGAGAAAAAAATGAAGATTTTTATACTAATCTCTGCATGGGAACATAAATTTGCATTTCCAGTTATTAGTCAGATTTTTTTACCTAAGTCTTCAGAATTGTGCAATTTCACTGGGAGCCTTAGCTTATTTCAGGATGAATAAAGATGTTAGAAAGCATCTTTGTCTGTATTCAGTACTTTTTTCTCTTCAAAGCTCTCTGTGTGCTGTGTGTGTTTAAGCCCTTCTTGTTGGGAGATCATTCCAGACCTGGCATCATTAGACAGTCTTTCCAGGTACTTTTCCAGCACAGCTCTACTGAGTCTTGTAGGGTAGTGCTGTAGTTACAGGACTGTACAAGCAATGTCATTGTGGTGTGCATTTCTGGGATAATGACAACAAATTCATCCTAATCACGTTGGAAGCAAGTTAATAAAATTATTATGTTTTGGGTTTTCTTAATTTATTTTGGTGTACTGAATCTACCTGACCATATGCGAGTGTTCTTTGACCAATGGCAATCACCTCTGAGGGATCGTTATCCTAATTTTGCAAACACTTCTCATTGCCTCCCTCTTTGAATGCACCAATGATAGAGTAGTGAAATTCTACTATTAGGTAAACCTTTTATTAGTTTTTTATCCCACTTTACTGTAGGTCATATCTTATGGATGAATATCTCCCTATGTGAGTGGGAAACATCATTCTCATTCCCATCAAGAAAGATGAGTTCAACCCAGGTCAGAATCTGCATCCTAGCCTGTTAGATGAAGCAGAAGCAACTGCTTCAACTTTGCGTGTGGAGCCAGATATGTTAGACTTGACCGAGGAGTGCTTAGCAAGGAAACTGATCTTGCAAGGCTTTTTCATAGATTTGGATGGACTAGAGGAGGTACTCAGTCCTGAGAAGGCAAGGAAATTGATTTTGTGCCTGCATCAGGTGTATGACTGAGTGAGAGAAACTTCCTGGTCACTGCACAACCTCTGAGCTTCAACAGCAGACTTTGTAAGTACTCTTAGCTGGTGTTAATTGAAATGTAATTAGATGCAATCTTTTGATGCAGCTCAGCTGCGGTATGTCTAAGGTCATTTGAGAGTGTGATTAAGGCAATTTAAATAAGCAAAAAATACTGATTTTAAATAGAAAAAAATGGGTGGGTTTTTTTTAGGTTAGGTGTTACAAAGACTTTTTGAGTGGCAAGGATGATTAAGCAGAACTGTGATATTGCTATCACTGTGGATCTGGAGGGCATGAACTTTTAAACATGCTAATTCTTTTCTTATGGGTAGAGGTGCCTTGCAGTAGGAGGACTGAAAGGCCCACAAAAGAATTTGCTTGTCCTTAGCCATTTAGCAGAAGTTACATGGTAAGCCTGTGTTATGACCCATCCCTAAAAGAAAAGGGTAACCTGAGTTCTTGTCAATAGATCCCTTTGGGGTGGAGTAGAATGAAACAATACTGGTGCTCATAAATATATGTATATAGGGTTTATTTTAAAACATTTGGTTGCAATGGTTTTGGTTAGTATCATCTATAGTAACATAGAAATCTAGAAGCATGAAAGTAACTCTTAAGAAAATGTGTAAGGAAATGGAAGAAAGGATAAGATTAGATATCACCACCTGTGGATCTCGTGTCTAGGCTTGATTGTTGCAAGTTTGATGTCTGGTGGTCAAAGTGGTGGTTGCAGACTGGATCCATCGGGGGTGGAGTGGGGTGTGGGAGGAAAGTCCACAGAACATGGTCACTTAGGTTTCTATTATGCATAGCCCCAAAACCTCCTTTGGGCTGGGAGTACTGCACTGGATGGTGTAATACTGGATCATGGGACATTTCAGGAGTTTTTGACACCTTCTAAAATGTTGCAGCTGCAATGTTAAGTCAGATGAGTTGACTCAGTTGTGGCCCATCTTGGCCTGTCAGCAGGTTTGGATACCTTCAGGCTATGTGTGAATGTCCCAGTGCTCCCCCGAAGGGCAATGAGTTACCACAGCTGAGTCACCTGAGTAAGGACAAAGAAACAGTTCTTTGCCTCGAAGGATTTCTCTCTGTCCTTATCTGGGTTCAACACCAGCTGTAGCCTGAGGTGTCAAGTGGGCTCTCCCACTGCATCTGGGGGGTTACTTTGCACATCAGCAGCTTGTCCTTGATTATTTGAGCCACCAACATTCTAGTCTCTCCACTTGTGGAAGTATTCTTCTCCCGAACCTTATTAACTTCTGCTTTGACCTGGGACAATAGCAGAATCTTTAACATCTCTCTCAATTCCTATGGCTGTCCAAATTCCAGTTAGTAGGCATATTTGGGGAGGGATCGGCTTTCGTGGTTGCAAATGAGCAGCAGCGTCTTTGCACAGTTTGCTGAAGTGGGCAGAAGTCCTCCTAAGGTCTTAACTGTGTTTAAACCATTAACCATTTCAGTCTCTCGCTGCCTGTTGTGGAAGAGGGAACCTCATTGTGATTTCACTAGCCCTGCTCTTTGTTTGTTCAGAATACTGAGCCCACAGCTTCTGTTTACAATCTTCCGGGTGGGGTTTTTTGGTTTGTTTTTTTTTTTTTTTTTTCCAAATCTCTTTGATAGTGCATGTATTTCCATCCCGTATATACATCCTTTGTTCTGGCTTCTATTTGTTATTTAGATGTTTTCCATCCAATTCTGAGCTAGTATGGTTTTGCTAAAATTGTTGTTGCTGGAAAAAACTGCAAGAACAAGATATGTATTTTGTTTGAGTTCCTTCATTTAATCTTGAGGGGAAATAATATTATTTGCCTTTGATGTTTAAAAATATTCAGTATTTTAAGCAGCAGCTATCATTCCTGCCTCTGTATGCTTAAGTGCCTCTGGAGAGAAACTGTGAAGTCCCAGGGATGCAGCTTCAATACCATAGTCACTCTTGGTTTGATTCTTACCATGCATTCACCCTGGGGCAAATGCAGTTTTAATTTCAATAGTATTTGGGTTTTATTAATTTTGCTTCATTGTATATTTTCACTTTCATTTCATTTGGGCTTTCTTTTCCTACAGAAAAGTTGTGTTGAAACTGGAAAATAAATTAAAATAATCACTGACACACTAGGAGACACACAGCTCAATAACTCATTAAGGTTTAGAGATGCTTATTACAAATATTCTCAATTTTCATTCACAACATGCAGTGTGCAAATTCCATCTCTCTTTTGACTGTGCATGGTCGGTAAAATGAATTACATTTTTTTCCTTGCACAGGATGTATTTTCTATTGAGATCCATGAAAATAAACACTATAAAAAATTCTGATGAAATATTGTATAGAATAAGTGGTTGCTTTAAAAGTCTATTTCAACTGCATTAATTGCACAAGCTACAGAATTTAATATTTTTGAGGAGAAAAAAATAGGAATTCGTTTGAATAATTCATGTTTTAAAAATGGCCTTTATGACAGTTATTTTCATAAATCATTTTTACTGCATGTTTAGCACCAAAACTCCCACTGAATTGAGAAATTAGGATAGTTACTATTTTACCTATTTTCATGCTTTCTTTTAAAGATAGAGCTTCCTTACTGTTAATATGCTGCACATTGTAATGAATATGATACTTTCCTTCAATTCATCAGTCTGTACGATTTTATTCTTCTTAGCAATAACAGGATAGTTTTCTAATTAAAAGACTTTTAATTATCCTTTCTCTCCAGTGTGGGGAAAACCTGGGAGCCTGCATAAATGGTACAGTCATAATACACCATGAGGAAACTAGTAACAAAATGAACAGCCTGAGATACTTTTTCTGCTTTTGGTTTGTAGAGGGGGAGGGTCAGAAACTCAAAACTGTCTCATGATCCTGTCTTCGTTCTGCCTTTTTGGACCACGTGGAAATAACTTGATAAAGGCTGTTAAGTATCTTGTGTGGAAAGAGGGAGTAAGAACTGAGGGACAGAATTTTTCTTTTTGTGGACTCAGTCTGCCTCATGCATGCAGATTAGCCTGGATCTTGGTACATGCTTCTCACAGTCTGAATCCAACACATATTTAACAGCTAGAATCCTACTCCCCTCCTTGGAAGAATGATTTCAGTTCCGTATTTATTCATTATTTTAACAATCTCATTTATGTGATCAAAAACGGTACTTTACGTGCAGCTCAACACTCCTATATTACAGTTGCAATGTTTTTGTCCCAGAATACAGACAAATTAATTATTTCTTGATATATGCCAGGTTATATTGCTCTTTCCTGACCAAATAAACTGATATAAATATGTTGCTTGTACTACACTTGGATGCTGTCTCTTGTAAATTGTGGTGACATCCAGAAAATTACTCATTTGGAAGAGGTATTTAGAATAAATGAACTGTAGATTGAAGAAGCAAATGTGCTATAAATCTCATTTTTAAATGAGTTTGATTTAATTTACAGTTCTGATTCTGGTCCATCTTCATCTGAATATTGCTTTCTTCTTCAGGATTTGGAACAAAATATAAAGCAGCCTAACAGGATATTGTAAATATGTGGTTACCTTTGACAGTCTTTTGAGCTTTAAAGGAGAGCAAGAAAAGATGTTTACCCTAAAAAAGGAATTTTTCAAACAAAAAAAAAAAACTAAGTTCCGAGGAAAAACTCCTAGACAGAAAAAAAAAAAAAAAAAAAACCAAAAAAAACCCAAAAAAAACCCATATGGCAATTATGCCAAAAGATAGAATTTATTACCAAATAAAAATGTTGGCTTGTACATTTCACAGTTTCCTCCATTCCCAACCAGTGTGTTTTTAGAGGCTTTCTGTAGGGTTAGTTGCCCAGACTTCTGCAAAAACAACAGTTTGTCGTTATTGCAGGAGGTGTTAGGAAATCAAATCCAACTAAAGCACCAAATGAAATTACAGACTTGTTTTGTCCCAGCTGCGTGACACATGCCAAGAGCTGATTTCTCAGTGCAGACATGTAAAGAAATGAATACAGAATTCTATTTGTTCTCCTACTGGATGAATTATCCTTATTGTGGTTTTCATTCTTCCACATGCTATTTAATATTTCAGCAAAGTCCCTTTTCCCTTCACCTCAGCGAAAATGTTTTTACATATCCTGTTTTATTTTAATAAGTGGTCTTAAAATTATAAAAAAGTAACAACCTATGTAAAACTTGAGTCTGATAACTAAATAATGTTTATCAGACAGATTAAGCTATCTTTAACTGATTTATCAGTGATAGCTTATAATGACTTATAAAAGCTTCATATGTGATGTATCATTGTTGGTGTTTATCAAGTGACATATTTTCTAAAAAAGATAATGATATGGAATTTCATAATGATTCAGTCACTGGCATTATAGAAAATTCTTGTGAAATTTCTTCTTATGTTCTTTCCTTTCACAAAGCCTGCTAATGAATCCCAACATGGTTTTGAATCTTTAAAAAAATGTGTTTAATATCTGTACGTCTGTGCCATCAATTTCTTTTATTATGTACAGTTTTAATTAGGTCACATTATGGAAATTATTTCCCTTCTTCCTTTTCCCACCTACTGCAGCTGTTCATCTATGACAGTGGATGCTTGCATTACCACCTCAGATAAGATTGGTGCTCTCAAATAGTGAGCCTGAGTTGCAGTTAGCATGCATTTTTAGATGGCATGCATGTAGCTTGCATACAAATTGTAATATGACGTGTTTGGTGGGGTTTTTTTGGTTTTGTTCTTTTTTTGTTCTTTTTTTTTTTTTTTTTTTTTGGTGTAAGCACCTCCTGAATGAGCTTTCTCAGTGTGTTCAGCAGTGCTTACTGCATTCAAATTGTATTGCCATAAAGAGGGTGAGGGAATGAATTTGAAGACGTGAGATCCCCTCGCTTCCACTCAGGCATGCAGTGTGACTCTCACAACTGAGTTGGCCGAGATCCTTGAGACATGAAAGAGAATTCTTCAGCAAGAACAATGGTGTTTTTATTTGGCAGTAGGAAAAGATGCGCGGGAACACAATTAAGCTCCATACGCTTGTGCTGAATGGCTTGATTCAGCTATGTTGGTTCACTGATATTTCTCCCCTGTTCCTGTGATTGGCATGGGGAGGAATACAGGAGAGTGAGTCCATAGACGCTCCCTTCACAAGGAAAACTTTCTTACCTCTATAACCTGTCAAATTCGCTAAAAGCTAATGTCAGTGTATGAAACCCTTTCTGAGTGTACTTGTGCAATTTGTTCATCAGTTCGGTTCTGTGAACAGGACACATCCTTGAATGTCTTCTGTCACCCAGGCTGCTCCTAATTTGCCATCTTTGGCATTTAATGTCAAGGAAATGGTATAATGTGAATTTGTGAAAAATATTTTCAGCAAGTTCATGCTGATACGGAATTTCCCTGAGAGGCAACATTAATAATGGGTTGGCACAACACATTTGCTGGAGTGAGTTTGATGCCTTGATTGAGTTTCCGTGGTGCGTTTGTTGTTGCTTTGGGGAACGTGTGGATATTGGGTTCAACAGACCATAGAATTTTGAATTAACCTCTCTTTTTCTCTTCATGAATATAATGGCTTCACAATCTGTTCTTGCTTTGGCCTTTTATTTAAGGGAAGAAGTGAAGGTTTGATTTAAAACAAAAAAACTCTACTGTTTTTGAGAGCATTGTGAGGAAAAATAAATATGCATAAGGAAACATTGATTCTTAAGAATCTCTTAGAGTACTTTCCCCAAAGAGTTTCCTACACTGATTCTCCATTAAATATTCATTTTAGCCCTGCAGTAGAAAAGATGAAAACCATTAGCACTAAGTTCAGAATATGGCAGCTTCAGTTTCACCCTTTGTTTAGGAAAAGCCTATGATGATTTTCAAGTCCTGGCAAATGCTGGCAGATGTCTCATTTTAGGTAATTTCTCTCTTTCTGAGAGTCGTAATTGAATAATGTAGTTTTATAAGATGAAGACTGAAAAATAATAGATTTTTTTTTCTTTTTAATTCTCTGTTGCAGTGCTCAGAGTATGTTCTGCTCGCCCTTTCAGTGAAGGAATTTGTTCTCAGGGTCTCAAAATACCAGACTAGCAGTCTGATCCTTTCATTATTTCCAAAGCCTAAAAAGTTCCTTTAGTGTTTGAGTGTGTTTGACAGAGCTACACACTTCGATGGGAGAGAGCAAAGCTGCCAATAGAAGATAATAGTGAGAGGCTGTATCTGTATTGCAGGGTGAAAAATCTGCTCAAGTTAACTCAAGGGAAAGTTGGTATAATATCTACTAATGTGGTGATCTGTAAACTGAGATACAGGGTGAGTATGAAATGAGTGTTATTTAATTATGGCATAATTGCTGAAGTACATAACCATTATATATAAGTACATAACCATATATATAAGCGTATTATTTTTATTCCTTGAATTGATATATTACAAAAAAAGTAAAGATTAAATTTATTATTCAATATGTCACTGTGTTTAATCTCTTTTTGCTTATCAAAGCACATGTTCAAGTTATTTTAAATAACTATCTGCCTTTAGCTCAATCTCACAGCATTTTGGTGGTTGCTGTGACAAGTTTATATCTGCAGTGTTTATATATATCTAAGCTTTGAATTCAAAATTTAAAAAAAAGGTGATATCTTTGTTTTTATTTTAAAGAAAAGCTGGTATGAACAGTTTTCCAAGTTTCTTAGTTTAACTCTATTTTAATAACAGGCCATTGGCATATTCCTGAATGTTCCTTCTACCTAAGTGCTGGGCATGATTACAAAGCTGTTTGATGTTTTAGGTATTTGTTTCCAGGAATCCTTGTTGAAATTTGTGTGGGTTTTAGAAAGTGAGTTAAATTGGGGAAAATTAATTTAACCCTTGGGACAGCCTGTCGGTATTGCAGAATGGCAGTAAATGATTCGGGTGAAATTTATTTGCTCTAGGAATTAGCTGAAATTATGGTGACCAGAGTTTCAACTGTTCAGAAAATGGTGTTGTAAGGCTTGTAGCATGCCTTTTTCTTTTTTTTTTCATTGACAGGCCCAAAAGTGGCAGCTTCCCTCCCTTGTTTATAAAACACTACAGCAAGCATAAAATAGCTTTTCTTTGGTTATTGTATACATCAGGATTTTTTCCCAAATTTTCTTGTTCTTACTATTTTAGCTCCATTTTTTGTAAAATATCAAATAAAACAAGAAACACATAAATTGGTCTTTGCGGCAAGACAAGCTTAAAGTAGCATAAGCATGGGGTGAAACTAGAGGAGTAGGGGGCACTATTTTATTATCAAAAGGTTTAATATTCCTTCTCTTTTGGTCTTGCCTTTTGGTGCACCTAACAGCTCCACAGGCAAGAGACTGAATTGGTCTTGCATGGGCCTAATTTTCTGAATGATCAGCACCTGTTACTCTAAGCAGGGCACAAAGTATCCAAGAATCCTGTAAAAAGCTGAGAAACTTTTTTTTTTTTAATACTGTCTGTTCTGCTATTTTTGTCTGTAATAGTGAACAAGGGAAAATTTTATCAAAAGTTGTCATCATGTTGCTGAGCCCACACAACTGTGCTTGACTTGGTAATACAGCTTCTTGTATGATGCAACATGTGGGCAGTTTTGGTGTCAGAAAAAAAAGGTGTATTTTTGCATGCAAATAGAAGACACTTAACTTGTGACCATATGGAGCAAAAGTAATTACTGAGGATGAAAGACAAATCAAGACAATTAACATGCTTGGCTTTTGTCAAAGAGACAATCCATGTCTCAGAATACTGCAGGTCAGGTTTCATGGTAAGGGTTTTTGGGAATGCACCAGAGTAGCCATTTGAAAGATTTATTCATTTATTGCAGTGACAAATGCAATGAAAATGTGTTCAGAGGCTTGCTTTATAGTCAATTGCCTCTTGTAACCGATCCATTTATCAGGTATTTGACTAGGAGGAACTCAGTATAACATTGTATTGATGTAGATCAGAGCAGAACAAATTATGTTGAATTTCATAGGCTTGGCTGTACAACAGAACTGAGTATCACTGTATCTTAAATATCAGTTATTTTCTTTGATAGGATTTGCCACCTGTTGAACATGATCTTTCTGTCACAGTCTTAGAGCATGGTAATTTATACTGACAAATATAAGGAAATTGTAGATATATAGAAACAATGTAAAGAGATTCCTCCTAATTTTCTTGTGTGATTTTGGTCAAGGATACAATAAGAGCTATTTACTGTTTTGTGGCAGAATATTAAAAACTGAGTATTTTAGAGCATATCTTCATATTTTCTCTGATGTAGACAGTAAAACACCAGTTCATCTGGATAGGATAATACAACTATACAGTTACATTATTCTTCAGTTATTTTATTCTCAGGAATAAAAGCTTTCCAGGGAAGTTTCATCTCTTAGAGTCATTAAGAAAATGCCCTTAACAAAAGACCCAGCAAAGGGTTGCAACTGCCCACACAGAATTAATTTGCAGTGTGCAGTTCTCATGGTCTAGAGTGGGTACTTTCATGCAACTCTGAGAGTGCCACTAAATCCTTCGCTACCACATGTTCTTCAGTCTTGAGTGAAAGAAGTCCTTAATGTGGCATAAAACTTTCTTTTACCTGTGTTTTGCTCCATTCAGAAAATGCCTTAGCATTTTCTCCACCCTTGGTGACACATTGCTTCCTCTTCATATGGTTCGGTGTATGGGATAGGGAATCTGAGGACAGTGATAAATCTGGAATCCAGTGTATGTTCCTACCTATGTTGGAAGTCTCCACGTCACATTCATCAGATTTATAGTTATATTTTTTTTCTGAATAGTACTTTCTAATTTTGGAATACAGAATAGTCAAGCAATTGACTATTTTAGATATGGCCATGCCATTATACAGTATCTCTTTCCTTGCAACAATTTTTCTTTAATGTAAGATTTGCATGGTAGTCCCTGCTGAATGTTTCAAATATGTGAAAATGAGAAGATAGAAAATTACAGGACAGAAATTGACTTTTTTGAGCCTTTCTTATCAAGGAGGATATTGTAATAGAAATTATGAAATATATAGATAGAATACTGTTGTCTACTTGTGAAATGGTTGAAATAGTCTGAAAATAGATACTGTGCACTTAAAAATTAGGAATGTGTTGGTGACCTATAATCAGAAATACCAAACTTGATTGGAAAAGTAAAAAAGAACATACATTTTGTTGTTTGCAGTTAGTGTTTTGAAATGGCGTGCTCTACCACACATTTATATGCCTTCACAAATTATTGTAAATTGGTCCAGTTATTGTAATACTGGACTAATGATGAGAATGTGAAGCCAGAAAGGGTAGGCTACACACACACAAAAAGTTATTTTGTAATTGACCTCGCTGACCTAACTGATGACCTGCAGTTGCCAGCAAAGCTAAGGCATGTTTTGTGATTGACTCACCTGAGAATAGCAGCGACTTGGGTTGTGTTTTTGTTTTCTTTTTGTATGTCAGAGAAAGCAGCCTTAATTAAGATTTGTGTGATGACTATAGCTGAATTTTTCTTCATTTAGTCAAAGCCTTTAAATTTCTTAATAGCGCTGTTTATAGTATGCTAATTTGAGTTAATTGTACTGCACTAGATGAGACACTGATTTAGAAATGCTTTTAATAGTCCAATTTTGAGTGGAAAGATACCCTTTCTTGTTTTATTCTTGTAGGCAAGTATTGTCTGCTATGACCTGCAATTCATGTAATAAATCATTTTCAACATTGGCACAGGTGTCCTTTTGAGTTTAAATATGTTTTCCATTCATGTTGTCTGCTATAATTTTTTTCTGAGGTATGGCTCATTATCACATCATTCTGTGTGCAAGTATTTTTATAACATCAGTTTTTTTCAGATATTTCTACTTTCATAGCTGAATTTCCTATACTAATTTTTGAGTTTTGTATTCAAACTGTATGCGTGAGCTTTAAAATACCATATTAAAATGACTCCTGCAATTTTTCAGTGAAATTTGCATCTGTCTGAACCTGATTTATTTTCCAATCTGAAAACAAATGGTCTGATCAAGTAATGGTTGAGAAAGTAGCAAATAGGTAGCTATTTCAGATAGCTACCTATGGCATTACAGAGGTGAGAGCTTGACTCTGCAGAAATTATTTATAACAATTCTTAAATGCACAGCTAATATTTCTGGTAGACTGTTTGTATAAGAGCACAGGAATTTTTCTTTGAAAGTTCTCTTCTGTTTGAACTGGGGAAAAAAAAAAGGGGGGGGCGGAAATAATATGGTTGATGATGCAGTCCCTTCCAAAGCAGGATTAGGATACCAAGGTCATTACTGAGAGATGTTTGTTTCTTAAAGATACCTAACTGTGGGAACTCCAAGGCTTGTTTAACAATCTGTTAAATAGTGTTGCAGTAATCTTTCTAACTATTAGAAATCTTTTCAACATCGTGGCACAACCTGATTTCACTAGCTCTTTATCGCAGATAACACATTCCTCTTTAGATCTACCTTTTATACTTTAAAAGATTGCTATTGTCTTTATCTTCAGCCTCCTATTCTTTGAGCTTTAACAATCACATGTTATTGTATCTCAAATCTTTCGTTCTTGGTCAGACTCATGATAGTTTTCCTTTTGACTTTTTCCTATTCATTTCTATCTCTTTGAGCTGCTCTGAACAGGATAGAAACAATCCATCTCGAGTTTTCACAAAAACTGGAGTGAAGCAGAAGATTTTATTTTTTTTAGTAGCATGCAGGTACTTTCCAGTTTTACATATCCAAGGGGTGTTTCTTGCAACAGAATGACACTTGGTTCATTTCCAGATTGGATTGAGATTGAATCTCTGGACCTTTCTCTGAGAAATCTCTACCTACACAGTTGTGGTATCTAGATTTGCTCCTGCCCTTCAGAAATTGGCATTCTGGCTGACATTTCAACATGCTGGCAGGTCCACTACTTATGTGTAGTCTTGAAGTGCAATAAGCACTTAAGACAATAAGACTCTTCATGGCTTTTTTTGTTAAACTTCAAATAAGCCTGTTAGGTAATTTTAAGCAACAGCATAGTCATGATTACACTTTGTGTACTGTTGCCTAATCAGTTTTGAACCCACACAATATTTTTAGCATTTTGACAAAATTTCCTTTTTTATGTGCATGAGGATTTTCTATGAGGCAAAGGGTAAGAACATAAATGACCTTGCTTGCAACTCACCTCTCCACAAGGTCTGTTACCATTTTGTGGAGACACTGAATTCTGTTGACTAGATTTGTTCTTAAATGATTGATTAATTCTTAACTAATTGATTTTTAACAATTCTTATGTCCTTTTCATAATTACAGCTACTTAAAAATCATGTGGTTTCTAGGACTTAATAGGTGACAAAAAAAAAGAAGTTATTTCTAAGCTTCCACTTATTTGAAAGATGAATATTACGTTTTTGCTTTTTTCCATTTTATTGATACCTCATGTGTGCTTTCCAGATTGCTTTCCTGATGGCAATATGATTCTGAGATGGCTTTATCAATTCTCTAAGTACCCTAGGAAAAAGTTCATCAGGCACATCTGCTCTGAAAACTAATTTGCTTAAGTAGTCTATAACCTTTTCTGTCTGTATTTTTTAATTGAAATCCTTCTTTTGTTTTTTGTATTAATTATGCTAGTCACCTTCTCATTTTTGACCTTTTTAATTAAAATTAATGCAAAAACGACATTAAATGCTTTGGCCTTCACATTTGCTAGTAACTTTTCTTCCTCTCTTGGATAACAGAACAACATTTTCCTTTGTCGTCCTCTTAGTCACTTTGAATAGATTCAGTTTGATTAGAGCAGGATGCAGATATTTTAATTACGTTTTGTCCTCCCAGTAGGCCAGTTTAAATTTCCACAGAAGGGAGATTTTTTTTCATCGACCTTCCTGTATTCATGTTCATGCCAAAAGTTGGATTGCTGGTATTCCTGGAAAGTCTTATACCAATAAATACGCATTATTTAAACTGAACGAAAAGAAAAAGAAAAGAAAAAAGCATTCAGGCCTAAACCAGGGAAAGTCAAACTGAAGGGACTTGACAGTTTTGTTTGCTAAGTGACACATTCAGCCTCTCATTATTCACACACAGTGGGAGTGAACACTTCAGCAATTGGAAATCACTTTGGCATCATCAATCAGTCACAATATTTGATGGCATGAATGTTTCTGATGCTCTAGTCTACTAAAAGGGGACCTTTTATATTCTGGAATAGCTTTATTACATTTAGAAATTTTCAGTCTTACCTGAGACGTGAAAGCATCATGAAGCATGTTATTAACATGGACATGTTAAAATCAATCTAACAAGAACATTAACATGGCAATCTTTCAGAATTAACTTGGACTTATTCCCTTTTACTTGCTTAAATTCCATTATATATACATATTTAATATAATCCCTTTAGGTCTATTCCTGGTGCAATTTAAAAAAAAATAAATGCTTTGCAGATATTCCCCCTGGGACAGGACACGTGGGAATGGCTGAAGATGGTTTAAAGCACTTAAGAGTTGTCAGATAGGGAATTTTCAGTGAGTCTTTAAAATTTTTTCAAACATCTGAAGCAGAATAAGGTTTTATCATTTCATGTGAAATTTGCAGACTACCGATGAGCTGAAGAATGGGAATGTTGACAACCAAGAGAATATGGTTCTGGATATACTTTTGTCTTCAGATGGGACAAGAGTGTTGAATATGATGGTAAATACTATCTACTACTACTCATATTTACTATTAGTCACAGGGAGGAGAAGCTGCAGGAAACTGAGATTCACAGTGCTGAAAAGATATTAAAAGGTATTAAACCTGCATTAAGGGGCTTAAAGGAAGAGTCCACACCTGGAGGAGAGATTTGGCTTTGCTGTGTGTGTATAGAAAGGAAATGACATGAAAGAATGTATCCAGGAGTTAAGCTGAATCTTTCAACTTACTATATATTCTTCAGTATGAATTTATCAATGTTTTTATTAGATAAGTAAAAGGTCATAGAGCATCAGATGCTCGTGTAAAATACTCTGCTATATGTTTTGTAACCAGACAACTTAGAAGAAAAAAATTACTTCTTTTAATAGAGATTGTCAGTGATGCCAAGGCTGTTAGTGTACCATAAACACTGGAAGACATTTTGCTAAACCTGTCATAACTAAATGTTATGTCAAAAATATCTGAGTTATTTGTGAGATTTCAATAGATTAAAATATAGCTACAGCATTTTCTAAGGAATAGAAAATGTGAGATTTTAGAGAGAGTATAAGTGTAGTCCAAGATGTGAAAAATACCTTTAAGTCAGCAATATCTACATAGCATAAGGTTATTGCCAGCAGACAGAGCTTTTTTAGTTATTTTTTAAACTTTGTTGTTTGAATCCCATGAACTGCTTGCTGTTGCTTGGTTGGGTATGTCAGGTGCTAACTTGCTGTAGGCAGCATAGCAAGTGAAACCAGTGAAAATGCTGTTTCAGCCTTGGGCACCTGAAATCCATGCTGTTAGCATCATCACACAGGTAATTCTGAGCGTAGATAATAGTAACTTATCACAGTCCCACATAACACAAGGATGAAATCAGTCTCCCCAAGCTAAACCTGAAAGAGCTGACAACATATGCTAGAGAATGTAGCAGGGCTGTAGCTTTCATCATTCTATTAATTAAATAGTGTTTTGACTAGCATACAATTACAGGCAAACAAAGCAAAAAAAGCGCCCCAAAACGAAACCCCAAGCAACTAATAGGTATTTCATTTTATGACTTTGTGTTTCAGAAAACATACTGTATTAAGCCTTCCATTGGTGTCATATTTACAAAATTCTTTTACCATCTTCCAGACAACGTATAATCTTTCCACTAAATCTTAGAAGTGGATGGAGGCAGGAGTCCTATCAGCCTTACAGTAACTGAAAATAACCTACCTAAATAAGGCCACAGTTTTCACTGTTTATTTGGAGGCAGTGTAGCAGAAGAAGACTTTTTGCATGTCCTCCATTTCTCTTAAACCTTGCATGTGTCTTTATTAGGCCGTGTGTCATTTCTGATGAAACTTTCTTGCATTTATCTGTTGATCAAATTCCAGGTTTCTGCAAATAGGTAAAAAATTTAGCTAATGCTGAAACCTGGTGCAGAGAGCATGCTTTGTAGTCAGCCTAATTCTTGCAGTGGAACTTGATGTGAAAATTACTTAGCAATCCAAATAAAACCCAAGATCTTTAAGGGATAAGTAACTATCCAGTATGCAGAACAATACATGTGTAAACATTGTTCTCTGACTCAAACACATTAATTTCAATAGCCGATTTTCCTCCCTAATAAAATTACATTTTCCTTTCTGTTTATCAGCCTTAAGCAATTAAGATATTATTATAATATCTATAATAATAGATATTATTATTAATAGTGATTTTGTGTGCACGAATATATCAAGTAGCCTCTAATGTCAAATTTTTCCCTTTTAAAAAGTAAATTGTTGAAGATAAGACTAAAAAAAGTCTATGAAAATCTACCACACAAACCTCCCATTTTGTTTTGTGCAGTAGTTTGTTCTTGATAATGCAATGTTGAGGACAGTTGTTATGGCCAGATTTTTACAAAGAAAATTAAATAAACCCAACCAGTTCTTTGGGGTTTTTTGGTCATGTTTAGTGAGAGGCAGCTTAGTGGTTTAGCTTGAGTCTGGAAATTCGGAGGAACCCATCTAGACCATAGTATCGGGACCACAATATTTGCTCAGTATTTTTGAGAAGGACTGAAATGATTGCAATCCTCCACCTACAGCCACAGGGTGTTCATCTAACACCCATTCCCACAGCAGTTACTTTCCAATAGATTTTTTTTTTATGTAACAGATTGTTTTCTTTGCTTTTAGAGTCCTTTGCATTTCTTTTTTCTCAGTTTGATATTGTAGCTTTACAACATAATTTTGAGAAAGAAATAAAATAAACCAAACTGTTTGTAAAATTACTATTACAGTAGATATTGAAGATGCTATGTCTGAAATTATCAGTGCATAAATAATCATCTTCAGATGATTTTCTTGTCATGAGCTAGAATTCAGTGAGGCAAACCTCAGCTCTTTGAAGTGTTAAGATCTGCTGATCACATTAAAAAATCCTTCCTCTTACTGATTTTATTTTTCTTGGGGAAAATAGTGAAATGAAAGAAAATGAATCCTAGAATAAATTTAATTTGTAAGTTTTTCTCTCAACTGCATAAAAGCATCATTTTTTAATTGTTAAAAAATTGGTGGCTTTATTAATTTTAACTGAAAGAGAACACTGTTCTATAAAGTTGCAGTCAAGTCTCTGGCATAACTGTATCTTTAGAGTGGTAAAAAGACAGCTAGATGAATCCTGAATGAGAGAACATTTCTTTCTTTGTGTGTTGATACAGGGGACTCATTAAGTCTCATATTGGGCTTGCAGGCACTGCAGAAGGACAGACACTTCAGAGATCTCCAGCCTCGTAGGAACTTTGGAGGTTAATGAGCCATCCCATAGTTATTATTTTGTGTTTTATCAGGGGTTTGCTCTGGGCTTTTATTTGATTTTCAGACTGTAGTGTAATCTCCTATGTGTGAGTGCTGGATGACATCAACTTTCGAAATATTTGATATAGCCCATCAATACTGGAAAACTGATGGGCTATACCAAGTTCTTTAATGCTGTTTGAGACTTTTATGATTCTTCAAGTATCCTAACGTCATTAAACATTTCAGACAAGAATCAGCAGGGCTTTGTGGAGTTCTTCAGAGACCCAAGAACATTTTGGCCAAGGTGAATTGGGACTTCCAAATATTCTAGTTTCTAGTCATAGAAACTTCACTTCCCTCAGAACCTTCAGGCTAACTTAGGTCCCATGCTTGTCTCAGAAGTGTCTTGTTTGAGGTGTTTTGATGTCAGGATGAAAGGCAACCCTCCCCCAACTAACCCAGTTAGTATGGGAGAGAGGTCGTAAATGCGACTTCATTCCCCATGTCCTTGGCAGCCTGGAGTGGCCAATGAGGGAGCACTGCCTCAAAACTAGAGAAGCAAATGGAAAATAAGAAGAAAGGGAAAAGAAGGGCTCAAAAAACTGTCTCATGATACTGCTGAAGGATTAGAATTGAATAATTTTTATGTCATTTGGGATCTTTCATTGTAGCTACTCTCATGTTTGTTTCTCCAAGACAAAGTTGTTAAAAAAACAAAAACAAACAAACCAAACCAAGATGCTTCTTTTTCTACCAAATCTTCTAAGGCCATCACAATATTATTCCAACTTAAGCTTCCATGGTTCTAACTAAAGGTTCCATTAAGGAAATATATAAGAAGATATTTAAACATCTGGCAAATGTGAAACCATCTTCTCTAAAGCAAACTAAGAGCACCACTACAGTCATTGATGCTACTCCTTTAATGTAGTTTGTTTTATCCAGCATTTTCATGTAGACCCATAAGGCACAGCAGTAGCATCACCATTAAAAATGATGATTTATCTTGTGCATGTTAAGTGTTTGAAGTAGCAGGTCTGTGTCTGGGAAAAAGAATCCCATTCTTTAGACATAACACTTAGAAGTCAGTAGCAAATTTTCCTTCTTTGAGTTTTTGATCAGAAACTCAGGGTTGATTCTCTTCAGATAGAAGCATCCTTTTGGTGAATTTCAAAAAAATTCAAAACTATTCCTCTTCACATACTCTCTCTCATACTCTGCAGAAGTTTGTCCTGTATTTAGAGACCTGTAATCAAGATTCTCCTCTTAGTATTTTTAATTACTTCAATAAAACCAGAAAAATAAAACAACCATGCTTTTTCTGAAAATAGAGTAATCTTTTGAAGTAAAATGTATACTGGAGCTCATTATCTTTGGAACCTAAGTAAGAAGCTGAAGAATGAGAGTCAGTTGAGTGAACGTTTTTCTTGTTTGGGGGAGAGGATTAAGGCAGCAAGGAACTAAAAAGACATTTGTTTTATAGCAGTCAGGTCTTCTTGTGCTGACATGCAGTGTTTTTCCACTCCAGTTGACATGGTTAGGCATCCTCTGACACCCTGGGGGATGTAAATCAGAGACTGCGAATGTTAGACTTTTTGCTCTCTGGAGAAATGTACCTATTTTAATGATTATTTATCTTTCCCAACTGTACATTTGCTTAGATGCATGCAGGTTTAAATACATGCAAATATATATCCCCACTCAAATCTTCAGAAGACAAAAAACTTTGGTGTGTGTGTCTTGTTAACATTTTGCTATACATTTTCCAGAGGTGTACTAGGAACAGCATGCTGTACAGCTGTTCTCCTCCAGCTGAACAGGTTCATAGGGAATGAAGAGCTTAGAGCAATTTGTAGGCAATGAAGCAAAAAGAAAAATCCACAAAGAAGCAGCTGATGTTAGCAGCTTTTAAAGAGAATAAAAGGAAAGGGGAAGAATAGGGAGACAAATGTAGAACAGAGGGAGAGAACACGATTTTGGATGAAATCTGAATTACTGTTTTTCAAAACCAAGGAGAAGCTACGGTACTTATTTTATAAGCCACACTTTATCCTTTCATGCTTTTTACTGCCTCCTGAACAATATCCGTGCTTACTATACGCAGACACTAAGCCAGTGCTTTACCTTCATTGCACAAATGGCTGGGAACTCAAGGCTGGCAGCCAAAATTTTGTGTTAGAGCTTTGTCACCGACACACACCTAGGACTCAGTCGGAAAGGTGTTTAGGGCATGTTAAATTTTAAGCACATATTTAAATCGCACTACTTGCCATAACACCTTTCTGGAATGAAACCTGCATATTAAACTCTGCAAACCAATCTTGCAGTGCCTGTTCCCTTATTTGTGTGCCAGGAATAATAATGCTTAATTTCTATGCGTGTTTTGTAGCTTAATTCAGGGAGTTTATACACCACTCTAAGCAAAAGTCCTCACATGAAAGAATTGTGGTTCATTACTGTATTTCATTAGCATTCATAGGAATTGTTGTGTATGTAGTTCAAAGAGATATACATCTAAATTTTCATGGCATTACACACTTGAAAATTTTAAAGGAAAGACTGTCTGTATTAATTGTCATTAAATCAAAATCAAAGAGTCAAGTTCATCTCCTTAGCTCAGAAATCACATGGGGTTTACTTTCAAGAGGTTCTTTAGTGACTTTTTTATTTATTCATTTACTCTCATACAAAGTGTGTGTGAGATATTCACAGTCAAAACTATAAAGCAATATAGAGTTTATTTACTTTCCAGAGGGACCTGTGAACTAAGGAAAGTAGTGACAAAGTGAAAACACCTGTGAACATGGTGTAAGAGCAGCTGTGAGAGTACTAGATATTTTTAGACATTTTCATACATTTAGGCATTATTTAGAAAGAAAATAAATACTTCATGATGTACAGATAATCAGAAAAATCTTTAAAGAAAAAAAGTGTGAGAATAACTCAAATCACTTTAAAATGCTGTGTTTGCTGTAATTTTTAAAATGCGTTAGTGATTTTAAATTCCCCATAAGAGTATGTCTGGTATTCCTGAGATGTGTAATTGACGCGATGCAGTGTCACGGCTCAGAGGGACCCATTATTATATCTCATTGCTTCATTTGTTGCCTGAGGATGGGAACAGGCAATAGAACAAGGTGTCAAACTTACTTTTAACCTTTGGTCTTAGAAGAAGCTAAATTAAAGGTTTAAATGTATTTTAAGTTATCATCCTTGGACTTGTCTCTCTCCTTCTCTGTTTGCAACTGGCAAACATGAATGTTATCCGGTTTTCAGTGTCAGCCTCATATTGTGTTCACCACAGCTCCCTTCATGCTTTTTCTTCTACTTTGTGTGACAAGCTATAGGTTGTGTCAGTTAACTTCAGCAGTTCCTGCTTAGGGGAAGATATGTTAAAAAAAAAAAACAAAAAAACCCACTTTTGAGTGACACAAAAAAGGACAGAACTGGCTTTTTTTTTTTTTTTAAATTTACAGAGGTCATAGATCAGACAAAGGATTGTGGTACACATGCTTAGAAAGAGGAATAGGCTGTTTTGAACTACTGGAGGAGAAAATGGTAGAATATGCTTTTGTTGAAGAAATATTATGGGTGTATGTCAATAATTGCAATGCTGCTAAAGCTTGTTCCTTACTGAGCTTCAGACATAAACTGCTTGTGTAGGTTAGACAGAGGGCAAAGCAGGCCAAATCACAAGTCTGCTCTAGAGAAGACTCATGGATGTGGGCCAGGAGAACAGGGAAATTAATTTTACTATAAATTTGGAATGAAACCGTTAACTGTGTATTTAATCCCACTGTCCTGCCTGCATCCCCTGCCCTCAAAGTCCTCAATCATCAAGTAATGCAAAAAGTAATAATGGATGCTGATGGACTAGGGACCATGGTGATGATGGCTTTTCTTTCTTCCCAGAGAAATTTGTGTTTTACAGTATTAATGTAAGGATATTAGTGTTTCTTAAAATTAAAGAAAAAAAAATAGACTACTGTAGAATAAAGTAATGTAGAAAGCATTTTTTTTAGCAGCTTTAAGATTTAAGGGAGAAGCTCCAAAAATCCATTATTGTAAGCCAAGGAGACCTCTGCTCTGTTGGATAAAAATATGTATCTAAGATCCTCTTATGACTTTGACATTAGAAATCACTGAAGGTGCTCATAGCACTAAACCTGTGATAATACACATTTACTACTGCTAACTGCTTAATTCAAGTTCATATTCTAGAGTTCGAATTGATTATTTTCTTCCCTTGTCTGACAGTTTTTTTGGGGTGGTGAAGGATGGAAAGTGCTGAACTCTTTCTCCTCACTGCCGCTGATGTCTTTAAGTGTCCTAGCCTTTGCCCTATACACGTAATTCTGCCTGTAGTTTGGTTTGAATAAAGCCAGCTCAGCAACAAAGACAATTATTTTGAGAGAAGTTTTATGTTACAGCTCTTTATTTCACTACTGAGGGTTTTTTGTGTTTAGTGATTCTGTCTTGGGAATCCACCTCATTTCTTGGCTGCAGTGACCTTTGTGTTTATAATGTTTCATCAGTTTCCAAGCAGTCAGTTGGAGGTGAATGTTGTACTATTAATATATTTATCATCCATTCATGTGACGGGAACATAATTTCCTTAACCCCCTGGTCTCTTTCCCTTTTAAGCTTTTCTGTAACGCATTTTGTTGAAATCTCGAAGTATTAGGTTTGTTGCTTTTCAGACAAATAGGAGATTTTCTGATTTTAGACTTCTATTTTAAATATATGTTTTCACTTTTTATTTTTGTACAAGATTTTTCCTGTGCTAGAAGTTTGAACATGTATTTGTTGGTTATATCATTGTGTCAGTGTTTCATCCTTATTGCTATAATAATAATACAGTATTGTCTCTTTCTTAAATGCTTTGCACCCATAAATCTGAGGGTACTTTCTAAAGGAATTCAGTAGTTAGCTGCAGTTTACATGTTGGGAAAGTGAGGTACAAGAATTGCCTCAAATTAAACTTAGAAAGCTACAATACAACTGGACATGGAGGCCGCATTCATTACCCTATTCTGCTTCCAAAAGAGTGAGGTTGTCATGCTCCGGTGCAGACAAAGAAACAATTCTTAAATGTGTGAGGAATCACTTTTTTTTTCTTTTTTTTTTTTTTTTTTAAGGATACAGTATCCTTGCTTATTTCTAAGGAAATTAACTGTGGAATTTTTTTTTAATATTGATGGATTTCTCTAAATATTAGTACACTCAGTTTAAATTAAATTAATTGAAATTAAATCTTCATGTTCAAAATGCCTCTACCTGAGTATAGCCAGATTTAACTGTGTTTTTCTTTTGGGTCTGGCTTCTTGCTACTTTAACAAGGTAAGGATGAACTGGGAAAAGGCCTTTGCTATTCAGGGCTACCTGATAATGTTCCTCATTTTACAACAAAAAAAGAAAAAAAATTAATAGCAGATGCAAAAATGTACACATCTCTTTTTGTTATGATAGTTCTTCTAAAACATTATTTTAAAAAACTAATCCTTTAAAAACTTCATTTAAAAAAAAAGCCAGTTTGCTAGTGACATTAAAAAGGATTACTGCCTTGTTTTCTCTGTGATATTTCCTGATAGTCAAAGTTTAGCAAGAAAATACATGCCAAAGCACCGTCCAGTCCCTCTTTGAAACGGAATCAGTTTTTGGTAATAATTTACTGAAACTACATTTAGTTTGCTGGAGGCTTATTTACATGGTCATTTTCAGGAAAATTAATCTGTAAAAACAAATTTAAAGTAGATTACTTAAACCTAATTAAGCCTTTATATAGATGTTCATTCAGAATAAAAATTGCATTTATTTGGTTTAGCTGAACTCCCTTCCAAATGAATTACAACTACCAGGGATGTAACATAGTTTAAATAATCAACTTTAGAACTAAATGCAGAATAGTTTTGCTGCATGCTTTGGTGTAGACAATGTCTCTGGGAGAAATCTGTCTGACCCCTTCTCAGATGTCAGCTTATGTGTGGGGAATAACTGAATTTAAGAGGTAGTCTCAAGTCTTGCAAAAGGTATTAAATCTCATTGAATTTGGAATTGATTTTTTAGGAGAGGGCAAGATACAGGCATCTAACCTGTTTAACAGGTAGGAATTTAGGATTTCAGGGACATAATATCTTGGTACCTACTTCCATTAACTGTGGGAAAAGTCTAGTCCAACTTTTAGTCTAACTTTTGTTGAGGTGCTCATGACTCTGACCCCTGGGAAGAAATACATTGGATAGGATCATCCTCTGTGGGCAGTAGGAGGCTGGGACTTGGCTGGTAATTATAATTTTTTGTCATTCATTTCATACATGATAGTTTCCTTATTCTGAAATTTCTATTTGGATACATTCTGGTAATAATCCTGAATGTCCAAGAAAGTGTTCATATGGTTCTTTAACTGTGTGTTTTTTAGAGGATGGCATTTTTTTTCAAAAGTTTAGAGTATGACCTCATAGGTTTGTGAGTGACAGATGATTTAAACCAGACATAGGACCAGACAGACTCCTAAAGAAAAATAAGCCCCATTTCTGCCATAGCTGTGCTGTGCTTGAATGAACATGGAATTTTGGAGGAACATAGAGGCATGGTCAAAATTAAGAGATTTCTCCCATGAGTGAGCTTCTTAATATTTAAAAATGAAGTCTCTTATGGGCCAGAGAGACTTGTATTGCAAAAGTCATTAGAGTATTCAAGGTAACTTCCTCTTGTCCCAGTTTTTTTCTGCCAGTTTTGCAAGATGTTGCATAATTCCAGTACTTCCCTTTCAGTTGTAGTGGATTGCATTTTTTCACAAGACACTTAGGAACCAACATTATTTGAGGATAAAATATTTTGAGTGGTAGATGATATCCCCTTACTTAAAGCAACATAATGAATGATGCTTGTGTATGATCTCACCTTGATAAATTTCCCAGCACATGAAGGATGTTAACAGAACCACTCTTAGGCAAAAATGCTATAACGGCTGGGGAGGGGGAAGCTATTGAAAGTTAAGAGAGAGACTGATGGTTCTGTGTATGCAGTAAGTACACAATAATTCCAGATATAGGTGATTTCATTTTCCAAACATCAGAGGCATTATTGTCTTCTTGATTGATTTTTACATGATGCAGTTTAAAAACTGGGTTTGTTTCTCTCTGCTTGCTTACTAGAAAACATCAGTGGAGAAAAAACTATCGCTATAGCAATATGCATCACAGAAATGTTCATTTCAGCAATACTAACTTTACACACTGATTGTGCTATTGAATTTTGAAAGAAGAGAAAGGGAAAAGAAAACCCCTGTGAAATAGTAATAGAAGGAAAGCAACAGAACAGTTTTGAGAACTGAGAACTACCTAGTAATATCCTTCACATTTCACCTTTATTTGAAACACAGCATAGAACCATAATGAAATCTATAAATGGTGCACAAATGTACTACTTCACACATATGTATCAACTCTGGAGTAACTGAAAAAGATTATAATGGGGAAAAACAGAGTTAAACTGTGCAATCACAGAACTGCAAACACACATTTGACACTTATAGAAAAGAATCCTCTCTGCTGAGGGTCCCTGGCAGGATAAACCAGCAAAATCTTGAAGTACCTTCTCCCTCACCCCCATGTTCAAATCCCCATCCTCTGCTCTGTCTCACTTGCTGCTTGCCAGGTCCAGAGATCACAAACCATACTAAAAAGCAGTAAGTACTTTTCTTGTGGCTGAGCAAGCTGAATATGCTTTCTGTGGGGTCAGATGAACTCTGGTACCTGCAGATCAGGAGGAGTGTGAACTGAGCCCAGAGTGAAAGAGGAAGGGGAAAAGGGCAGATTAAACTGCTTTTGCATACACTTGAGCATTCAGTTAAAAAATGTTCAACAAATACAAAAATGTTTGTTTTCTGTATAGATGCATATTTGTATCATTCTTACGCACTCATGCAGTACATCTGAAGTGACGTATCTATTTACTTCCCATTCATAACTTTGGAGTTGAAAATGCTTCTGTCCTTGTTTTTTATGGGGTTTTATTTTTTTTATTTTTTAGTTCAGCATCTACAGTAAATATTTCTTGGGTAAATATCTTCTGAAACTTCTGAATTATTAAAGCGTAAATTAGATGATTTAAGAGCAGAACATTGTTTATGGAAGTGCACTTGTCAGTGCTGGGGACGAAAAAGAAATAATCCTACTATGTCAGTAGTCCCTTGGGAAGATCTTACCTTCCTAATACCATCCATGTTTCTTGTAGTTCAAAACACTTGTTAAGCTGGAAGGGGGGAAGAGAAGTACATGACATTTATATTTGTTGTAACATAAACCATTTCTTATCTCTCCCCTCAGTCCCTCTCCTCTGCCTCCCTTCTGTCTCCATTTACAACTTCACTATCCTGCCTGCCTACTGGGACCATAACCTTACTGTTATCTTTCTTCTGTTTGCTGCCCTCTGCATATCTAAGGCAATCTTTTTTTTTTTTTTTCTTTCAATAGTCTCAGCCCTGTCCCCCCAAAACAAACCCACATTTCTTAATGTGTTTGCTTCCTGTTCCTTCTTTTTTTTTTTTTAGATTAAATTTTGTCCTATCTCATCTCTGCCTCACAATTCCCAAATCAGCCAGCTCATGGGTCTGAAATTGCTGGTGGCACTGCCAATTATATCTGCTAGTTCTTGTCATTGGGTTGTAGAACTGAACACCTTATTTCTTTTCTTTTCCCTGGAAGACAATCTGAGAGAGATCTAATTATGCCAGAATACACTGTTCTTTGAATCTGGACTGGCTTTCAGTAAGCCTGGAAAGCATCTCTATACCATCATCAACTTCTCAACAATTTAGCAAGCATTTTACTCACACTATTTCATGGTTTTTATCTTAATTAGACACTTGGTGGTGAAAGTTTCTGTTTTTTCAAATTTCCAAATGTGTGTAAAGACTTTTTTCAGGATTTTTTTGGGAAGCATTTCTATTTTTGAAGGGCAGTCCAAATTGCATATTATCCTATTTAGATTTACAGCGTAAGCATCCTTGTGCTGAAATCCCATGGGTATCTGGTCTGGATTGGTGCTCTACAAAGGCACTGTACACAGAAGCAGCAGTGATTTTAGCTGCAAGTAATTGTGACAACAGCCAGTTTCATTCAAAACACATTTAGAAAGTGGTGTGTCTTTCTTTTGGAGCATTTGCCCAGGACGGGAAAAACTTGGGAAGATCTGAATGATGCAAAGTTCCTTTATAGGTTTCACCCTGAATTTTGTTGCTTGCCTCAGAAGAATTGAAACAACAATATTTTTATGTTTTGCAGAATGTTTTAAGATTGTCTCTTGAAGAGAAATGTTTAAGTTATACAGGTTCTGAAAGAAGTTTTAAAGGGTCCATAATTTTGCATTAATATTTCTGTGTTAATAGTTTTAAGGTTCAAATTAATGCTGTTATAAATGGTAGCACTTAGACATGCTTTCTATATTCCTAACTGTGCAGTCACCAAGCAAATGTGATAGTTAGATATCTCATGACAATTCTGGGGGAGAACAACTAAAAGTATGAAGTTAATGCAGCAAAATTAAAGACCATTAAGCCCCTACATGGAAACTTATTGAAAAGTGGAGTGCTTAAGGGAGGATTAAACTACAAAACAATAAAGGCATTTTAATTCAGAATGAGAGCCATCTACATATAGCTTAATGTGTTTTAACTTTTTTCCATTAACTTCATACTTTTAGTTGATTCTTTTTAACCATCCCAAATGCAGGTGGTCCCAGGTGATACTACTTTTTCTCAAAAATATATCTTTGGAAGCTTTCTCGTTAATATTTTATATCCTTCTATCCCATTCCATGCAAGTAGCTCAAGAAAAATTCTTGTTTACAAAATGAACAAAAAGACTAATAGTAACATACATTCTGTTGTCAACTGATTATGGCAGTGGACATGACCATCAGAATGAGAAACTTTAGCATTTTAAAAGAAATATATAAGCTAAAAGAAAATTCATATTTTACAAGTAGAGATTAAAGGCTTGAGGGGAATTTAAAAGTTCATGAATGATGGACACAGTGGAAAATCATGGAGAACAGAAAATGAAGACCAAGATAATAGTAAAAGACATTATGTACCTGGCCACTGAAACTGAATGTTCAAACCTGACAATTTATGGTTGAAGTGAAAAATACAGCTGTTTTGCACAGCCGATTGTAAAGAAATGCATGAAGCTGTGCTATGCCAAAGCTGGAATTTATCCTGTTACTTCATGGTTATTCCCAAAACACTCTTCCTCTTCTTTATTTCTGTGGTGTCTTTTCAGGCTTTACAGTCTTTAGAGGGATTCAGCTTTTCTCCTTGGTTATCATTTTATTGTCCCTTAACCAGAATCACCATCTCTATGTAAAGAAGTACATACAACTCCCAGGTGCACTGACTATATTATACTCTATAATCAATAGGTTTTTCTAGTCAGTCATTAATATAGGAACTCTGCAGCCTTTTCACTGTTGCTGAGACTGCGTCATGGACACGGACATTGCTACATCAGTCCACTGGAACCCACACTCATCTTTGTGCTACACTGTGTCATGCACATAAGTAAATGTCCAAACAGCCATAGTGAAGACAGAATACAGAAAGAAACAGAGATATCAGTACCTCATTCAAAAAGCAAGCAGAGTATTTTCTAATTCTAAGAGTTACTACTTTTGGGAAGGACAAAAGATCTGCTGGTTTGAGATTTTAAAGAACCTTGCTAATGTCCCTTTAATGTATTAGAATGCTATTGATTTTTTTTTTAAATAATAACCTATACAATTAAGAAGATTAAAAAAATCCAATCTGTTGTTGTTACTAGAGAGATTTATTATCATGTGGTAATTACACAGTTGATGCTAAGTAGATGCATTTATATAATCTGGTCATTATTTTTAAAAAAGTATTTAATTACACAATAACAGTAGAGAATGGGGAATAACAGTTGAAAGCAGTGCAGCATTTCAGCTTGGGGATGCATAACTAAACTTCAGTGCAGATCTTTACAGAGGTGTCCTGTTACAAGGACAGAAGCACAGCAGTCTTCATAGAAAGATGCCAAAAGTTTGCATTTGCTTTATCATGAGTTACAGTGGACTGCCAGTCCAGGGGCTAGTGCTTCTTCTTCTTTACCCTTGTATTTTGTTGTTAACAGTGTATAGACTAGCATTCTCCGTTTAGAGAAATCAATGCTTTTGTCCACCCCCCCCTTTTTTTCCCTCTACCAACCATTTTTTCTTGTCAGTTTGCTTTCCCCATTGTTGGATGAGCAGTTTATGAGAAATAAACCACTGAGGCACATCAAACCTTATAAGGCAGCCATGGCAGTAATTCAGTGGCTGAATTTATCCAATCCATTCTCTTTCAAGTGGCTTTTTTAAAAACAAACAACAGAAAGAAAACCTCACAGTGTCTCTTGTTGATATTTAACAAAACTATAGAAAGACCTTTTGCCTTAATAATGCCAGTGACATGCATTTTGTTTATCTTTCTAATTATTTATTTATAGTTGACATGAAAATGCTTCCCACTAGACATCTCTAACTGCACAAAACCAGTTGTGTATTGCTTTTGTGAGACTTCTGTTATTATAACATGATTAAAATAGTGCATTAATTATGCATCCTGCTATAAAACTGAATACAGCAGAGGAAATAAATATGTATTAATAATACAACAGTTATTAATCTGTGTACTTGTCATTTCAATGAGATGTAAACTACTGCATCTTCAGTTCATGAAGACCACCACTTACCTGGTTTTTAAGTCCATTTACATCTCAATACCATGGAAGGACAAGTTTTTGTTAAAAGTCACCATGTGCTACAAATGAGTAGTCCCAAGCCAAAACTGTTATATTAAAAAGCTACAAATTTCACCTGACTGTGAGATACAGTGGTAGCATAATAAAGCAGATTTACCACTAGACTGGGCCATGTGCAGTAAACTTTTAATCATTAAAAGTGGTCGACATTTTTCTGAAGCAACAAGATTGATTCTGACTTTTTCTTTTTTTCTGAGATTCCTTGTACTGCTAGAAAGGGAATTTTTATACTAAAGGGAAGCCAACTACAGTTTATGGGCTTGATGAAATTGTTACAGACTGGGTATTTAAAAAACAGTAGGCCTTGTAAAGTGCATCATTTGATTCAATTGCCTTAACAGATTATTGTAAGTTTATGTGTGGATATGTTGGATATGAGGATGTTACACCTACTAGGTAGTATCCAAGGTGTTACTAAATGTTTGCACATCAAGTTGTCTTTTAGTTAAAGGACAGAGTCAGGAGATTAGGAAGTAAAACAGGAGCCAGTTAGCTGCAGCAAACTTCAACCAAATATAATAATTTGCTTTCTTTTTGGCTCAAGCTAGAATAAAAATTAAATTATTTAATGTAAGAGCTTCTTGGCAAGGATTGCACTAGGAAATTAGATGTGCCTGGAATTACTGATGCCAAAGAAGCCAACTGTATGGAGTGACCCATGTTTATGTTACTAAAATTTGCTAGTTTACAAAGAAGGTGAGTGCAGAAAAAACACCTCTAGAGAATACTTTTAACTCCTAAAATTTGTTTAAAATATAGTTTGGGATAGGCCTAGTCTTACTTGTCCAAGAGTAAAGCTAATCCACTTTCTGGAAGTTAACAGGGAGTTGACTTTCAGTCTCTTGGTACATTTGTTAGAAGTGATTATTTTCTTGGTAGTGGTAGTATTGTTGAGTGAATGACCAGTATATGAAGTTGTCCAAAGATGTAATTTTGTGGAAGATTTTAGTTTCACCATTGAATGGCGTGTATATGATTCTTGTGTTACTCAGAATTTTTAGATTTAGAATGGAATGATGCATATGAAGGAGAAACTACACTGCTGTTGAGGCTAAGTTAAAGACACGCATAAAATCCTTAAACTGACAGCAATGTTCTGGTTATATTTTCACATTAGCTTAATACTGAACAATGACAAGTATAAATTTTCATCATGGGTGTCCATTTTTAAAAGAAGTTTGATTATCTTGATTTAAAAGTTGTGTCAGCCATGATAGGTTAAAATAATTGCTATTAACATTAGTGATAGCAACATGACAACAGTAGCAATATGTGTACCTTTCTCTTGGGATTTGCACCAAAAGAAGTACATGAATAAGAAATCTAGAAGTACATGAATTAGAATGTGATTATTTTATGTACTGTGAAAGTGAGTCAGAGTCAAGCAGAGTGTCATGACCAGAATCACCTTTTAGGTCACAGGCAGCATCAGGAGCAGAATGCAAATGTTTTGAATCTCACAATATGACTGTTCACTGTAACAGCATCTACTCTTTTACACATAGGTTTAAATTTTTCCCACGTAAATTCTGAAGAAGGTTCTGAATCATGTATCATGGACAAGTCATCTTCAAGAGTCGTGATTTAGAACAATATGGGAATGTTTACTGAACTAAAATGGATTTCTCTGTTCCTGTCTCTCCTTCTTTGTATTTTAATATCTTCTTATTTTTTCTCTGGCAGAAGACAGAAAAGATCATCTAGTCAAGAAAGCTGTCTGCCAAAAAAATAGATTCACCTGTCTATAAAGATTTCCTGATAAATATTTTATATCCTTCTTAAAAAAATGAACTTCCATTGGCAGAAAATAGCAGCCTCTTTTTATGTAATCTTTTCAGTGTATCATTATCCTTATTCTTGGAAAGATGTTTCTTTCTTAGTGTCTATACCTGCATTTCCTTTTTTCTAAGTCCAGAATGTCCTCTCCACTTTCCCTTTTACAGCAACTGTTGATATATTGAAAAAATTGTTCATGATGTAATGTGTGGAAAATCCTGACGATAGAGTATACCAAGGAATGAATCTATTAATTATTTCATTACTATATGCAAACTTTCCCATCACTTTCATGAGAACACTCAGGAAATGTTTTACTATTTTTCCTTGAAAACATGGCTATCTATCTTCCTTTCTAAAACCACACTGTTCCTGACAGTGTGAACCCCTCTAGTAAGAGAGATGAAAACACATGAATACTGGTGAATATTAGCATGCAAACAAGAAAAAAATAAGCTGAAAAAAAAATCCTCTAATTGATATTGTAATCGTTCAGCTATTGTACTGATCAATTTCCCTAATTTTAAAACAATGTTGCACAATTATATATTCACTGTTTTCTTTATTTTGTGAAAACCCTGGAGTGATATATGTGAGAGGAAATCAAATGATCTGGCTGGCTCCTGAATGCCTTGGCTGCTTTAGTGAACTTTGGTAAAAGGAGTTATTTTGCATAACTGTGTTTTTTCCTCTTCTGATAATGTAGCATTTCTGTAAGAAGCATGTCCTGATGTTTACTAAACTTACTAAACTTACATAACAACAGTGCATTCATACAGTTATTTTGTAGGGATGCTTTGGCAGTTCTGTATTTTCCTAAATGCATACAAATTCTTCAGTTTAAAGCACTAGGCCCTCTTAAGTTCTGCAAATATGCTTATGATGGTGTAGCCAATAGAGCACAAAATAGCAATGTCAGATGCTTTATTCCCACACTGCTACATGGATTCTTCCATGTTTAAACTAACCTCTTGCTTTTTTATTTACTTTGGTAATGTTTATTTTTTGTAATTAAACCCCTCCCATTTTTTAATATAAGTTTTTGGTTATGCTACACTCATTTATCAAGGTTGGCAAGCCATGGAGAAAAAAAATCCCTGACACTCCTAGTGGGTTTCTTGGTTAGGAGAGGAAGTTGGAGTCATTTCCCTGGGGCTTTATAATACCGCTTTAGTTCCAGGCATAGGAAAATTTCCTTAAATTCCATTGTTTCTCTGGCTATCAGCAAGAAATGCCCTCTATATGTACGGGCATTTTAAGGTATGGGGACATGAGCAGTGGAAAACCATGTGTCTCAAGCAAACTTGAAACCTGACTCTACTTCCAAACAGAAAGTGTTCCAGTTCTATCTCAAGACAGCTCAACTTTGATAAATTCATTCTAAATTCACTTTTGGGAAGTTCTGTGGCATCTCTCGTTTGCTCAGATGACAGCTGAAAGGAAGTCTGCAAAGTAATCTGTAGGGTCTGGAGAGACTAGGTAAAAATTCTTTGTGAAGCTAGAGAAAGGTTAATGGGGATTTGACCGGCTTCCTACCATATGCCTTGGTCTGAATTATGTGATACTTTTTTGTAATATAGAGCAGCAACATAATTTTTAGAAGTTAAATGTTGGGTGGTGGACATATGGGGAATATGAAAATCAAGAGTATAGTTTCATGAAGGTTTTGAATGGTTCTTGCCTTCCCTCTATATTGTTGCACCCAAGAAAGCCTTACATTTCTTCATATATAACATCTGTGGCTTCTAGATTTTAAGCAGCTGATAAAGTCTAGATATTTTTGGCTGGGCATCATCATTACGTGTATACATACACACACACACACATAGTTGCAGACAGACATGCACACACCTGCTTTCTCTGACAAGCAAACATAGATATCCAGTTGATGATATTATAAAAATGGTATACAAATGAAACTACTGCCTTGGAATTTCTTCATACTAATGCTTTTAACAACATGCCAAAGCATTGCACCTCAGGCCCCGGATACAGACAGAGTCTGTAGTGAAAAAGAAAGGGGTAAAAAAATGACAATGTAATGCTGAAGTGAGCTCAATGTTATTGAGTGTTGCTAGCAACTGAGAAAGGAAACAGTAGTGTAAAACTCCTCTTTGATTTTCTGTTCTTGCTCACTGCCTTTTGTGTTTAATGGAACCCCTTTTATGAGTGAAATAGGCTCTGATAAAGGAAGTGGTGATACATGAAATAGCACTATGACAATGCATAAAGTGGTCATTGTCCTCACTTACCCTCACTGCACTTTCACACCATTAACAGGGTAACTAATAAGACTTACACTTAGGATCTCACCTTTGGGCTTCCTGTTGTAGTGCCATAGTTGAAAAATGACAGCTTCTGCTAAAGCACCTCAAAATTTCAGGTTGTTCTCATCACTTTAAACAGGCACATCTTGTTATTTCCCATTGTGAGGAACGTTAAATGACTTGTTTCAGCACAAATAAGAACTCAGAAATTATGACTGGGAACTCATATACTTTTTCATACTCAGTTTATTTGAAATATCATTATAACATTAACAAACATGGAAAATAACTGTTTAGTTGGCACTGAGGCAAATTACCAGACTGTGATAACTAATTTTAAATTCTTTACATAAGCAGTTCACCTATCTGTACAAAAGCTGTAATTTTCATCCTGCTAATACTGAGATTTATTTTTCTGGTTTCTTCTCTTTATTCCCTTTGGCCTTGTTTTTGTCCCCCCTTCAAAGTACTTTTATCCCCCTATCCAGGACCTGCTCTGAAGTATTTTGCTTTCAACAAGAGCCTGTCATTCTGTAGCAGATGCCAGTTCCTGTCAGTGGGACTGTAAACAGAAAGTACCTAGGATAACTGATTCATCCTCCACAGAGACCACACATAGTACCTAGGAAATGCCTGCACTTCCAAAGAGTGGATGCTGTCCCCAGCTCGGGTTTCAGTACAGAGTGCCAGAACAGGTGTCAGGAGAATTCATTTACCCTTGAACTTTATGAACAAACTAAGGTATAATGAGGAATGCAGTCTCCATTGATGTTGCTGCCTGCGTTCTTGCTATTTAAAGAACAGAGGAACAAGCTTCAGTGCACAAAGTGTGATCATTTTCCCCAATACCTGATTTAATAGGAGTAATTTCTACTTACACAGTGTCTTTCTATTGAGAAGCTCACACTCTACAAACATGAATTAATTAAGCTTTATACTCCCTCTGTGCTGCATAGGTAGACTCAGGAATAGAGTGGTTTAACATTATACTAGTGTGCCAGTTGGGAAATACCAGAAATCTAGTTTTCTTACTTTGCACATGCCCTGGGGCAGATTCAATGCATGCCTTAAATGCAAGGACTGAAAAAGACCATAAGGCATGTGATTGATAATACCACTAAGCTTACAGTTGGAGATAAGGACTCCTGCTTGGGAGAGCTGGAGTGCATATGGCTGTGAACAAAAGGCTGATTCCATGTGAAAAACATGTATGGCAGAGCCTGCTAAGGTACAAAGCTTTTCCAGTGGTCATTGAGACTGTTGCAGTGACCTCTATGGTTTTGACTTGTTGTCTTCTCTCAACTCAAACCAAGTAAATTGAAGCTACATCTTCCTTATAATGATATCCCTAAGATCAAGGTGGTGGCTGTATGCAGGTATGGGGTTTGCTGGATGGGCTGAAAGGGTAAGAGCACTTCCATTTGGCATCACTTGCTGTGGCATATACTCCTGAGGTACCTGACAGCCATACATACTCTGCCCGGTAAGACTGGTTCTTTGTATAACCCCTGGTAGCCAACACAGAATAGTCAGTTGAGCTTAATAATCATGTCTCCTGGTTTTATTACTTTTAAAACTTGTCTAATATATTTTTAAGCCCTATTTTTTAATGTGAAGTAAGGTTTGCTTTTGTTTTCCAGAGTAGCAGCTTTGTGCTGTATGAATCATTACTTCAGTGCCAGGACGCTCTTACAAGGAAAGTGACAAGAGACTAAATGGACATTTTAAATGCAGAAACTCTTTCTTTTTAGGGTAATGTCTAGAAGAAAATAAAGCCCTTGCAGTTAAATCATAAGGCTGGGCCAATGCACATTGGGACTGTAAATTGGAAGTGTTGCATTATTTTTAAATGGCTGAATACCTGCTGCAGCATCCATAACACTTGTTACTTCTCTAAAACTGCATAATTTATTGCAGAAAAAAAAGGAACGAAATTTAATCTACCTAAAGAAAAAAAAAAAACTTGCTATTAAGCATACATCCTAGTCCCATACTGTCTGTACACTTTGGTTTACAAAGAAATGAATCAATGTCTTTAAAAGACTTCTGGGAGGGAGAGTGGAGGACATGAACTGCTTAAACAATGAATTGCTGAAGGCACTACAGTGACTTAAGCTTGGAATAGGCATAATATCCCAGGGAGGAGGGTCTTTATTCCCCGGCAGATATTTCTCTTCTCCTTCTGGAAAGTGTTTGAATGCTTTTATAGTTTTTCAACTTATTTACTAATCCCCAGGGGTAGGCTGGGGTGATGCTGCCACCCAAGGAGATACAAGCCTGGACATCTCTGCTCAGTTTAGTTTCCTGTTTTTCTAGGTGATAGTAGTTAGGAGGAGAAGTTTACATGTGTCAGAAAGTGAAATTAATGTTGTAACCGTGTCATGCTGAGACGGACTGAAGCAGTACAAAATGAAAGTGAGAAACTAGAAAAATGAGGTTATGGTGTCAAATTCCCTGACTGATTTTGAATTAGAAGCAGAAATATACTTTTCTGTATAATCATGATTCAGTTTTACCACCCAGGTCCCTATCCCAGAGAAAGTCACATTCATTCTCTCAAAATATGGAAAACTAAAAATCCATTTTGATATTGTAAGAGGAAATAAAAAGGGATGAAAGATTAATAATAGAATGCCAATGTATACATGTAATCTAGGCTTGAACCTGAGGGCAGTCCTTTCAAGGAGTTGAATGACATCTGTGTGTAATTTAATAAATGACTGTTGTAACACAAGTGGAGAAGCTCTCAAACACATTGTTTTTGTGTTGATTGCTCAGTTCAATTACTGTAAACAAATAATATAATGTTATAATAGTCACTGAAATAAATCTAGCCTAGAAGGGATGGTAAAAGGTTGGGAAAATCAAAGCTGTATTTATTCATAATTCAATGATTTGTTGCTATACTCACCTAAAAATAAAAGGTCATGTTTTATGAGTATATCTCTAGCAAGGTTACTAATTTCAAATGCTTAATGACAATGTTTAGCTGACTGTTGGAATAGATTTTTTTTTCCAGCGTAAGTGTTCACAAGTTGCTGTACACACAGAAATACTTAGCAACAGGTAGTAGCTAAATACATTAATTGGTAGACTTTTATTTGTATTTAAAGTCATTCCTATCTGGATGGGGTTTTGAGTAACCTGATCTAGTGGAAGGTTTCCTGCCCATGACAGGGACATTGGAACTAGTTGGTCCCTTGCAACCCAAACCATTCTGTGATTCCTATAAACAGCTGAATTTATAAAGAAAGGATAGATGAACTAAAGTGTATTTTAAATAATTAAGTGATATCTTAGATAATAAGGCAACTTTTTTGTGGAAAGTCCAATTATGAGATATAATACAATGCTCCAAAATAATTTTTTCTTAATCTGCTTTTTCCACATACAACAATTTCCTTCTTCTTCCGTTAAAACAATTTTGTCTGCTCAGTAGAGCTTCATGATCTATGAATTTTCATGCCCTTTCACCTCCTAAACTTCTTGTGTAATTTGGTTACTTCATATCCCCAGCCTTTTTAGCAGCAGCCTTTCTTCCTTCCCACAAGCTAGCACTACCCAGAGCAATGCCTTAAGGCTGAGAGGACAGGATGCAGCTGCCTCTAAAAGCCTGTCAATGATGCTTCTTTTTAAGTCACTAAGAACTGCTAGCACAGCTGCAGAGTGATGTGGATTTACACTTTATTTTTTTTTTCCTATATGAGGAATTACTCAAAAGAATAATGAGTTAGCTACTGATGCATGAAGGCAAATGAAAACACTGCCTTATGCTTAATGGCATCCTAAAAACAGCCCTGCATTTTAGAGCCAGTTTTTCTGGGGAGACACTGAACAGGTTGGATGGTGTGGTTATTCTTTACAGGGAATTTGAGGAGATTCTCACATTCAGATGTGATGGAGTAGAAACAAGTTTGAGTTAGCATTAAATCTACAGGTAGTATCTTACATCCTTTGAGCACATTGAGTTGTTTCAGTCTTGACAGCTAGCACAGTACCAGCAGACTGCAGAAAAGCAGTTAATTTTGGGCTGTAATTTATGAATTATGATGCATTTTAACATCAGTGGAGTTTGTTTATTTTTATACAGAGCAGTATCTGGTGATTTTAGTGACTAGTGTGCCCCTCTACTTTCCCAGCACTCCTCTTTTCTCTTCAGGCTCCATTAGTTGCTAGTTTTATCCAGTCTGAGAAAAGCAAAAGGCAAGGGAGCAAGCCTGGCAAGGGTATAAACTGAGGTCTCTTTGCCTTCTTCTTCCCATTTTCCCTTTTTCTGTTTATTTATGTTGTAGCTGTCATCCACATGGCAGCTGTGCCGGGCTAGAGGAGGGCAGTGAGGGCAAAGAAAATCCAAGCAGTAACACAGCAAAAGTGGATGCTTCTGGATGTTTGTTGCTGTGGTTAAAAATGCCAAGTTCAAAACATATTTTAACACTGCAAATGAAAACAAGCCATTGTGACTTTTCTGAAATTTCCAGCTAGGCTGGTTACAAAAAATCAAACATTTGTTTGATGCCATAAAGATGTTCTGTCCAAACGACTGTCAGAAAGTGTGGGTGTATGGTTTGGTAGTGGCTGACCTGATGACTCAGATGCTCTTTAACAGCAGATATATGGGAAAAGGCTCGAGTTGCCCCTGCCCACATTCGTTCAAAACTGAAGACAGATCTTCAAAATTGAGTTCTCATCTTGAAACAGAAAAATCATGTGCATGTGAGGGAGTTTTGCAAGGACTTGAATGCAAAGGATTGCATTAAATTTCCCTATTCCCACAACATTATTACTAGAAGAATCTCTTTATATTTCTGTTTATAGATTTATTTTAAATACATTTCACAGAATCACAGAATGGGTAAAGTTGGAAGAGACCACAATGCTTTAGTCTCCCTGCTCAAGCAGGGTCTTCTTAGACTATTTATATTTTTTCATTTGCATCATGTTAAAATTTTTGTGATTTGTGTTCTTGTGCTGTCGGTTGTGGCAGATAAAGTTCCTACCTTTAAATGGGATAACTATTTCATTATACTAATCAATTTCATTAAATTTTCAATTGCAGAGATCAAAACCTTTGTCTTGTAAATGGGCTGGAGAAAGCATTTTCAAATGATTAAAAGTTCTTTGAAAATGTAATTCTAACAATTAAAAACAAATTGCCTGCCAGTTACCATGAATGCATGCATTAAAATGTGAGTATAAGGTGTGAAACCAGCAGCTTCATATGGTGTAAGTTCATAAAAAGGAGACATCAAATAAATTCAAAACTATAAAATGGTAAGAGCATATTTGGAAAATTAACTCAAGGTTGTATTGTAGGTGATTAGAATTAATTTTTAAAATATACATTTTGACTACATTTTAATGAAAGCACTTGCTTTCTGTGCCTTTAATAAATTTGGATTAATTGGTAAAAAAAAGTGAAATGTCAGATGCTTCAACATGATGCAACACCTTTCAAATACCTGGCAGAATTTCATAGTAGCTACCAGTATGTTACTTTGCCAGCACTGGGAAATGATTGCTGTATTTCCAAATGTCATCGTAGTTGATTCATGTCATACACAAGTGAATTTTGGAATATTCTTGTGAGCTTTTCCAAACTGAGTTCCTTGGGCTTTGATGGTTACATCAGCCATAGCTTAAATATCCCCCCAATGCACTGAACATTTTGGGCTATAAGTCTTTAATCACTTAAATTATAGATTATGTGGGTATGTTGAGCACTTAGGAATGGTGGAAATGAGAACAGGAAGCTCTTGGTCTCTACCGTTACGTCAAAGTTCTCATGTGCCAAAATATCTTCTGGTAAAACCTCCAACACTACTGCATCAATATATGCATACAGCTGTTCATATACTGAAGCTTCTGGCTTGCTAAAAGCTCTGCCTTTCGCATCTTCAAAGAAAATGTTCTTCCGTCTGGGATACTTTCTTGACACTTTTTTAGGGATAAGTGTCTCATAACCTGGGCAGAGAACCTATCACTTAAAAATCATGCCCAGGACACAGTATACATGCTTGTATGAAGGAGAAGTAGCAAGGTCAGATAACGTTTCCTGAGTTTTGCTTAATAATTAAAGAAATTGCATGACTCCTACTCCTTTTGGAGCACTTGACTGAAGAAGGGGAGGCGTTGTGCTGGAAGGCTCTGCAGCCTGATGTTAGGTGAGGCACTAACTCAAGTGGTGGGATATGCATCCACTTATCTTCTCCCATTGACTGCTTTCTGCAGCTCTCTGTTCAGCTGCTGGATTTTGCAAAGCTATTCTCAGGCATGTCAAAGTGTGAGGAGAACCTGACAACATAACAAGATCTACACAGTCCTGCAACGGGGTTCCAGATAGATATGTCACTACTGAGTATTTTATCCTGAGATAATTAGCACTATGATTAGAAGAGTGCCTGCAGACCATGACGTGCAGCAGTGAAGTTAGACCAGTACAAGAGAAAGTATGTCTTCAGCCTCCTGTGAAAAAGGCAGCTTTTGCTGGCATGCAATAAAATAAGCAGTGTTTCAGTTTTCATGGAACAGCGCTGTGTCATTCTGGCAATGTTACATCAGATAGGGAACCTGCTGAGAAAGCATTGAATGAGATTTGTTGGGGCAGGTGCCTCATACAACTACCCAGGTATAAGGAAGTGGTTAAACCTTTCTCAGAAGAAGAAAGCACTAGGAAAAAAGCTTAAGTTTAATCTATAACAACATTAACTTTGGATTGATTTTTTTTTATTAATAAATTACATGCTCAATAGGGTGAAAGTTTTTCTACTTTCAAGGGGTTGGCGTGTACTTTTGTTTGGAAGAAATTAGAAATGTGATTTCACAGAGGAAATGTAATCTCATCTTAAATATTTACAGAATGCTAATTTTATGCTTCTACATTGGCACAAAAACAGACTTGCATTAATTAGTTTGACTTATTTCCTAACAGAAACATGTTCTCTCCCTTTGGCTAGGACTACATTAGTAAAAAAAACCATTCAGGCCCATTCTTTGGCCCACAGATAATGCAACACAGTTTGCATCCGTATGGCTAAATTTCCCCTGTTCTTTAACTGTCCTCAAAAAAAGTATCTCCTGCCTTATACCAAAGGGTGGAAATTGCAACTGGGTCCTCCTATTTCACATGCAACACATAAGCACTATTTGGGAGATGCTATTTGGCGCAACTAAACAATTGAGTATTGCTAATTGTGTGCCATTGCTTGACCCATGTGTTTTATATTCTAGCTATAGAGACAGCCTGTGGCAGATGTCATATGACCACCACCAGGATTAATACTAAAGAAATAGCTAAGTACTTGTTCTGTACCCAGAACTTAATTCACTGGTTGTCTACATAAATGTTAGACAAAATATAGCATTATACCATAGCTTTAACTAAAAGGCATTGAGAGGTTGTGCAGAAGACTGTGAAATGCCTTTTTTCTGCAAGTCTTTAAGTTAGGCATACTAAAGCCTGCATCACATTAGGATGATGAACAAGCTGTTGTCCTGATACTCTACCAGTGCTTGCTTTCTATAATGCCACGATGTTAGGGTGCTTCCTTTCTGGCAATTATGGCATTTATAGAGAAAAAAATTGCAAGTGTCTCTTGTACTAACTAAACAGTTTCTGGGTTTGGGTTGTTTTCTGCTCACTGGGATGGAATTCCAAAATAGTGATTTTTTTTTGTTTGTTTTTAATCTCAGAAATTCTATTACAAGAGATTTCTTCAAGTATTTTGATACTGAGACTTTCTCTATATCTAGAAACTGATCTATATCTGTGGATGCAGATTGATTTTTAAATGGCAAAAAAGAAGTTTAGAAATATATGTATGCATTTTTCTTTGATGATTTAAGAATGCCCAAAGAAATATTTCCTATTCTTATAAAATACTTAAGAAGATAAAATGGTTGACAGATTTTTTGCAAGAAAAAGACACATAGACGTTGCACTCATAAGTATTCAACATAACTGTTTCTGATCCATAAATGGAAATCTCTTAATGCTAATAGCTTAGATCCTCTTCCTGACCCCTCCACACACCCCAGGACTTCATGTAGGATTGCCTCAGGATACACAGTGTTGGGAATTAACAGTGTTATTCTCCCCTCTAAAATTATCAGTGTCTTGGGATATGACTAATATGAAGTAAGTTATACTTTTTGGTTAACCATCATGGTTTATGTTTTCCTGTTTTACAGAAGGATTGCTTGAAAAATCAGTTTCAGATTCGATGAACAAAATGGGTCCTTGGGATCCTGAGCTCCAAAATCTTATCCTAACTCAGCATTAAAAATTAACTTTAATTTTTGTCTTATTTAAGCATCTGAGACATTCTATTGCAGTTTTTCTTTTGTGAGTATAAAAAGTTAGAAGCTTTTTATGGTGTTTAGTCTTTATAATATAAAATTACTAAACCACTCCAATTTATAAGCCTACGTCAAATAAAGCTTGTTTTATCTGTGTGAAGAAGAGTGAATCCTTCTCTCCAGACTTCCTCAGATACAAACATTATTACTGCAGTTTAATGTTGTGTGTGGATTGTGACTGCTAGTTCCCTCTGCCTTTTTTTTTTCCCTTTGTATGTTTATTTATAGGGGAGTTATGAGACTGTGATTGAAGTTGGAAAAGATCATTCCCTTGGGCTTGAAAAGTGACTGACCCCAATCATCAGGGCTTGTTGTCAGTGCTGCTGGAATCTCTTCATCAGTGAGTGGAAAGTAGTTTCCTGTCAAGTTTAGTTAGGATTGGGTTTTTTCTCTCTCTTTCTTTTTTAATCTCCAGCATAGACAACCTCTGTTTTTATGTACGATGTTTGTTCTGTGATGTCTTAAATATACAGCGAAGAAACCCTGTGTTTTAAATAAGGTGACTATTACAGTCTGGTCACCTTCATCTTCTACCTCTGTAGTTTTAAAGTAAGCTTGATTCTGTCTTTGCTCAGTATGTTGGACAGGTGATATGTGAGGCTACGCAGGTAGAGAGTACAGGTGTCTGATGATCCTATGATTGGATGAAGGAATAAAGACTGCCTTTGTAGAAGGACATCTTCTTCATTCTCCAGTGAATGAACTGAAGGGAAACTAAAATATCTGTCCTTCCGTTTTCCACACTGGACAATCAATAAATGCGAGGTTAGGGTTGTGGTATGCTTTTTATTTGTTGAATAAATTTATAAGGAACAATATTTCAGTTGAGGGGATTGGATCCATGTTTGAAAAGACACCATTACCTTTTTCTGAGAGTGACTTCTGGTTTACTTTCAACATCGCATTTTTTAAAAATTCATTTTTCTTTACAATATTTTCCTCAGTGTGATGGTCTGGCATTTACCCTTTACATTTGGCAGGTCCAGATAAAAAGATGCAGTTCTCAAATAGCCATTTTTTCTGGATATTTCTGGTTATTGTTCTTATTGTTGGAGAAGTGAGCAAGTCTCATTCCTGTCATTTTTCCCCCTCTAAGTTCTGCTTTAGGAGGAGAAAAAAGAAAAGAGAAAAGGAAATCACTAAAGCGAGAGGGACATTTTTCACACTTACTTTTGATGGTCAGAGAATTTATTGAAGTGCTGTTCTTGACAGGAGGGTTTCAACTGCAATTCAAGCCTGGTGGCAGATCTGAGTCAGAGCCAGGATCTGACTACGACAGAGGCGGGGTTTGCCTAAAACCTTCTCACAGCTCCAGCTACATCAGCTACAATCACAGCTTCCTGTTTTTGTCGGTTGCTGTCAGACTTTGTTACAAGACTAAAGTGCTCCAAAACAAATTGGGCTCTGTCATAGAAGTGCCGAGCATTATTAATTATTAATAAAATAATTAATTGAATACCACCATGCTGGTAGTGATCATCTGCAAATTCAAGGGGCAAATTCTGAGATGGCTGATATGTAAGTAAGGAATTTGTAGCTTTTTTTTCAGGATTTTGGCCCATGGTCATGAGGAATAGCACTCCTTTATGAAAAAGCTAAAATGCTCCAGTATGTCAGAGGGCAGCTTTTGTTTCCTACACATCTCAAAGCAACTGCTTCCCTCTCCTTTTGTTTGCTACCTTTTGACATGCTTAAAGTGAGGAATGATTGAATATCTGATTAACTTCACGTAAGAAGCATTTTTTCCAGTTTTCTGACGAGATGCTGAACCAGTCCAAATCCTTTGAGTTTTATGTAGGAGGTAATCCCACGATCCAATGTCAGAATAATCCCCCCAAGACAGCTTAAATATTTGTAGTTCTTTCTTAAATCAAGAAATCCCTTGGGGTTTATACCAATCCCAATTTAAAAAATGACTTGACCTGAAAACCCTGGAGGAATGTTTGAATGAGGTTGTCTTCCCTCTGGCTTCCTGGCCAACTTACTCTAATAAGACATGAATAAGATATACAAGGTCCTAATTTATAATATGATATGAAAATTATACATTCAATGAAAGGCTAGGGGGAAAAATAAGGGATGGCAATGGTGATAGAGACAGCATTTATTGTGATTACTAGAAGGGGGCCTTAGTGGGCTGGGATTATTGTACTTTAAGTGAAATTGATTTTGTTCATGATTTGATTTTAATCTAGTTTAGATGAATCAAATTCTACAAGGAGCAGATATTTAATTTAGTACATTAGGATGAAAAGGACATCAGTTCAGAGAAGTTTAATGCATGTGATGTGATAAAAGCAGTATCTGATTATGGGGTTTTTTATAGTAATTCCTTGTTATTTCATTCCTTCTTGGACTTTTTTTTTTCTCTACGCATAATTTTTTTATTAAAAACAGCCAAAATTCTAGTCTCCTTAATGATATTGAGGCTACTTGCCTAAGCAAAACAATAATAATGCTAAAAAATGGAGGAAAACAGAGAGGAAGACAGAATTCCAGACTTACCACTGATTTTTACTAGAGAACTACTATTGGAACAAACAGAAGATCCTTGCTCAGCTCCAGGACACTTGCTACTGGTGAGCTCCTTTGCAGAACGAGCCCTGCCTATCTTGTTACAGACTGCAGTTGTAAACAGAGTCTGTAGAAACCAATCTCCTACAATTTTCCAGTCTACTGTTTCCTAATCTAAGGGAGCTGGAATGCTCTGCAATTTGTAAGAAGTTGGTTGCTGCTGAAGAGAGGTCTCCTATACTTTAGCAGTCAGGACTGGATGGGGCTTTTTTTTTCCTGTTAACAACAGCTGAGAAAGCCATTCATACTGAGAGTGTAAGGTTCAGCCAGTGTATATAGGTACACACAGATTTCTTTTTCTCATACAATAGTTTATGTGAAAATATTCCTAATTCACTCTCTGTTCCCTGACATCCAATTACTAGTTGCCTCTTGGTGGAAGAAAGAAATACTGTTGATTCACTGGCTTCCTTGCACATTTTTAGCACTGTTCTTTGGGCTGTTACAGAAAAATCAGAGTAGTAATTTCTTCACTGAGGAATGTTTTCTGTATGGTTGTTTAATGAACAAAGTTTTTATATGCTTAAGGAAAAGATTTGCTGTGATGAATGGGACTTTCTACTACTACCTACATTCACAAAGATTGGCATGGGTTACAGTGGTCTGCATGGGAATATAATAAAAAGGAATAATGGAGCAGAATTCTTACATCATAGATGCAGGGCAGGAGTTGGCAGAAAAGCATTTTAATACATCAGTCTGGGAATGCTTGATTATATGTCACCTTGCTGTCCTTGCTTGTGTTAAAACAAATTATGAGTGCTCTTGCCCTCTTTGTATAAAATATAATTAAGATTTTTCATCTGCTGAAATGATTTTCAGCAAAAGGAAGAAAAAAAGGAGGAGGAAGACAAAAACAAAAAGGCAACTCTGTGGGCCTGACAGGCTGTATCCAGAGGATGGGACCTTGAATTTCAGTGTTTAAATCTAATTGTGTCTCAGGGAAAACCACATCCCCCTTCAACTCCCCCTTCCATGTAACAAGTTGTTCCAATTTAAAACCAATTTAGCTAAACTGGGACACTGGTGGATAATTGTCAGATGCCTCCTATTTGGAGGCAGAATTCACTCTGGAGAAATCCCCGGAGACGGGTTTACACTGACGTAAATGAAATTAAGATTTTAAAAGAGTGCACACTATCTGTAGAGAATGCACTGGATTTCCTGCTTATTTTACTGTTTTAAAGCTAGTACCTATCACCTGTTTTCCTGGTCCAAGAACTGTGGTCATTGTGGTTCCCACCTGAGGCTCAGGGCCAGCAGAGGAGCCATTTGAATGATACATTAAGAATGTGGTCTGTCATGACAGAGATGTTGTTTACATATCTGGTTTGAAGTGTTGGCTCATTTTTGGAGCATAAGTAAACAAGTCCCAGAGGAATCAGTGTTAGTATCTTTTACAGAGAGCATGACAACAAATAGATACATTGTTCTTTTCTGTCCTTAAGTACTTACCTGTTGTAGGCAGCAACTTCAATTCTAGCTTGCTGTTTTGAAATATAATGCTTTTATTGCATCTACATTGTTTTCTGTCATTAATTAATTGGCATTGGCGTATTATTTTGGATCACATGAAGGTCACTTGAGGTTTGAGTAAAGCTGTGTTTGACACGGCAAGGGCTAGACCACTGAATTTGATCCATGTCTTATCAATAATCTTGGATTTCTTCCACCTGCAACAACTATAGTTTCACTGTGTCTCTTGCTTTTTCCTTGAAATGCTGGCAGTAATGAGAATTTTGTTGTCATTGCTGACTATAAGTCCTGTACTGAGATTGCATCAGCTCATTTAGCAAGAGCTTTTCAGAGACCTACTGGCAGAATTGCTTTCCTTATTTTGATCCTTCCATTTTAAGGATTTAACCCAAAAATCAGTCTTCAGAAAAAGAGGTTCTACTCTTATATCTATTAAAAAAATTACCAGAACATGTTATGCTAGGGAATCCAATTTTTCTTTGTATGGAAGTATTTTTAAATTTGCTGAATGCTTTAAAACATTTTGTTTCACATGGCAAAGTTAACACCATGTCTTTAGAAGGAGAAGGGTAGAAGGGAGCAATGTAAACATGCAAATCTGGACATTGCATTGATGAGATAAACTAATATGGTGTAATTAAAAGCTTTTGTATATTAGTATTTTTATAATATTGTGTTTCCTTGCTCTTACTAGGCTTTAAACTGCCTGAAACTGTGAAAGCCTGTATTCAATGTCACAGATGTGTGCAGGAGAATGCAAGCGGGTTGACATGTACTTGTCAGTGTCAGCAGAGAAAAGAGATGGCATGGATTGTTCAGTGGAACAATGAAGGAGGTGGTGTCTCTGGGACAATAGCCTTAGCTGGCAGAGCAGATGGACTGCTAGCTTGGGAGGTCTAACTAATCCTTTGTCAGAACAAAGAACAAGAGCTTGTGCTTTACTTGGCGTAAAATCCATGAAAGTAAAACAGAAATTGGGATGTATCAGGAATCTGTAGTTAGGGTTACCAAGTGCAATAATTTTGTCTGTAAGGCCTGTTTGAAATGTTCCAGTATGAGTGAATGCATCAGCACATGGATTCATTAGGATTAAGCAAATATAGAAATTTTCAACATATGAGTAAACTCTCCTAAGTATAGTGATAACATAATTTCTTAAATACAGAACCTTTACTAGGAGACTGTCTTTAGTTCTTTATAACTTTGCCAAAATTAACTTATCTGACATTTTCCTTTGCCAAGACTTGCCTAGCCTTAAGTTTTATTTAAATGTCTAGAGACAAAATATATTGTTAAATAAAAATTTAAAATTCCTGTATGTGTTTACTACAGCAAGCGTAGCCCTTCCATGCTTTGAAAAAATGAACCTGGAGTTATTAAGAATGTATCTTTTGCTCCTTCTTTGGGAAAACCACCCATGTTTAGTCCATTCATTCACATTTAAAAATACCTCAGTTTGCCCTGGCTCAGTAGCAACATTTGCATTTGGAAGCTGAAGTCTGTGATTTGTGCCTGAATTGAGATCGTTTTTTCTCTCAGAAATCACTGGTGTGACCTGACTGCACATGAACAATCCCTAAATAAAAATACCCATGGATATGAGGGTGAGCAGTTCTTCCAGTATGGTACTTGCAAAGGGCTCTTGGTCTCCAGAGGAAGATTCTGTATTTTCAGTAGTTGTCCAGTTGATGTCCAAAAAGAACTTAGAATTGAAGCCTGGCTTGGTTGCAGTGAGGTGAGGAGTACGTGTGGAGTAGAAAACAGGTAATTTGTATGGAAGAGAAACCTTGGTCAGCAGGAGGAAGAGAGCAGGACCCACCTGAGAGTCAGTGCAGCTCATGGATGGTACCAACTGCAGCTAGGCAGGAATATTAAAACTGGAGGTAAGAGAAAAGGTAGCAAATTATTGGCATGGTAAAGGGCTTAAGAATCTGGAAGAGTAGCAGCAGAGACTGGATAGGAATGCTCACTGAGGAAAATGTTTATGAGAAGCTCAGCACTGGACAACCACTATGAACTAGAAATTCTGAGTTAGAAAATATTCATGAGGGCTAATTGGGATGGTGGAAGCTTCCTTTTGTAGGATTGCTCTGATACTGAAAGTGAAAAAGCCAGGTCAGCTTGCCTCTGCCAGATATGCTGTCATCCTCTTCATTGCCTGGAAAGTGAATTAAGGAAAGAGTATTTTTTTTATGCCTGAAGTCATCCCGGGGACACATGACTTAAATGAAGCTCTCATTTCAGCAAAGACTTGCGCTTCTCATTTCCTATGTGACAGCCTGTGATGCAGTAACTCTGGTGTGCAGAATGCCTTTGCACTTGCCCTAGCAGCTGAGGCCAAGGTGGGGGGTCTGTTCAGACCCTATGGGAGGCTGTGAAGTGCCAACTGCTGGGAGAAGTGAGACCCTGGAGCTCTGAAATTTATTTTCCACCTCTCTTTCAGTTTCAACAGATGCACATCAGTCGTCTTTTGTGAAACATGCCCTGCAATGCTACCACATACTGCACAGTGATGATATGTGGATAAATCTGTTAATATTTAGAAAGAACTAAAAAGGTACAGTGAGAGAATCAGGAGCTCCCGAGGAAGTTGATATCTTTGTATCATGAACAGCATGCTGGAACGGGTATGTGGCGTATTCGCTGAATAGTGAGGATAAAGTAAGCACAGACAAGCTGCTGATTAACAAGAAGTGTGTGATCTGTGCACTCACTGAGAAGAAACTGCAGATGTCATTTGCAATGTTTATGTACAGAGAGGGGAAAACAAAACAGAACATTTGTTATTCTGACATTCCCTAATTTCTGGTTACCTGATTTTGTGGTGTTAACTTCTGTAAAATTTCTCTGAAGATTTCCCTATAGTTCAGGCTAGGCCTGCTACTAATTTTTCTTACTCCAGAAGGCTTTCTTAAAAAAACAAACTCTCAAAAAAATCCAATCCAATAAAAACACCCTACCCACCACAAAAATCCATGCTGGGAAGGAGTTAAATAACAGGCTCTTTTTCTGTCTCCTTTGCTAATCTGGACACTGTGTTAGATTTACAATTGCCTATGAGGTTATCTACCCTGTTAAAGCTCAGAAGAATTTTCAGTGACGCTCATTTGTAGTTATACCTGCTGGGGAAAGAAAGAGCTTGTGCAATTACAACTTCTCTTATAGCCATTGCTTATCTGAGTCTGCCTCCAAGTCAGGAAGCCTTTTCTGGTTTGAGCAGTGCAGTGAAGAATGACTCTGCTGCCAACAGAATGGGAACTCAAAATGAGATTGAGTTTAAATCCACAGCTGGGACTTGAGCACTTGGCACCAGGGATCATAAGGTCATTGCAGTAAGACAGGGAATGTGCATGCATAGTGTCTAAGAAACACATCAGCTTGCCAGCCCTCACTGCAGATTTTCACTCTGTGGCTTATGTGTGCTGTGCAATAAATACCCATTTTTTTCAACCTGCAAGAAAGCCCCAAGTCTGTATGATTTTTTTCATTTTTATGATCAGTCAAAAATATTTACCCACAGTAAATATTTATTTACTAGAGTTGTCACTTCCAACACAGTGGAAAATGGATTTTTGTATTCTTTTTGACAATCAAAAGACACAAAATGTCCTATGAAATATGATTATATTGTTCAGGATAACAAAACTCACACAACTGAAGGCAACTTCTTTTTTAAACATGGTTTGGGATTTCTGTATATCTTTTAATGCCTTGCAGATTCCAGATTGCATGACCACTGCATTTAGTAATAGTATTAAATTCAGTGAAAAAATACAGATTGTTTGTAAAGGTAAAGCTGTATTAGTAGACAGTTACAGTTTTTTTCTTTTCACTGTTTATTCGGGGTTAGATGTGTTACGTAGCATTATTCTTGATAAATGACCAAAAGAGAAATTGGTTCTTTTTAAAGAGTCAGTATGACCTCTGAAACTGGAGGTGCATATTAATCTTACAGCCAATAATCCTGCCTGAAAAATACATAAAATGCATTTTAATAGAATCAGAAGTAATAGTTTCTTTCAGTGAAGGAAAGGTGAATCACTTAGACAGAAAGCAGAAACCAGTCTTGCTTCAAGGAGTTCGGGTAAAATGGGGTGGTACAGGGAAACAGGCATGGGAGCATATTTGGGAATCTGGAGATTAAGTTGACAGGAAGAGAATTATTTGGTAAGAATGTATTAGTAAGAAAAAACATTTAGTTGACATTTATAATCTCTTTATAACTTTGGTAATTGCTAATGCACTGATCTCCCAGCCACTGAGCATGTGTTGTCTGTTGTTTGATAGGTATGACAAACTTGTCAGAAATTAGATGTACATACTTCATACAGTATATATACTATACTTTTAGACATCTGAATCCTCGCAAGAGAGAGCTGATGAACCCCCTAAGCTTTGAAAAACAGAGCTTGCGTGGGATAATTGAAATGCCAGACATAAAGCCATATTAAACTGAGCTTCATCAGTTAAGCCTCTCACAGAGCTGCATGTGCTGTATAAAAACCAGCAAAACAACCAACTGGTACTCTAACTTTCAGATGGCAAGATCAATTTCTTTTTTTATGGAAAATGGGGAATAACTAGGATCTAAAAATGCAAATAATGCACACCAAGGATAGGCTAAATGTGTGAAGGAAACTGTAAGATCTCCAAAAGGTAGAGCTGAAAGCTCTATCATTTGATTTAAATAGACTGCAACACTGGAGACTATTAAAAGAAAATGAATCCAGATTTGGGAGTCTTATAATTTGAAAAAACTTTCAGTTTTCTCAAATGATAAGATGGATAGAAAAAACCCCAAACCTTTTGCAATTTTCTGAATCAAAAATTAAAAAAAAAAAAAAAAAAAAAGAAGGAAAAGAGTTTCAAGAGTTCTGGCACATATTGTTCTGAATTTAAATGGGCTCCCTGCAGTTGCTCAGTGAAGCTGGCATTCTTGACAGGCCAGCTACTTCAGTTTAGTGATCAGCTACTTTGGGTTTTAGGATCTGTGGCTCTGATAGGAATTGGGATGCTTCAGACAGCCTCCGCTGCAGAATGAGAAGCAAGTAGAGGGAGAATTCGGCCTCTCAGCACTTCCAGTCTCTAGGCTCTGTGACAGAACACCCCTGGCATGACTAACTGCCCTTACGGGAGTTCTTAAAACACTCTCTTGGAATCATCGGCAGTTCATCTATGCAGCAAACATAAACCCAAATATTTGTTGGGGTCAATGAATACAGTCAGAAGAACTCCTCAGGGAAGATGAATAGTAATGAGGAAATGCAGTAATGAGGAAAATGTCACTTTTCAGTGACTTTGCCATCATTTTTTTGTGTTTTGTAATGGTGTCTTCTTAACTTTGCTTGACAAAGCTGCACACCTATTCCAAAGCTATTCAAACTTTCATTTATGCTGAAAAAAATTTGACTGCCAAATCCAGTATTTATTCAGTAAAATAAACTTTTCTTGCTGTGATATGTTTTGGCGTCTTCATATTTATTTAAATCCTTTCTCTCTCTTTTTGCTTTTTTTTTTTTTGAAGGACAGTTTTTTTGCCTGAAACTTTCTATGCTTTTTAAAGTGGTGATTAAAGACTTCCCAATTCAGCTACTGATGTACTGCTAATAGGTCATGCTTCCCCTTCTCCCCTGTTAAATTATTTGTCCATTTCTTATCACATGATGTGATTGTATGTTTAGTAGTTTATTACCCTGATTCCACTTGGATTTCTGTTGCACCATTTGCTGACAAACAAGAAATCTGTAAAATAAATAACTTAGTTTAACTTTCGCTTTACCCAATCTTCTTACCAAACAGTCTTTGTTATTTTGAGGCTTGTTCTGCCAAGTGACTAACACACAACATCTGCATAAGTATCAAGGTTAGAAATACAGACCTGTGTTTATTTGCCCTAATTTGTCTTGGCAAAATGAAGATCAGGCTCTTAAAATATGGTGGGACAATGACCATTAAGGTCCCACCTCCTAACCTTTCAGTCTGGTTTCCACCTACATGTATTAACCACAGTGCTTTCTTTCATTCTGCTTTGTTTTTTATTATACTCTCCCATCAGGCTTGCAGAAATGCGCTTTCTGTGGCTTCTGTGTGCAAAACACACACTCTTGCAATAATCCATTGTTTATTCCATTTCAGGGGCAACGGGGTTTGAAGAGAAGTACTGTGAAGCATTCTCTTCCTGCTTTCTCTAGCAACAGGTTACAAATTATCTTAGACTGTAATGTAGGTAGAAATATATTATAATGACAAAAGAGTATTGATAGATGAAGGAATCCTTTAACTGTTTGTGGCTGTCATCTTTCTCATCTGTGGTACCCAGCTTTCAGTATATATTCTGCCAAACAAACCATAGCTCACAGACACTCACGAAAAAAGTTTCAGGAAGTTTCACTCATACAGAATACTTCTGTCTGCTAAAACTATTGTGGAATTATGCTGCTGACATTTCAGCTATTGAAAATGGCCTTTCTTTGCTCTAATTAGTCAGCTGAGACTGTCAGCTTTTCCTGTGGAGTGAAATTTTTATGAGATTTATAGTGGCCTCTTCTTCAAGAGGAATTAGTTGGAAAAAGGACACATCTGAGTAGGAATACTTGCTGCTATGCAGTCTGTTCAGGTTGTGTTTAAAAGTGTGAGGAGTGCTGTTAAAGACACACTGGCACAGGACAAAATCTTCAAAATTTAATTGTATTTATCCCAGGCTTGTCCTGTGAGAACAACAGTCAGCGGCTGTGTTTGGTGGCTCTGTAGGAACTTTCATGGCCGTTGGCAGGTTATGTTTCAGAGACCATATTTGGTCATTAATTGGAATAGGCTTCTTTTTAGTGCTTTTCTCAGGTTTGTGGGAAAAGGCTCTTCACAGCCCCTTCCTTCATTGGAGCAGTGCATCTGTACATCACTCAGCAGGATTTGCTAGTTCTCAGGCCCTGAGTACTGTGACTGTATGAAGGAAGGAAAATGTTACATTGCTGAATTTCCCTTAAATATCTCATCTACTATTTGCTTTACCTTCAGTTCAGTGTTTACAGCTCTTGAGAGAACAAAACCTTGAGAAGTTTTCAATAAAAGTAAAAGGGTGGTATACCAGCAGTTGTTATTTTGTTGGTGAGGAAACAAATGCAGACATGGTGTATATGAAAGTCAGAGCTCAGGGTGTATAATGTATGTAGCATTGTGAGACCTACCCCACAATATCATCTCTGAATGTCTGTGATGCTGGATTTTTAGGATCAGATGATTTGATATTTGAAACAAGACAGCTTGCCAAAGTCATTACTTTAGTATCTTCCAGTAGATACACTCCTTGTTCAAATCAATAAAATACCCATGTTCAGCTTTCATTAAGCATGAGCCAAATGTCACCACCTCCTAAAAGTGTGCTGCAAGATACCAATATGTAGCTGCCTTCTGCTTATACTCCAGTAAGCTTGTGATAAGTTCACTTTAAACCAGATTTTCTTCCTGTTCTTTGCTTCCTTACCCTCCTTTCTTTGCTTTTAAGGGTTTAATTTTCACTAGCTTGCCAAAAGCATAATTATGCTTGGTGCATATAAATACCCAGTGGAGATCAGAAGAGAAGACAGAAAAAGTAATTTTTAGAATTCTAAAAAAAATGTCAAATGTACACTAAAAGTGCCAACAGTATTGGAAGTGTGTGGGCTGGATCACTAATTTCCACTAAGGCAGCCTTCATTCAAGGGGAAAATATAGTTAAATTAGACACACTTAGGTAATGAATTCTTGCATATCCCTAATAAGCACTTCAAATTACTGACTATTAGAATTCTAGAATACCTAACCTGAATTTGGATGGGATACTGCCTACAGCTCTCAGGAAAAAGAATTACATTCACTTTTTTGTATATGGGCAGCTCATTTGACTGTAATTCTGTGTGTCATAAATGTTGGCAGTTTAAATAAGATTTAACTATCTGTATACACAGAAAATCCAGTCTGGATTACGTGGAGAGGCTTTGTTCTTCATGTAATTTGTGATTCACTGAATTCTTGTGAGGCAGCTTTAGCAGATTGAAATTGCAGCACCCCCTGTGACTTCCAGCAAGCTCTGCTTGCTGATCTGTGCTTGGAAAAGAAGAATAATTCTGCACTTAATGCATGATAATTTTAAAGTTTTCAGGGCATTCATTGATCACTTGCTGTAACCTTTGATGGACAATATGGACTGTGGGTTGGACAATGCAACCACAGATTCACAATTTAGATTATTTAGAGTTATATTTTGACACAGGCTGTGTTTGTGTTAGCATGACTTAAAGAAAAAAATAGTGCCTTGAGATCACTAAGGTGAAACTCATAAGATCTGATCAGAAATCCCTTGGAGTCAATGAAAAAAAAAAGACTCCTGTTAGTGCAAATAGACCTTATATTAGACTGAAAACCATCTCCTTCAAAGTTCTTCTGAGCTCTGCAGTTGCTTTTTTTTTATAGATTGCATTTTCTCTGATCTCTTACTAATGGTGTCTAGAACTGATCTCTTTTTCTCTATTTTGCATTAATAGCTTTCTCCTTCTGGGCTTTTATTCTGGATCTCACAGTTAACTTCTGTACACTTCTACAGAGTTAAATCCCCATCTTTTTTCTTCAATCAAATAACTCTTCAAAACCCATCTCTTTTATGGAGCTTCAGGGAGAACCCATTGACTTCAAGAAATCTGAAAAACAAAAAATATATTAGCCAAATAGAAAATATAGTTAATTATTTTCACTGAAAAACTGGTTTTCCAGCACATTCAGGAATATTCTAATTTCCCATCTGGTTTTTCCTTATGCCACTTTTTTTTTATTTTATTTTTTTTTAATTGGCATTAAAGATCTTCTGCATTTAGTTTATTATCACTAACATTTTTACAGAGGGTTTCTCACCTTATTTCCCTATAATGTGTGGTTCACACATATGGGGTTAATATATCTCTAAGTATAGAAACCAATTGGATCTTAAAAATGCTCTGCTGCCAATGTAGTGCCATATTTTGCTATCATCAGGTAGTGATATTTTAAAAACACATATACAAATTTATTTGAATGTCTAGCCAAAGTCAGAATGCTAACATTGCAAATAGGAATAAATTGTCTTGTAATCTTTTCTGATTTTTGAACATTTGTTTTGTGTTACTCTGTGCAAGCATAATGAAACTCTTCCACTGCATGCTGTGGAATAGGAGAATACTGACAGGTGGATAGGATTTTGAACCTCTCTGTATATACAAAATACTAATAAATTAGTTGTAACTAAATTTACTTCTGTATCCTTTCTGTATGCATTAAAATTTATGCCAGTTTTTCCCTTCTGTGTCAGGCCATGAGTGACATTTGAACATCATTTTTTGTTCACATGGGCATATCTAGATTGTCTCTGGATTTCTCTTTAAAAATAAGAACAACCTCTTCCCCACCCTCTCCTCAAGGCCACAAACCCAGAACAATTCCATAATGATGCCATTTTTAAAGCCCTTTCTGTCACCACTAGAAGGATATAAAGTCATTATTCTGTTATATAGAATTGATATTGTATCTTATTTGCTAGAATTTTGCATATATATAAAGGTTATTTTGTTGTAAAAAAAGTAGACCAGCATGCTTTTGATGGTGAAGTGTTTCAAATATCATTTGTCTATTATCATCAGAATAATATCAGAAAATAAGTTTATTCAGTTTTTAGTAAATCCAGTTAGATACTATAGGATCTTGGTTTATGTTTCTGTATCATCACAAGAAGCAAAAAACTCTATTGAATTGCATTAAGATTCTTTTGTGCATGTAATGTTTAAAATGTTTTTTTTCCCTACTCTTACTTTGCAACCAAGGTTAAAAGTAATAGATACAGAAAAGAAATTAGATCTAGAAATATTTGAAATTACAGGCTCAGATTTTCCTTAGCTAAGAGCTCAGAGTTAAATATAAAGGGGTTATTATGGATCTGCTTACTAATAACTATGATTATCCCAAATGAAAAGAGTAATTGTTACATATAAATTGCAAATGGGTCCTCACAAAACAGCATGTTTTCTCAGGACCCATGGGCAATGCAAATATAACAGGGTAGTTGTTCTAATAAGGTTTACTGAAAATCTATTCCAGCAACTTTCTTTTTTTTTGTCAATTTTTGTGAAACCAAACACCTATCTATGACAAAAATATAATGATAAGAAAAAGTAGGGCTACTTGGCATAAGATAATATTAAATGTAAGACACTTGCAAGATGTTCTCTTTAAGATCAGAAAATTGTTGGATATCATTGGGTATATTTCAACAGGAGGTCTGTTTTTTATTTTTTTCTTGAGAGGTATTTCTCTTTAGAGTTGGCATCTAACTTTCACATCAAACCTTCACATGTATAAACAAGATCAAAAGTTTTGAAAAACTTTAAATTCCTCAGTCAGCATTCCTTTTATGAGCGCAGTCATATTATTACTTTACATAGCTTGGTATGTCTTTTTCCCCTATTTCCTTTTAGTTATTTTTCTATAACCATGGAAGAAATAATAGTGTTACAACCTTAGAAATGGAGCAGCATCAGAAAATGGGGTGAATGAATGATCTGGATTAAAAGGCCTGGATGTAAATGTATAGCTTCCATTGATCAAAAAGAAACAGGATTGTCATACTCTGCTGTTTTTCAGTTCTCAAACTGCTTTATTTTTTTTAAAGATAACAGTAGTTTTTCATGCATAAACCTGTGTTTGGATAATCTATGCAAAATCAAACCTGGAGGCAGGAAGATAATCAGCAGGGGTGCTTCTCTGCTTCAGGAGGCAAAGGAACTGGTCTGTAAGGGATCACTGAGAAATATTCTAGGGAAAGGGGGGCCTTTGTGTTCAGTTCTTGCACAATTTCACAAAGCTGCTTCACAGAACCCCTTATTTAATTTTGTCTTACTTTTTTTATAGATAAAGACAGGATCAGAAGATGAAAAATCATTAAAATCTTAAAATTATATTATGCTCTTTGAACAGCATAGTCTCTTGTCATTGAAGGTCAGATTTTTTGTTGCTTTGATACAGTATGATTCCATCAAGTTTGTGGACATTTGTCGGCATCAACAACAGTGGGTTTGCAGGGATTTATGCCAACTAAAACTGATTTTCAAACCGAATTCCTTCATTTTATATTCACTCTTTCTTACGCTGTTCACAAACTGTTTAAGTACAATGGCATATTTCTTCCTCAGACATTTGTCTGACCTTAAATAGTTAAAGCTGACACCCAAGTAGGCCTTTTTTAATACACAAGTCTTTGTGATATGCATTTAGGTGTTGTCTGTTTCCATTTTACTAACTTGTTGTGTGGTTCATCTAACTTCTACGAGTTGAGCTGAAAGACTTGTATTTGGAGCTGTAGCTATCAGTGGAAGTAAATGAGTTGCCTCTAGTTACAACACTTTTTTTTTTTTTTTTTTTGCCGCTTAAGCAGCAGTAGTCAGGAAGCCTGGAACAGGATAAAAAAAAATCAAAATAATTGGATGTAAGAAATCTGAAGGTACAGCAGAGATGTCTTCTTTTTTTTTGCAGGTAACTGTAGAATTTGAATAATTTAACCTTTAAAAAGTTGTTTATTCTGTTGTGATCAAGAGGAAAAAATGTCACTCCTTTCTTTTGCTGATGCCATTTACAGGATATGATTACAGATGCATGGTGTAGGTGCTTGTGTACAAGGGGCCTTCATCTCAGTGAGGAGCTTTACTCTGGGAAACAAATCAACCAGAACACTTAAAAAAAAAAATAAATATATATATGACACTTGGATTTATCTTGCATTACTCTGGGCATTTAGAAGCTAAAGAGTTTGCATTGCAAAACTAGGTATGAGAAATCCGCCATAAACTATAAGAAGAGCTTTTTTGGTTTATTGCCCAAATCTTGACCATTTCCTTGCTTTTTTAAATAGATATTTGCGGTCACCCCATCTCTTGTACTCTCGGCTTGATTGCTGCCTGGGTGCTATTTGTGACAGTGGCTTCCTGTGGGCTGGGGTTGGCAACGGGAGCTGTCCTCTCAGGGGGAGCAGGACAGGGCCCCTGCTTCCCCAGCGAGGAGCTGGGCAGCTGGCAGGTGGCAGGATTCTGAGCCTGAGCCCTGGGCATCAGGCCCTCCCTGGAGGCTGGATGAGGCCTGGGCATCAGCCCAAGGTCTAGACTAGTGGCAGGAGACCTGGGCATGGGCCAGGCTGTTGATGCAAATGGTGGTTGTGAGTAGGTAGCATCTCCTCTTCATGCCAGGTAATGTTTCATTTGTGTTCCCTTTCCTGAGTGGACAGTGGCACACACCACTGAAATTACAGTTGTATGTGACTAAAGCCAGAGACATTGGGATGATCAGTTCCAGCTGCCGTGAAATGATCTGGTATCATTTTGCCACCTCCAGAAGTTAGAAAATTGCTGTTGTCTTGCTTGAGGAGATGCAGTTCAGACTGTCATTGTTACAGTGTGTATTAGTAGTGCTATGTGCTGCCTGGTACTAGTCTTTGTGGAGCCTTATTCATAGTGTCATGCCCATATGGGATTTGTCAGCACTGCTGCACCACTTGTGGGAAGATGGTGGTGTGCCGTCATTAATATTCCTATTCTGGGAAAGCAAACAGAAAGTGTACGTGGAAAAGTGCGAATAAATCAAGGAACAGATCTCTTACCCAGAACTTTGTAGTAGAACTTTGTGTGCTTTGAAATGTGACCAAAACATTTTAAAAAACACAAAAACCTCACAACGTGTTACCCTTGTGACATCCAGAAAAAAAATGCTGTGTTTTCTGGAACATATTGCTTTGGCAGGTCTAGATTATATATATTCTGCTCTCTACCACTGCAGAGAGTCCAGTGGAAATACTTTGCTTGCCGTGTGAATCATGGCCCGTAGCATGCCTTAGGGCATGGCACTTGTGGGGCTCAAGTGATAGCTGAGTTGCTGTATATGCACCATATAGTTGCTTAAACTTACTTCAACATAAAACAGCACATTTACACATTAGACAAGCACAAAGTGGTCCATGTGGAACTGCTTTTCACTTGAGGCAAAGTGTCCTTGTAGAGTTTTGAAGTGTGAAGTGAATTTTATCATTTTAAATTGTACAAATAAGCAGAAAGGAAAGTTAATTTGTATTATTTTTCCTGTTTCAGGGCAATCAAGGGGATTTTTTTTTTTGAAGGGTAGGAGGCAAAGACAAATCACCCTTTTGTAAGGGTGTAAGCCAGTTTCCAACAGAATATAAAATACAATAAAGAATACAGGGAGGGACCATCTCAGACAATTTGAGATATGTGATGAGTACATTTATTTCGTGTTTTATTATTTGTAGCTTTTTGTTTAGATGGGTGGAAAGGAAATAATTGTGTTGGGTCTGTGGTCTATCAGAAAAAATGCTATGCATGTCTCTTTTTCTGGGAAAACACTAGTTATTGGATATACCAGTGGCATATTTAATATATTTCAAGATCAGTCTTACAGGTTGTATTGCATCCTACTTGAAAAACTAGCATATGCAGAGGGATAGTGCAGTGTGAAATTTATCACTGTACCATACAGATTGTGGGGCAGGTATGCTGTTCCTGTGAGTTTATAAAAACTTTTTTTTACATCTTATGATCTAGTTCTTTTAATTTAAAATTGGTTGGGTTTTTTTTTTTTTCATCCCTGAAAAGGTTTCCAAAAAATGCTCACCAAAACATAGTAAACAATTTGAATTATTTGGATTTGATGATTCAGGTAGAAGTGTGCAGTGGGAGATCTGAGAAGACTGATTTTATGAACAGCAGTATTAATTCAGAGGCTAAAATGTGGTCCTTTGAGCTTTTAATGCACTATGACTTGCAGAGGATTAAAACTAAAGTCTCTCTGTGGAAGGCATTGGAATTACATTTGAGAATGAAGCCACCACATCCCAGTCACCATACTACAATAGTAAGCTGCAAGTAAAATGCCTGCTGGAGCAACTGAGGAGTACTTATTTTTTTTTGCTGTGTCTATGAAAGCATTGGCAGTTGCCTTTTAAAACCTAGAATGTCTGGGTGTCATGGAGAGCTTGGGATTGACTAACAAGAAGTGGTCTCTACAGCTGCCTGAACTTGAATAGACAGGACAATCTAAAAATCAGCCTCTCTAGCATGTAGTAAGCCCCCATTTTAATTTACAGTCCATAATACAGTTTCTCTGGCAGCGATTCATAAATCTCCATTTAACCTGTACAACGGCTGCATTATAATGGTGCTTTCCCTGGTGCTGCCTCCATCTTCACACCATCTGCCTTACAGGACATGCAGCATTCCGCCATAGGAATGTCACCTGATGCCAGTCCTTGTAGATGCATGGTGTTATTGAAAGTGCATTGATACCTCACATTGCCATGCAGGGCCACGGTCATTAAAATTTTATCATGTAAACCCTGCTGTCTTCACCAAAGAGGAATTGAGAGCCATAGCAGAGGATGATCGTGCATTTTATCAGAATCTTCTGAAAGGAAAAAAAAAACAGCAGGCTCAGAGCAGGAAGAAACCAGGATTGCATTTCTTTTAATTTAAATATAATATAATATGATGTCAAAACCTGTGAAATTGACATTTATCTACTGAGCTCATTTTAACTTTTTCCCCAGAGTGGCTCAGTGTCCCATGGTTGCACAACAGTTCAAACCAGTTGATGTGATTTTCATATGTTTTTCCTGCAGGGCAGATATTCATCAAAGCATGCAACAGACAGCTAAAGCAAAAGGCAGCAAGCTATAGATTATCACAGTGATTTTTTAGGGATCAGACTTTCAGATTAGTAGGTTTAGAGGCTGGGCCATTTGTGCTTCCTAGCACCATTGCAGATAGAAATTGGCAGGCATATAACTTAGCAGAGAATTCTGCAGGTAAGACAATGAAGAAGTTTCCATTAAAATGAAAACAAAACCAAAAACCATTTATTGACCAAAATATTTTAATTTTGTTCTTAGCAAAACATCATAAGAAATAAGTTTCTCCTTGTTGTGGTTTTACCAGGATTCTTTGCTTTTCTTAATATTGTGCTTGTGTATATGTGGTTTCCTTTTCAGTTAGAAATAAAAAGAAATTAGAGAAAGAATATTACAGAATTAATTACTTTTTAAAAATATATAGGAAATATTTATAAAGTGCCTATTCCAGGTTAAGTAGGAATACATGAAAAAGGTGAATTTGAGCTGTTTTCTGAAGTGATAAATCCTTTTATTTTTTTCCTACTGTCTTAAGCGAACCGGTATACAGAAATTACACTTCGCTCCTACTCTTTCTGAGTTTCTCACCACCTTTTGTACTAAGATCTAGTTCCCCCAGCAGAAATACTAAGAATGTAACAATTTGAATTCACAGCCTGTTGCAAACTTTAGTTTCACTAGTTTGCACCTAGAGAGGTAAGATCTATAACCAAAAGTTTCTAGCCCATGTAATTGTTCCTTAAATGAATAAGGATAAAGACAGAACCAGATCTCCTGCAGGTAAAAAAGTATTTCTGTACTCATGTTTCATGCATAATGTGAACTATTTTAGTGGTAGGTGGACTTCAATGAGTAATAAATTCAAGAAAGGCAAACCTAGTTTTCCTAGGAGACTGGTATCTAGATGTTCTTACTTTAAAAGTAAAAAGGGGGACTTTTTCTCCTGTAAAGCATTAGTACTAGTGCCAAACGCTTCAAAGATACTTAAAAGAAGCAGGTGTTTCCATTATTTAATGAAATAAAGGAGCACAAAAAAAAAATTCTTATAGAGAAGTAATGTTTATTTCATGCATTGCCAGCAGTGAGTATTTTATGAATGTTACTTCTGGATTTTTTTCTTATTTTTTAAAGAAACATTGGCTTTAGATCAGGTGGCTAACTAGCAAGTTCTTACCTTTGTAAGTGTACATATTATCACCATGATTTCATTACACTTAGGAGCTAAAATTATTTCAGCTGTTGGTTTATCTTCTCATTCTTTTATAAATGAGTGCACTTTTGTTTATCTCTGTGTCAGGCTAGCTTTGATTACATAGAATGTTGGCTTGCCCCAAGACTTTTAGCAATTTAAGCAAAAATTTACAGCAGGGAAGGTCTTGTGTAACAATGATAAAATGTTGTGAAATGACACACAAGCAAAGAGACGTTGACGTTAAAAAAATAAACTGTCCTCTCTGAACAAGTTTATATTATGAGCTACAAGGTTTTTTTTTTTTCTTTCCTAATGTTTTTGTAAGTGTGGCTCTACACGTTCAGGATGTGAAAAAACAAGGTTCACTTTCTATGTAGATTTTAAGAGATAAGTTTAATAGAAAGTAAGACAATTAGGAGATAGAAAAAAACAAAGTACGGATGACCGGGTGACTTGACATTCAGCCAAGTCCACATCTTGCTGCATCAGAGACAGTCTTTAAATACCCTTTTTATTGCATCAGTCTGTTGAATATTCATATTTTTCTAAAAACTATTTTCCATACACCTGGAACTGTTTTGCATGGTCACTCCTCGGGTTCGCCTTTTTAGAGCATGCGTGTTTCTTGGCTCTGTCTTCATTATCACCTCCAGGTTGGGCCTTGGTCCATACTTTCTTCAGGTGGTAGATGCTGATAGATGGTACATCAACAGCAGGGTATTCTCTACGTGTTCACTGGATGTTATCCCAACCAAATAGACACTTTAAGCAAACTCTATCAACTACTACCACTATCCCTAGTTTTCTTTACTAATAGCAGAAATAAAAACCTTATATTCTTAATACGTTATTGTTCATATAACATACACACCTTGCAAAAAGCCAATTTTATAATATATATCTATAACAATTTTACAATTCTGTTGAAACTCTCAAAAGAAAAAGTGAATGTATAAAGAACTGTGATGCAGCCATCTGTGAAAGGAGGAACTGATTCCTCCAGTGTGAAAATCTTCACAGCTTCATCTTTGTCCACCCTTGTCTTCTTCAAGCACACTGAGAAAGGAGGATGGCAGGTTTGAGAAGCTTTGGAGTAACTGGTGTGCTTCTTTGAGGGCCTGCTTCTGGCATTGTTTCAGACCACTGATCTTATTCCTATGGCTTCAAGTGCGTTAGAAATAAATAACCAAGGGATTTTGCATGAAAGATTCCTGTTTACTTTTTTTCTTTTGCTGTACTTTATGATCTAGCTTTTTATATGGATTGTAATCATTTCGGTGAGTATTATCAGTTACTTAGTGAAAAATAACAGGTTGCTCTTACCAATTAAAAATACCTTCTATCCTTTCTGAATATGAAGAGACTACAAGAACTTCCACCAAATGTCTACTTTCTGTAAAAGTCAGCTAGATAATTATACTTTTGAGCTCTTATTAGTAATAGTGGACAGGGTTGTGATCAAGCGTTTTAAATCTGAAAGTTGAAATATTTTTTTGGAACTGTCAAGGTTGCTCTCCAAATATTTAGAATATTATTTTTCTTGTGCTTCTAGGAATGTTTCATATACTTGTAGCTGAAGTCTGCTTCCTTGCAAAAAAAACAAAAAAAGAAAAAAAAAAGAAAAAAGATATGCCCTATTTTTTGAGTGCATATAACCTTTTGAAACTTGTAACTTGATGAAATCTGTTTGGACTTGTTTTCATGGATCTAGTAAAAACAAATTCTGATCTCAGTTCTCTTTCTTTGCATAATACCAAGTTGTAGGTCAAAGCCTTCAAGAAGCTCTTAAAAGAAAGTATTAGAAGAATTCTCATTATGAATAGTAGCTAAATGACTTTGGTTTAAATTTTGTCCTTTTCAAAAATAATTTTAAAAATGCACTGAAATATTGAAATTAAGTCAACACATTAATATAAAAAACCAGTATGATTCAAATGAAAAACATAATTTTGGTTCCATGCAGTAGAAGTTGCACTGAAGTATAAGCAAATGAAAACACAGCTCCCCCTATGTTCAAGAAAAATTGGCAGCTTTCACTAGGGGCATTTCTACCAGCTATAATCACTGTATTGTTATTTCTTGCATTCCTTCAGCTGTGGGAATATGATGAATAAGAGCAGTCTCATAATGTATATTGATCACCTAAGTATTAATCTACTAAAGCAACATTTGCTACTCACTTAGCACTTTTCATTTCTTTAAATATGAAAGCACTTTTAAAAGGTTGATTTGGTCTGTATTTTTCCATTTTACTTATGGAGAAAACAAAGCAGGGCATGGCTAAGTGACTCTCCCTAGTCATGACCTCAGAAGGGCGAGCGAAGTGGCTTGAACCCTCACGTTCCTTGAGCTGAAAAGGGAGACAAAGTTGGCCAAATACTTAAACTGTGCTTGTGCCTGATATTTCTGTAAAAACATCTTTTGTGTACATGCTTCTCTGTATATTTATTCTCTAAAAATAACAACTTCTTCCATGTTTGTTCTATCTGTTTTTTCACCTCTACCCATTTTCATGCCTTTTTTGGGCTTGAAAAACACATACTCTCAGATATCCGAGTAGATTTTGAGGGCTGAATATGAGGCTCTCTTTTTTTGTCCTCTTGATCGTGCTGTACGGTCAATCTTAGGAAAAGGTGCTTGTAGGGAAGTCTAGTTCAGCACTTCAGCTTTAACAGATGTAGTACTTCATTTTTATCTCTTTCTGACAGTACTCCAGCAGGAGTTTTCCAGGGGTCTGGGACAATGTTTTGTGCGAGATAAGATAATACAGTGCACACATGCTGATTCCTAAAAGTGTGTTCTCTAGCATACCACGTTGATAGCACAGCAAGTAAACAACAATAACTACCTCTCTGGCACACACGTCCACAGCTATTGCCGAGGGACACTGCCATCCGAAACCTTTTCTTCCATGCAGTGCTGCACAGGTGGGCATGGGCACTGTGATTTATGGTCCACTGACTGCAGCTTCAGCTAGCCTTCTCTGAAGCAGATTTTGCTTTTAAAATGGCCAGTCTCTGCTTTGTTCTTTGTTTGAAAAAAGAAATCAGCTGAGTTTTCCACTAGATTTGTAAAGTTCTAAAACCTTTTGTTTCAGTGACAAATACTTCATCCATTGAAACCTTTTACATGTCAGGATGGAACCATCCCCAGGCTGATTTAAAGGCATAAGACAGAAATGAGCCACTCCAGACTTCCTCTAAATAGTTTAGATGAGAACAATGAGCTAACAGTTCCACACAGGTTTCAGAGAAAGCTGAATTTGCTGGATTGCTGAGTCACTGAAAAGCTGTCACATGAACGAGACAATAATTTCTTTCAATTAGACACCCATAGAGGCAGGAATATACTTCAACTATCATGGAGCTAAAGTGGAAGTTCGGCTCCATTTTGGTGATGTATTCTTCTGCTGCAGTAGGGCAAGTGGCAGACAATGGAACTGTGAGTCTGCTTGCAGACACCAAACTTTTCCTTCCCTTTTTCTTTCTTCCTTTCAGTATTTCCTAGCTATCTTTTCTAAATTCATTTTACTGTTGGCTGACTGTCACTGGTCACCATGGCAACAACCTCTGGTAGCAGTAGGTCTGGGTTGCCCGATGTGAGCATCTTTACATTTGAGCCTTGCCAAGGCTAACTATTAATCCAGGGTTATATATTGGCTCAATACAGTAGGTTTGTTTTCTCCCACTTTAGCTGTCTGCCTTACTTTTCTTTTCCTGAGTTGGTTTTCTCTCTTTCCTAATTTGTCTTTTGGGCAATCTGGTGTTAGTTTTAGTTCTTTAATAATTTTGTTATTTTGGAGGACTGGTTAGCTTAAGTATTTTTAACAAAATAACATACAACACAACTGAATTAAAGAACCTCTTTTTAAAGTAAGATTCATAATTAAAAAAAAGGATTTGAGATAATCTTGTTCTTAGGATAAATATTTACTGTTTATTAGAAAAAGAAATTGCTTGGAAGCTCTTTAGATGCTTTGTACGGGGTAACAATGATGTGTTTTCTCCTAGGGGACTTGGAGAGAAATACATTTAATGGTGGTGTGTTTGGAGACAAGCAACTAGTATGGAAGAGGTGTGAATGATGTAGCACTTAATGGCAGCATAAGAATCTTTAAAAATTTTTAAACCCCTATACTCTGACCATAAAACAGCATATAACAGCAGTTGAAACCTTGCTGTAAAGCAAATATAGCAAAATGGTTAAGAGTACTTGGTTGGGAAATGAGAGCTGAAAGAGAAAGCTGCAGTGCAGTGATTGGTTTGATTTGCTGAATAAATGGCTATGTTCAGATTCAATTTGTATCAATAAGGAAAGCACTGTACACCTACAGAGTCTGTCACACTTGGTATCCAAAATTCTGACACAGCTAGTCTTAAACAATCTTTTTACTGTTGTCAATAATGAAAGCCAAAAGAAACCTCGAAGCACCCCACCAAAAACACCCAACCTCTAAACCTGGAGTATTTGCATTTTTATTCCATATATGTGAAAAAAGTGAGCAATGCTTCTTTGGGGTATTTCCTTAAGGATACATAATACTTTTAATACATGTATGGAATATTGCACTATTCTCAATGGATTATTTTAAAAGTAGCCAAGGGGTACTGTTCATTCAGTAGAAGGGTTTCTCTTTATTAAACCTGACTGAAAGCTAGAAGCATAATATGCTGTCTCCTTAATACAGTGGAAATTGCACTTAAATAATTTGCAACTATGATATAAAATGAACAAATGTGTAGGCTTTTACATTTGCACCCTGGCAACTGATGTTTATCCCTGTCTGTAATCCCTGTAGTATTTCAGGATTGAAAACAGCTGGCTTCTAGGGAGTGCTTTTCCTGTATTTTTGGGTTTTGCTTTGTTTCGTTTTTGCAGGGGGTGGGGGAATCCAAACCTCTTTGGACTTGTTTTGCAAAAACCAAATCATTCAAAATCATAACTCTACATATTTGGTGAGAAGTTTGTTTTAGTTTTGGGGGGTTTTTTTTGAGTTTGGAAAATCCCTACAGATTTTTAATTTTGGAGTTCAAACTGCTGTGATGGAGTTTTTCAGGAGAAACAAACTAAACTCTTATAAAAGATTGATATAGAATAGTATTTCTGAAGAAAGAGGGAAGATTAATATTAAGAGAAGGTATAATGGCTCCAAGTTGTAGAAGCTGTTTTAGCCCCCAACTAGTAGATTTTAAGGAAATTCCTCAAGTGGCAGACCTGACTGAGATGCCTATCAGTTTAATATTTAGTGTGAGGGAATCCCATTTATTTCTAGGAGATTAAAAAGAGTGTAAATTAATAATTTGTTTGAGAGAGTAAGTAAGGTGGTTTGATGCTGAGTACCTTTTGTCCTGACTCTTTGAGCTGCTATGCTCATATCTGATTTTAGTCAGAATCCTGCAGATTCTTTCTGATGGTAAGCATGCATATTTTTGCATAGTACAGCACTAAGTACAGAGTTAAAAATATTGCTTCTTAATTACAATTCACATTTGCAATCTTGGGGTCAAGCTACTTTTTGAAAAAATGCTTACATGTCAAATTTCAAAGTGTTTGTGGTGCTTGCAACCCAAAAGACTTATGGTCAGTTCTATGAATGCTTTTTCAATTTTCCTTAATATTAGCTTAACACGCTAATGTTTAATCAAAGTGTTTGATATTTAAACATTAAACATTGCCATTTTCCTCTGGACACCTAAACCAATATTAAAACAGAGTAAACATGAGCAACTTATTTAATTATTGTTAATGGTCTAGGCAAATTCCAAGACTGAAAAATCAGCAGTTACTACACATTTAACAGAAGTGTGATTCTATTTATTTTTTGTGAACTTAAAATATTCTGAGCTGCTGTAGCCTTCTTCAGCAGATAATTTCTTTACACTGGAGGGATGTTTGGTGTTTGGATGAAAACTATGCTGAGTTTTTGATGACTCACTCAAAGAAGGTCTCCTTCCTAGTACAGACAGGTGTTAAAAGTCAGTGGTCAGAATCATATTTTCAATTTGGAATATATATCATCAAGTGTTCTGGGATAAATTTTTCAAGACGTATTCTTTCCCTACATCTAATATGAGACATTCATATTATAGGTTAATCCTCAAAAATATCCAAAATATTACAGAGAATTTGTCTTAAAAATTCCATGCTCTCTCTCTATATATACACACATCTTTTATATATATATATATATAAAACATATATATTTTATATATATAAACATATAGATCTTATATCGATATCGATATAGATATATATTATAGTCTGTATGTAATGATATGGATTTACTGGATCTTTTCCCTTTGGGGGGGAAAAATACCCCAAACAAACAAGCAAATAAGAAGAACTAAGAAAAGAAGGAGAAATGAAAAAAAAAAAAAAAAAAAGTAGAAAAGAAAAAAGCAAGCTTGGTTTTCAGTAGTAGATCAAATCCAGAAGGCAGTCAAAAAAAAAAAAAGTGGTAGTCAGGGGAAGACCTTGACAGTGGAACTGACTGGTCTGTTACACAGGGTTAAATTAATTTGTTTGACCTTGATCTCTAAGTTTGCTCACAGACCTAGTTAAATTGGTGGCTAGGCTGGCTCACTATACTTCCTTCGGCCTGCACAGAAGGAGCAATTAAATATTTTTTTATGTCGTTATCGTGGTTTCACGTTCGCCGAATCAAGTGTAGTGGTTTACTCTCTTTTTTCCCTCTGGGAGATAGGATTTTTCGGGAGAAAAAGGCACAAACAGGCCCAACTTAGTGTGTGTTAATAAAACTATTTGTTTACTTTAAGGTAAAAAACCAAATGAAAAATGAAAACCAACCCCTTCTCATACCACAAACTGTTCACTTTCCCACTCAACACAGAGAGA
>JBBMKD010000001.1:62565411-62619780 GCA_037834095.1 Argya squamiceps | reverse complement strand
AAAAGGGCCGAGTCACCTGGGACCTTGATTTTTAAGGCTGTGTCTCCAGAGGCGTGACTAACTCTCTAATTGGTCAGTCAAGCTGTCCACCTATTACAACTTCCCCAAGAAAAAAAAAACTAGATGTGTGCTAAACCATCACAGTCATCACTGCTGGAAATGGTAGAAACTGTGCTACAAAGTGTTTGGCTGCATGGCAGAACTTGTACCTACCCACCTGAAGAAATAAAACCTATTTCTATAAATTCAGATGCCAGTGGATTTATTGGCTGCAGCTGTGAAGGTGGGTGGCTAGAAGAAGGAGCAGTAGTCATGGCCATTCAGCAGTGAGGATGCCAAAAAAAATTCACCAACAATATATACAAAATACAAAAAGTTCACCAAGATTTTGCTGTATTCTAGGTTTGGGCTTTTATTGCTCTTCATGTTGTATTTCTGATCATGAAAGCTGTATTTGTGTCCAATTTTTAGACCAAGTCTGGTGTCCTGACGTTTACTGTAAGTAAACAAGAATATGTGAAGGAAATTTTCTATGATTTCTTTGTTTCTCCTAATGGAAACAGCAAGTAAATTCTCCATCAATGGCAAGATGTTCAAGATAAAATATACATAATTGCATTGATTATTGCAGTTTATGAAAAACTAGGTGGCCTGTTGTACTTGTGCCGTGCTTCAAAGGCATGATTTTTTCTTACATGATATTTAATGCATCATTTTGTTATAAATTCCAAGCATATTCATCCAGCACTTGCCATACACAGAGACGTTTGCTTGAGTTCCTGTCCAATCTCTGTTACTTTATAGAAATACTTAAAACACTTTGGCCCGAAGGAATTTGGTCTTGTGGTGCCTCTGTGTGCCGCCAGATTTTGTCATTTTATGTATTTATATTCTTGATAGATGAACTGTTCCCTGTCTTCCTATACTTTTGGGGAGCTTTGGTCCTTTCAACTATGTTGTTAATGAAGGTAAGGAATCTCTTCCTACACATCTTGATTTGACTCTTGAGCTTTTGAATGGAGGGACCGAATGCTGACTTTTGATTTCTTTTTGGTTTTGGAACAAAATAATATTAAGCATATTAAGTAATAAGCATTGAGTTGCTGAACAAAAGAGATCAGACTTAGATGATGATACAAATGATGATTCAGAAGAGGTTTTAAAAGCAATGCCAATGAATATGATCACAAGCCATACCTACTCAGCTATTTTTCGATCTGTTGGCACAGCTCTGTATGTGTTTGCTACCCAAAGCCATTAAGCAATTTGTTTGCAATGAAGATGGTTAAGCCAAATGCCTGAACCAGAATTACTATGCTAGTCATGCCAATATTATTTGGTGTACAGAGACAGAAAGCTTCCTGAGGCTGTGGCTTGTTGATAGGTATGTAAAGACCTACAAGTCAAGAAGGAATTGAGAGGATGTTCAAGAATCTTCCTGTCTTTCTGGATTGCAAGGGCAAGGATAAATATTGAATAATATCTAAGCAAGTCTAGTGGTAAGAGACGAGAGGCTTTTTCGCCATGTGACCAACATTTGCTTCATTCATGCATCATAAATCTGCAGCTTGTTGTTGGTTTTTCCTTAGTCTTCGGGTACAGAGCCCTCGAGCATACACACACTACTTGTTCTTGGAAACATATTCAAATAATAACTGTGATTCAGTTCGAGGTAAATAGAAAAGGGAGGGACTTCTAATTTGTAGTAGCTAGATAAGTACTGTTCATGAGTTTGCATTTATTTGCTCTTTTCAAAGATCCCCTGCCCCCAGGGTCCTACCCTTTGTGTGCTGCTTTTCATTTAAAACCAGATAGAGCCAATTACATTGCAGGGAGTTTATAAAGAACAACTTTTGAGGCCTGATTTGCTCCTGTCTTTCTTTAACACAGAGTAACACCAAAATATGGTAAAATTTACATTGCCAAAGTGTAAAGTGTATTGAAAAAAAAAAGCAAACCAGTAATTTTTTAAGAGAGATACCTATTGTAGAGACTGGGACTTGTGCTGGAGGGAGATTACCTTAGATCATTCCTTAAAATGACATTTCAACATATCTGGCAGGCAAGTTGGTGAGCTTTCTAAGGTGGGTAGCTGACACCTGTGAGAGGCGTGTTGTTTTCCCACTGTATTGGGTTTATGTGGCAAGGTTTTGATAGTGGAGTGGCTACAGTGGTGGCTTCAGTGAGAAGCTGCCAGAAACTTTCCCTATGTCCAGTGGAGCCAATGCCAGCTGGCTCCAGGATGGACTCACTGCTGATTAAAGGCCAAACACATCAGTGATGGTGGTAACACCTCTTTGACAACATTTAAGAGGGGGAAAAAGTTACTGTGTTGCAGTCCGTGGTGCATACCATGTTGTGCCTCTGCAGCCCAAAGAGAACCCAAAGCCAGAGCAGGTGGATGCCTAAAGGAAGCTGTGATCCTGTGCTGGAGCAGGCTTCTGGCATGACCTGTGGGCCCATGGAGAGATAGGAGCCCATGCTGGAGCAGGTTTGTTGGCCAGACTTGTGACCAGTCCCACGAGGGACCCACACTGGCAACCTGTTCTGAAGGACTACACCCTGCGGCAATGACTCATGCTGAAGAACTGCATCCTGTGGGAATGACTCCCACAGGAGAATTTCATGGAGGAGTGTCTCTTGTCAGAGGGGTACCATGCTGGAGCAGGGGAAAAGTGTGAGGTGCTCTCCCCGTAAGGGGGAAGCACTAACCACAGCCCCCATTCCTTGTGCTCTGTTCTGGAGGAGGAAGGAGGTAGAGTTGAGGGTATAAAGTTAAGTCCAGGAAGGAGGGAGGTATGGAATTGTCACTAAGATTTGGGTATACTTCTCATTATACAACTCCCATTTGATTGGTAATGGATTTGGGTAATTTCCCCAACTCCAGTCTCTTCTGCCTGTGACAGTACTTGCTGAGTGATCTCTTGCTGTCCTTATCTTGACCTGTGAGGTTTACATTATATTTTCTTTCATCTGTCCGGATGAAGAGGGGAGTGATAGAGCAGTTTTTGTGGGGACCTGTGTACAGACTGTCAACCCACCACACACTCCCATTTTTATGGTTTGGAAGTGCTTAGCTTTCCACTAAATTCTGCCCATCTAGACAGCTAGTATTACTGCTCTGCAAAACTCCAGTTGCACTTATTTTGCCACAGACATTTTGGGTTGTCACTTGGTAATTCTCATTGGCTCCCCAAAGAACTCATTTGCAATACAGAGTAATTTTAGGTGCTTGACAATTATTTGATTGGTTATTATTTTGTTTCAATCAGATCACATATTGCATGTCACATGAAATTGAAAATATTTCATAAACACCTGTTCCAAATTGCAGCTTTATGAGTGAAGTTTAGAATGAAAATATTTTTAACCATTAGGTTTTTTTGTTTTCTGTGGTTGTATTTCTTATCTCTTTTTTTTTTTTTTTTGTTTAATAAGATGGGAATCTTTGTTGGAATCATTCTCAATTCCCATTAAATGCACAGGATTTAAATATGAATTTGAAAGAGAGATGAGTTTCTTATTTATGAATATATGGGGATCTCCAATGGTAACAACCAGATTTCTTTTCTGTTACATTATTTTTTTGGTTTCTCTTTTATTTAACTCCATATCTTTAATTGCCAGATGCATTTTTTGTGATGATAAATGATGAAGACAGTGAGTCCCACTAGTGACCATTACCTGCAGCTGGTGCCCAGTTCATATTCTAATCCATTACTAGCAAGCGGTCATTTATGTTCATTTATGTAAAATTGCCATTGTATTTCAAACTTTGTATTCCAGTAAAATATACTCCTTTAGAGAATGTTTTGAATGAGATTCACAAAATCTTGTGTTTTAAAAATAAAGGGATAAGCTTTTAAAGTTTGGGGTTTTTTAAAAAAGCAATTCTGCAAAATGAAAGCAAACCACACACACATCAAGAAAGCAGAGTATGATAGACATCAAGAGAACCACAGACTATTTCACTCTTTTTTTAACAGATAGCTTGAAAATGTCATATAAAGGCTATGTTGTTCTTTTCATATTACCTAGAAAATCTCAGCAATGCCTAGACAGCAAGAAGAAAATATTCATGGATTGTTGCATTATAGTCACAGTTCCTCTCATTTCCCAAAATGCATAGCTGTTGTGTCATTTTAAGATTTAGAAGTTACTGCATTTATGTTTTAATGATCAATGGCAGCTCTTGATCTGAGTCATTAATGAGATGTTGACTGCATCTTAATTTAAACCTTGTATATTCTGCAAGAGAGAGAGTATACTTGGAAAATGAGATTTCTGTCACAGTAATAGTAAGTTTTACATGCTCAAGCTGAGAGGATTCACTCTCGTGAATCCTCTTCTCTACCCTGTGGAAGGTTACGCAGTACAAAGTTTCTGTTGAATGAGGAGGGGCAAGAGGGAGAGCTCTTGCTACGATTTCCAGTGGAGCCCTTTGTTCTACAAGCACATAGGAAATGGCCCCTACTTGAAGGGACTTCCAACTCCTCTGTTGAGAGTAAAGTAGTAGGAAAGTCTCCTTAAAGTGAAATGTGATTTAGCACCTTGCTTATTTATTAAAGTGCTTTTACTTTCTTTGAGGGCAGCAGAGCACCTTGAGAATGACAGGTTGAGTACATATGGTGTCCCTTGGGGGATGTTTAATATATTGTATAAATATTTGGGTATAGTTAAACTGCTTTTAAAAATAGCAAATAATGGCCTTCCCAAACAATGCCTAAAATGTAATTCTATTCCTTAAAATCCTTCCTTATAGTTATCTTTTGCTTTTTTGCTCCCTGCTTTTTCTTATGTATGCATTTCATTATTCTTTCTATACTTGCACTCAGAGACTTCTTCTCTCTACTTCAGATTCTTGTGAAGTTGTTCTGGTTAATTTCTCTTTGCCAATGGGCTAAATTTAAATTCCCAGTGCAACAAAAAGACAGAATTTTCCAAATTAGAAGTTGGTGAAAATACCCAAAAAAACACACAGAATGAATGATGATAGTTTAATTGTAAAATGTTGCAATGTTGTATTTAGACCTGTTGAAAAAGAGTTTGTTATAGGTGCATCACTGATTCCTTTATAAAGCCACATGTTTTTCAGGGGATCACTAGATATGGTCTAAATAGGCCAACAGCTGTTGCAAAGCCAAAATACTGCCCATTAGGACATGCAAGAAGTAGCTTGGAACGACTATTGATAGTTCACACAATGTTGAGACCAACCTAGCATTTCAAATATCTCACCTGAATGAAAACTAAATCTGTAAATTTCCCAAGACATTAGAAGACATTGGTAGAGAAGTAGCACACAGCACAAATCAACTAAATGATAATTTTCTTTTGGACAACATACACCTACTACTGGTTTCTGTTAAGGCCAAGAGTCACAGTTCTAACCACTCTTTTAGAAAAAAATGTTAAAAGTGTATGAAGTTATGAATAAAGGTTGTTCTGTAGGCTATTCATTATTTGGAATTAACTGTATGGAAATTTGGTTGGCAATGAACAATTTAGTAAAAGATACTGCTTCTAATTTGGCCATAGTAATTAAGGAGAGTGCGAGATAATGTTAAGGTTGACAAGATCAATAACATCCTTTTATTATCTCTGTCAAAAATTGTCCACTGTTGATTAAAAGTACTTCTCAGCTCTGTTTGTCCTATACAAATCTTCAATTTGGCCAAATGCCAGGCCTCAGGTCTTCAGCCATCATCTTGTTCACCGCAGAGAGCTTATCCTTTGGCTTTTGACTTACTGTGTGGCAATTGCAGCCTGTGTATTAGCACTTAGGAATTGTAGAACTTAATAACTAATCAGAATTATATAATTTTGCACAAATAGCTACAATTCCAACAGATTAATTCATTCTGAATACTTATGACTACATGATTCTGAGTCTCAGTTCTCTTAGAGCTTGAGTGGAGGACATAATATCTATACCCCAAATATACCTTCCCTCCAGATGCTGAAAAAAATCAGACTGTAACATGTTTAGGACTCTCCATTCCTTCATCCCATGTCAGAACTTTGCAGAAACGGAATAATTTAGATGTGAAAGAGATCATTGAGTCCATCCATTAACCCAGCACTGCCAAGTCCATCACTAAGCAATGTCTCTAAGTGACATAACTGCATGTCTTGCCTCCAGGAATGGTGACTCAACAACTTCCCTGGGCAGTCTATTTAAATGCTTGACAACCCTTTCTCTGAGATGTTTTCCTGGTATCCAATCTAAACCTCTCCCAGCACTATTTGAGGCCATTTCCTCTTATCCTATCATTTTTTACCTGGGAGAAGAGAACATTCCCCACCTGGCTACAGCATCCACTCAGGTACTTGTAGAGAGTGATAAGTTCACCCCTGAACTTCCTTTTTGCCAGGCTAAATAACCTTGGTACCCTCAGCTGCTCCTTGTAAAACTCGTGCTCCAGACTCTTCACCAGAGTCTTTGCCTTTCTCTGGACACCCTCCAGAACCTCAAGGTCCTTGTAGTGAGGGACCCAAAACTGAACATAGGATTTGAGGTGTGACCTCACCAGTGCCACGCACAGGGGGACAATCCCTGCCCTGGTCCTGCTGGCCACACCGTTGCTGATACAAGCCAGGATGCCACTGGCCCTCTTGGCTAGCTGGGCACATGTTAGATCATGTTCATCCAGCTGTCAACCAGCACCCCAAGGTCCTTTTCTGCTGGGCAGCTTTCCAGCCATCCATCCCCAAAACAGTAGAGCTGAATGAGATTATTGCAACCCAAGTGCAGAACCCGTCACTTTTCCACATTTAACCTCATGCAATTAACTTAAGCCCATTGATCCAGCCTTTCTAGCCTCTGCTGAGCCTTCCTACCCTCCAACAGGCAACACTCCCACCCAACTTGGTATTGTCTACAAACCTACTAAAATGTGACAATAGTGTCCACTTTCATCCATCTCTGGATAAATAATTGTCTGCTTTGTACTTTAGGATCTTTTGGAAGAAATGAATGAAGGGGAAAAAAAAAGTTCTCATGTCTGAACACTGACAGTTTCAGAGATTAGAAGGGAAATGAAGAAGAATAGTTCAAGAGAGAACTCTGGCTACCATGAACTGAAAATCCACTGAATTTCATGAACTAAGGAAAAGAAGGATCCAGAATGTATATCTCCACAGTGGTTTATGAAAGTCTTATTAGCTCAGAGATTGCTTTACATTTTCATAATTCCTCTTATTAGCAATTTTAATCTTAGGGGAAACAAAAATCCAAGATATTTTATGTAGTAATTGTCACTGCACAGCATATGATGGCCCCACTGTAATGCTCTCTATAAACTTAGAACTTCCCCTTGTAAACTTAAAATTTCCAAAACTGACCTTCCTGGATAAATGTAAAAGGATTTAAAAATTCAAATTTAAAATTATTTAAAAAATAGAAAGCTATACATGCATAAACTACTGGCTAAGAAAAAAATCAACAATTACAGGTTTCATCCTACAGACACCTTACTGAAGTAATTACTTACTTATATGTAAGTAGTCAATATCATGGGATTAATTATATAGATAAGGGTTCACACCTTTGGACCCTTGTTCTCTTTGGAATCCTGAATAACGACGGATCTTGATATATGAGTGGTTTTGTGGAAACCATTACAAATCTGATATTATCTGTATTTTAATACTGAAAAAATTTAATGTGGACAAAGGGAGTAGTAGCAGCTTAGATTCTATGCCGTAATACCCAGAGATAAAGTCGTGGTAGGACAATAGAAGCAGAGAATTTGTTAATATCTTTGCTATTGCTGGGACCCTGGGATTTATTTTAGGATTTCTTTTTTTAAAGGTATAGATGCGTAAACCATATCATATACTTATGTTAAGTGCAAATTACATTTATAACTATGCTTAGAGATTTGTTATGTTTAGACTTAATATTAGGTATATTTAAGCTTTTCTGATTGCTTAACTATTTTAATGGAAATGTGGCTTATGTCCTCATGAAAACTTAAAAATAAAAAAAGGTGTACTTTGCCATTTGTGCCTTCCAACCACACCATTCCTGACTGAAATGTCTGAGAAAAAAAGAAGCTTTTCAGCCTTAGGAAAACCAATTCAGAATCATTAAGCATAACTCAATCTCTGCACTGAAGGGGAAAAAAATCACTTTTGGATTGAGGATAAAGTGTCATGTATGCCAAATCCCAAATAATGTGTAGAGAAAGCTACAAGCAAGCATGTGAGTTCTGTATAGGACTGAATATGACTTTCTCTGTTATACAGATAAAGTTGTAATAGACTGGAGAGCATAAAACTAGTTAGCCTTTGTTCTAAGAGGGTCTCTTAGTTTCACCTTTACTCCTGAAACCTAACTTGCAATTGGGTAAGTGAAATTCCGGGTTTAGAAGGTTCACTTTTTAGAAGTGCTGAATGCGGTCTTATAACATTCTGCACATTAATTTTTGTCTTTTAAAATAGGCACAAATTCTCTTTTCTGTTTTTAAAAGACATTTACCATAATGGAAGCAGATGGAATGGTATTCACTGGTACTTCTTCCAAGGCTCATTATCAAGTATACAGTGTCATCAAACAAAACCAAGCGTCATACAGTGACACAGAACAAAACAAAGTGACCTTTTTTTTAGCAAAAATAATGAAATCTATCACATCCATATTTAATTTCATGCATATTTCTATCTAATCTACTTAAATTTTCAAGATAAGAAGATGGTTTTAGTGGTAAAAGAAGTGTATTTGTCTATACCAGACACAATTCATAACAAAAGAACACAGACCTAGTATGAGATACAGGAAAAAAAATGTACAATATGTTGTTTAGCTTCACTATGCAAAACAGGAAGATAGCATGCATTTGTGTAACATGAATGAGGTAATACAGGAAACCTAATTTCACATAACCATAATGAAATTTTATCTTTTGTTTTAATAGATGGGTGGCATTTATTTTCTTTGCCAAGATGGGGAAAGCATATTAGAATAGTTTTCGGTAATTGTGTCAATTGTTCGTATTAAAATGTTTCTTGACTTCAGGCCATGTTTTTTAACTGGTGAGAATATTTAGAACAGAGGACTTCAAAAGGAAGGCTGGCAGACTCGAAAAGGAGCATAAACATCTAGGTGAAAACTTTTTGTTGCAAAATAATGAACATTTAGGTAAATCTACTCTTCCTGATCAGGTGTTCTCCTACTTCTTTTCACAATATGAAATTTCAGGAAGGAAGATAAGTTAAAACCAGGTGAGTTTTAGTAAAATAAAATGGCCAAAATATGGATGAAAATGCAGTATTTGTGGATCAGTTGGGTTTTTACTTTTTCATTTAGGTAGTGCTTAAAGAGAAAAAAAATATAATACACTATTTTGCTAGTAAGTATCTTTCAGATTAAAAGTATTTCCTTGTTTCATGATGGAAGAATTGTAATAAATGAGAATTAAGTCTTAAACATTTAAAAAGTGAAGAACAATAAACATACTAATTATTTGGAGTTCATGTTTGTAAATACTCATAGATTGGAAAAAAAAACTTCTCATATTCCTGTGAAACTAGCAGTAGTCATGCTTTTTATTTTCCCACATAATATAGGATCCATTTCTTCTAGGCTTTTAAAATTGAATTTCTTACTGTTGTTAACCAGCTCCTCCTCTTTTGCTATTGAATATTGTACTACAATAGCATATTTATGCCTGAGCATCCTCAATACGTGTCCTGTGGATTGAACTCAGACTAAACCCAGTCTTGCAGACTAACTGTAAACCCTCAGGCACATCTAAACCATATGGTGAGTGCAATGGTGATGTCCCAAAGACAAGACAAACATGTAATCTGCATGGTGCTTTGTAGCATTGTATGTGATATACCAGCTCAATTTGTGAGAGGTAGTACATTACTTATTTTTTGCTACTTTCACATTTTTATCCTGAAATAGAAAAAAGAGAAAATAATTATATAACTATGTTTGGTTAATGAGGCATGCATGTGAAAGTTCAGGGAAACAGTCAGTACCAAAGCAGTGTACTAATATGTACACTGCCAATTCATAGAATCATACAACAGCCCAAGTTAGAAGGGACCTTCAAATGTCTAACCTTTTGTGGGAAGGAGAACTTTGATGGGATTATCTGGCAACCTGCCACATTGAATCCTGAAAACCTTGTGTGATGGAAGTTGTTGGGGAGGGAAAGAAGACAAAACATACCGCATGCTTCTGTGTGGTAGCTAGTCACATCTTATCTCAGCTGGGGCTTCCTGTCTCCTTTCAGGTGTTATCCCTTGGTAGCTTCACAGTCTCTCTGTGGTGTCCAGTTTGTAAGCACTGTCTGAAATTCAGCTTCTCTTCAAGCCCTCCAGCTGGCCCTACAAGCATAGCTGCTCTCTGTGCCTCTACCCCCAATATCTTCACTTACTGTCTAGTTACCCCCATACCCCCACAGAATTCAGCAGGTATTTTGCTGGCTACATAGGTAGGTACTTAAAGGTTTTCTTCCTGCCTCCCTCCCTTCCAGCTTTAAGAATGTAATGAAATTAATGACAGTGGGAGGAAGACCTGTTTGAAAATGCTGTTCAAAATCTGTGATCTTGCTTCTACCAAGTATCTCTCACACTCTGTTTTTGATTGTTTTCACTTAACAGATCTGATCTGAGGAGTTCTTTTATGCTTATGCCTGTCATTGTTTACCTGCACTGAAAGCCTTCATGTAGAAAATGCTAAGAAAAAGCTAATGAATTAGAAAATAAATAGTATAAGAGCAAAAATGGGAACAAGAATACTTTATCTCTCTGAGCAGCCAGGCAGGCAGAAAGGAGAAAAATGTGGTAAGTAAGCTGTGGAGAATAGGAAGTTTAAAAACTAAAGTACCTCTAATTTAGAGACATTGCATATGTTTTCCAGCTGCAGGATGTGAAGCAAGATGTCAGTAGAATAGCTGGAGGTTAAGATAGGGCTGGAAGACAATTGGGACACACAGAATCAATTGTATAGCTGTGACAGCAAAAATGTATTTGGTTCTGCATGTAGAAGTTTCACAATTGCTCCAAACACATGCACAATGCTATATAGCTTACAGCAATGGTTATACTAATTGACAATGGGTGACAAATCCAGTTGGCTAACTGGAATGGAGTGGAATACAATAGAGCATAAGACAATTATTCTGTGAAAGAGAAGCTCAAAGTCCTAATACTAAGATCTTGTAGGAGATACCAAGATACTGGGGTAGTACTGGGATAATAGTAATTAGAACATAATAGTGATTCATTATTACACAGCTTCCCTCCAAGACTGCCCAGATGTCTCAAGTGAAAATGCCAACATTGCAAGCAAAGAAAAGAGCAAAATAATCAAACAGCCAGAGATGGAAAAATCCACTTAGAGGGAACTTTTCTCCAAATTCTTTTTTAAATTATTGTCTTTTAAAACATGAAATATGGCACATAACCTCTCTTTCAAAACCTTTTAACAGTTAGTTAGCATAAAATTCCCAAGAATATCAAGAGTTGTAAGTGCCAAGTCCTTCTTTGAGTCTCGGTAAGGTCTTGACATCAGTGACATCCTGTGGCATTGAATTCCATAATCTAATTATGTGTTGCATTAAAAAGTATGTTCTTTTATCAGATTTGGAGCTGCTGCTTTTTATTTTCACTTAGTGTCCTTTTGTTCTTGAATTATGAGACGCAGAAGTACAGAAGCTCCTGATCTATTTTCTCTTTGCCACTTACCATTTTTATACTTTCATCATATCCCTCCTTATTCATCTTTTTTTTCCCTAAAGCTAACAATTCCAGTTTTTTCAGTTTTTTCATATGAAGGCGTCTCTATATGCCTAATTACCACAATCACTCTTTTCTGAATACCTTCTAATTCAGTAATATCTTTTTGTGATGTGATGACCAGTATTTCACACTCTTCCAGAGAAGGGAAAATTATTGATTCATATAATGACATATTTTCTTTGTTATCTATCCCCTACCTCATTTCTTATGCATCTAAAAATTTTATGTGCTTTTTTGACTGCAGCTGCTCATCAAGCAGGGCTCTGCATTGAGCTGTCTGCAGTGAGACCCAGGTGTTTTTCATAAGTTGGTGCTAAGTAATTTACATCTCTGATAAAACAAATTATCTGTTACAGGTTTCGGTTTCTTTGTTTTGTTTTGGGTTTGGGGTTTTTGGGTTTCTTTTTGTTTGTTTGTCTTAAATGCAAATAAGGCAATAGGCCTTATTTGCATTTAAATAAATTATTTTCACATCTATTAAGATGGCCACCCAGATCCCTGAGTCAATTTTCTCTCAGGTTTCCTGTCTTATTTAGACTTGGTTAACAGGATTTTCTTGTTATTTGTAAATTTTGCTAAATTGCTGTTCACTTCTTTTTTAACATTAATTAATACATCTTGAACACTTGATCTTTGTATGGTGCCTTGAAGCACCCTGCTGGTGATTTTTTGTTATAGTGAAAATTGACAATATATATGCTTTTTGGTTTTTTAATCTTTGAGAAAATTTTGCTTCATTTTGCATCTATCCCAAAATTACTTAGTCTCTGACTGAGATGGAGACTGAGTCTCTTGAGGGGAACATTGTTCTTGCCACATTTATTCATTTACTTTAACAAGGTTAAGGGCCAAGTTGCCTTCACAATTAAAGCTAAATATTTGAGAAACAATTATCCTGTTTGTAACCACAAGTATGGAAATTAAGGACAGAGAATGGAAAAGTAATTAATTCATCATGTTGGGCAGACACATTCAAAATCAAGATGGGAGCAAGCTTTTAACATAACAGTTCTTAGAATTGTCTTGGTGATAATCCTAAAAACCAGGAATATAATCAGTCCAAATAGGCAAGAGTATACAAGTCCACTTCTTACACCAAAGACTTTGTGTGAAAATAAGGAAAAAGCAAACTACTGGTATGGTCTAGACAGCTGTTAATTTTCAAGACTTTCTTTCACAATCTGATATGAACCAAGATACTTTAAGATTCGGAATATCTAAAGTTCTTGTTGGAAAGGGGAAGGGCAAACTTATTTTATACATCCTGACCTCCCCTAGGCCTGCTTATTTCCTGGTATCTCTCTCTCTTTCTCTCAAGTGTTCTCCATCCTCTCCCTGAGAGAGTCTATGTGTGCTTCATCAACCCTGACTGCCTACAGTATGCAACAGACTTCACCACCTTTCTTCACCAAGACGATTGCTTGCACAGAGAAGGCTCCTCAGACTGCTTGGGACACCTTGCACAGATGCATGCCACTGCCTTGAACTCAGAATGGACACTAAAAGAGATCCTGAACATATTGGTGGAAAATGTGATCAGACACCTGCAACTCATACCCTACCTGTTTGGTAAAGGAACTATAAGGACAGCTAGAACTTTTTGTGATATTCCCATAGTTTTATCTGACATAAATCCAGCCTTTTCCATACTGTCCTCCACCCAACCCTAATACAGACTCTTTTGGGTGGAACAGAGGTTGACAACAGTTAACAGGTGACAGCAGGTATCAAGTATTTAATTTGTGAAAATTAATTAGCCTGTGAAAATGCTAGTAACGTTTCAATAACTAGTGCTGGTGCTTGATAAGATGAGAGGACAGAAATTGGAATATAATCTATGGCTATCTATGGATCAATTATACATACATATATATATATATGCACACATATATATCTCTGTGTATAAGAGTATTTATATTACATATATTCTTTTTCCTTTAGCAAGCTACTATGATACAGTAAAGTATAGGATTCAGAATTATAAGAGAGTAACAGTAAAACTTACCACTGTGACCTTTTTTTCATTCATAGCAACACAAAAATTACCTGTATAATATAGCACAGTTGAAAATTTAAATAGAGTTTCTTATTTGAAGGAAGAATAGGAAGGAAACTGAGTGCTCTTCACTTAATTTTGGAAGGCTCTAAAATACCACAAGGCTTGTGCAGCATGAGAAAGTGACAGACGTAGAATATAAACTGTATAGTCACATCTATTAGTGAACATAATGTTATATTAATGACACTTCTGCATCAAATATAAGAACAGAAACTATGCTGTGTATCATTTAGTTAATTTAGAGGAAAAAAATTATACCAAAAATGTGAGCTCACTGCAACAATTCAAAGCTGAATGCTTTTCACAATAGATTTGCAAAATAAGCAGCAACCTAATAAAAAGTTATGTCAGTCTTTACAGTTTGCCAGCCAAACCTAAGAAAATAACATTAAATGTTATGGCGGCAGAGTTTTGTGGAAACAATGCATATGGAAAACAGTGACAATACTGTGCCTGATGCTGGCTTCATACTGAAAATATCTGTGCTTTGCAATTGCTGTGGATTAATATAGCTCTTGAAATGTGTGTACATTCAGGTAATATTAAGAGATAAATATATGCCTTTTCAATGGTGCTTTTTCATTTGGGAGAATGTCACAGAATACTTTTCAACACCTCTAGGAAGCTGTTACTCACTAAACAAAGCCTGTAGCCCACTATTTTTCATGTAAACCCACAATGATAAAATATATCAATAAATAAGTATTAAAATCCTGTCGGAAATAAACCTGTATTGCTAAAACATTTCAGGGAAGAATCTGTACGTCTTTCTTTGCAGGATATTTTACCTTTTCTTCTTCTCTAGAATTAATTTGAATATATTCTGATTTTCACATTTTCAGACAGGCTTTTTGGTTCTCTACTTTCCTTAAAATGCTGTGCATCCACCTATGTTCCCCAATGTAGTTGGAATATCAGAACCCATAGGAGACACTGCATTTCTCAAATAGAATGTTTTAATACTTTCCATCCTTCCATACTGTTAGTCCAAAGTAATGATTTCTTTCTGGGCAGTGGTATAAATGGTTATTACTTTAATGTACAAGATAGTATATGAAATATTACAGTGGGAATAAACTGTTAAAGATGATATTGCCTAAATTACTTGTTTACTTGGGAAGTCCGGTTTCATCTGTGATCAGAAAAACCTCAAGTTTGGATCATAGGAATTTATGTAACTACTGGGAGCAGGATTGGGTGGTGGTCTTGGTACCTCTACATTTCAATTTCATATAATCCATAATATAATTATGATATATTTTTGCTTTAGGCTAAGCAGACTAATAGAATTATGAGGCACAAAAGACAACCTTTCTGAATTTAACTTTTTTTTTTTTTTTTTTTTTAATAGTATATGTGTAAGATACTCAGCAGTCCTATACTTGATCGAGTGACAATTTTTTGCTGCCCTTACTGGGGATTTTCCACATATATACAATCACAGAGACATAAGTATATGCAATTTTTCTATTAGTTCTTACAATATCACTTAAAAATCATATCAGTAAAAACCAACAGGAATTCTGTTTTTAATAAAGTGGAACTCAGATTTCATCCAAGTATGACAAAGATATTGTTGAAAAGCTGTTTTTTATGAACACTTTCAAACCACTTGGGATTTCACTGGTTTTTCGTGGTTCTTTTTTTTATGACGGCACTCTATTTTTCAAAGACATTGACTTTTTCCTGACACTTTTAATTATACTTTTCTGTGTAAGACAAACCATGATCCTTAAACCATCCAGTCAAATCTCTCAGAGTAGAAATATATATGGTTCCCAGAAGAAAACAGCTGAAAACACTAAAGCTAGATGGACAGATACATTAATATTACATTAACTTCAAATATTTTTTTTTTCCATACCATACTTTGAGAAATGGAGAATCTATCAAATCAAGTATTTGACAGGTAACATACCAAGTATCATGTCATTTATCTGTTAGACAAGAAAATGCTCTTCTAGCTGAATCTTAATAAAAGAAACTTCTGTCTTCATACTTAGAAAGATTTCACAAGATACTTGCATCTTGCCTATGCACAAGATATCCATATCGTTTTCTTCCATATTAAGTATTCTTTTAAGTATATAAGCGTATCATTAACAACCTGTGAACATCAACAGAAGTATGAATGCTGTCCATTCATAGAATTAATTGCCTTTTGAAAACATAACTCTCATAAGGAGTGCCTCCTTTGAATTTTCCCAATTGGTGTGGAACCCAGGGCTGAATCAGTGAAAATACTTAATCTTTTCCTTCCTATCAAAATTAAAAACAGTACTGCAAAGTTTTGTGGTATATTCTCAAGCTCTTACTGAACATTTATTGTAAAACCATATAAAAAAAATAATGTAAATAAAATTAAAAATGTTCTCTAGCCTGAAGACTTCTATGTTGTGTTTATCTCTGTAGTTTTGTAAAAAACTCAATTCTACTGAACGAATAATATTTTTATTTTAAAGGCAAGTCTTTAGTGGCCAACTCAATAGAAGTTAACTGCCTTGTCATTTAAAAGTAACAGTAGCTGTGATAGCTTCACTCATTAACTTGTTTTTCATTGTTCATCTGGTTTTTGTTAAATTTCAGATTTCATTGATTTTGAATAGTGAAATCAGATTGGCTTTTAACTTTAAAATTCCAGTCCATATTCCATTAAGCAGGTATAACATATTTCTATTCATGCAATAGTACGTTAGAGCTGCAGGAGGCGGGGGAGAAGAAAACCCCCAAAAAGAAAAGCAATAAGGTTTATACTGTCTTTTTATTTAAAGTGGTATTTTTTTTTAATATAACTTCAATGTGTATTTTCAAGGTACTGGGTTGTGGGTTTTTTGGTTTTTTTCCCTTTTCTTTTTCTTTTTTTTTTTTTGTCCCAGCTAGCTTTAGAAAAGCAATTAAAGTACAAGAAGTGTTGATCATAGCTCATAATAGCTTGCTATTATACAGTACACTTTTCTCACCATAAGACCAAAAAAAACCCAAACACCCTTGCCCCCCTCCCCAAAGACATAGTACTTATTTTATAAAAGAGACAACTGGTAAAGAAACTTGTTAATCCTGTGACTAACTGTAAAATAATTTTAATGTAGCAGTAGCTAGTTTGCATGCAAACATCTCTGAACTGCCTTGTAAATGTTAGCCCAATGTTTGAAGTATTTTTTCATAACATTAACTGAGAAATATGAGATTTAAAGTAGAGTATGTTATGTAAGTTCTTCCCAACTCCCAGGATTTGGCAAATCCAAGTAAGAAGGTCTATCATGAATGTCAGTCAATATGCCTTAATACAGATTCAGTTTGAAATACTTCTTGTACTGAAAACCTACTTGGACAGGTGTTGTGTTGTTCCATATCCTATGCTTCTCCTTAGATGATCAGTTTGTAGTAATTTCTGTGAGGGAAGCAGATCTAATCAGGATGGACAAACAATGTTGTGTTGGGTAAAACTAGTTCCACTTATTTTGATTGAACTCTAGATATGAAGTAATAGTAATTCTTATATATATGGAGTTTTTTAAGTTTAGTGAACCACATATAGAAATGCCTGACTTCTTTCAAAGTAATTCTTTGTATGCTTGTGTCAGCTAAAGATTTTCTTGTACACTCAAAATAGATTTGTGGTCTTTATATTACATTGTTTGTGAGACTATCCACATGTATCCTGCTAATGGAACTCCAAGATAAAGTTTAATCTTATATTTAAGACTGTATCCTAGTCTTTCCCCTACTCTGGGCACACAACTCACTTCCTTTTTTATGCTTTAGAAAGTACGTATTCAACTATACATTGTTTTCATCTTGCTTTTCTAAGTTTTATCAAAATTGCATACATTCTTTTTGCAACTGAGACAGAAAAAAATTTCTTCTTTTTCTGTCTTTCATCACTTTATCTCATTTACCGTTCTTTAAATGAGTAATTTGATAGTTGATTCATATGTTGCTTAAGCCTTTTATTATGGCTTGGTTGAAGGGGAGGCTTTTAGAAGATAAGTTTGAATAAACTTGCAGCTCTGATGATGTTGAATTAGGATGCATAATTTATGGCTGTATATTAGTTGTGATATATGGAACAAATAGTTTTAACATTGTCCTGATACAAAAAGAATTTAGTAATTTCTTAGATGACTGAGTTTGTATGTGAGAGACCATAAGCTAAACAAAATCAGCAATGTACCAGGAAATCCTTCAGATATTTACAGTATCAGCTTTTCTGTGTCCCAAGAGAACAAAAGAAAAGTATGTGGGTGGTGCATTTAATCTGCTTCTCATCTTGAGGCTTATCAAAGTGGCTGTCAGTGGAAGATCTGTATTGAGCCAATCGGGCATCCAGTATTAAGCAAAACACATGATCTTTGTCCCCTTGGTAACAGTTGTGTTTAGCAGAATGCAAAATATGTTGCTCTAAATCATTGCTCTAATTGGCACCTTTGTTGACAGTCTCAAAAGAAAGGTCAAGATGTGGTTAGGCGTGGGACTGATGTACTGTCTTGCTCATGGCTGCAGCCGCCTTGGCTGAATGTAGCAATTTATTGAGCAGGCATTTGCTTTTTAAATTCTATGGATATTTTAGCAAATTCCATGAGTAAATACTATTTGCATTTAATCTTTTATTTTTAATTTTCTTTTTTTTTATACTGTGCCACAGATAGCATACTAACTGCATGCATTAAATCTAGGTGTGAAAAAAGGAAAGTGACATTTTTACCAAGCTAGTGCAAAAATACCTGTAACCTGGTCATTTAATAAATTTGCTTACTGTTGACAGGCACTGCTTTATGTAGTGGAATATTGACATCACCTAGGCCAAGCCACTTTGGATGTTTGAAAAAAGTACATATTAAAACACCTGAGTTACAAAATGTCTATTCCATATATAGTCATAGTCTATGAAATGTAGGCACTCAAAGAGGGTGATTCAGAGCCCTAAATTAGTTGACTAAAGTTAGACAGTGTGAATACCTCCTACAGTAGCAATATGTTGTAGAGGGAAAGAAAGCAGGCAAGTGAAGACAAAAAGGGAGGAGAGTGAGAAGGACAATAAATGAAGTAAGCCTGTAGTGAATTTTAGAAACAATTAGAAATTATTAGGAGTCTTTTGACAAAAGGAAGATCAGTTTTCTTGTTGTAACACATGCTCTAAACCACGAAGCATCTTCATAGGTAACTGTAACAGTAGTGTAGGTATGACATTTTCAGCTGTGATTATCTGTACATCCATTTGTTGTATCTGTATTACAATTGTTCCTGCAGTCCGCAGTCAATACTGGAGGATCAAAATACAGATATAAATAATTCCTTCTTCAAAGAGCTTACAAGAAAAATAGGATTCATAGGTGAAGAATAGGAAGGCAAATGGGGGAAGAAAGAATGAAATTATCTGCTCAAAATCATGAAGGATAATAATTCTTTCTTAACTATAACATGGACTACAATCTATAATCCCTTACAATTTCCATGTGTGAAAGGATTTATAATACACAACTTCTGGAAATTACTTTGTTTTTTAAAAGTTTGCCCTTACTAAAAGAGAAAGTATTTATACTCATGAGTAATGATCCCACAGTTAACAGTCTCATTTACGTTTATAAGGGTTGGGTAGAGTTCTTGAAAACATAGTCCTTTCACAGTATTTATGGGTTTTATTGTGTTTCATTGTATTCCCTATTTTATTAAAATAATTCATTTGGGCTGTAGCCACCTTTTTAAAGAGAAATCAAGAATCCTGCATTCATCTGTCTGTAAATTTATTAGCTCATTAGTCACTGTACAAGTGGATGACAAATCTCAGTTTTTCATCCTCAAAACCAAAGGTTACTAAAAGACAACATCCTACATGTCCCAGACTGGTTTTTTCTCTTTTTTTTTTTTTTTTTTAAATTTGTATTTAACATCTATTGAGAAGACTTTTCAGCATTTAATGGGATTGCTACAAAAAATTTCTTGTCATTCATGGACATTTATATGCACACACATATTAATGCTTTATACCTATCTTTTTATCAGTCTACTTATCCATCCTTTACCTTGTGTTGTGTAGGGTAAAAACATTTGACATGTAATCATATGTTGAGATCTAGGTACCTCTGAGAAATTTTCCATTAGAAACTGCTATTATTGGGCATGTTAAAGTAAGTGCCTGAAAAAAAAATAAGTATCATTGTTTCGGAAGAAATGAGAAGCAAATTCTTCTGTTAAAATCATTAGAGCTATTATTGCCCTTGCTGTTCTCTTTGATGGACTTTCATTTTACTGAGTCATTGTAAATTGACTCTGTTGATACAGTTTTGAAAGTTCACATGCTTAGTTTTGGTAAAGCTATTACATGAGTGACCAGTTGTAGATTCAGGGTTTCCAATTTTAACACCTAACAGTAGAGATGGTCTGATATTAATCTATTTGTAGTGGCTCTTTTTACAAAAGTGCACTATATTGTTCTAGAGCAATATTTCTTAATCTTATGTGGATTTCCTAAACTTTATGGTATTTTAGATTTGGGATTAGATTTGACCTGGGCCATTTGTTGAAGACATAACATATATATAACTGTATATATTATATTATATTGTGGATGCAATTTAGCATCCAATGCCAGTTATTGTAAGTCTGTTTGATCATAATGTATAGACGGCTTCAGCTCTATTCTTGTTTAGTAGCAGAGAAGTGCTAATTTCAGCTTGCATTCTTTTATTTGCTAACATTCAAGAAAAGTATTTAAGCATGTTACCTTCTGTGTGAAAATACTGAAATTAATTTATATGGCCATTTATCCTTTTCAACAAGAACATATGGGTTTTTGATTATCTACAGAAAAGCTCAGTCTGTATTCAATACCTGGTGGATATAGTTTTCTTTAGATAGGCTCATAAATTTTGTCTCTTAATAGAGAGAAAGTGAACTAACACCTGTTGCAGCATCACATATTTAGCTATGTGAGTTTTAAAACTATTAATTATTGGGATTTGTACAGTCCCAGAAAAAATCCTAAATGTTAAAGAGTTAGAAAAATTTAAGATTTTTCTTATTGTACCTTTCACTTTATAGTTCTTCCCTTGCCTAACTTTCCATACTTTCTTGGGTCATTTTAATAGATTGTTCAGATATATTGGATTAAGAATGTATCCTTGGATAACAACTGCTGCAATCAGTCATGACTTTCTTTTTCTCGAGTAAAGAGATAAGTGCTTTCATTCCATCACTATCAAGGTCCTCTTTACTGTGGAGCAGGAGCCAGACACTGAATACATCTGTGGCATGGGGCCTACCAATTCTCAAATGTCACGGAGCACATTCCCAACAGGATGCAAGTTTTGTATTTTGGCAACAGAAAGACATTTCCTATACTTGTCTTGTTGGTGTCCTGATAAACCTAGACAGGAAATAGGACACATGGACTGGGCAGCACATGGAGTCATGTTCTAAGAGCATTAAGTTTAGATTCAGCCGGAACATTCTGAGCTACTTATGCTGTTCGTGATTTTCTGCTCTCTCACAACATCCACACTAAACATAATTATTTGTCTTACTTATGTACACATTTTTGCTTAAAAGTGTTAACATTTTTGCATGTCTGCATTACAAAGCAGCGTATACCTCAAAATTGGCTGAAGCAATTGACTTCACTTAGTAGCTGTAATTGTGTCTCAACTTCCTTTAAATCTGAATTTGCCTTCCTTCCCACCACCAAAGGTGATTTGAAAATAAAGAAGAAAACCACTATTGAAACAGAAGTGGTTGTTGTATTATAATGAAGGAAAAAATAAGTGGTTTACCTGTTACCAGAATAATTAAAAGCTGGTTGTGGTTTAACCCCAGCAGGCATCTCAGCCCCACACAGTCACTTGATCACTCCCCCACAGTGGGATGGGGGAAGTGAATCAGCAGGGTTAAAGTGAGAAAACTCGTAGATTGGGATAAATTCAGTTTCACAGGAAGGCAAAAGCCACTCACACAAGCAAAGCAAAACTAGGAATTCATTCACCACGTCCTGTGGGTGGGCAGGTGTTCAGCCATCTTCAGGCAAGCAGGGCTCCATCATGTGTCACATGGGACTTGGAAAAACAAATGCCATCACTCTGAACATCCCCCTTTCCTTCTTCTGCCCCCAGCTTTATACGCTAAGCACGACATCATGTTGTATGGAAGATCTCTTCAGTCAGTTTGAGGTCAGCTGTCCCAGCTGTGTGCCCTCCAAACGTCTTCTGTACCCACAGCCTTGGTGGGGTGTTGTGAGAAGCAGAGGTCTTGAGGCTGTGCAAGCACTGCTTAGAAACATGTAAGACATGTGGGTGTTATCAACAGTGTTTTGGTCAGAAATCCAGAACATAGCACCATACAGTCTACTGTGAAGACAATTAACTCTATTCCAGCCAAAACATATACAAAATTAAATTTGGAATATTAACTATCTCATTTATTTCTTGAACCCAATGTATTCTTCATAGAATACATAACATAATAGTTTCAAAACTAGTTTCTGTTCTTGGATCCAGTGATGTACACTTCAAGAGAGATCACTGTCTAAGCTATTATCCTCATGGAATGAAAAAAACCACCATTTTTGTTTCATTTTTTTTTCTTCACATTTTGAGTAAAAAAATTAAATATTCTTATGAATATGTGGTTTCTGTTATAAACTGTGACTGTTTGTCTGAGGCTATGATACATTTCCTTGGGACACTTAAAGACAGATAGGATTAGATATAGTGTAGCTCAGCTTTGGTTTTTTTGTCATTTTTTACTGGTAGCAAGTTCATCTCACTGATTGTGTTTCCATGCAACCATATGCTTACGTGAAGTCACGTTTCACTTTTTGATGAATAAAGTCCTTCTAATTTCCTCACACATCAGTTGTAGGACTCATAAGTGAGGTGCAAGTGTCGTGTAGTTAGACCAAGAATATCATATATTTAGAACTTATCAGCATAATTATGTGTTTTGTTTCATTATTCAGAACTTATCAGCCCAATTGTGTGGTTTGTTTTGTCATTCACTTTCCTTTATAGTGTTTACATGCTGAGAATTTTCTGCCTGCCTTTCTGGAAGAAGGCCAGACTCCAAGGAAGTTTCTCTTCCTCTTCCTTTTTACCTTCTTATTCAAATGCTCTTGTGTATTCAGCAAGAGGATGCCAGCTGCATGAATTAAAACAGCAGAGAGTACAGGGGAGGACAATTTCAGCGTAACTCACTGCTTTCTGCGGTTTTGCACGATGGTTATCAGAACCTGGTGTTCATGTACTGGCTAACACTGGAACCTGTGGCAGTGTGAGATGGGCAGCTATTGAGCACCAACAATTTAGAATTCTGGAAAAAAAGGAATGCCATGTATTTTTCTTTAGTGTGACAACGTGAGGAAGGGCAGTTTTCTGGCCACTTTAACAGCCATTTGCAATCATTTAGTTTAGTGTCTGCAGAAATACACAGTGCAGCTCAACTATGCCGTGAAAGCCTTTCAGTGCCTGAGTGTGAGTGCTGAGCTGTCCTGCCTTATGTAAACCAAATGTTACAGAAATGGAGCCGCTTACAGAAATCTTGTCTCTGGAGAGATGTGCCAGGACAGGGGAATATTGGTTTTGACTTAAGAACTTGTAACCATTTTTCCTACCCAGATTAAATATTACTAATGACAGCACTTCTACAGGGAAATGCAAGTGAACATTCTGTAGATAACTCTGCAGGAGGGAGAGAATATATGTTCTCCATGCCTGTTGTTTTCAAAGTCTAGTCGTAGAAAATTAAAGGACAGGAGAAAAATAAATTATTAATACTGCTCATGAAATTTTAAACGTACAAACATATCTTGAAATATAGTAGCAGGAGGGTGATAAACCCACACCCTTTCCACTTTTTTTCAGTAGTGGACATGTTTGTGCATCAGCACTCAAGCACAGCTTCTTACTGCAGGTGCTTTTACCATTTTGGGAGTTCACTGCCCTTGTTTTGTTAGCCTCAGCAGTTTGAAAGTGTTGGCTCACCCGCAGTTCTTGCAAATATATCACTGTCCATGCTGCCTTTCCTTTTTGTATTTACTGGTGTCTTATGCTTCAGGGTTTCCGATGCCCTTGAGAAGCTGTGATCATTTTTTACATCTGAAAGACTGCCAATTCATTTATTAAGATGGAGTCTGCGAGGCCCAGATAAATTTATTCTATCTAACATTTAATAGAACATTAATATAAAAATGTGACTTATGCAGTGACATACTCAGCATTATCCTTCCAAGGTTTATATCTGAGTGTTGCAGGGCCCCACCTCTCCATAAGGTACTGTGCTATCAATCTAGCTCTGAGGTGACAAGGCCACTGATGTTTTTCTGTGGTGGTTATTTAATAATTAATTTTTCATTGCTAGTCTGTTCAATAAATGGATTGCAACATTTAAGACCAGTTTAATAGGTTTACAGGTCCCTTATAAATTCCTGCAATAATAATAGTTAATAGGAGAATAATGAATTTGTGCTCAAAGATCTCAAGATCAATCAAGCAAATTAAATCTGGCCTAGGCTGTGGCTGCTGAAATGGTTTTTGTGTTTGTTTGCATGTTTGTTTGTGAATTTTTTTTCTATACCCTGTGTGGATAACTCTATCTGATGATTTGTTGGATTTCTTAGTGTTTCACTTGTCATATTAATTTAAATCTTTAATCTGAGGATGTGGAACGCATTTGAAGCGGCACATTAAATCAATATTATGTTACAAACAATGTCTCCGAAGAGGGTGCCATTGTGTAGGGAGTGCAATAATAGGAATAAAAGAAGGAAATTGTGTCTTGATCTTTCCACATGTGTTAGTGCAGTGCTGTTTATCAGTTAAAAAAACCCCCAAAACATATACCTCTGCCTGTAAAGGCAAAACTTTTCATTTATCACATACTCAAAATACAAAGTAAAAAAGTCCAGATGGGGAAGCTTTGCAGGTTACTATGAGGATTTGAGAGCATCAGCCCTACAAAGAAAGAGTCTATTGCTTAGCAGGGGTTTGCTTGGCATTTAAAATAGATGATTCTTGGTCTCATTAGAGTTCATGGTAGTCAGAGGTAACCTCATTAAGAAAGTTAATAAAGGAGGAAGGTACATTTGGTTTATCTTCTTGCTTTATGTCTCACCCAGAGCCTGATTTTCCAATTTTCTTCATACTTTTCTGTATAATCACTTGAACTGGGGTGATTCTGTCATTTCACAGCCACTTCCACAGCTCTTTATTATTGCACACAGAGTACACTGGAAAGACATTCAAAACACTGTTTTTCATTCCATGCTCTGAAATTATCTTACTAAACATTCATTCACTTCATTACCCATTTTGTATATTTGTAAAATAAAAACCAAGTTGATGACCTCAGTAAAACGTATAAATTAAAAATGCTGGATAAGAACATAACGTGAGATTCACAACAGTAGGAAACTGGGGCATTCATTTTTCCAGAGCTTTGGGATCTGACTTAAGATCTTTTCTTACCAATTATTTTTTAAAAGAATTCTGCCTAGACAGGACATTATAAAAAAAAAAAAAATTGATATAACCTGAAAAAGAAGTAGAGATGGAGGGAGAACTCCACACAACAATCACATCTCTTGTAATCTAGGTTCTAAGGGAAACAACCTTGGGTAAGGCTACAAATTTAAACCAACCCCAGGCAGCCAATACTGCATGTGACACATCGAGGTATTTCCTTAGCCTTCCTCATTCTTGACATAAACCAAGAGTACCACCTCTCAAGCTTGCAGACAGCAATGTAGCAAGTAAACATTGACATTGACTGGGCAGCAGTTAGCTATGGATGCTGCATCAGTTTTTTTCTGTACAGCTTCTAGAGAGAGCATAGGCTGTTTACCCATATGAAGGTGGAGAAAATAAGACAAGGGCTTGAGAAAATCAGTTTTGTTGGTTATTGCAGGTAGAAAGAAAATAAAACTGCAATGTTATGTTGTATTACTAAACTCTAGAGAGAGGGTGGGAGGATATTGTAGCAAAATATAAGAGAAAAACTTGGTTATAAAGGTATCACAAGATGATAAAAAGAGAAGAAAAGCTGGTAAACCTCAATTTACAATAATTCATTACTTAGCCATGATTAGTGAGGACTACATGTACTTAGAACAGGTACTACCCATCATTTACTGGTAATAGCCTGTTTCCAGTCTGGGCAATACCTGATTAATAGTTACTATGAATGTTGATGTCTGTCCTGACAAAAGTAGATATTTCACTACTGTAAACTGATCAGTTGCTGCAGGCTTGATTTGCCATGCTGTAACCCATCAGTATCACCGGTTGTTATTGCAGTATCTGCTATTTTCAAATTTGGATTCACAACAATATAATCATACAGTAGTTTTGGTCAGAAGGAACCTTTAAAAGGTCATCCAGTCTACCCCCCTGCAACGAGCAGGGACATCTTCAACTAGAACAGCTTGCTCAGAGCCCTGTCCATGCTGGCCTTGAATGTTTCCAGGGATGAGGCATCTATCCGCTCTCTGGGCAATCTGTGACTACTTACCTTGTGATAGGAGACATTGGTGGCCCATTTCTGCACACTGTTTCAGTGGCTGGCAGTGACCATTTTTACCAACAGTGAACAGTCATCACGGAGAAGGAATGGGCACTGACCAGTGAATGCAAATTGCACTTACTGCGTAGCAGCTCACCAGCAGGGTATGGTCTGTGTAAGCTCTTCTTTTGGGGCAAGGTTTCTGCCAGCTCTAGGTCCGTAAGTAGTTTCTGCAGTGAGTTTGTGATTCACAGCAGGTGATGAGCAGTGATAGTTTACTAGTGAAGTATGTAGTGACTTCAGATAAAAAGCCTGGGATGAGGAGGGAGAAAATAGGAAGTGTAGTAGGAAAATGGGATCAGTGTAGCTAGAAGAGAGAATCAGGTAGCAATTTTTTTTTTTTTTTGGCTAAGACAGAAACTGTAACAAACAGGTTTTTGAAGTAGGAGAGAAGAAAGGCAATCAGAAGAGAGATTACAAAATGGAAATTTTAGATTGAAATTTTAAGTGGCTAACCCTTTTCCTTATGCACTCTTCTTTAGTCTAACAAATGTCTTAATATTGCTGTGGCTGAAATCCACTTAATATTTGGTCTCTGAATGCCCATACAATTTCAGGGAAGTAATTCCTGAAACATAGTGGAAGATTCAAACTTAGTTCATATGGGCCTACAGGTCAGTCACTAAATCCCAAGGAATGCTATTTTCTAAAGGGTGGGAGGAACATTGTTGGGTGGCTTGATTGAAGATAAGTATTAAAAATAGATATGATAATGGGATTTGTCCTTGATGTACAATAAGTGCACAGAAAGAATAGCAACAACAAACCTATGAAGTTGGATATACAGGGGGAAATTGGAACATTTAGCAACTACTCTCTCTTATAGAAAGAGTAGAAAAATTTATTAAAAGTAGTACCTTACTGATGGCTCCCTGTAGGCAAACAGAAGAGTATAGTAATTTGTTTAGTGGTTTTTTGACTTTATTTAATGAGGTTAGCAATAACATGGCAAATACTGCAGTGATGCAGCATGGTAATGTGCAAATTTTTGCATGAATTAGTGGCCCTTTAAAATGCATTCTGATGCTACAGAAGCCAGGCAGGCATTTATTACACTAGTCCTTACTATTGAGGAGAATTTCACTTGATGCATAAAAGATCCTTTTGTAGCCTAAAATAAATTTTGAAGAGGGAATGACTAGAAATACAAGAAATTGTATTTCCTTACCTGTTAGAAGCGTAATGAAACAACTCTTAAGAAATCAGCAAGGTGTGAGTTTTATTTACATTGTACACTCATTCATTCCTGTTCTCTAGGTATGTAACTCATATATAAAATCAACATTATCTCAATTAAAATCCATCACCTTTTACTCTCCTCTTTGGGAGCTAGTTATTTCTATGAATTTGGGAGTGAGAAATTCTGTTCCTTGCATGCTGCCAAACAGTTCTTTGGACTGGGCAGAGTGCAAAGATCTGAGCAGGAAACCTTTGCGCCCATCCAAAGTACATTTTGTATTTTCTGTAGTGCTTTCAGCCTGATATAATTGTAACCTTCTAGAAATTGTTGTTAATATTCATTCATTTAGAGTACGGAATCTTATGTCACTCCTTAAATACCTCTAAAGGTTGGACATGGTATTTAAAAGCCTGGGCTTGTTAATAAAGTGTGGTATGTGAGGTGTCAGTTCATTCTATTTTAGGTTTATGAAAAATACCTTTTCAGTTCTACAGTATTGTAACATTTGAAAAATGTTGACTTAAAGACAATCACTACATATTTCTGCAGAAGATGCTTTGAAGGCATTTGCTTTTACAAAAATATTTTAGGCAGACAAAATAACTCTTTCAACTACATCTGAATTATTTCTTTTGTGCTAGTGCTACTTTCAGAGGACTCTGGAAGTGTTAAATGTCCACATAATAAATGCGACGTGTGTCTCACTTTAAACTTGGGATCAACACAACAGGTTTTTTTTTTTTATTTTTTAATGAGTTTCCAAATAAAATGCAGTTGTTAGTTAGGTTTTTGCTTACTGACTGAATTCCTTAATTTTCAGGCCATGCCATGGAGGATCAGGTTGGTTGTCCCTCAGGGTCCTTTTTCAACAGTAGACAATATCAGAGGGAAATTCAGTGAACAATGAAAAACTCCAAAGTGGAAACATTGTAGCATTTCCATTGAATCTGTTTTAATCCCACGTTTCTAGTAGCTAAATTATTAATTAAAAGCTTATTTTATTAAAAAAAAAGAGAAAAAAAACCATATAAACACTGTCCAGTGTAGCAGTCACTGGTCTTGCTATTCATATGAATACCTAAAGCTCCTTAGAATCTGGCTGGGGTCTTAGCTTCAGTGACATCTTGAGGCATTATGATAAAACATGCTTCCCAACACATCTTTCTCCTTTCCTAGGAATAAGCTACTTGTTATTATGAGAAGATAGTCACTGTGGTCCTCTGGCTCTGACATACCTGATCAAATAACTTCCTACCAAAGTGGCCAGCTTCTTATTCCCGGGACAGAAAAAATGTGTTTCTTCCTCTCCACTCTATTAATAGTGTTTAGATTCTAATGGATTGATATTGAGGAACTGAATTCATACCTGCTGAAAGCACCAGCTCTAGCTTGATTCAGTCAGCCATATAGATCATTTACGGACCATGGGAAGCCTCAGGGCAATGCTTCTTCAAAAATAAGAAAGTATGATATGAACTCTGTATAAATCCACATCAGACTTATAACAGGTGGGTTGAAGTAAAAGTAATTTAGAGAAAAGATTAGTGTTCCTTTCAGGAATATGCAGATCAATGAAGTAATTAGGACAGAGGGCCAGATCCTCAGGGCGTTGCAAATCATCATCACTTAGCAGAAGTTACTGAAGCTATGGTGATTTATAACACCTACAGAATTGATCCAGTTGCAAATCCTTAGTGATAAGGTTGGTATTTTCTCCTCGTAATAGAGCTGCAGGCATCCAGGATCACAGTTGGTTTGAGGGGCAAGTTCAGAATACAGATAAAAGACAACATGCATATTTAGAGCATGTGGGGAACTTAAGACTGCAGAAGACCTTCTGGAGTTTCTGTGTTCAGTTCCCTTTTACTGTTGCAAGCAATGACATCTTATCATGCCATTCAAATTTTTTCTTAGAAACAAAGAGTGGTTGGTTGAGGCAGGATGGTATTTTAAGCACACACAGCATTACTCTGAAAAACAGATTGAATAGAACTTTTATCACATGCTGCCCTCTGGTTTCTTTTATCATCATTATTTCATCTTTCATTTGAGAAAGGAAGGCAATTGTACATTAAAAAGGTGCTGTTGGGGGGTGTGCTGTGTATGTCTGTGGGATTGATAGAGATTGCCTATGTTTCTAGAACAGGTACCATTGAGGAACATGACAGAAAGGCACACTAAGTTGACTTGGTGCTTTGTAGAGCAGTATGAGGCTTCACTTAACTTACGACCTGTCTCAGATGAGCAGGTATCTGTTCATCTGGGAACAGTCAGCACACCCCAGTTCTCTGTGCTGTGTCTACTGAGCGAGGAGTTGGGTTTGCCTAACCTTTGGTGCTGGCAGCAATATGCAAAGCCAGAAGGACAACAGCTTGGCTCACAAGTAGCATGCTGAGTCTGCAAAGACCAGATAGATTGAAAGACTGACTATTGACTTGTAAATTCAGGAAATTTGATAGTGAATCCTGTGGTGTACTGAAAATGCAAAAGTGTTCTGTACTGTTTATGAATGCTATTTACAGAATAGGATTACACTTTGGAAGAAAATCAGCTTTTTATGCAGAAGTTCGGAATAAACTCTGGAAGTTTTTGATTAGTAATGAAGTGTAACCTCAGCTCCACAAATATTTGAAATTATGTGTCATTGGTTTTAGCTGGTGATTTTTGCTTGCTTCAGATACAATAGGAGTGCATATGGGACGAGGTGGTGCTCAGGGGGGGAAGATATGAGAGAAGGAAAGAAAGGAGGGCTTTGATCTTCCAAAATGCTGTTACTGATTACAGATAGGGAAGGTTGCATGGATAAGCATGTGGTGTTCATTCCCTAAACTCAATCTTTTTTATTTGAATTTATCCAAATTTCCATATCTGCAGAAATGAATGAAAATGAACATTGTGCTAAGAAATGTGTTATAATATTTCTAGATGTAATTTTTTTTTCTGACTAGCTTTGAGAGTCTCTGATGTTTTTCAGATTCAGTTAAGATGCCATCAAATCTTTGCTAGGCGATGTATACAGAAATTGACTGTCATGAAACACTAATAAAAGTTATCAAGCATGTTGTCTTTCCAAACCTGCATGTTCTTATTTTTTTATCAAATACATATTGTGAATGAGAGCTGCTTTATTTATTCAACTAAATTGTTTTGAAACAATAAGAATAACAAAAAATTTCCATGAGTGTTTTGCTGAAAAACCATTTTTTGTTCCTCCTAAGAAAACACTGACTCTCCTGTGGTGGTATAGTTACAATTCAAATCTAGAGTTAAATCATAACACTAAAGATAACCTGCCTATGGTGAACAGGTTAAAATATCTTAATATTAACTGGTGAGTTTTGGGGTTGTGGCTTCAGGGTTTTTTGATTGTTTTGGGGTTTTTTAGTTTTTTTTTTAGAGGGGAAAGGTATTTTTGCTGGGTTTTTTTTTTTGTTTGTTTGTTTGTTTGTTTTTGTTTGGTTTTGTGTTTTTTGTTTTTTGGGTTTTTTTTCCTTGATTTGTTTTTAGAAACAGATCAAAGAATTCAGGTCATGAGAAAGTTCATAGCAATATCTGGTAAATCAAGGGTTTGAGACAGGACCCCGTCACTTGCAGTAATAACATATATTCAAGATGATATTTTAAGTATCAGTAGTAGTGCATGTGTTCACTGGCAGTATTCTTGAGGAACTTGCACAAGAGGAGACAAACTTATCCAAGTCTTTAGGAAAGTGGCAGTGTAAAGGAGCTTCAGAGGAATATGGGCTAAATTTTTTAGTGCTACTTCCATTCTTATTTGCATTCATCACTATTAAAAATTAGCTGGGGGATAATTGCATAGTTTCTTAAGGAGCATACACGTATGAAAATACAATTTAGATGATGAAATCTAAATTTTATAAACTGTTTGCTAGCTATAGTATTTAATAGGAAATAGTACATATTTAAATCAACAGCAACACCAACGCCTAACAGTTATTTTAGTATGTTGCCCAGTAATGGGCACTTTTTGGACATACTATGCAATAAATGTGATTGAGCCAAACTGACTACAATAAGAAAAATGAGATTAAATTGGTAAGGTTGACTTTTCCATAGATATGTGCATATTCTCACTATTATAGACTATTGGCAACTTCCTTTTCATAGCAGCTGAACCAATGTAAAGCTCTTCTGGTCTACTGGATGACATACAAACTGTCCTCAATTCCCCTGGCTAGTACCCAACAGCAGAAGTCTGTCTGTGGATGTGCTTCTGTCTGTGCTTGATGCCATGCAAGACAAGAGCTGAAATGGATCCACTGTACATCATCTGTGGTAAAGAAGTTTTGACACTGCAGATACCAACAATTCTTTTTGAACAGCATAATTCAATGTGTATAGAAAATCCAAGATGGTCTGTCCAATTGTTTTGTGGTTATCTTGATTTAAACAAAAAGATTGAATTAGCCAGTACAAAACTGGTGGTATACATGGCTTAAGGACATTGGAGAAAAACAGTTGAACAAGTCAAAACCTCAAGAAGACTTAAATTAAGGTAACCAAAAAAACAAAACCAGAACAAAAGAAGATGAAATTCATTGAGTCCACAACTTAAAATAATGTGCTCTTGTAGATATTTGAATTTAATACCATATTTAGTAGGAGATTTAGAGCAAATTATTTGATGGAGTCACTATAGTAAATGGTGATGTTAAAAAGATGAAGGAAAATAAAAATCTGGAAGAGTCTTTACACAGACGAAATTTTCAGTAAGTCCTTAGAATATTAATATTTTATTCGTTGTTGCACTTTACGATAATATGTTTCTTTTAAAAGATAACAGCTGAGTAGTTGGGAAAAAGCCTCGTATTTTGAACTCATTTGGCCTCTGCATTTTTTCTCAGGTGTGTATCTGCAAAGAGAGCATTTACACTTTTCTGGGAGCAGCTGGACATTGGATAGGAGGAGAGAAGGAAGAGAAAATTTACAACAGATGTGGGACTTGCCACATAGCAGAGACTTGAAATTTGCTGGGCAGAGCAGGGAGCAGAGGTGCAACCAGTTGTAAGAAGGATGGAGGAAAAGGTTGTGTTTTTTTCTATTATTTTTCTTCCCTAAGGGACAGTCACTTCTACGACGTTGTTTGTATTAGGCAAGCTATTGTATGCTGGCTGATCTGGGAGAAAACATGAGGAAGATACACAGCAGGCCAGAGAGAGATTTGTCTGTAGTCTTTTCTTATTTTCTCATTTCTGGTGCATTCAGAGGGGTTTTTTTTCCCATGTTATGTATCTGGTTTTCTGAGTTAATCTCTAATACAGCTTAGTCTAGAGAAAAAAAAATAAAAAGAAAAAAAACCAAGTCATATTGTGAAATGCCTGTAAAGATTACCTGAAAGAAAGAAAATTGGCAGGTTTGCTTCCAAACTATTGCTGAATCAAGTCTCGTCGTAGTCAAAAAAGAAATGAAATAAAAAAAGTTATTAGAGATGCTAAGCAAAATTTTCCAGATGGCAGAGCCTCAGGAACTTTTAGCCTGATTATAAGCAGTATGAATAACTGACTCTGATGGTTACCAAGACAGCACCCACCACATTTGGTGACCTTTCCTTATCATCAAGTGGGTTTGTTGTAGATGTTAATGAAGAACATAGGCAGACTTACCACCAAGGCCAGTGTTTTGTGGCATTTCAGGTTTCCCACAGGGAACTGACACTGAAGGATTTTGTTTTCTTTGATAAATGGATTTTCACCTGAAACTGCGGCATGGGTGTCAGGGTATTATCTTGGCATCTATCCTCAAAAATCCCAGACAGTTTGGTCCTATGTACAGTGCATGAGTTAAACAGGAGCAACCAGGCATGTCTGACAAGCACAATAACAAGCATGATAACTTGGAAGGTGTTTTCAGCATGTGGCATTTAGATATTTTGACAGTGTACATGCAACTGTTTTGAAGTACCTTACGTAATGCACTGTGGAAACAGACACTTAGTGAGGAAATATCTAGGATAATGACAAATAAAGGTGAGTAACTGGGTCCAAAAATGCCTCTGACAAAACATATCAAAGTGTATGGGTGGATGGATATTCTAAGAATAGGACTGTAGAGTCGTAATGAATGTGGACATCTCTCTTTCCATAAATGCTGGATTTACAGAAGTTTTCTCAGACTTACGCTCACACTGGACCTGACCTTTTTAAGTCTGAAACATACCTAAAATTCCAAATTCTTCTACCTCCCTGTGCACTACCTCCAGTAATTTCATAAGGGCAGGTATTCTCTCTGACAGGTATTTGAAGTAACAAGGTTATTTACCTTAGCTATATACATGACATCTGAACCATTAAATTAAGAATGGATTTTATGTATTTTCTTAGAAATGTAATTACATTTTCATTTAGATATAGACTGGTAATTAATGTGAATGAAAATGCAGGATGATTTTATATGATTTTCAGCTAGACAATTCAATGAATTGGCTAGGGGATGATGATATGTTCCCCAGTGGTTTTTTTGTGCAGCATATTAGAATGAGTTTGTGGTTTAAAGCCTTTTCCAGCCATCATCTACAAACAGCAATTTTTATTCACTGTGATCAGGAGTGAGTTTGATATGAGATCAGCAGCTGATTCACTAAGTACCTTGAACTCCTTTCAGTGTCTTACTGAAACACTCAATTCTGTCCTTTTTATCTCTTGTCCCACCAGCTGAGTTCACATTTTTGTTCTGTGTATGTGTAGAGGCTTTTCCACTACTTTGTGGTTGTGTTGAGCCAACGGTAGTCCTTTTTATATGTATATATGTATGTATGTCTATAAATACCTCTTTCTGCTTACAACCATCAGATCCTTTTGGCACGATACTTTGTACATTAACTGACATTTTGTCTCCAGAAGCTAAAAATAATTAAAGCCATGGAAGAGCTGAGCTCAGGTCGCACAGATGTGTGTACACACCTATGTTAAATTGCTTGACACTTAGAAGAGATACAGAGCCTTTCGTTCAACTTCCATGTAGCCTCAAGCTGTAACTGAATTGTGACAAACTTGAAATTCATGTTTTACGGAGAATTTGTCAAATTGTCTTTCTATTTGAATTCCAAATACGATCGGTCATACTGAACATTATTTTTTTCCTGCAATTTGTATTTTAAAAATATTTTGAAAGATGGGAATGAAATTTATAAAAGGTTGACAGCAACAGGGAAATCTGTCATGAAATTATTTTATCATACTTTACCAGTCAGCCTATATTTCATACTTTTTTTTTTCCTCTGTATGTCATAACATTTTTACCATATGAATATTCATTACACTTATTCTTCCAGTTTATTACAGCTTGTGATGTTCAAAGGAGAATTTTATTTTGGGTATTCAAAGTTTTGATTGTCTAGACATTTTTTTGGTATGTAAAATCAATCTTACTGAAGTCATTAGCTTTACTTTGTTTGAAGGTAATTGTTGTTCTTTTTTATTATATATCTATTATTGTATTAATGAATATAATTTAGATTATTGAACCTGATAATTCTTTGGATGAGTTCACAGCAAGGGCACTTTGGGCTGAATGAAAAGTTGTAAAACTTTTGCCAATAAACCAATCAATGTGTCAGCAGTATGCACTATTAGGCAGCAGTGCAATGCTGATCATACAGCAGTCTTTAATGTTTCATCTTGAAGAGGAATAAGATATTACTCTCTTTTTTTATTTGTGCTTTTAAAAGAAATAATATGAGAACACTGGAAAGTAAGAGCAAGTTTCTTCAAATTATTCTTTCAAATAAATCACTTTTGAATAGGTCCTAGCTTTAAAAAGAACAACAACAAAGATAAACAATGAAAATAGTGTAATTTAAGAGATTGCTTCAGCTTCTTAAAACGCAATTTGTTTAGGAAATTAAATGCCTATTATAATATTCTGAGTGCTATCAATGGAATTAAGTGAGGTTTTTATTTTCAGGAAATGATAAACTGTGTTGCCGACTATGCCACACCCTGCAATTTCTCTCTCCCCTTGTTTTAAGATTAAGAGCCTCAAGTATCATTAACAATCAAGGCAGGCTTTCCTACAGGAACAGTATCATTACAAATAAGTAGCTTAGCACTCTGTGCACGTTAATGCACAGAACAAATCCTAGCACTGATCTGCAAGCTCTAAAACCCATTAGAACACAGGCCCCAAAAGGGGCAAATCACTGAAATGTACTAATTATCGGTCAGGCTCTTCAGAAAGACTTTGGGTCAATGCCAGGCATTTTTAACATTTTCAGTAAGTTTAAACTGAGTTTTCTGTTGGTTCCTCCAAAGAAACTTGTAGGTAGAGAATTTGTTTCATGCGTGTGCATATTGAAACCTTATGGATTTATGTGAGGATTTGTGTAAATATTTAGTGAGTTCAGAGTATTGCTGGGATAGGAAGGGCTATCTTGGCACTCTGTGCCATTTCTGAAACCTAAATTTAGCTTGTGCTTGCATCTTGAATCTGGCCCAGGTTGTATAACCATTGTTACTTGCCTGTCTGTTGTTGGGGAGCTGAAAGGCTGTAAAATAATAAATGAGTAAATGTTTACGCCAGTGTCATGCCTGGTGCACTGCAGACTGTCTGGGGCAGGGAGCTTCTCTGTGAAAAATGGACAACGTGTGAATTTATGGCTCTGTCAGGTCATTCTCATGTCTAAGGCAATGGGTTATAGTGGTTATCGACCAGCAGAGAATTTATATCTGAGATTGACTATTGTTTTTCAGTACAATGGATTGTTTCTCACATGTCTCATAAATAATGTTCAGCTTTTCATTCAAACTGATGACTATACCAAAAAGTTGTATTTTCTGCTTTCTTTCTGCTTGGTGTTCAAACAATGTTGACATCTTGCCACTTTCTTCTGCTGCTTTTATATCTATGAGGCCTGAAAGAGAAGATAAACAGCTATAGAAGTGCCTACTTGCTTTTTTTTTAAGCAGCCAGAAGCCATCTGTTAAAGGATGTGTACTGACACTGTCTCTCATCCTGGCTGGTGATGGGAATGGCTCTCTACACTTTGGCATCTCAGGTTGAAAATGTTCCAGGAAGGTGGTAGAAACTGAAGCTTCCACTAAGTAAATGGGATGTTCATTGGCTTCAGTGAAATGTATTTTTACAGTACAGGAAAGGCTGGCAGGGGTTTTAAAGCACATATTCCTTCAAATAAGCTATTCATTCATGTAGGAGCTGACAAAAACAACCACTCATGGTCAGGTAAGTTTGTTCTATCTAATTAGAATAAATCCATCATTTACCCTTTTGGTGAGAGGACCACAGTCCTACACCACACTTTCAGCTGTGTTTGTGGGAGCAGGGAAGAATGGGAGAAGACAAGGTACTTCCAATAGTCATAAAAATTCACTGTAGGCTTTTCCAGCCTATATTCTTCATTTGTGAGCTGGCTGCACACAGGAATTGGTGGAAAACATTGACCACAAAACTTGTGGCTTTCTAAGTTTCACGGGAAAGTCAAGTGTTGGTATTAGGGATATGGAGCCTCTTCTGGTGTGACTATCCTTTTGTCCTCTTCAGAGACAAGTTAGTATTCACTCCTTTTCTCTACAAACCATGTTGGACCCCAGAGCTCTCTGCCCACTTAGTGCTTGTCTAGCAACTGTGTACTTTGGCAGGCCACACTGGGGACAATACTGCCGCTTAATTCCCAATTTAGCTTGAAGTGAGTCAGCTTTGCTTTTGCTAGTAGTGTAGGCACGGGAAGTGTGGTGGCAGCTATTTGCTAAAGTACTTACTCAGAATCTCCTGGATTGGGCAGTCCTTAATGGACTGATATAATGGATACACTCTCACATCAAATGTGAGTGGTAGGAATTGCTATACAGTTTACACCACACTGGTAATAGGTCTCTGGGGAATTTACAACTCACAATATGCTGAGAGCTGGGCATGACTCCTTTTTTGCAGGGGGAAGGGATTGGTTTTGGTTTGACTTTTGGGGGGGATTGTTAGTTTGGTTGATTGGTTGGTTTGTGTTTCTTTTGGTTTTCCCTTCGGCTTCATTCTCCCTCAGAACAAAGATGATGTACCCATTCTTAAAATGCAAACTGTACCCTACTTTGTTTCTTTCAGGAAGAAAATTCCTTTCTATGATTTCTAATGCTTTACCTGTACTATAATAGAAATGGAAGTATTGCATGAGTTTATGTTACAATGCATTCCTTTTCATACTAAGAGCAAGTTTGATTTAGAAAAGCCTGAAGTGGATAAACAAATAAGTTTTTCTCAATCTTTATTTTGGTTTATTTTATTATTCTTCAGCTGTGTTTTAACTGCTGTATATTAATTTGGATTTTTTTCCCCTTGTGTCTTTGTGAAGTCAGATTGTGGTTGCAGTTGTTGTAGATCACCAATCAACACTAAAATATTTTGCCGGGATTTTGAACTCTTAATATCAGGGTTAAAGCATATCTGGATTAGGTTTGGTTTAAATTATTTCTTCCTCCTGTTTGAGGAGAATACAATTAAGGCTGAAACAAGATCTTTTTTTGCCCTGTAAAGAGAGAACAGTGTATCCAATATGTGTATCTTTATTCTCAAAGTCTCAGAAGTGAATTCATTAGAAAGGAAGTAGTGATTCAGTGATAAGGCAGCCTGCTTCCACATGGAAGATTTAAGTTCATATTTCCAGCTTTTTCTTCATGCTTTGGAGCAGGTGCTAATCAGAAAACATAGTATAATTTAACAGTTTTCCCCTTTTCATACACTGAATTGCAGTAATTGAAAATGGATGCAAAGCCTCTGGTCAAAGAATAAAGCCTATTCAGGAGTTCCTGCACTAAACACCTTCTATCCCATGGCAAGGGACCATGCTAATAGAAGCACTGAAGAAGTGCAGGGTGAAACTATTTCTGAATGCAGGTCCAATGTTAGCTCTGTGAGTAATTTTTATGGTTGGATTTGGGGTTTCTTTCTATGGTATTTTCACTTGAAAAGAGAACTTAACTGTAGCTGAGCAGTAATACTTCACCAGGCTTTGCTTGCTATACCTGCTAGGCATAGCTCCCCCGGGAACAGCATACCCCCCTCAGATGCTTCTGAGCAGCCAAGGTTTTTTTCCTTGACCTCTGGATTTGATCTCAATCTACAGGGATCCTGGAGCGCAACCCATACTCTCTCCCTTGATCCATCTGAAAGCATATCATGGACTATAAGGCTGGTGGGCTTAGACAATGTATACACATAAAAGGCTCAAATAGAAATCACTGACCTTGTTTGCTTATTCTAGCATGGTCTTTTTTATCCATTATGAAACTGAGATCAAATGCACGGTGGTGCTGAAAGCAAAAGGCCTGTCATGGTCAACCAAGGGAATGTGTGTCCAGTGATGAGGATCAGTAGAGGAGATGCATCTGATAATGTGATGCAGTTAAATATGTCTCAAGCTCCCATAAATGTGAGTGACAAAGAAGCCTTGCCATTCTTTGTGAGCTTCATCCTTTATGAATTGGTATACATTTCACAGCATAGTACTTCCTTTCTGTATCCCCCATGCCAGTGTAGGCTTTGTGTCTAATCCCTTGGATTTTATCCGTGTGTCTAAAATGCATCCCATAAGCTCAGTGAGAGCTTACATCCAGTGTTTTGAATAAGCAAGTAGGATTTCTTGAATAGTACTTAATTTGTAAGACTTTTCATGCATGGTACTGTGGTCAAAATTGTGTTGATAGTCCATAAATTTCTCAGGAGAAGAAAGATTATGTGTTCATGATTTACACAGAAAAATTATTCTCCTTTCTGCTGATATTTGCTTGTGGGTTGGGTTTGTTTGCTTCCCAATAAAAAAGGTTGTATATTTAGAGATGGCTGTAAATATGTATATTTTTAATCTTATAATAGATATGATGCTGTGCCACTCAAAAATGATATGCTGTAATAAAACACTGAGCTGAGATCTGGTGCTCAGTCTCTTAACTTCTTTAAAGATTTTGAATAACCCTTGGTATCTCACTTATCTCTGTAATTAATTTCACATTTGTGAAATAAAAGTGATTCTTACTTTTTCTCTTCCTTATATATATCACTGTTAAATAGATGAAAGATTTCTTTTTTAAAATAATTTTTCTATTAAACAAATTGAGCTAGCTCTATCTTATCTGGTTTTTCAGTTAATCCTCTAATTTACCCAAATGAGATTATTAAAAGTACCAAAGTTCTTTTTCACTGTTGTAAAACAGTAAGGAGAAATAAAGTCTTTTTAACTCTTATAAAGTAGAAATCATTATTATATTTTTAAAAAAAACAGCTTTATTCTAGCATAGATATGAGAATCTTTTTTTTTTTCGTTTTCCAAAGTCGTATTCACTTTTTCATTTGTGTCCCATTAATCAGTTTGGGGTTTACACATAAAAACATAATGCTTGCTAAGATTAATGTGTATTTGCATTATATAGAGCACCATATACATTTTTAATGCCTTGCATTCAAATTATAGCTTAGAGTATTTTTATAACTCTCCTTACTATGAAACTCATGCCATTTCATCCAGTGAGTGAATCAGTCGCTAAAGTCTGGCAAAGAAAATAAACATCTAACGGCACAGTGAACAACAGTGTTGTACCTTTCAGAACAGCAGTATTACCTTTAAATCACTAATTTGTCTTTGCAGGGCTTGATATAGACTAGTGCATTGTATTCACTATTGGTGCATATTGTTACCAGAATGAGTATCCAGGCAGCTTAGTAATAGGTAAGAGAAAAGCAAAGTTCTAGTATGTTGTCCCAAAACCTAGTAGGTTAGTTGCTAAATAATCAAATATTGGCATGAGATCTGGGAACAACTAATGATTTCTAAAATGAAGGCTCTGCCCCAGCAGACCCTGGACACTTTCAGGGTTTGACAGCAGCTGAGAAGATTTTTTTTTTAAATTGTAGTTTTGTACCAGGACACCTACTTTTTACCATAAAAATGTATTTTCTTTACTTATTAAAGTACAGAAACCACTTCAACATCCAGTGTAGCTGCAATTATACATTTATTTTTCAACATATATTTTCTTTTGCCTCTGAATGTGAACAAAAGTGGTTTCAGTGACTTTAACTAATGGAAATACTGCAAAGTAGGATTTGGGTTATTATATAAATTCTTGATATTATTCTGAGAGTCTAATAAAAATACCAGAGCTAAACTTCCAAAGATCTTTCATCCTATTTGACAATAGCATATGTGTATGCCTCAATTTCTAAGTTTTGAAGCATGCAAAATTGGGGCTTGATTATCTTGTGATAAGCACCTATTGTGTATGCTCAGTGATCAGCATTATTAATGTTTTGTCCGCAGTAATGGCTACTAATGATACTGTAATTCTAAAATAAACAGAATAGAATGGTTCAGTTCAAAGGGCGATCTAATCCAGGTTCCTGTTGGATTTAACTTTCTCATACAAGTTTGGGTGATTCGGACAAAATTGGGTAAACACTTAAAATTGGTAAAATCATTATCTAAGACATAAATATTCATAAAATTATAAAGATCATGTGTCTACAGATAGAATTTGCAAGACATGAATTTCATACTAACTCAAAATTCAGGACATCTACCCATTGGCAAGGCCAAATTGCAGAAAAAAATTCTAGCAAATTGAAAAAGAAAAAAATCCAACAGCAAACTCTTTACCTTGCACAGATCACGAAGTTACTCAGCTAAAAGCACTGAAATATTTTTTGTTACATGCTGATATAAAGATTTCGTAAAATTGGACAAGATCTTGAAAACTAGAGCTAGATTTGTTCTTTTGAATTTTTGGGGAGTTTTGATTGAATAACAGCTTATAAAAATTCTTGCTGTTTGTTATAGAAGTTCAATCCTTGGTTGCATTAGAGAAACTGTTTCAATTTTCATGCATGTCACAACCTTCCAAATCTTTGCTGCCTTAAAAGCAACTCTCTCTTCTACTATTTTACCAAAAATATTGTCATTTTTTTCTTTGTCACATGTGTTGAGAGTTTATTCTTTCAAAAAAAGAAAGTTTATTTCTACAGGAATTTCTGTGATTCTAATTTCTTTTGTGGTTTTATATTAATTTCCTTTTTTATTCCTAACTTTTTAATCTAATTTTATGCTGGTCCCTGATTTTAGGTTCTGAGATTCTGCTTCAGTGTTGTACACATTTTTATGTAAAAGAAGAATCACTAAAATTTTGAAAATCTACATTTCATGTCATATTTGAATCACTTTTACTAAAATACAAATTGTTTTCTTATTTTATTTTTCTTCTGGAACAAGTCAAAAAAGAAAAGCTTGCTTTGAAATCAGCTAAGTCCTAGTATGATTTTAGTTTTCATGGTGAGTAAAAATAGAAGGAACATCTTAGTAATTTATGTGTTTTCTTCAGGAAAACATTTTGGAACAGAATAGGACATTTAAGGAGATGCTTAGAAAACAAATATCACTGTAAGTCGACATTTTCAGCAGGATCTTTGCTTGTTTCAAGGCTATACACTGAGACAATGTGGATAGGTGGTGTCTCACCTGACTCGCATCTTTCTGGAGTAAATAATTTGAGCCATTTTTCTTAGTAATGCTTGGGGAATGCTCTGTTGCTCAGGTAGAGAAATAGCATACCTTTGTTGCTCTAAGGGAAGCTGGAGGCAATCCTGTTGCATCAGATTTTGGAAAGACAATTGTATATGAGTCCGATATCACCTGCATTCAAACTCAGAGATCTTTTGACTTTCAATTCCTCTTCCTTATTGTAACTTCTATGGATTTGATTACTGAGTCTTTTATCTCTGGCAGCTTTTGAGATAGCATAATATTATGTCAAAAACAAGTGGGAAAATTTTGAGATGTGTCTCCAGGTGCTGGTCTGGCAAGTGTGTACGTCAGTATCTGTGTGCAATACAGACAGCTGGAGGTGGAATTGTGGGCATGGAGGAGAGAGATCTGTTGGTGCATACTGAGAACCTACACAAGCATATAGATGTTGCAGTGCTGGTCAGTGGTGACTCATTGCAACCTCCCAAAAGCATGTCTCAGAGAAAGTGCTGGGGCAGACACACAGCAATCCCACACCCACACACACCACAGGGAACTTGCTGATGATGGAGGACGGGAAAGGCCTTTGCCTAGAAATACACTAGGGTTTACTGCAGCCACACACTGAAGGAGTCCACAGGAAAAGACAAAAAGTCAGAGGGTCCAGGCTTATATAGGGGCATGAGGGGGTGGAGCCAATGGTAGCAACCAACCACCAAGAGGTGTGGGTGGGAGAAAGGAATACAGTGACCAATAGGGAAACATGAGGGTAAATGGACAGGGATACAAACCAATGGAGTTACAAAGAACAGCGAAATTGCTAGAAACCTGACCATATAAGGTCAACTGGGGGAGTAAAGGCCAATGGGGGGTGTGGCACTGGCTTTGACTGACAGCATGTCAGTTAAACAGGTGGTCCAGAGGAGAGTTTAGGGTCTAGGGGACGTTCTTCCAAGGCACAGACGCAGGATGGCCCCTAGCAGGGTCACAGGCCTCCACATATAGAAGTTCTAAACCCCAGTCCCTAGATGGCTCTAAACCCCCTAGTCTCAAGTTGAGAAGTACCATTGCTTTATAATTGTATTTTGCACTTTTTGTGTTGTTTCAGTTGGTTTTGAGAATTAATTACACAAACATTTCAGTGAAGTGATTTTTTCAGCATCAGTGATCTCCCACATATGGACAAGCTTAAAATAGCTATTACACTGGTTTGATGGACAGGATCATAGTAGAAAAACTTAGATTAGCTTGGAATTTCCAATTAAATAGTATGACAGTTAACTTTTAAGGCCAGTGACAATAACCCAGTGGTGTATTAACAGGAGTGACTTCAAAGAATATGTGATATCTCATTTCCAATAATTTCCCCAATGTCCAAGAATATCATCTTTTCCGTGTTTGCATATGCTGAGTAAAATTGAATCCCTAGATAGTTTGTCATTATTCATTCTTGTGGAAACTATTGAAACTGCTCTTACTCTTCAAATTTTGACATGAGCCTTTATGCAGATTAACAATGCTGTAATTTCATCACTGGTATGTTTTCATTTATCAATACTTTATCCTTGTTTTTCCCTTACTCTATAAATGATGGATTTCAGAAAGATTTTGAAAAGTGAAAACTCAACTTTGTTCTTTGGAGGGTTAATTCCTTCTGTCCCTTTGTCCTCTCTACCACATATAGTCTGAGATTTTTGAAATACAGCACTTGAAAGTGTTGCTGTGAGGCTTATACCATGCTGCCTGTTCCTCCTCTCTCTGTGGGAAGTCCTGGTTAAGCCTCAGGCTTTGTCTCACACACGCACCAAATTGTCGTTCAGAACAAAAACATGATGATCTACTATTACTCAGTATTAGCTTATATTTTGGCATCCTTCCGTTGGAAATGCTTTAATTCCTACTAACGTGGTGGGTATTTTTCATAGGACCATAGAAATTAGGATTCCTAAAAGCCAGTTGGATTGTGTAGCATCAGCCTCAGCTACAACAGGAATTTTCTAGACTGTTTTGAAAAAGTGAAATCTCAAATCAAGCACTTTTGCCTTTCATCTCATTAGATTTGGGTGGGGGAGTGGGGTGCAAAATCTGTTTTTCCTTAACTACGCTTTCTTTGATTTCCTTGATTTTTGTATTTAGCCTTCAAACAGCTTTTCCTATGTGTCTTAACTGGTTTTTAGTTTTTAGCCTTTGAGGGTTTTAAACCTTCATCTTAAAAGTTGATATTGCAAAGGAACATTTTAATAAGAGCTAAAAACACTATTAGATATTGAAATGCTTGGGACAGGGATGAGATATAATTTTCCTGTCTTCAGGGGAATCTACAGTTACTATTGCCAATTAAATTAGTCTACATGTGTATTTTAATGCATAAAAAGTTTTATTTAAAAAACAATGTTCTTTCACAATATATGAAGTAGTATGCAAAACTATCAGCTATTAGTCTATATTTTAAAGTTGTCATATATTCTGAATTTTCTAGTGCTGACGAAATGAGATAATTTATGAGGCAATTTGCAATATGGCATAAATATATAGCATTCATCAGATAAAAATGGTTGCTGAGGAATTATACCATATTTAGTAGCATTAACTTTTTTGCCCTTTACCTAATGGCATAAAAATGCTTCTGGAATGAAAATAGTTATTTTCTTGAAATATATCCTCCATTAATATTGCTTGTAATTTCTGTTATGTATCACCAATTATATCTTGGCACTTCGCCTATCATGGTGGATATGCTGTTAGAGTTGCAAAGCTGTTTAATCTAGAAGACCTGGTGGCCTGGAACAGTGCATTACATTTACAGCAGAGAGAGAGAGAGAGAGAGAGAGAGAATTTAGGGAGAAATGCAATTTTCCAGAAAGTCTTGCTAATGGAGATTGGATGCCTACCAGAAATGATGCTAAGGAGATCTGAGGTATGAGAGCAACAGAGAGAGAGAGAGAGACCTTCTGCTCTGTTGCCATTCAAGCTGTAACCTGCTATGACAGTTGTCAACATTGCCCTTTCTGATTTCTCCCAGTTGTATTCCATTTCTTATAAGCACATCAAAGAGATGCCTGCTGGGGAATCCAGAGGAGAGTCACTGCAGGAGGCTGGCTAACAGATTTAGTCAAAAGTACCCTTGCCCCCTGCTATGAGCAATAATTTAATGAGCACTTCACAACAGCAATATCAAACCAGGTACGCCCCTTGCCTTCAGTGGAGGGAAGATGTGAGAAGAGTGGACTTCCAAAATGCATCACATGGATTTTTTGGAGCTGGAATCGGGACCCCTGTGTTTTTGTCTTGTTATGGTGAGGAGAGTGTAGAATTAAGTTAAAGGCTTGACCAGTTATACAAGATGCATGATGTTTGAAAGCAGACAAACACTACAAGATATTCTTAATGACTCCCCAAAAACTTTTTTTTTTTTTTAATCTTTGAAAATAAGAGGTAAGAAGGCCTGTATCTAATCAGGGGGTGGGTGGGGTTTTTGTTGCCTTTTTTTTTTATTTAAGTTTAAAGGGAAGTTAGCTATTACTAAAGCAATAGAAACATGGCAATGTATAAATCTCAAACTGTTTTGTGGAACATAAGATAAAAAAAAAATAGTGGAATAAACCAGTACAAAGCCTGTAATGTATTGAAAATGTTTAAATAAAGATAGTAATTCTACATACAAGATACCTGAGTGGCTTTTTCTTGATGGTTTGGAGAAGGCTTAATTGTGCCCTCTACCAATACAACATCTTGCAGCTCCATTTTGCTAGAGTGGAAAAACATATATAGCAAAGAACCACAAACCATTCATTAGAATGAAGCAGTTTCTGGTATGAAAGCTACTGATCAGATCTGTGGTACATGTCTGTGGGAACAACTAAAAGGACACTTCTGAAAAGTAGATTGTAGTCTCAGGTGAAGCAATGGGGCTTCATGATGAGGTAATTTTCCAAATATCATGCAATATATATCATGCTCAGAGGTATGTTATCCAAACTCAGGTAAAACAACTAAATGACTACTAAAAGAACTGCACAAAAGGCACACATGCACGGGAGAATCATCCACTGAACTATCAAGAAAATAGCATTACCTGGTGAGGGGCTATGAAGTTTTGTTATATTTTGTAAATCCAGTTAACTGTCTAAAGTATAGACATACATTAATCCCCAGCACACATTTCACAAGCACAGACTTAATTATTTAACTTCTGAGCTGCAAAATTATCCTTGTATTTGTGTTCTACAGACTTTGTATAGATCAGTGCCAGTCCTTTAGATTACTCACTAGAGTTTAGAGAATCTGTTCTATGATCCTAGTTTAATTTTATTTTCAAAAAGAAATGGTAGGAGGCCATCACCAGTACACTAATATGGGGCCAGCTGTTACTAATATCAAATCAGAATTCATTAAAACGTGATGCTGGAGATATCAATCCTTTATTAAAGTCAGGTTATGCCAGTGCATTTTTGTCAATGCAGAAGGTGAATAGTTCACTCAGGATTTCTAGTGCAGTTGCTCATAATTAGCCTACAGGATGTTGAATGTCAGTTTGTTACATATTTATGCCCCAGGGGTCTGAATATTTAGTTTAACATATCATATAATGGACCCTTCCATTACATTCTGCCTTGTTTCCAGTTTTTCGTTTTCTTCCAGTGAATAAGGAAATCTTTTTTTCACTTACCAGAGAACTCTTTTTATGCAAACTGCCATTACGGAAATGAAATGGATCAGTCTCATTTTCTCACTTTTTCTGGGTCCTACTATGACTTTTAAACTTGAGAGAAAACAGACAGCTGGCTTTGTAGCTTGGAGGAGTGTGGATATCACTGAAGTCTAGATAACATTAATGTGACTGGGACTTAATTTACTTGTCTACGTGCTCTGCATTGTGGGGTGCATCTTTAGGTAAAACAGTTGTTCTGGAAAAGCAGCCTGCCTTCAGAGCTGGCTAGTATGAATAAGAGGAGATAAGAGGATTCACAGCCAGAATAATTTCTAACTGATGCTGTTAAACCTTGATTTAGGATATTTCTGCACAGCTTGGCCCATGCTCACAAAATGAAACTGGTGGACTGTGCTGAGATCATAGGCAGCGATTAAACATTTATAGTTAACAGTGTACTATGGTATTGCTGCTGCCCAGAGGCAAAGCACTGTAATGCAGATTCAGTATTGCTGCTGCAAGAACTCTAAAACGAAAGGGGACTTAGAGTGTCTTCTTTGGTATTGGCTCCTGGCTGTTCTCAAAACTACAAGTATTCCTCTCCTTTATTTTAGTCAGGGGGACGGGGAAAGGTAAATGAAGTCTGCTAATAATGCTTCAAACCTGCACTTTCCATCCTTTGTCCTTCAGGTCTGCCCTCTGCTTCAAGTTTACTCCTATGTATATTAGGTCACTCTGCTTTTGTAAACTGGTTTAGGCGATTAAGTTCTGCAACCCTAATGAAAGCCTGAAATCCTATATAGCTGTGTTGGTGGTGATAGCCCAGTGGAAAGACAGGTAGATTAATTAGAATGTGTGCTATTAGAGGGACACAAGTTGTTGTAGACTTTGTATTTTAAAAGCATTCCTGTCATATCTACAATCACTTTAGGTGTATATAAAACAATCATGTTTAGAATGGGGGTGTGTGTCATGTTTATTTTTAAGTGATTGTAAGAAATCATTTCTTGTCTGTCAACAGCAGCTGGTATTATTCAAGAGTCCCGTGTTTTGCTTTGTTTGTGTTTATTTGCATACCAGAGACTACTGTTTGCATAATAAGACCACTTCTAGTTTAAGTCCCTGTATGGCTGATTGCACACACATCTCATCATGGTACTTTTATTGTGCTATCCTGAGATCTAGTTCAGCCTTCTCTCTCAACAAAGTGTTGACTTAGTAATGTTCATTGTTTCTGAAGAAAATAGTAGGGTCATGGCAAAATGGTTTTGATGCTATGTGTTGTAATTGTTATACTTTGAATTTCCTGATGCTGACAGGTTGGTGGAAGAGGACATGAGGAAGGGACTTAAGGACATATTTCATTACATCTTAATGATGTACATGGAACAGTTATGATAAGCAAGCACTAGTTTACTGCAATAAATGGCATTGAGAAAAGAAAAATGGTTGTCTGCTAAAGTCTCTTAGAGGAGAAAATTTGCAGATGAGTTCCCATGGGACGTACAGAAAATACTTAAACCTTTTTTTGTCTGCATTTACTGCTACAACATTGGAATTACACTTTTAAAATCACTTTGTAAGCATGTATACCGTGTGCTTAGACAGAACCTGTGATATGATTAGCTCGTGCCATACTTGAGTCTAATAATTAATGTGATTTAAAAAGAAGTACCTGCTGGGGAGGCACCTACTGCAGGGGTAATTGTGCATTGGTATGTTCTTAATTCACATGTAGCTGAATATAAGCATGTCTGAAAGCTGAACATGACCTTTTCTCTAAAAAGAATTGGAGATTTTGACTGGTTTCTTAGAGAAAACATGGTCTGGTTGGTCTCTGTAAAAGAAAAATGGCACCATCTCATAACAAAAGTGCTGCTTTTTTCTTAAGTGGTGTTTGTATTTTTATGATATTTAGCTACCCTAGGAGTGGCAATCATGTTTCACAAGCCTGTGGCCCATGTCAGCACTTGAAAAAGGGAAGAACAGTTATTGGCCAGTAAAATACAATCAAAGACAACATCTTGTTTTAATGCAGAGTTTTGAAAATAGGGATGACCTTTAAAAGTTGTATTGTCTTTTTGCTAGCTTAAGACAGAATTTTTAGAAGCCTGATTTGTCACAGCCCAGCATCATCAGCTGAGGAGATTTGTGCAACTTCTTGCTGTTGCTTATCTTGTTCTTTTTTGTCTTGTTTATTTCTTTCTGCTTTTGTGTTTATCCTATCATTCAACATAAAGATAACTTAAGCTTCACCCACTGTGAGGAAAAGGGAAGAAGTACAAACCCACATCTACATGAACATCTGCATGTCAGAAAAAACAGGCATTTGTATGAGAGGAGGATTAGTGAGTCCTTTCTATGGCCTGTGGAAAAATAGAGATGGAGCCGCAATACGTAGGAATAGAAATTAGGGCTTTTATGGATAAAAGTGCAGGTGTGACATAAGGGTTTGGGCAGGGGATTGGGAATAAGTTCTGTGGGAGACATAGAAGTTTTTTCAGTTGGCTTATCTTGGACCTTAGGTAACATTTTTTTGTGGCTTGGTTTGCTTGACTATATCCTGATATAGGGTGGGGTTTTTTTTGTCTTGAGTGAAGGTAGAGAGAACTGGTTGTTTGAAAAATGCTTTGAAATTCTTGGATGGAGAAAAGTGACTCTTACTGCAGGCAGTTGGCATCATTCTTATACTTGTGTTCTGCTGAGAAACAGTGCAGCATAGGTAAAAAATATGCCTTTCACACCTTTCACTTTCTTGCAAACTGTGTAATTGTTTACCATGGTGTAATGTAAATGTAAAAATGCTACTGAACTAGAAGAAAACATCATTTAATGCTTATTTTTCCAGGTACAAATCACTACACAAGATTAAGGCAGTAGCAAGTCAGGCTTTCCTGGTAGATACAGGGTGCTCATACTGGACAGAGTGTTACTACACTCACAAATTCCCTTGAGAAACCCTCTTTTTCCTTGAAGAAGATAGTTCTCATGGGAATACGAAACAACCTTCCTCTGTCTGTACAGTCTACATCAGTGATGGCTTGAGACTTCATCTTGAAAGTGGAGTAGGAGGGCATGGCATAATTGCTGAGATAGTCCTGCCTGAATTAACATCAGTCATTCATCTAGTTTGTTGCCTCCTCCTGGGTGTGTGCCGTACCTGGTGGCAATAAGAGTTAGATAGACTGTGCTGTCTTCTGTTGAGCAGTAAACCTGAGCTTTCCACTGCTTGCAGAGCTCAAGAGCCTTTTTTCTACATGACATGCCTCTGAAAATGTGGCCTGACAGAAGAGGCAGTTCCTTCCTGCATTCCCTTCACTGAACACCACCTTGCATAATGATGTAGGAGTTAACTATTTGCATTCTCTTATCAGCTAGAATCATTAAATCGAGTTGAACTCCAGTGAAGTGGCTGGAAACAGGCCCAGAGAGGTGGAATCCTACCGAGTTAGCAGGGAAAAGAAAAGGAAAAGAAAATAGTTTTCATTAGGCCCACATACTTGTTTTTCCTTTTGCGAGAGGGTTTGTTTGGTTGGGTTTTTGTTTTATTTTGTAGTTGTTTGTTTGATTGATTGATTGTTTGGGGGTTTTATTGTTGTTGGTTTTGGTTTGGTTTGGTTTGGGGTTTTTATTTCTGATTATACCATATTGTCTACCTGTAGTGATCTTTTGCTATAAATGGTGAAGGAATTACTCCAGATATGTGGGAAATAGGCTATGACATGAAATTTTAACTCTTTGGTAACAGTGTCATTAGCATCTGTATTTAAAAAAAATAAGACAGACTAATTCCCATGAAGCTTTTTCAGTATAAGATCTTGTTGAAGGCAAAATGTGTTTCAACCTAAACTCATAGTGCACTCTTTAGATAATGCAAATTTCAAAACTTTACTCAAGTGTATTTCAACCCAAGGACCAGTATATGTAGAGCAGATGCCTTTTCTCTAATTGACCATAGTTTTTTTGTATTGACAAATAGTAGATCTGTATTGGGAGAAAGGCAGGTGATGGGCACTGTTGATCAAAGCACTGCTATTTACATGTGCCTTCTCTGTAAAGAACCCTTTGAAGTTAGTCCTCTTGCTAATTCATTCACCCCTTTCCTTAGAAGGCAGCTTTGAGAATGGCAGTGATTAATCTGTGAGTGAATAATATTTTGGTTCTGTCTGTTTCAAACATGATAGGATCCCAGCCCTGGAGGTCAGATTTCTTTGGCCGATAGTGGACTCAGGTTGACTGCTTTCTGCTGTGATGCTGTGAACCATATCAGTATCGATCAGAATAAAGCTGCTGTCATGTCTGTGATCTCTGACTGTGCTGTAGAATAATTTCGTTTTAGCCAAATTGTGCTTGGGTAGTTTGCTGATTTTTTTTTTCCTCCTTCCTTTTCTTTTAAATTTTGTTTTGTATATGTGGCTATATAGCATGTTACTTGCATAAATGGGCAGGCTTAGTTTTATTAGCTCTCTGAAACAGCATAACAAGACATTCACATTTTCCTCAAGAGTCATTGGACTTGGCTATGACTGAGTTTCTTATTTTCTCCCCTCATCCTGCTGAGAAGCAGAGTGATAGATTTTGGGTAGGTACCTGGTGTACAGCCAGGGTCACCCCACCACAGTCATCAGTGCCCAGTTATACATATTTTGTAAACATGTTTTTGAAAATTGTGTTCAAAGAAAGGGTTGTAAGTGCAGGCAAGTTTTTTAGTGTCTTTGTAAAGCTACATATGACAGCATAGCTTGTTGTGAATTTTAGCATGGAGAGAAAAAAATAAAAAAGAATAAAAAAGGTTGCTACAAAGTGCAATGCTTAAGGGGCTACAATGCAATATTTAAGGAGATGTTTCATGGATCACCTCACCCTCTGGAATAGTGGTAAAAGTCCAGTGAAAGTTGGAGTCAGATTTTGAGCTGATCAGTGAAATTTTCTGTCTTTGTATGAGAGGAGCGTGTGGTGTCATATTTTCAGTTACGTGTGTCCCAGTCATACTGCCTGTGCAGTAAACCGTTCAGCTTTTTAGTGGCAGACAGTGAGATGGCGAGTTTAAGTAGGGACGTGAGGGTTAATTATGAAAATATGTTCCTGAGGAAATTGAAAATTTGGATAGTGAGAAGTTCTCAGATGGGAGATGGTTGTCAGTAGCTACAGAGATATTTTAGAAATCACCTGTGCCAAGTTTGATAATCTCTCCAAGCTCTCTGACTGGGAAGATTAGACCTTAAAAAAGAGAATGACTTACAATAGGAGATAGACAAGAGAGGGAAAACCTATTTGGGCTGTTCAAATGAAGCTTTGTGGCTAATTTATTTTATTTCTTCAGCAGCTGTAAAGGAACAGTTTGAGAATCTGCTAGACCAATTAAGATCCATGTGTGCACACATACATTCAATTTGTATTCTAATGTTGTATGTTTAACTGTGTTAAACTGATATATGAGTGAATTATCTTCCTTTGTTTTGTTTTTCTTTTTAAGAAAGTCTGAGAGATATGACCAAGATGATTTTTACTTGTTTATTATTAAAAAAAAAGAAGAAAAAATACCTATTTAAAACAAGCAGTGTGTCTGTATAAAAGAATAACCAACTTAAAAGAGGAAATTAAGTCACTTATTCAAAAATGAGATAATCTATAAATAGATACTGAAATTGCTATTGAAATAATAAAGCTAAACCAAACAAATGTCCTTACTCAAGCCATCAGCAATTTCTAAACAAATGGTGAATTTCTTTTGGTTCCATGTTGAAATATTCTTTTCTAAGCAGTATTCTACAACTCATGGGTAATCGCAGCATCCTTCTTCCTGTAGAGCAGAATTCTGTTTTTTTACAGCCCTAAGTAAATCAAATAACAACTATAGACAGCAGTGAAACAGGCAAGGGTGGTAATTTTTTCCAAGAATGACTTTTTAACGTTATATTGATAAAAAAATACACTTTCATGTAATACCAGTGCTGAAAAGTTTTTTTGGTTTTTTTACCAATAAATGGAAGCAGATTATAAATGAATATCAGTGAAACTATTACAGGCAGTTATTAACATCTCCATAACAAAGTATATATTAGTAACTGTATTGCAGATATACTGGATTTTTTTTAAAAAAATCATCTTCTTTGGCTTTGTAGAGGTGTAATGGTCTGTGCATGTTGCTAGCAGAGAATCTTATCCTTAGGCATGCAGTTCATTTATAAGAAAGTGAAATAGTCATGTGCTGATGTGACATGTATTTTTTTATATATGGAGTTCTCTAATGAGACATATAAAATGTCACTGCTTTATTCTTTCCTTCTTTAAAAGTGATATTTTGACTGATGTGACTTCACTCTTTATTTATTTTGTTTTCTTCTAAGTGTGGCAAGCTAGGAGATGCATACTGTGTATCATGCTGTGTTTTCTGTTGTCATTTTGAGATGATCTCCAGACAGCAAGGTCAGACAAAAAGCATACGCCAAGTGGGCCAGACAGAGGGAAGATGGTCAGATGAATTAAAAAAAGAATAAGTAGATAAATATTCCAGACCTGTAAAATGGTGGGCTTTAATCTCTCAACCTTCTTTATTGCTTTTCTTATCCTCACATACTGAGATCCTTTTGAACAAGCAGGTATACTGCACAGTATAAGAACTTTTCATTAAGATGTCAGTTAAGATTTATTCCTAAATCCTAAAAATATCAATATATTCATAACTTTATCATTTTAGGCATTCAAGATGATTTTTCATCAGATTTTGTCTCTAAAATATATCAACAGTGGGTTTTTTATGTAATGACCATCACAAATATTTTTAATTTTAGCAAAAGCATTATTTCATTTGTACCTTACTTCTCTTGTGAAAAGTTCTGCTCAAGCAGTTCTTAAGTAGTTAATCTGAAAAAAACTTCACTTTTTAAATGGGGAACAGGTGTTACTATGTAAACATTTCAGCTATCTCATACTAGGAAAAATTATTTTCACATAAAGAAAAAAAATTTTCCTCTGTCTCTATATATCTAGGAAGCATATATAGCTAACAGTGTTCAGATTAAACTTAAATTTGAAATGCAGCCACCCACCTACCAAAGCAGCACCAGCTATTACTGAATCTGCAAAATTGCAACATCTACTATCTGTCACTCAAGCCTCCCATGAATGCTACCTTATGCAGAGGTGTAAGAGTTTTACTGCGCAAAGACCATCCCTGGTCATTCTCTCATGTCTTAGGTCTGAACCTGTTGTCAGAATATCTGCCCAAGGAGTTAAGTTAAACACCTGGATTCTGAAAATGTACAGGGTTCAGCAGCCCATTAGGGAAAATCACCTAATTATGATATTTTCACATGGTCTGCATAAATGAACCATCTGCAGCCGTGTAACTTCTAATCTACACTAGCTAAGGGTTAAAAAAGTCTAGACAAGAAGGTTATCCTAGAATGCTTTTTGCAAGCAGTCTTCTGTCTCTGATTCTTGACTGTTCCCTCTGTTTCAATGACCCTTTTAGCTATGATTTTTTCTTAATAGGTAGATAATCTCAAGTGCTGGTTCGAAGGAAATCTGTAAATTTTCAAGACCAATAGTTCATCAACTGTAAAGTGCTGAAAAGGTCAAGCACCTGTTTTCATGTGTTTTTGGTGGTGTTTTTTGTTGTTGTCCTTTCCTTTCCTTTCCTTTCCTTTCCTTTCCTTTCCTTTCCTTTCCTTTCCTTTCCTTTCCTTTCCTTTCCT
>JBBMKD010000001.1:62487302-62565311 GCA_037834095.1 Argya squamiceps | reverse complement strand
CTTTCCTTTCCTTTCCTTTCCTTTCCTTTCCTTTCCTTTCCTTTCCTTTCCTTTCCTTTCCTTTCCTTTCCTTTTTTTCTTTACTTTTCATGGGTTTCTTTTTTTCATTTTGTTGATGTTTTTTATTTAAATATACCTGACCTTATTTCTCAGAGGATAAATTAAATTCTCTACTATGTGCAGAAGGAAACATATACATTGTTTACAACCCTTACGAGTGTTGTGCCTGTATCTTGGCAAAGAGAAACTGTCTTTAAAAAGGAGGGTAGTGTACCTAGTCCATTCCTTACTAAATTCTGGTTTGACATGTTTATTCTCCCTTCTAGATCAGAGTTACACTTTATATAAAATGAAACAGATTTATGTGTTAAATGAAGATACACCTACCTCGAGTTTCAAATTCCAAGATAGCAAGGATGAATGTGGAGCAGAATCTGGTTCTCTTTTATTCTAGAAGTGCTACAAAAGACAGTAACATTTCATTTTGAAACTGGAGCACCAAACTGTCTTTAAAGTTCATTTTTATTTGATTTGACAAAAGTAGGAGACTCCTTTGCTTGCAAGCTCATGTCAGCTTCTGTTTTCTCTTACAAAGTAGAAATGTAAGTGGTTAAAAATCAGTAATTTCCACTGTTTAATGCTTTTTATGGACAATGAGATCTACAGAAATGAACAGTGGAACAAAACTCTCTCTTCTGCCTTAAATGTAGGACTCTAAGAGTTTATGCCGTAAGTCTTAGACCAACAGCATTCAAACATGTAATTAACTATAATTACCTAGCTGATATGGTTATTGGATGACATAACATGTCATGAGTTAACATGAGATTTATGAAGGCACAGGAGTATGAAAAATGTCCTAAATTGCTCAGTTTCCTTAGGTGAAAGGAGGAGGCAGGCTCTCATCTCCCCACCAAATAATCAAAATGGAGTTATTTTAGATTAAACCGGTACAGTAATTCATTGCTTTGTCATTATATAATATAGTCACTCTTAAAGATAATATTTTTATCTGAAGAGAATAGTATTCAGAATTTTTTCTTAAATTTCTTCAGTTTTTAGAGATGAATATTCCACTGTGAAATTGAATGTGAAGAAAATTGTTGTGTGTGTTTGGTTGGTTTTACTGGAATCCACACTTCTTACAAAACCCACCCATTATGCTATTTCACACTTGTGTAAGCATAGTTGTGTAAGCATAGCATGTGGTTTGGGGGCTTCCTGGATGTACTGAAAATTATTTTCTCTCCAATCATGCTTGTCTCAGTTTGTTCCATGGTGTTTCAGGAAGTTTTTGAAGAAGATGGAGAAAGTAGAAGAGCAAAACTTTATTTGAGACAGAACATAGAGAAGCCACAAGAAACAGAACTGATAGAACATATTACGAATGTCTTAATCTTCATATTCTCTCTCTTTTACAGCTTTTCATTAAGTGTGTAAGCAGCTCTCAATGTGGAAAAGCCTGGGAATGTGCATTTGTTAGCTTGCTAATATTTGTAACGTGACACAGATGCAGTATCTTAAAGACAAAAGTCATGAAGGCTTGAATAGTTTTTCTGCTGTTACTGGTAGCAGAAACTCCACTGGGGTAGAAAACTGGAGTTATGTCTGTTGCTATTTAAACACCATAAACTCACTAGTATGATAAGGCACTTACACTTTCAATGTATTCTTGAATTTCTTCTTGACAATTTTATCTCTTCTTTAAGCACAATAATTTTTAAAACTTCTTTTCTCACTTTGTAACTTGTTTAATTAACTACTTAAAACACCTTTCGAAACACATCTTGGAAGATAGAAATGTTTTAATTGTCTGTGTAACTCAGAAGCTGAGGAAGTACTGTATATTAAATAGCAAATATAGCGTGGTTCTGACATACGAAAGCTAGAAATCTTACTTTAGTCTTCCTTAGGAAAGTTTAGTAATGTGCAATTAGAATGTTAGTAAACTATTGTATTTTTGTTTCCAAAATGCATCTTACACTGCCCAAGTTCCTTTTAAAGTGATAAGGTATTTAATTTACTGTGATTTAGAATCAAACAAACCAACATTTAAAAGCAAACAAAGAAACAAAACCCCACAAAATAATAATAAAAACCAAGAACAACAACAAAACCACCAAAACCAACAAAACAAAACAAAACCAATCAAACAAAAAACCCAAAAAAACCAACCAACCAACCAAGAAAAAATCCCCAACCCTTACAGCTGTCTTCGTCATCTGGAGACTTGTTCTTGATGTAACAATCCTGTGACAGTAAGAGGTGATAGTGAATGTTCATGTAAATTATTTCGTAGGAGAAGGATTAGTATGAAAATTTGGCAAAAAAGGAGTCTAAGTGATAGTGGATAGAAAAGCCATAAATCCTGTGAAAGAAAAGTGAGGAAAGTTTTATATTGCATTGTTACCTCATCTGTTACTCTCTATCTTTCTTAGGGCAGGATATCAGAATAATTAATTTCTAGAAATTTATGGTTAGTAGAGTGAGAGTCTTCAGTAAAAAAGAAGATTCTTTTTGGAGCAGCTACACTCAAACCATAGGATTGTAATCCAATTCACATAGATAGGAGCTATAGAAAATATCTTTTGACCATTTTTTTCAGATGATGAAATAGGGTCACTCTCTAAAAAAAAAAAAAAAAAATCAGGATTGTTAACCTGTTCCTTTGCAAAACTGCATGCTTTGGTTCACAAGCTGCAGATAGTCACCTCAATTCCTTGCAGAGCAAAAAGTTAAATATGTGACTGAGCTATTGCTGGGGTAGAGTCTTTGCTCCAACTGCTTTTGGAGACAAACTATATGTTCTTATGAATCTTTATCTAAAATATCTTTTTTCCCTCTTTAGCTGTTAGCTGCTTTATGAGGAATTCATCTGCTTTTTTTTTTTTTTCTCAGACTGTAAGATTCGTTTGGTGTTAACTACTAAGATCTTTCACACAAATATTTATTGCAGTAAATTCTCTGAAAATAATTATTTTCTTTCTGGAAGGGAAAACACTATTTTCTGTATAATCTTTGTAAGTTATTTGCAGAGAATAAACTGTTATACATTAGAAATTCGTGACTCCAAGAGTTTTTCACTTTTTTCTTTGCTGACAATAATTAAAATTCATATAACCAGACCTACTGTGAAAACAGTATAAGGTCTGAGTAACACAAATCTGTTTTTACAGTAACAACAATATTATTGCACATATAAAAACTGAGGTCTTCATTTTAGTATGAAAAAGCAGAAAATAACCACCAGATATTAATGTTCCCAAAGGCCTGTCAGTAATGTTTTCGAATAAAGCAAATGACTGTGTCTATAAACCCATACATTCGCTTTGCACATTAAGTAGTAAATGGGAATTGTTAGAAAGAAAGGATTTACTGCTTACATGGTAAACACAGGTGAAGATTTGATAAGACAATGTTCCCTAAATACAGTAACTTTCCTAGCCCTTCTGCATGGTTTTGTGAAAGAGTATGCATTATAGCTTCAAAAATACTGCTCCTGACAGCAATGTCCTTCATATTAGAGCATTGTCAAAATATGTATATATATAAGGACAAGAAACAGCTGAAATACATCACTTGCTGAACATATTGATGGGCATGCTCAATCTGGCTCTGCAACTGCACAGCAAAGCTTAAGGCACTCACATAACAGATGTAGTAACTCTGGGCAGTGAATCTATACTCTTGGAATTATTATTTTTTAATAACTGTTAGTAAAGCTTGAAATATGTTCATATTTTCAGTAAGGAGGAGAAATTAATCTTCTTAATCACATGAATTCACATTCAACTTTTGTATTTTGATCAACATTGTGGCTCTGTACATGCTAAAAGATAGTGGAAAGTATTAAAAAGATTTGAAAAAAGAGAAAATAGCCTTTCTTGCATTCATTTCTTATGTGAGTTCATAACTTGTTGTGGTAGTCATTGAATCACATATTTACTGCTTGAAGAGTTGCATACATTATCATGCTAATTTGATGACAAAGAGACAGGGTTGAGCTTGAGTAGCTGTCATATACTATCCAGGTGTTTACTCTTCCTTACTCAATTGAGGATGGGAATCTATTTTTTGTCCATTACGGGACAAAATGATCCTTCATTGAACCACTTCTGAATGTCTGTTCTCACTCACTGGAAATCTCTATTGTGTTTATATTCATTGTCTTCATCTCACACAACTTGATGTTGTCACTTGAGTGTGTTGTCTTCTAACTTCTGCTCTAGGAAAAACGTCCTAACATTTTTATAGTCAGGTTTAATAACCAGCAGAGACATAAAATTCTAAGACAAACTCATCTTAAAATAAACTTTTGAACATTTTTTAGACATATTTGGATTAGGAGGCCAGTTCTCTTCTTTCTAGAGAGGTTACAGGAGTGTTATAATAAAAAACAATTCATAGAGATGGAATGGGATTTGGCATTGTATGCTTTTACTGAGCCTCCAATTTAAAAGATGTCTAATTTGGAAGTACTTTATTTTGCACCTGAGAAGGCCTAAGAAATGTGGATCCTTATCTCAGCCCTGTAGATGCACATATGTGATCATTAAGTTTTTGGATTAGTGATTTTTTTTTTTTAATTTGAATGCCCAAAGTGCTTTTCCAATCTGTGTTTTGATCTTTTTGTGATTTGATTTATGGGTCTGTGTGTGGTATCATTAACAACTCAGGGTTGCTCTGAAGCATAGTTGAGACAGACGTTCTGAGGGAGGCACAGAAATAATAGATTACTCATTACTATACAAGATCTGTGTGCCCTACTTAACATGTACAGAAACAACTTGTGTTTACCCTTGGATCTGATCGAGTTCTGTGATTCTAGTTGGGAACTGGAACAGCAAAAATAGACATTCTGCCTTAAGTGATGCTGTTCCTATCTCTCCAGTGCAGATCCTTCTCTATTGCAGACCCCGATTCCCATTTCCCTTTCCACCTTCATCATATCCAGGAAAAATACTTGAACCACCAGGTGCAGTGTATCTGCAGGAATCAATTTTCATTTCCCACTGGCATGTGAGCATCCACTTGCAAGGTGAGTCAGTGGAAGCCGGCTGCTCCTCTGTTGGAAGCAGTGCATGGATTACAGAGCATTACTGATGTGTTGTGGTGTGTGAGGAGGGAGCTCCTGTCTCGTTTGCCAGCAGTGCTACTGTAGAGAGCAAAAAGTCACATCAGAGTGCAAATGAGGGATTTGTATCTGCGGCTTCCCAGCCTGTAAATTGCATTGTGCTTCACTCTCTCTGTGAGAATGGTGAGTGTGGTACAGCCACCTGTCAGCAGCCTGCTCCTCCACGCAAGAGTAGCTGGTGGAGTCAGTGTTCATCTGTGAAAACATCTGGGTAATTAAGCTGAAAGCCAAAGAACATGACAGTTCAGGAGATAGTAGAAAGTTTCAGATATACCCTTAGATAGAGAGATTTGATTATCACATGGTTTTCTCACACTTGACTACATAACTCAATAGACATTGATCAATTGACAGGTGTGTATGCCAATAGCATTAAGGAGTGTTATACTGAAGCGGGGATAGAAAGGGAAAAAGGTGATCTCTTTGAAAGATATTTTCTTGCAAGTACTCGTCATCCACACCTTCTGTTCAAATAGGAATTATGCAGCTTTCTACTTTCTGTTCTCGGTTGCAGTTTGTTTTTAAAAAAAGAGTATTATTGGAACAAAATAAGGATTTAGCTAAAATAATCCTATTTCTTCTTACAAATAAAAGTGTTTTCAAGTAAAAAATGTATTCTAATTGTAATAATAACTTTTAGGTGGTGCATATGCTTGTTATATCAATATTAGATGAAGAATTGGTATGGTAGGCATCAGATGAGAATATCAATGTGTGTGATGTGTAATTGCAATATATTGTTTTTTTGCAGAATGTAATTTTCTATAAAATACCTACAGATGTTTTAAAAACAAACATGATTCTCAGAACACATGCTTTTCTGAAGATTAAGAGTGCATACAGCTGTTTGATCGGGTTTTGTTGTTGTTGTTTGTTGGTTTTGGTTTTTTTTTTTCCTTTTAAATCACATTTTTATTTTAAGGGATTGTGTCTTACATTAAATTAGGGTTGCATTAATTGGGAGTTGTTTTCACATAAAAAACCCACAGGATTTTTTTGCTAAAACCATAAATTCTGACTTTCTCTGATAATGTATTGGATTCAGCTGGGATGCTTGTGAATGTGCACAGATGTGAGATAAGTTTTGTTCTACTCTCAAGTTTTGTTGGGAACTTTCAATAGGAGCCTATTTGGGAGAAAGGCTACATGATTATTCATTTATTCCTTTTTTCTATTATGTTGCAATGATACTATTCATGTCACAATTCAGTTTCTACTATTTACATTTCAACCTGTGAATATAGTCAATTTTGCTGCTGAAAAAAGAAGTGCATAGTTTTCCAGTCACTCATCTGCTACCATAGTCGGCTGGCTTTGATGAATGGACTCAGTCTAAAGGATTCTCTACTATGATGTGTGATACCTTGAACAAATAGAAATGTGTTTTTCATCAACACACTGGAAGGAATCATTTATATTGTCACATATGAATGGCTTGTTCTGATTGTTATGTTTCCTCTGTCATACTGAGCTGCTCATTTAAAGCATGCAAGGAGAACTTACTGGATAAAAACTGTTGTTCACCTAAATAATGATATCTCAAAATATTTAAAGCAGATTGATCCACTGTGACTGTGATGTTTTGTTTTTGTGTTTTGTTTTTTTTTAATAGGAGTGACAGTTCTGGTTTTACTAGCATGCTAAGAATGTTGAATATGTGAGAATAATAGCCAGTCTTTTGACATTAAATGTTAAATTTGTATTAAAACTTAGATATTTTGACATGCACAACAGGCAAAAAATCCAGTTGTTTCTAGCTTAAATATCTGATCATCACCCAGAAATATTTATTAGTTTTCTATATTGAAGATATTTTCTTTATATATACATGAAATACATATATATATAAATATATGTATATTCAGCCTGACCTCAGAAGTAGATTTGCAATGTAAAAATGTTTCTGTCTGTATTTGTTTTGTCAGTGGAAGAAAAGCCTGATGTATGCACACAGTATTTCTTATGCAATTAATTAATTTCCCATTCTTTGTGTGGAGTAGAATTTCTTAAAAACATACACACACTCGTCTGATTTGCCTCTCATTTTAATACTTGCATAAAAATTTGCTAGGCTTTCTGATGTTCTCTTTTACATTTTTAATTTTTCTCAGATTCTGAGAAAGCATTGTGTGGAGGGAGTCAACTGGAACAATGCCCGCAATTAATGATAAGCCTTTCCTTGTCATTCTTTCTCTGCCTCATTGTAGGCATCTATAAGAAAAGTAAAAGAACACAATGTATCTTCACTTCTGAGTGCAAAATCCATCACTTCACCTTCTCTTCCAGTGAGAAGACATGCAGTTGAAGGGACAGACCAGGACAACTAGTTTCACTAAGAAATGCATAGAAATCTTGGGGTTTTTTTTCTTTTTGTCTGTTATGCTTCTTTTTAGAGGGGTTGTTTGTTTGTTGTCTTGGTTTTTTGTTTGTTAATTTGTTTGTTTGCTTGGGTTTTTTTCTTTGTTTTAAATTTTGTTGTAATTCTATCTGTAATATTTACTCATAATTAGGAAAACAACCCCAAACCTTTGTAATATTGTCATTTTCCACTTAGTGGAAATGAGTCATCACAGGAATTTAGATACAACAAACTGATATCACCAGCGTATCACAGTAGATTTGGCTTAATAATTTAGGATCATTTTTGCAGAAGTTGTTAAATGGTTGCTTGAAGATGCTGTATAGTAAGGTGGTATATTTCCTTAGATTTTCCTGTTACAAACATGAACAATATTTTTAAAGATTCTTCTTAGTGTGTTGCACCACAGTGAGGCTTTGAATTACCCTTGTGCAGAGAAAGGTTTTGAGTAATGCAGTCTTTAGAGGTTTATGTAATTCCACATCCATTGGTCAAGTTTTTCCATACCAGTCTTCAAAGTCCAGATTCAAACTCCAGTGGTGTCAGTAAGATACTTTTTCTTGATTCAGCAGACTTTTTAATTGGCATATTCTGATTCTACTGCTTCTTCTAGAGTTAATTTTTAAAGTCTCTATACTCAGATTTCAAAAATATCTAGAGAGCCCTTAACCTGACAAGATTTCTTGCAGTCTAGCAGCTATCGCAGCTTACAGTTAATTAGCCTCAGCTTTCAGATACTCAGTGAGGGGGGAAAAAAAATCTTCTGATTCAGGGTAAAGAAAAGAGTAAATGGGAATAGTATATGCTCACTTCCATCCTTGCTGTAAATTACAGCATCGGCCAATAGAAGGATGTTTCCCAACTATAGAGTGTGTTTTTGGTACAACATGACTTTATTTAGAATGATCCAATAGCATAAAGTCCTCTACTGGGAAAGGTTTTTTTTATGACTTTTCTTACACTTTAAAAGACAGGGACTGTGTCTTAATGATTTTGCAACTCTGTGATGGTGCTAAGAGACCTATTATGACAAAAAGTGTAAAACTATTACTAGGAGTATACCATGTCTTGTCAAAAGATTCATTTTTCAGTAGATTAAATGGATTTCTTGACTGAAATCTTAGGAGATTCTGGGTCTATAAAATTACCAATGTAACCTAGTTGTGTTACTAATGTAACCTAGTTGTGTTACACATGTAAGTAATGTAAAGCTGTGAGGCAAAAAAAAAAAAAAAGACAAAAAGATGCTTATAAGAAAGTAAAACCACTCTGCCTTTTCATCTCTGAAATAAAGGTTTTTTTTTTTTCAAAAAATATATTGCAAAAGAGGGTAGCTTTCACAAAGAACCAAAACATATTCAATATAAAGAGAGGATAAGGTGGTAATAGTTGATGATTCAGTCTTCTCCACATTGTGACAATTCACAATGGTCCTTCCAAAGTAAAGGAAAAAAAACTCTATGGAGCTAGTGAAATTTAAGATTTTTAAATTATTTGCTTCTAAAGATTTTTTAAAATCTAGAATATTATGAGCCACATTCAGATTGCTTACTATGTGCATCTAAATTTTATATTTGTTAAATACTTATGTAAGGACAGTAATGGATAATTTCAGTGGCTTGCTCTGTTGAACTGAATATCTGCTAGAAGAAATAATACCTGAGCACCATACCTACCACTTTGAGTGTATTGTCTTACCATATAATCCTGTTAGAAATTTAAATAAGTAGATTTAAAAGATGTCCTTATGCCATGGTTGCTTTGTGAATTTTTTAGAAAAACTTTTGTAGTACTCTGGTTTTATCCATATTAAATAAAGTCTGTTGTATTGTTCCACTGGAACATTGTTTTCCAGTTGGTTACTACCACAGATTTGATAGAACTATCAATCAAAATCATTGTAAAAGGGAAAATAAAAAGCAGACAAAACAACACAGTGGGACTGGCTGTGAACAAAACTTATGGCTTTTTCGTACTGTGGAAAGGACACTCATCAGAATGCCCTCATTTGTTTGCATGCAATTGAGCTTCGTAAAGGCAAGACAGATATGCTGTTTTCAGGAATCTTAATTTATTTTGTGACACAGTTCATAAACCTGTGGCTAAATGTGAGAACAGAACACATTTTGGGGCCAGCTCAATGTATCTTTACTTTCTCCGGAAACAAAAATTTTTTTGTACTGTTAAACTTCCATACCAGAGTTGCTGTGGCACTGCAGCACAGTGAAGAGCCTTCCCTGAGAGATGTGCCAGGATGCTGTCTGCTTGACTGAGATAGCTCAGCACTTCAAAAACCTGGACAGATGGGGTGCCATCTCATGAGAGACAGCATTCTGCTGGGCTTCAGAGGAGCTAAGAGATGAAGGTGGGGCACTGAATCCAGCTGACATACCAGTTCTGCTGCTGGCTTATGTTACAGCAAATGAGGAAATGATGACTAAAAAAAAAAAAAAAAGCTAGAGAGCAAAGCTACATCCACCAAATAAAAGTATGCCTGTTGTGTTCTGAATGTCAAATCTTTAAATTGACAGTCTTTAAAGACAGAAAAGGTCTTCGAATAGACCTTTACTTTTGTTGTCCTACTCTTTGTGTTTGGTCCTGTACGTTCCACCTGTAAATGCCTAAACCTCTACAGAAAGAACTTTCTCAGTCCTTCGAATGTCTAAAAATTTCTTCCATTTTTGTGTTTTCCTTACTATTGCTGTGAAAAACACAAGGAACTTTCCTGGTTTTGTGGTTTTTATTGAAGCATAAGCTGCGCTTCCTACACTTATTTTACTCTTTCTGTACTATTCACCAGCACAACTAGTTCTCCTATTTTTGAAACATTTGTATAGAAAAAAATAAGCTGCATACAAATGTATCTGTACTGATGTGTCTTCTGCTTGCAAACAGCATAAGGCAGCCGAGTTTCTACAAGAGATCAAAGAGTTAGGTTACATGAGTAAAGGTGTGCATTGGAGACAGAACAGCTGCTTTAGAGTCTTTTGAACTTTCACTTACCACTTCCCCATTCCCAAGCATGGTGTCATGGCAGTAGTTTTTCACAGCTGTCAGAGACTGCATTCTTTCCCAAACTGTTACCAGAGCTTTGGTGTAAGACTTTAAGCATGTGCTTGTGCTGTGTAATTGCAACTGAGTGTGGTCAAGGCTTGTGCAGGCTGAAGTACCTTGTGTTGAGGACTGAGTTTTAGCACTTATTAAGTGAAGTCACTGAAACTGTGTAGTGTTACTGTACATGGGGAGGGCTCAATATCCATTTGCTTAGTTAAAAAGCAATTGCTTCTTCTATTCATTTCCTGGTATAATAGTTCTCAGTTGTCCAACAGAAGCGATATCACAGAATACCACTTTGTATTTTAAGAACTATTCAATTTTCTTGCCCTATTTGCAATATGAAAAAAAAAAAAAATGGAAGGCTATTTGCTCTTTCCTGAACAACTTGCACCCACAGCACAATCTCAGGTCCCTGTGCTGATGTGGCCTGTGCACACAGCTGATTGTGACTGGAAATGAAGATGACTCTTTGTCTCTTCTGTCATGTTGAATTCTAGGACTGGCATTTAAGAAACCCTTTTGAATGAGTAGCTTCAAATTGATCCAGTTTGTTGAAAAGCTTGAGGCCCACTGAATTGAAAAATAGCATTTGGATTGGAAAAAAATGATATATTTCAAGTCACTGTGCAAGCTTTGTGAGACTGGATTTTGCATTGCAGCAATCATTTAGAGTGTGTAACTGCTTGTTTCAGCATTCTTTTAATTCAGTGACTTTTATCCCACTAAACTTAACAGAAAATTATTTCTATATATATGGGGGTATATATATGTCTCTGTGTGTGTGCTTGTATGTATTAGTAACAGCTATGTATAAGAAATAATTATTTGAAATACCTCCTAATGTTTGAAAATGTTTAGAAGCTATTCAGCTGTGTTTTTCTGAGCATGTTGAAGATGTGAATACTATGTGTTATGTATGGCTTTATGCAGATCTGTAGGACTTGCAATATGCAGTTAAAATCTATGGCTATAAACCTAAAGGCTGAATCATAAGATTTGTAGATAATCAATTACTATGGATGAAATTTATTAACACATTAATGTTTTATCAGCTATTAATAAATACATGAATTGTCAATAGTGTTTTGTGAACACATGACATGATAATTTCTTTGTTTTGCTATTTTTCCTTTTCAGGAGGTCTTATGACTAGAATTTTTTCCTAATTGTAACATCATGAATCAGCAATAAGCCTTCTGTTTGCAGCAAAACTTCAAGTTGTGTACTTCAAAATTAAATGTTGAAGTTTTTTAGTAAGTTTATGCCATGTTTTAAAAATTATCTAGGCATTATGAGGACAGTTAAGGCTTACTGATTATTTAAAGGCTTACTGTTGATTTAAAATGCATAGTTTCATGTGTTTCCCATTTCTCTATAACATGTTGGTTTTGTTTAGAGGTTATCGAGGATCTGGCAAATTTCATTCTTCAAATAGGCCATACATTTATTGGCCACCTTCACTGGCTGTATGTTCTCCATTCTCAGAAAAGGCTGCCTGCTTGGAGAGCAGTTTTAGGCCATACTGACAGCTTGAACAGTGTTAAGAGATTGCAGGAAGTTCTCACAGTCCAAACAGCAGACAGTTTATAGGCTAATGAACAATTTGACCATGCTGATACATGTGCCAGAGGTTAAGGCTCTGACCTGCTGCTGTTCAGATTACGAGGACAAACGTAGCCACTGGGACCAAGATTAGCAATTTAATTAGAACACCGTGTAAAATTCATATCCTATGTCATTTGCTGAGCAGGACCTATGTCATTATATATCTATTCTATCATGGTTAAAAGAAAGGGAAAGTCGAGGAGTATTTGTGTGGATAATATAATTAGAATGCCAGGTTTTAGGGTGTCACGTCGCAATGTTCGGGTTTCATAAATTTGCATGTGTTGCCTATGTTTCATCACAGCAACATGCTTCATAGCCAAATGCTCTCATGGAAAATAGCAACAATTTGGTATGTATTACATCTTGATACAATTGAAAAAAAAAAAAAAAAGTGAACAAAAGCACCCATAAACTTCTAGAAAGCTTGTTGTTGTGGAACACATTGAGTGCAGGTGTCTTGGGGTGCAGCTGCAGTGGGAGCTGCAGGTTGAGGTCTGGGTTGGAGCCAGAGGCAAGAGGCCGTGAATTGCCTACCCTTTGCACAACAAAGGGCACGGGGACATGAGGCACAGCCAGGTGATTGGACACAGTGATGCGGCAGGAACCAAGGACCAGGTAGGAAATGCGAGAGGCTTGGACTGTGATTAAAAACCCCGCGGTTCCTTTGTTCGGAGTCCCTTCTGGGAGGCACGGGCAGCTTGGGCTGTTCCTATGTGACTCCACCATGAACTTTATGGAATGAGACACAAATGTCATGGGAAGCCTGGGGTCGAACTGGTGAGGAAACCTGGTCTGGCTGTGTGTGTGGGGGTTGTGGGGAGCCAAGTGAGGCACCCTGGAGCCACACACTGCCAAGGAACTTGGGTCCCAGTAAAGTCTCTGATGGCTGGAGCGACTGCCAGGGAGTCTCGTGGACGATCCGATTGAGAAGTTTGCCTCAACACTGTAAACATTTCAGTGAAGATCAAGGATACCAATCATTATGATAACTAATGCTACCAAGAATAATACTAGGGATAAATTTCCCCGTAAAGGTTTAAAGTGATTCCTCACTATTAAAAATTAGGATGAAAATAGGACAGGGATGAGCTGATCTCGAATGTGTGTAATTGGTACAGTGGATTTATTCTGCATGATACTGGTAACAACTGGAAACAAGATGCTGGGTTTAAATTAAAAAAAATAATAATAAAAGAAAAATTTAATAATAATAAAAAAAATCCTGACATTTTCTTAGAGGTTTTTAAATTTCAGACTAAATCTTTATTCTGTTTTCCTAGGTGTGCCAGTAAGTTATATAAGCTATAAACAGGTGTCCTCTGTTGTGTACCAAGGCTATTCAGACTTCAAGCTGCTGATCGGAGGTGAAGCTTTTGTCGGTCCTGACACAGTGCATTTACACTTGCTCCGGAGCGATGCTTGTACAGAAGGGAGATCCATAGCAGGACCATGGGGGAGAAAATGGAATTGTTGCATCAAGTTGTAGTTTGCTATGGCTGCAGAAGATGTATTCTTACAAAGACTGTAACTGTAGTTGCTTACACTTTTGCATTTATAGATGCAATATGCCTGAGAAGACCATCAAGGCAGTGACTTGTAATCTTGTGTTTACTTTATGGGAAAACTCAGAACTGACATTTGGTGGCTACACATAAATAGAATGATTTTCTCCTAAGAAAAATTGTCATACCTAAAATTTGATATTTTTCTTTTCAAAATGAAAGAAGCCTTTGACATAAAATTTATTCAGGGTCACATTTCACCTATAACCTGGTTTATTTTTTTATTTTTCAAACCTGTGCCTAGTTACATTTAATATTTGCAGTCTCTAGATTGTCAACATCATTGTATAATAACCAACTTATTATAGAAAGCAGCAAATGCCATGCTGCCAATCACTTGTCCATCACACTAACAGGTGCACTGCCATTGTCAGTGTCAAACTGAATACTGGGGATCAGTTAGACAGGTGGAGTAATTTACTCATCTTGTAGTGGCAGAAGGGGACACCTTATCAAGGAAAAAAGAGAAATGCCTTCCCTTGGTGCATTTGGTATGTGACTATGTAACTTGGATTTACAGTCTCTCTGTAGAAACTGATGTGCAGACTAAATTTCACTCTAAAGTGGGGGAGGAACTTCTTTTAGGTATTATGCAAGAGTATTTCTTTTTCCTTTCTCTTCACCTTATCTACTGTCATTCTCACCCTCTCACCCCACACCCCCAATCCTCAACATTTCAGTATTGTCAACTGAACAGACTGCTAGATTCAAAATGCTAAAAGATCTGTCAGTCTATTGGAGTAAAATAAAAATAAGTTAAAAAAATTAAAAAAAAAAAAAAGAGAAAACTTTAGTGAGAATGAGAAATTATATGCCAATTTTTTTTCCCACAGCCATTTTTTATAATGGTGATTGGAAGAGAGGGCTCCAGAACTTGGCTTGCTTTTGGACTGAATTAAAGATCTTTTCTTTTTATTTCATTGAAAAAAGAGTAAAGCTTGTTCCTGCACACATGAGGTGTTGCAGGAACAGCTACATACTACTGCAATTTTTGCTCTTTGGTCTCAGAGGGCTGCTGAAGTAAAAAGATAGTTATGGGCTTAAACTGATCTTTGGGTTTCAAGACAGAGAAAATTTATTCTTTCAAAGAGTAAAGGTAGAAGTTATTACAGCAAGTACCAATGCCAATCCTCACTTCTTCTGATCTCTGTAGCTATGACAGCTTCCGCTTAATACCCAGGAAGTTTCTGTAGGTGTCAGAGAGAAAAGTTGCTTTATTCACCTGTCTTCCTCTGTTACTATCAGTGTGGTGGACAAATTCTGAGGTATCACCTGTGATCAGAATGGAGCTTTAAGCAGGGGAGCTGAGTTGGGAGTGTTTGTACTTGTTGCTTCTGACTAAAGCCATCTGTGGTCAGGTACAACCAGTAATTGCCTGAGCCAGTAAATAGAGATATTAGAGTGATATATGAGTCTTCAAAGTCAGAATGGTAGAGGCAACCTCAGACCAAACAGTGGGAAGGAAGAATTCATGGTAATGGTTTGGAAACCTCACTTTTATAGCAGCACAGAGAGCAGTGGCTGGTTGGTAGATGAATGATACTGGAAGTTGATTCAAGTTTATTTACAGAAGCATTCCTAGGAATACATATGCCATCACACTAGGAAATCTGGGGATTAAACAAATTTAAGGTTGCTAAAGTGTCAATTTTCTTTAGAATACTGCTAATAATAGCTTTGACCTGTGGGTTGATAGGGAGATTGTGGTGTGCTGTCTTGTTTATCAAATGGCTTCCATAATCTCCAAATCCGTCATCTAAATATGTATCATCAGCAGTTCTTGTAAAGAGCTGAGCTTTCCCTTCCCTTCTCTGTCTACCAGAATGTAATGGGCAGTGCTAAGGCTTCAGAGAGCCTTGGGCATGGTATCGCATTATACCTAATCTTATGTAATTACAGACTGCTGCCAACAAGTCTCCAAGGATGGCCTTGTACTTACTGTTGCTTATCTTGTATCCCTTAAAAGGAAAAGAAAAAGTGTTATTTTCCACTAATCAGTGAGAACCAACTATCTCCTAGCTGCAGGAGTGCTGGGGAATGAAGAGGACTAGGATTAGCTTTTTCAGTGGCAGGCAGTAGTTAGGTGGAGGGTGAAAGCCTGAACCTCTGCAGTCCTTCCCTCTCCAGATTTGACCCAACCTCATGGATTGACACCTGAACCATTCCCTCTGTTTACTTTGCTGTTATTCCCTGCATAACACTACAAGCCCATTGCTATCATGCATTAACTTCTGAGATTTTTTGACAGTGCTGTTATCTCTGTTTAACCAATACTGTGTTTACTGGTATTAAAAAGCATTATCCCACCTGCACATTCTGTTTACCAGAACAGCATTCAACACTAAAGCCTGAAAGATTGAAAAAGAGATTTGTTTTTTTCTTTCTACTGTAATTTATGAAGTTCAGAGCCATTGAAAAGTTTGAAGGTTTTGATCCAGAGCATTTTCTTTTAGGTTACTATTTGGAAATTCAATTTGCTAAACAAGAAAGGCAGAAGAGTATTTTGCATAAATGGAAGAAAAAAAACCCAAAAGCAAACAATGTTGAAAATAGCTCTTTACACTGGACACCTAAGTAAACATTCTGTTTTGTTTTAAATCTGTTTTGTTTTAAATTGACATTTCTGCACTGTATTAAAAAACTGGGCTCAGGCAATCAAGATCAGGTCCTGGAAATGAGCCTGAGGCTTTAGCTACACAAAGCCCCAGGGCTGGACACTCACATCACCTGCTCTTTTTCTGACACACTAGCTAATACAAGACCTTCATATTCCAGGCTTTCCCTGTTTCTGACCCCTTTCTTCCCAAAGAAAAGAAATGTGGATGCATACCCTGACTGCATCCTAATCTGTGTGATAATTTGCTAAATCAGGCCCCTAAGGAATGACTAAAATGCATGCAGACATGCAATTTCCATCACCATTGAGACTTTTGTTTCTGTATCAAGAAAACCAGAGGCCAGGTGATCTGCTGGCTCCAGGGGTTTTGCATGATGGTGCTGCCAATATGGAACTGAGGTTAAGTGGATCAAAAGGCTTAGAAACAGGGGAATCTTGGTTTTGGTTAAATGCCATTTTGGCAAAATAAATGCTTTAGCAAATGCCACTGCCACTTCTGTTTTAGAAAGTATTTATTGTCTGTGAACTGAAACATAAAAATGCTCTTCAAAGGTATAAATCAGGAAATATATTTATTGCTGTTTATTCTTAATAAAATGTTCAACAGCAAAATGACTGTAAATATTCCAATTAGATTAGAAACCTCCACGAGGTCTGAGACAGAAGATTTAGATTTTGAGTCCCCTATTCATTATTTTTCTCTCTCACCTGAATGGAGATTGGAAAAATTAGTTCAGTTATTAGTTCAGCTTTATTAACTTTCTTTTCATTTTCAAGCATACTTTTTAAGGTAAATAATGCTATTCACTGACAATAAGCATGCTAGTGTACTCTGCTGCTTGCAGTTCTCTCTATAAATCAAAACCGTCTCTAACGCAGGGAGCCCATCTCTTTGCATGACAGCTAAATTTCTTTCTTTCTTTCAATCTTACAGTTCTGTTTCTCAAAAAACCCACACCATACTTCTCTCTTTCAATGCCTTTTGAATATTTCTTCTATTTCTGCTATGTAGTACAATCTAAAAAGAACACAGTCTTTCACTGGTTCTGATATTATGCTTTCCCACCCAGTGATACAATTTTGTCTGAACTAGAACCAAGGCTTTCAGATCTGGTGTGTAAAGCGAAGTGTCTGCACCCACAGTGAATTGAATAAAAATTGCAGTTAAATATACCACACGTGGATTCAGGAGCTGAGCTGTTAAGTGTCAGGTCTGGAAGTGTTGGTCTTTGTGTTCTGTAGCAATGAAGGAAAGAAGGAAAGGATAACAACCAAAGAAAAATAGTGAGGACTTTTTTTTAGATTTTTTTTTTCAAATCACAATAAATTTATGATGTTGTCATCAAAGTGCGCATATGAAAGCACCTTTGTAGAAAAACTGAATTCTTTAGCTACATGGTGCTGCTTCAGAAGCAAAGCTGCCCTGTAAAACGCTAGGAAGTTCTTCGTCACTAGATTGCTTTTATGTGTTCATAAAAGCTCTAATAATGACTTCATTTTTTGAACTGTGAACACATTGAAAAATTCAGGTAGTGCTTACTGCAGTTCAGAGAAGCTGTATACACTGTGACATGTTCAGACACTTTTGTGGGCATTTTTTTTGTTTTATTTGTTCAATAGAGCAGTGAATAGAGACCCCAGATCTTAAAGTGTTTCTGGTTTAAAGAGTGAATACCTCTTTCTGTCTGAAAGTTTGTATTCATAAATCTCATTGTCATGATCTCGCTGGGAAAATAAAAATACATACAGGGTATGTAACTTCCTGAGGAAGATATGCAGGCCTCTTAAAAGCTTAATCTGTTGCTTAGAGTACACAAAGCAGAAAGCTTACTTATATAGGTGAGATTTTTACAAGATGGAAACCCCAGAGGCCAGCTCCAGAGATGGACCATGTGCTCACCTCATATATAGGAGGTTCATCTTTCAACAGTTTTTTTTATCAACTTGCTATTTAAATATCGCAAAAGGCACATGTTATTTCTCACTTTCTATTTAATTATTAATCTGTGATACCATACTGGCAACTGCTTGTAGGAAAATACTTTTTTTTTTTTTTAATAAAAAAATCTCAACTCTCTGTTCTTAGAGTATGTTTTAAAAGAGATGTCTCAGTTGCAGTTTTTTGGGGAATACCTGTATAGCTGCCAGTTTATATCTCCCACTGGGAGCCACTGTAGAGCAGGGATTACCTCAAATATGTTTTAGCAGATTAAACAAGCCACCAAAAAAAAGCCTGTCTTTATTTTTCCTTCCTCGCTTTACAAATAACACAGTGGACAGAAGGGGATGAATTACAATTTATTATGTCAGCCATAACTATCCTGTATCTCAGGAGGTTTTGCTCCAACTTTAATAATATATGAGTAAGGTATCATCTCAAAACTTTCAAAGGTAATAGCAAATACATATGTGACATCACACTTGTAGGAACATGTAGCTTTTGCTATGTTTTTGCACCCTTGCTACATTGTAATTTTACATTTCTCAGTTGAATGTTAGCTTTTGTTTTGCTTCTGCTTTCAGGGACTGAAATGAATTTAAATTTTGAAGCAGTGTCTACTGACACAAACAACAAATTTGCTAAACAACGAATTTGGCTTGTTTTCACACTGAATGAAAGATCTTTTCTTTTTATCTCATTGAAAAAAAGAGTAAAGCTTATGTGAAGAGTAAAGCACACACAAGCTGTGGTTCCCTACACGCAACTGCAATTCTTGCTTTTTGGTCTCTGAGGGCTGCTGAAGTAAATTGATGTTTATGGACTTAAGCTGATCTTTCGGTTTCAAGACAGAGAAAATGTTGTGCATAGATACTCAGAGCCTACACTTTACATGGTGTAGAGAAATGCAAGCCAGGTACTGTCTCACGGTGTACAGCCACACGTTGCTGCTAAGCTGCTCTCCATAAATGCTGCTCTGTGTGAATTAAGAAGAAGAAGCAGAGAATCTTCGAAATTCTACTTGAACAGTAAAAGTAAAATTCTATCTGAAAGGTAGGGCACATTCTAAAGATTTTATCTTCTTAAATTATTGTCTCATGCCCTATCTGTATGTAACTGTAGGCATTTTTTCACATCATAATATTACCTTCACTGTTGTAGCTGATTCCCTATTACAACCAGTAATCAGTTTCATGTTTGTCTCCAACCAAAATATCTTTTTCTTCAGTAACTCTAGCTATTCAAGGTGAAGTGATGCAGCTTGTTTCATTGATAGATGATTACATATTAATTATACAATGCAAATTCACTCCATTGAAGATATTTTACAGGATTGCTTGCTTTTTCCCTCAAAATTGATCATGAGTGGGTAAATCTTTTGTTTCCTCTACAAGTTTCTTGAACAAATTGTTCAAAAACTAATTCTTAAGCCTTCAGAAAACAATTTCATATCACTGCACTTTTAAAAATTCTTCCCATTGCCAAAGAAGTAAAATGTTTGAAGTAGATGCTTAAGGTCTAAGTATACATTCTTACAAATTTTTGCAAAGGAAAGACAATCACTTAGTACTTTTCAGGTCTGAATTACTGTAACAGGTGCAAACAATATTCATTTCTGTCAACCTTTGTATTTGTGCCATTTACATACTTTACATCATCATTCTTTATGTTGTTCGTGGTGATATTTTGTACTGTAAGAGCAAGGGAAAAGGAAAACCAGTCCATTTCCCCCCAAATTTGGCCTAAGCTTCTGCAAAAATTATTTATTAAAAAGCTTCTTCATATTAATTGAAATGAAATTAACTTATACAGCAATGTAGTTTATCTTGGATGAATGATATTGAGCTTAACTCTCATACACAGAAAGCATGATACTGTAAATCATGTAATTCTTGATATGCAACTACAGTCAAAAAGGTAATTTTGTGAAAGTGACTGTGGAGTTCCCTATTTCTTCTTTCTCTATGATTTCTATATTAAATGTGTTTAGCTTGCAAGTCTAAAAATAATTTTTCTAGCTGCCAGCTGTTCAAACTGAACTTGAGATCTTAAATCTCTCTCTCATATCTTACCTACAGAATGGAGTTTAGTTACTGAAACTAAGATGCTAGTCCCTTTTTGTGATGGATGAGGTAGGAGAGGACCCATCTCATTCTTCCAAGTGGCAGCTGGAGGGACGTTACAACTCCATTGCAACTATTATGAAAACATTGCTGGATGAGGAAACAGATGTAACTTTTGAAATAGAAACTGTTCTGTGGTCTGGAAATACGTCATTTTTACATTTTACATTATGTCTGTGCACACCAAAGCAAGATAGAACAAGCTAGCAGGTGTAATTTGTGCAATTCTTTTATATGGAGAGAAAATACAGCTGAGACTTTGGAAGCTCCATTATTCAAAGCCACAAAAGCTGTTTTTATAGTCCAATGTGTATCACTTTAAAACTGATTTACTTATCTCTGTGGCTTGTAATAAACAAACATTTTACCTTCCTGAGTAGTTACCTTATAAGGTAGCGGAACTGTAAATTGAAGAGCTGTCAAATGGCACTTGCTTGTCTGGCAAGCATTTCTTTAAACAAATTTTTATATGAACTCAGGTATCTTCTATCACTTTTCATTCCTTAATAGTTTTCCCCAAAAACAGAAATCATGAACATCTTGATCTCTTTCACCTGTCTTCCCAAGAGAAACCAAAGCCTCCAGGTCTGAGTGTGATCAGAATTAAGGAACTGTGTAATCTCAATCAGCTGGTACAATGTCCATTATGTCTGTAGGCTCTTTTCCCCGTGTCACCTATCTTTTTCATATCGTGGTCAATATATGATTCAGTAAAACACAAATATTTAAACCAGAAGTTTCAGTCCCCACTTTTAGTAAATGTTTTGCTTGGCAGAAACTTCATTACACAATAAATGAGTCTTTTGGAAAGAGCCAACTGCTTCATATAAAACAAGCTCCTGTTCCTTTATTGCTTTAGGAGGAAAACAATGAAAATTCACTGTTACTGGCCACATCAACCTGAATGAAAGCCAAATAGGAAAATTGAAAATGATTGTCAAGTTCATCATATCTAATACAATAGAGGCAAATTAGAGTTATCTGCAGCAGCAGAAGTAGCAGCAGATTGCATTATAAATCATCATATCATTGACAGTCAATTACATTCAAAACTTTTCAAGCATGAGGCAGCGGCAGTGCTTATCTACTAAAAACTTATTCAAGCCAGTGTGGGTGCATGAGGAGAATTTCTTGGGGGTCTGAAGGGTTTACATTAAAAGGAGAGAATTTTATCAAAAAATATATTCCATGAAAGGTTAGAAAGCATGAAGCCTGGTTTGCTGCAAAATTCCATCTTTAAACCTAATTTGCCTTTCTTCTTCCAATGCAGTAAAATGCACATTTGATTTGTGACCAGGAGAGCCCTCCAGTAATGTCAACTTCTTTCCAGTCTTCTCTGCTTCATTACCACTTTTGCTTTCACAATATTTCTAGCTCTAGCTTTCACAATATTTCTGAGTTCCCAGCGTTTTCCCCCTTTCCTTGTTCTTTTGTTTGTTTGCTTGCTTTTAATTTGAAGTGCCTTTTTAGTTTGTCTTCAGGAACAAGGGGTTTTCTGTAAATTATTCAAAGTAAGTAACCTTGCATGTTAGGAAATCAGTTCCTCACCTAATAGATGTTTAATTAAATATATTAAATAAGTCCTAATCAAATAGATTGCATAAAAATTGATATAAATTGAGAGGAAAATCTAGACAATATTCTACTAGTTGGTTTATTTTATGAACTCTCAGAATATGACTGAGCCTTCAGAATTAAATGCAATTTTTTCTCTACTGAAAGTTACAATGAATGTACTTTCTGGCTGTTCCCATGGGCACCAGGGAAAGCACAGAGCAGGAGCAAAACTTCTGGTCCTAAGACGAGGGTTTGTGATTTTGCTGTAGTGCAGAAGAGGGGGAGGGTGTTCCATATGATGATCCATCTACTTTCTCGATACCCATAGAAAGCCCTGGAGCTGTAACAGACTGTAAGTCAGGGTTAGTATTGATCTTATATCCACATGCCTGTATCGAGTTGGAGAGATTGTCAGGTTTTAGGGAGAAGGTCCTAAATTTATTTTTTTGTAATCGAAACTGGGTAATCTCCAGAGGTTCTCTAGCACCAGGTCTCTTCATATTTTTGGAATGGCTTGAGAAAACTATTGCAATATGGCAATGAATTGGTGCAATATCAAATTTGGTATAAAGTCAAGGTTGTGAACTGTGCTGCTGTTTTGCAGAAAAAAAAAGATTTTAGTGAGAAATAAGAGACCTGAGACTTAAGGTCTTCCTCCTGCAGGAGGTCTCCTTTGTGCTCTGAGTGCTACTGTCTCCAACCCGTTCCAGTCAGTTGAGACCAGATATACTGCATAGAGACATGCTTGCAATTCATTCTAAGTTTCAGTCCTAAACCACCAGTGAATTTTTGCAACCCAACCCTCTGTTTATCTGATCTAAGAAGACTATGAAGAGATGAGGAGCATAGTTTGTTACATATCTGCTGAATTTTGCCACACCTGGGAAGTGATCTTTTGTACCTCTAAAATTAAGTAGCTAGTTGAAGTGCTAAACTTAGCACTTTTTGGATAATTAAAAGGAAAATAGAGGTAATCACAGAAAGTGGTCAGATATTGGGTAGGATAATCATGCTGAGAATATAGAACAAAAACTGAGTTAGTGTAGATACCATAGTTATTGCCTGAAGATTGGTAGGATAAACCTATTATGTCTTAGATCATAATGAACGGGAACAAAATCATTGCACTGACATAATTTTAAAGCACTATTAAATTAGCTGAACAGGTAGAAGAGAAAGACTTTTGCACAATGGTGAAATCAAAAGTGTGTGTGCAATTTCACATTTCTGGAAACAATTAAGAAGTTCAATGTTTTTATCAGGGAAGAAAGAAATAAAAATGTGGAAACTTTCTGTGGAATTCAGACACACTGGTTATGCTGCTCTTCTTAAACTGTGCAGTTGACCTGTGCTCTGTCTACCCCATGTGTCATAACCTGTCATGTGAGGGAATCTCTGGGGCATTAGCTATCTCTTTAAGGGAACTGAATCTCTTCCACTCTTTGCATGATGGCCACTTTATGAAATTCCAACTACAAAATAGAGGAAAAATATGCATTCATTGTAGTTGTTAGCTTTTGGTTTGATGTTTCAATGAGTCTGGACTAAAATCTATTTCTGTGGTTAGCCAAAGTTTAGCATATTTTCAAAGATTTTTAGTTTTTCTAAAGTCTTCAGACAAATCTGGCTGTAAATCATATCTTTATTTATCCCTCTCCTTTGCCTTTTTTAGCTTTTTATGAAACACTCTTTCATCCACTATTGAGTTAATGAGTACTAAATTTAGTATGTAAGTAGTTTTGTAGAGGATTATGTTCCATATCCGTACAATATTAAGAAATGGTGGTGTTTGGTTGGCTTCTAAAGCTTCTTGACAGCTGGGGCATGACAAAGAAAGCTTTTCTGTATACTTGTTCCGAATTGTTTTGGGCATGGATTATCAAGTAGCCATAAATAAGCCTTATTGACCCAGGTTATTATTTTACGTTTGCTTTCACACATTTCACATATTGAGTTGTGTTGTGGGGTTTTTTTTCCAAAGGAATAGGTCAGGGTTAGTAACTCTCTGGGTGATATTCTGAGAAAGAATTAAGCCAGAAGGACTTGATTTTTTACAAACATACATTACAATAGCCATGATGAATAAAATACTGAATTTTAAGTTATGGTTTTGATTACTTGAAATTGAAAGTTACTACAATTGTGCTATTATATATACAGATGCAAACTTGTGATAGGAACGTTAGTAAAGATTAAGAGTAGGGATTTGATTTCAATAACACTAAAAACTGTTCAAATCACAAGTTTGTGGGAGTTTTTTTGTTTTTTTTTTTGGTTTTTTGGTTTTGTTTTTTTTTTGTTTTTTTTTTTTTTTTTTTTTTTTTTTTTTTTTTGTTTGGTTTGGTTTTTTTTTTCTCATATTCAATACATTATGCAACTTAAATCATCTTTTGGAAAAGTTTTCCAGTGGTTTTCTTTTTAGCTGTGCTCATAAAAAGAAAAAAAAAAAAAAAAAAGATTTTCCACTTGTACTACATGATCCTTGTAGTATTGATCTGAATTAGTATAACCTATCTTGCTTTAAGCAGTGTATGATCCTTTATTTTAGATACTGTAATTGGTCTTGGAACCCAAATTTTCTGCTCACTAGCTTTATTTGGTAGGGTTTAATGTTGTTAGCAGACATAAAGAGGGCTTTTACAAAGCAGTTCTGAAATATTGTTAAGTAGGCTTTAGATTGTAGGAATTCATTTGATACTTTGTTCTTGCTCTCTTATTGAAGTGTATGCATTGACAATTAATATCTGGGATTATGTTCAAAGTCTTGAACATATCAAACCCTCAAAACTATCCAGTTTCGTATTAATGCAATAACAGCCTCATTGTAAGACTTTGTGTTTTAAGTGACTTTCCCACATTTGCAGGCCCTTGAGGTCCATCTTTACTAAATGCAACATGACCCAATTGCTGTATTTCCAAGGAAAAGTTTAAAGAAGCTCTTCTGTTTCATAAAGTGATGGCATCTTTTTGCATTTATTTTGGGTTTTTTGCTGGGTTGGGGTCATGTTGGCATGGGGACAACTGTCTTATTTTTAACTGCTTCCCAGTGAGAAACATCTTATCTGTAAAAAGCCCAATTAGAAGCTACAGAAATGCATGTGTTCCCAGAATTCTGTACTGTATAGACAAAGTGCATAATTTATGTAAAACTTTTGGGATTTGCACCTTCTATTATTTTGTAGGAAGGAAAATGATGGATTGTCAAATCATGCTACATGTTTTAATTTTTGATAGAAGGTGCGAATGTGTTTATACAAGGCCTCTCAACTCCTGTAAAAAAGGTTATTAATGTGAGAAATTATTTGCTGAGGTAAACCACCTGTGTTAGACAGCAAAATTCATCACTCTAGTCTTGTTTAGTCATGTACAAAATACACTGTAATCATTAAAAATCAAGAAAATTAATACTTTAGCCAAAATATTTTCAGGCCATCCTAGCAGGAATGCTGGGGATCAATGATAAATTGTTTTGATGATGTCAACACAACGAGTTTCTTTGACATGATCCAAGGTTTAGGTTTCCACATAACAACAACAGTGAAGTTTGTTGTAACGGGATAGAGTGTGCTGTGACCCCTAAGAATGTGTTTACCCTCCTTCTGTTTGTAAGGCAGTAAGATCAGGCATTCAGGTAGTTGTGAAGTAGCTAATGATGTAAATTTTGGCAAGTGAAAGTGCAAATTATCAGACAAATTATGTGCTGTCTAATAATGCAAGATTTCTATTATACTTCTGCTTTCTTATTGTTTCTTTAAAACAAGTTCACTTTTCATATTGTCATTGCATTTTAAAACATTTTGTTGTTTGTCTAGCTCCAAAGTCAGTCTTCTGCAGTACCATTGCATTAGTATTCATCTTGTTCTGTATAGCTATTCTTTATAGTTCTAAGGAAATCAATTTTATTTTTTCCTATCTGCTAATGACTATTAAAAAGTATGCTTCCCAGGACCCCTGAATTCAAATCACAAGTCAAGCTTCTTCAAAATGGTGTTCACAGAACAGAATGCTGTTTCTATTTATCCAGTATCCTTCTCTCTAGATAATATAGTGTCAGTATTTGTAGTAGCTATGTTTTTGAATGGTCAGACATTTGTACTTAAAGGGGGGAAGAACTCTGAGACACATGGGATTTTCTAAAAAAATGGCAAGAGTGTTTGCAAGTTAAAAGAGTTTTGTGGGATAGAGTGTCATTTTGACATTCTGAAAACCTGAGTTTATCAGTGTGAGCATGACATTTGTTTGTCACCCCATTCAACTGTGTAAGTTCCAAATTATGAACGTTTGAGCAACATGTTTGAATAAACACTTGCAAAATGTAAACCCTGTGTTAATTAGAAATTGATAAGAAAAAAAAATCATTAAAGGACAAGTCAATCTTGTACTCATATGAAAATCAGAAAATACTATCTTGCTATTAAAAAATCATAGAATCACTGACTATTAAAAGGTTGGAAGGGACCTTAAAGATCATCTTGTCCCAGCCTGCCCTCCCATGCACCAGGGCACCTCTCACTAGACCAGTTTGCTGAAGGCCTTAACTATAAAGAAGAGAGAAAATATAGCATAGTGTAGAGAAAGCTGAAGAATTTAGTGCTGTTCTTTCCTTCAGTCTTCATGAACCATCATACAGAAATATTTGATAGTACCCAATGGAAGTGTTTTAATGAGTACATAGAGTACAATGGAAACAAGAGGATATAGGGCTTATGAGGAAGTGCATGCTGAGGTATAGCTGCCTAAAAGAAAGACCTTAAAAATAAAATTAATGAATAAAATTAAAAATTAATGACTGAGAGCTTTCTCTGAATATTTTAAATTTTGAGAACTCATGGATTAGGGTTCTAGGATGAAAATATATTTCTGGGCTTCAGAATAAGAAAATCAGAACCATGTTGTCATAACCACTCTGAGCTGAATCCTTGGATATAGTCTAGGAGAAGCATTTAATAAGTACAAGAAGTGAATTTACCTCTAGAGTACTTTTGACAGGGTAACAGGTCCATAGAAATCTGTAGACGTAACACACCTTGAGTTTAGTGCACCCTTTAATCCTGTCCCACATGACATTCCTGTAGGCAAATTTGGGCTCTGTTTCATCATTATCCTGTGATGTATGAGAATCAGTGAGTTACTGTTAGTGTCCCTTCAGATTATGAAAACATGTCAAAAAAGTCTTGCATTTGTCAGTCCTGGGCAGAGTATTACTTTCAGTGTTTTCATTATAATGGTGTTGATGATAGACTAATGTATCTTTGTAAAAGCTGCAGATAAAAATCAAGGGATTAACAATGTGTAAAGGGCTTGTTGGGGATCAGCAATTAAAATTTTGGAAAACACCTTTAAAGTGACAAGTTGATGTTTGGTCTAGATTTGTGGAAACTGTTATTCTCAGAAAGGAGAAATTAAATGTCCCAAGGTGAAAATACGTGGCCAATCAGGTTATAGTCAGTCAGAAATGGAACATGAGTTAACAATGTGATCCTGTAAAATATATGAACAGGTTTACTGTGTGCAAGATGTGAAAAACAATCATTTAAGTCAGTATTTCTGAGTCTATATCTAGTATGTTGTGTAGTTTTGGTCATCACATTGTAAAGAAGAGTTGAGGAAGCTAGAGAAAGTCCAAAAGAGAAGAGTAAGAATGATGAGGGATTTTGAAGATATGACCTGTAAAAGATATTGATAGAACTTTTTAAATTTAATTTAAAAAAAGGAAGACTCTGAGAAAATATGGTGTCCCTATTATGCACAAATTTGTTGCAATCAGGATGATGATACTGTTTTTCTTGTCTACTTAGTAAAAAAGAATAAATGGGGTTAATCTACAGATAAAGTTTAGGGTAAAAAACAAAATCTTATCAGACGGTAAATCTCTGCAATAAACCAACCGTGTGTATTATTTTCTGGAGTTTTCTTCAAATTTGCCAAATGTCTGACAAATCAGTCAAGTATAATTGCTTTCCTTTACTTTCTGTAGCTGAAGTAGGTGTTCTCTGAGATCTCATTTTTCATTCATTAATATAAATTCATAACATTTATGTATATTGTACCAGGTTTATTTAGCATTTTTGTGCCTCGGTTCCTCATATTTAAAATAAAACAATATTCTTTCTCTATTCTGTAGTTGTGGTGAGATTATATGTACATGAAATATTTATATTTTTTGGGTACTGTAACAATGGAAGCCATATACATTTACCATGTAGAGTGACAGACAGCTACTCCATGCAAAGTCATTGTGAAAATGACATTCCTTTGTCTTGAATTCTTGTTTTCTATTTCTGGGAGATCGGAAGATACGGTGGCTTCACAGAGTTGTAAAGGAACTATCTAACCTCAGTTGTGCCTCTTGGGACCCATTGGACGATTTTTGGAGAAGTATTATTTGCATATCTCAAATCAACTCTTTGGCAACTATGGGAAAAGTTCCCAGCTGCCAGTTTTGACAGCCACAATTCTGGCAGCTGTTAGCCTTGAAGGGGAAGGAGACAAAAAAAAATGAAAAAAGTAATGGCATTGGTATTTTTGTAGAGCTTGGTTGACATTTAATATTACCTGCTGAAAATAATAAAAATAAAAAGGTGCGAATGTGAAGGAGAGAAAAGGGTTCCAACTCATGGAGCAGATAATAGTAATTTAGTATTTTAAAGCAACGCAATGACTATTTCATCTCTGAGCAGTTCCACTTGCAGCTTGTTAAATTGAAAGCAGAAATAAGAAATTATAGGCTGAAGGAATGGGGTTAAAAATAAATCCTCAAGTGGGCCTGAAAACTGCAACTTCTTGGGGAAAAGTGGTTTAGCAAATGTCAGTTTTCTGTTGTTATTTTCACAAGAAAAGGTCTGATACTGCTAAGTATTTCTTAAAAGGGAGGTTACTTTAATATAGAGGTAAAGATATGTAATAGTGATTGTATAGAATAAATAGGTTTTTAGGTGTTTGAAGGGTTTAGAGGGAAAACTTTATGAAGGGGAGAGATGCTGTTTCATGCATTTTATTTTTACTTGCAATATTTCAGTTGTACTTCTACAAAATAAAACATTATTTTTTTCAATGAAGTGTGAGGGGATTTTAGGGAGACATCTTGGTGTGGCTTGGAACTGGTTGCTGGCTATTTTAGTGGGATTTGTATTTTCATTCACTAGAAGACTATAGTCTTCTGAATGCAAAGCTGATGTTACAAGAAATTTTGCTTGATTATGAGGCACGTAATTTGACCTGAAGGTCATATTACATTTTCTCTTGTGTTGAAGTATTATGGATAATATTAAACTGTATTTATCTTTTGTTTTCTGCTATATGCTATCATGATGCATTGCCATTACAATAGCAAATAGCCCGTCAACACATTTACTGGACCGTAACCCTCTTGGGATAATCACTGAATTTTCATCAAGACTGCAATGATTAGTGTTTCTGATTATGATAATCAAATAACTAATTAGCTATCATGTTTCAGAAAAGACATAAAACTTAAAATGTTTTCAGAATATGTTAAGACACGAGTTTTAAGATACTTCCACTTGTGGGTTTTTGTTTTGTTTTGTTTGTTTTTTTTTTTTTTCGGAAAGCTTAGGACATGTGGGATGAAATGGAAGTTGCCAATTTTTACTGAAAAGAAGCTGAGTGGTTCCTCACTCTGTCCTGTATTTCTGTTCCTTCCCCATAATTTTGAGCATAGCTGATTAAAAAAATACCATGGAATTACTACTGGACTGTATAAGAAAAAGCAATACATTTTGTTTCTGGGGTTTCCATGTTTCTTTTCCCTTTTCTTTATATTTTCTGCCCTCTTTTTCAGATTTTTAGAAGTGTTAAAGTCTGATAAGATGCCATTGTATAGGCAGAGATCAGTCTCATCTTCGCAGATTGCCTCACATTGCATTGTGGCACTGAGATGGTGTTTTCACTTTTATGTCTATTTTCTCTTTTTTTATTTCAACATGATGAAAACTTGTGGCGGTGTTTCATTCAGATTTCCTGCCTTCAAAAGTGATTGTCTGACTGGAACTGTTGGGCTTTGGTGGGTTTTTTTTGTTGGGTTTTTTTGTTTGTTTGTTTGTTTTTGGTTTTTTGTTTGTTTTTGTTTTTTGGGTTTTTTGGGGTTTTTTGGTGGGTTTTTTAACAATTTATTTATTTGTTTAATGATATGTCAGAGAAAGAAGGTGATGCTGGAGGTTGTTAAAGGATTCATTACAGGCAATTGCAGTTTCTTGTCCTTTTCCAGAACTACTGTTGAATCCAGATACTTGTAATTGCATTGTTTTCCACACTGTCCTTCATCTGCGCTCATTTTAAATGTCACAGAGAGAGGTGGTGACATTATGCTAATTTGTAATGGATTCTAGTGTTACATTGCCCCATTTCTTTGACCTCAGCAAAGAGCACTTGCTGAGAAGAACAGAGGATGATTACCTCCCCTCTGAGCATGAACTAGCTGCTATGGCTACATGACCTTGGATTTAAAGAATAAACTCTAAAATTGCTGTGCAGAGGTTGTACAGGTTTTATGCCTAAAACAAAGAAAGGATTTCAAAGAGAATTTTTTTTCTCCTCTGTGGCTGAGTCTATAGATTTTTCCCCATACAATATATCTCTTATTCAGAAATTCCACTGTTCAAGCTTGTGAGATCAGTTTTTGGTAAATGTGAAAATAACTGTGGCTCACATATATTTAGGATATAGTCTTTAAGAGATATGAAGCTTTTATAGGAGAATTAGATGAAAGACAAAGTATTGAAGTTTATTATGAGTTCATGGTTAGAATTAGACTGTACCTGTATCAAGATAAGGATCTTGCCTGAAAGATTGCTGTGGTTTGATCCTCCTGCAGCCTAAATGCAGGAATTATTGAGCTCCCAACTACAAAAAGATTCTCAAAGCAGACCCTGAAACTATATCAATTCTGAACAGCGAGAATATAAAAAAAAATGGTGACAGGATCAAAGCCATAGTCCAGCCATTACTGCTCTTTTTAAAGGAGAACTGAACAGGGTCATGTGAGAGGACCTTATGAATGGTGGAACTGAAGGAAGATTTCAGTCTGTCTTTGAAAATATACTGGCATTAATATGATTTTGAAGAGCATGAATAAGAAGCTCTACAGTCAAAGGACTGTTGCAAGAGCAGGTTTTTGGCCTTTTTAAAGTCAGTTACAATTACACTGGAGCTCCAAATAAGGGGTGAGTAAAGCTTGAGGACATAATTCTGAATTCATTCCTCACCCAAAACTCCCCCTCATGCTCTGTGGGAGGATAAGGGGGAGTTTTGTGTTATGCAACGCTGTTTCGGTTCTTGATTCTGGTTCACAGTGAAAGATAAATCCATTGTGCAACTTCCTCATTTCTTCTGAATCAAACAAAGCAAAACAAATGAGAAAAATCCAGTAAAGAGGTTGGAATTCCTTTTGGGAAAAATAATCTGTTTTCTCCAGAAGTGTTCTGGTACTTTGATTTTGAAAGATTAGGTGGCTCACACTTGGTGAAACTCAAAGGCTATTGATTTCTGCCCATTGAATAACTAATATTTTTATATAATAGTTTTGATTTTGAATCTTGACACTAATTATTTTTTCTCTTGATGATTACCAGATCGCTAATGGTAGTGAAGTAAAATGTCTAAGACTATCAATGATTTGATGGATTTTATTTTTTCCATCAGCAGAACAGGAGAAGTAAAATTGTGCTCTGAACAGATGCAGAGTGAATGTCAATTGTAGTTTACTGTGGCATTTTTCCCTCAATTTCATAGATGGATTTTATTTTGAAAGAATAGATCTTGGCTTTGGTAGCCCTTTGAACTTCATAGATTTTGAAATTTCAGAGTGGGCTAGATTTTTATGGATTTAAAATGAAGGACAGAACACTAAGTAAAAAAACCCTCAAGCTTTTCAGTCATACTGAATGTCTTCCTGTCTTCATATTTGTTTTCTTTTCACCCCTTGAAGCTTGCAATTGTGATGCAAAGCTGGCAGAAAAGAAAGCTTAAGATGGTACAGAAAGATGATTTTAATGTTCACTATATTCTTATCTTATGTAGTGAAGATTTGTGAATCAACTTACTTCAAAATGTCATCTGCATTCTGGTCACATTCACTGTCCCAAGGTCCAAATAAAATACATTCTACATCTAAAATGAACACTTGTGTGGATGCACGTATGTATTTGTGTAGATAATGAACTGGGTTTTTTTTTTTTTGTGTGTGTGTGTGTGTGTGTGTGTATGTGTGTGTTCAGAATATCCCTAATTATAAGACCCTGATATATTATTGAAATCTACAAAAATGAATCTTATTTCTGTAAACGTTCTTTTTCCATACATTTCTAAACACATGCGAAGAAAAAAATTGAATTGTTTTCTTATATGTCCAATCACATCTGTAGCAGCTGCTGAAATGCATCTGCTTGTGGATGGTGTGGGGTGCTTAGAAAGGTATTACAGTTTTACTTAGCAAGAGGTAAATTTGAACTCTGAGCTAAAATACAGCTAATTTCCATATTTAGATAGGCAATCACTTATTTTAATCAGATCTCAAAATTACAGTGTCATACTTCACCTGTTTCAGAAATAAATTTCTGTGGGGATAGGCTGCACAAGTAGGCTGGGATTTTTTAGCACTGTGGTAAGGTCATATTTCATATTAAATATCTAAAAGGAGGTAATTCTGTGATGGAAAGCTAAGTCTATAAAACTGTACGATATAAATAGTATGTTCACTACACAAAACACATCAGTTCTTTAGTAGAGTTAATCTATTTAGCAGCAAATGGAATGAACTTTGTTAGTTATCAATGAATATATCTGATGCATTCTTCCTAACACATTATTTGGACTAAAATGGCATTTGTACTCCTCTGGTTGTAAAGTTACAAATGCCTACATTTCTTGCATTAATTTGTTTTAAGCATAATATCAAGGAAATCACAGTGATCTGTAATGCAGGTCTGTAGAGCTGTTATCCTATTGCCATTTGAAATTTTTCATTGCATTTTCCTTTCATGAAATAAATTTTTGTCAAGGAAATAAATGTAGGTGAGGAAGTAACAAGGCAGATCCCATTACTGTTCAAAGTATGTTTTGCTGAGAATTTTTTTAAATGCATACCCATGGCAACTTGGACAGAACAAGGGTATAAAATTCAAATACAATGGTTATGAACCATTGAAACCTGAGAAGCAGGCAGAGAATATCTGAAAAATGTGATCCATACGAAAATGTTTCTGCATTCCTTCTGCTTTATGAATAGTGACTTAAAATTCTGTCTAGCTTAAATATTGTATGATGTAAAGGTGGACAGTAATGGAATGTGAATGCTCTCTGCAGTTGGGCTCTGAAATATAAGATTGAGTTTCCTAAATGTGAGGTTTTGCTTACCATTCTCCAATTGCTTGTTTATTTCTTTCTTTTTCCCTTGGCACACTTAATACTTTGTCGGATTTTAGCTCAACTAGACTGGCTTGCATATTGCAGATCATTTACTAGGAACCTGCTGGTTTACTTTCAAAAAGTTCTTAAATAAATCTCCATCAATTCCATTGCAATTGTACATTTAATGTATTATTTGCAAACCCTTATTTTGAATGGGTAACTGAATAGTGGGTTGTTTCTGCAGTATGTTGGCTGTTACAGGTGCAAAAAATGCAGTATTAAACAGCAGTTCTAATTTAAGTATTTTCAAGGAATCATAGTTTATTTTTTTTCTGTTTTATAATTCACTTTTAAATGAGGTATTTAAAAATAGACCTGGTTTAAATTAATTTTCCCTGATATTTTTGGGTGTGTTTAATTATGAACATATGCCATGGAGCTAAAGGGTTCTAAATGTACTCTAATTAGAATAAAACATGTGGTGGAAAAAATGTTATCATTATTTGGTATCTTTATGTCTCAATTTAGTTTCAGTGTCACAGTTCCAGAGTTAAAGAAGACAGTTATTCTTAACATGACACATATCCCTGATTCGATCCTTATCCACTGCTGGTTTTCACTTTCCACTGCGAGCACCATCCCTCTTCACAGAGGCCTGGAAGCCCTTGTCAGTGAAGACTCAGGCAGAGAAAGCATTCAGTACCTCAGCCTTGCTCGTGCCTGCTGTCACTAAGATACCTGCACTATTCAGTAACAGTGCAACGTTTTCATTGTTCACTCTTCCACTACCCGCACCGCGAGAGAAACTCTTGTTGTTCTTATGGCTGTTGCAAGTGCCAGTTTTAGGGGGATTTTGCTCTCCTAACACAAGCCCTCTGTACCCTAGAAGTGCTTCTAAATTGCTCCTTTTGTAATGTGCTCTGCTTTCATCTCTTGCAAAGTGCCTTTTCTACATTGGAACAATACAGTATTGTACAACTATATATAGTTTTGTGGCCAGTAGAGTGAGGGATGTGATTGCTGGAGTCTCCAGTACAGGAAGGATATGAGCTCACTGGAATGAGTCTAGAGGAGGGGCCACCAAGAAGATTAGAAGGATGGAGCAACTCTCCTGTGAGGAAGGGCAGAGAGAAGCTGGAGCATCAGCCTAGAGAAGAGAAGACTTAGAGGTGGCCTAATTGCAGTCTTCCAGTACCTGGAAGGAGCCTACGTGAAAATGGAGAGGGACTTTTTACAAAAGGGTGTAGTGACAGGACAGGGGGCAATTTTAAACTGAAAAAGGAGAGGTTTAGATTAGATATTACGAAGAAATTCTTTACTGTGAGGGTGGTGAGGCACTGGAACTGGTTGCCCTAAGAAGCTGGGGATGCTCTGGAGATTTTTAAGGCCACATTTGAAAGGGCTCTTAAGGAGCAATTTATTCTTGTGGAAGGTGTCCATGGCAGGGGGTTTGGAACTACATGAGCTTTAAGGTCCCTTCCAACTCAAGCCATTCTATGATTCTGTGGTACTTAACACTACTATGATATAAAACACTACATATGATATAAAAAGAAATTACAGCTTTGTAAATATTCTGCTCCTTGGTGCATTAATATCCTGTGATCTTTGCAAGAATATAAGTCAGTGCATATTTACTTGGATTTATTTATTTGCTGTTGTGGTCCAACAGTCTTTCATGGTATGCTTTTTATGACAAAGTGCTTATTCAGATTGGTTGGGATATGTTTCAGTAGTATTTAACTTGTACTAAACTTGACTGAGTGTGCATCAGGTGCAGTAGATAAGAATCAATATCCTTTTCCTGATATACACATTTTTTAAGAACACTGTAAGAGTTATTATTGACACTAGTTATTGGATAAGCAAAATGGAAATCACAGTTTTCCATCTTAAGGTTTCAACCCTATAAAAATGTAAAAGCCAGGTAAGTACTTTGCAGGAATAAAATGGCTACTGATGGTAATAATATCCTTTTCAGGTGTTAAGCCGTGTAAATATATGTGTATGGGATGTGTGAATGTGCTTTTTTATCTAAACATAAGGAAATGGTTTGATTACCTTCCTCCCCTCACAGACCCCTCTATTTTGATCTCCAATTAGTTTTGAAGAAATTTCCCACTTTGTGTTCTAAGGAACTTGGAGTATAGTCCTTACCTATTCCCTCTAATCTAAGTTCTTTATATTCTTTCCTCACTAAAGGATGTGAGAGAATGTGTTTCCTGCAGGGCTTTTAAATTTAGAACATGGGGTTCTTAATGAGGGAGTAGAAATTGAAGCAAATAAATAAATAAAACATGGTTTAGTGAGGAATAACTGGCGTAGCTGAGAGAGTGCTAGTCAGTCCTGATGTCTGTTGGTATTTTAATGAATCCTGCAGCATAAATATAAGACTCCTGCCTCCTTAATTATAGTAAACACATTTTATAATGGTTCTATTGATCTTTCGTGAGCAGTGTTGATCTTGTAGGAAGGGTAGATGGTGCAGCTAAATAACAATGTAAACTGGTATTGCTTTCCAGCAGGGTACAGGCATTGAGTGCTTCTTAAACAAAAATATTCAATTATTTGTGTAATTGATGTAGCATATATTCCAAAAAGCAAGGGAATATCATTCTCAATTTCATGACTTGGATTGTTATCAGCTTCTGACATTCATAGGAAATTACATTCTAAAATCTCAATAGGTAGTGTGTAGCTGCTGTAAAAGTTAGTGAGATGAGGTAATGCTATGTAGGCAGTGCAAATTGTCCCTGATTGAATACAGATTGAATATAATGTTTGGAAGAACTTTTGCCAATCACTGAAAATAGTCATTATGTAATTAAATGAAAGAAATGCCTTCCTGGATCGAGTGACTTTTTTATAAGGAAACTAATTAGTGTTCTTAAAGTAACCATGATATTTCAAGCCAGATGAACCTTGCAGAAAATGGTAGCAAGGATCATAAAGTACAATGAAGTTCAAGCTATCCTACCTTTTTTCAGTCGGTTATCAACACCTTTTTTGCCCACAACTGCTGAGTTCTGTTACTGAGAAGGAAATCTCTGACCTTGTCTAGAGAAGCTGTTCTCTGTATTAGGCTATATTTAATTACTAATTAGAGAATATAGCTAATCCTGAGATACAAGATATAGAGCTCTGTAATTTTTTTTCCTGGTCTTGAACTGTTTTTTTTAATCTAGTCTTTTTTTTTTTAAGTAGACTTTGGAAACACAAGCTGACTATATAAACCGTGTTAAATATCTCATTCCAGAAGATGGACAAAATCCTTCTGACTTTACTCACAAGGGATAGTTTTGCATAATTAAGTGCAATTGGAAAGAGTATTTGATAATAAGAATAAAGGTCAGAAACACAGGAGGAAAAATTGTCTTTCTTTTACAAACAAAAATCATCAGTACACTGTGTGCCAAATATCATGCGTCATTGGATGGGGGAATGAATTGTGTGGGATTTGACAAGTTCCCTGTACTATCTAATGGCATTTTAGAATCTCATGTTTTATTGTGACTTTTCACAAATACTGTTTGTTACAATTTAGCAGAGACTTCAAAGAAATTACATTCTCTTCAGGAAAATGAGCAGCTATAGGAGGCAAGGGAGCTTACTCGAACAACTGAGACCTCTGAATTCATTCTCCTTCTCTCACAAGATAGAAAAACAGCAGTATGTCAAAAGAAAACATTTAGATTTTTACAATGCTGCTTCAAAATTACACTATTTGATGTCAAGAAAGTAGAATGTAGGGGTTCTGTTCAGTGACCTTTGATGCAAAGAAATACTGGACTGAAGTTGGTAAATAATTTTTTAGCATATTTGTCATTATGGAATTTTCTTACCTTTCTTACCTTTTCTTACCTTTCTTACCATCATTAAATATTTCCTACCATAAGAAAAAATGATGAAAAATTCATAAATACTTGTAATAAGTAGGTGGACTGGGGTTAAAGATAGCATTTTGGGGGAAGTTTGATCAAAGTCTGGCAAAGACACATTCAATCATTCTGAATGAGCAAGGATTTTATGGTATCTTTCTTTTCAGTCTCGAATCTTCTTGTTGCACTTGTAAGCTGAGAAGAGGAAATGTTTATAAAATGTGGGGAGGATGTAAGTCCTAACCCTGTTCTCTGTAATGATGTGACACAGTTCTGTTGATGTATGCTGAGTTCTGCTCTGTCAATAATTTGGACCTCTCTAAGGTCAAAACTGCAGCTCCCATCTTGGCCTTGTATCCTGCTTGTGGCCTTGTTGTGTCAGTCCATGACCCAAATATGTATTATCTCTTTTCACGGTTTGTATTGCTTGTGGGATTTAAGACTGCTGTCATCTGAACAGGAGTCAGTAACTGATGTAAATAGGTCATGATATATTGATAGTCTTTGGATGGGGAACAAAGCCTTGTCTTTCCATCAATGTAGAAATAGGAAGGAACAGAATATGCGGGATACTTGCATTTAAATATTCACTTATTCTCTTGGGCAGTCCTGTTTTGTATTACCTTAAGAATCATAACATATAGCAGTGTATATGATAAGCAACAATAATCTAGTTTAACTGTTTGAAAGACACACAATTTCCTAGAAAGCTGTCAGCGAAGCCTTCATATATAGTAAGTGTATAGTAATGCAGGACTAAGCAGAGCTCTAACAGAGATCCATAGTCTGGTGTTGAGTTTCTATGAACCATTTAGCTTTCCCATGTAAAATTATTGGGCTTTCAGACGTAGATATTTCCAATGATTTCAATGACTTGCTCTGTCTGGAGCACTTGATGTTATTTTTTTTTGCAGTGAAGCTCATTATGGATAATCACCTTGAGCTGTGAGTAGCTGACTAGTTTTTCACAATCATTTGGCAGTCAAATTCGGTGCAAATCAGCCTAGCAAAGTTGACAGTATTCTTCTCACAACTGTGCATGAAATCCCTATGTGATAATTTCTCATTTGCAGAAGGCTGGAAAAAGACATTATGAGGTATGTTTCTAGAGAGTCTTCATGTTTGTGTCACTGACTTTCTCCTTGATCATTTCAAGGGTTCTCTTTTATGTTGCTGTATCCTCATTAATTTTGTTGCCATTTTCAACCTGTTTTTCAATCCCTTTTTTTGTGTTATTTTACTGTACTTTCTATAGGCTATTAATTTATTAATACTAGTTACCTAAAATTAGACCAGGGGGAAAATCTTTTACATTATTGCCCTGAAGTAAAATAGTCCTGAAAAGAGCAGAAATACTGCTTTTCAGTCAAGCAGTTCAATGAACTTCTTAATTTTGGCAAGTCTGATGTTGGAAATTTCTTCGAGAGTCTTCACAGTGCTTTTCAATTTTATTCAGGTTTTGGGTTTTGTTTTTCTATTTAGTTTAGTAATCTGATTTTCAGAATGCTCTGACAAAAAAACACTGAGCATGTCCAGATCAGATCCACATTAAATCATCAACAGTGTGTCACAAGCATGCTGAGGTCAGAGTAAATGTCATTGGCAGGATGGGATTGTCTTCATTTACACAAAAAATTTAAATGTTTAAAGTATGCAGTTTATTGACAAGTGCTGCATAGGTCTTTCCTAAGACCTACCAACATTAGCAGATTTGCCAATAGTATCTAACTTGCTCATCTCATCAAATGCTGTGATTACCTTTCTTTGGCATTGACATCCCATTTGATTAAAGACTTATCCTTGAATTCTAGGTGCTTCCCAACTCCAGTCAGACATTGCTTATTTAACACGAGATTGGGGTATCTCAACTTAGCTTTTTTTCTTATGAGAGAAACTACTTATTAAATGGGTTGCTTAATATAAAAATTGAAAAATACTTTCTTGCTTATTATTTCCTCAGATTTAAAATTGATATGTCAAACCTCTTAATTTTATACTTAACATGGCAAGAATCAACATCATTGTCCTATTGAAAATAGAACGTGTTTTGGCAGGTGTGGGATTTCAGAAAATACCTAGATGCAGATGAATTTAACTTATCTTTTTTCACTTACTTTGATTTAATTGAGTAGTTCAGCCTTAGTTTATCATTTGGCATTTTCAGTATTTTACGCTCATAGCATAAAATATATTTATGCTCTTACCATAAAAAATATTTTTTTTTCTTTACGCACCTTCCTTGGTCCACAAAAGTTGTTCAAGCACAAAAGGCTGGAAGCATGCAGATGTAAAATTCCAGCACAAACATGACAGTCAGATTGTATCTTCTGACTCTCCTGGACTAGCCTCAGCTCTTACAGTTGATCCACCCATAGAAGTCCAAAAATAATTAAACTCTGGATTTAGGATTCTTTCGGAATGCTTAACTGTGCACTGTAAGACTAAACAGATCTTCCAGGTTATCTTAGCAATGACAGCAAAGGAATGGGATGAAAAAATACATTTCTTTAGGCTGATATGAGTCAAGAAGCCCCTAGACTGTAGATTAATTTGAGAATTGGGTTTGCCTGTTATCATTGCAGAAATAGGAGTATGAGTGGCACAAAGTCGAGACAGACTAGTCCATTTTCTTTTTCTCCCCATGTTGGAGGAAGAGGAGAAAACCTGCCTGAACACCCCTGGCGATATGTCAGGTTGATTCTACGCTGTAGTCCAGCAATATGATTGCAGCATATGTATACACATTACTGATCAAATAGATGGCAATTTAGCTATGGCAATGTTGTGTTCAGTGTGGGCTGAAATATTCTCATGCCTCATCCTTTGGGAGATTTGGCACACTGACTGGTCTGACAGCTGTCCTTAGCTTGTTCCACTGTTGTCATTGCTCAAGGTTATATTTGGGATCTGGCTGCAGAAGCACCTGGGATTGCAGTGTAGGCAGAAGAGTGGGAATATAAATTGTAAATATAGATAAAGTATAGATTTCTCTTTCAGTTCTGGATTCGGTTTGTTTGATTCTTCCCTCTTCCCATCCTCTCCCTTTGGAGAGGGTGTTGTTGCTTCTTTTCCTTCCCTCCAGAACAAACAAAGCAGGAAGGATGTAGTTGAATGTGTCAGCTCATCTAGTTGTGTTTATAAGAATTTGATCTGTATTTCTCTGGATTTCTATATCTCTCCAGATCCCTTTTTGTATCTGAAGGTTCATTTGTCTAAGACAGAAAAGGAGAAACTTAAGAAGTTAAAATAAAATATCACGAATTGATAAAAAGCTAAAAAAGATTTCTTTTGTGTGTGTTTTCTGTTTTATTAGAGTGACTGTGTTTAATGCTCAGTGGTTTGTAATTTCAAGAAAAGTTTAAATCTCTGTTTCTGTGTACTCCCAAATCTAAAGTGCATTCTATGAAATATAGCTTATGAGGCACACATGCCCATGCACTCACTTTCTCTGCAAAATTTGTGAAAATTTGTCTGTACTTCAGAAGTTGGCTTTTCCTTGCACTTCTTTACCTTTGTGTAGCAAGACATTAGTGCAGTTCTTTTATCCTCTTCTTTTATTGCATCAATAAATGTTCTTTTTGGCAAACCCTGTTTGGCAACAGTTTTCACTGCATGCTCAAATAAAAACCAGTATGGAACAGCACACAAACACAATGTAATATCTTGAAATGTGAATTAGTAACCTTCAAACTGGGTTTCCTGCCTTGCCAATCATGGAAATATACTCAGAGATCTATTTTAATAGATGGCAGTGTTTGCCTCTCTTACATACTTGTTTGTACAGACAATAAAGGATAAAAATTATTTCTAAAGGGATCTGTCCTACCTGTAGTAGAATGCAAGTTTTGTATTAAGGAGCAATAAAAATTTGTATTGCCTTTCTCATTTTCCTTCTAGCTCAAAGTTATAAAGGTCTCCTATTTAATATACTTTTCAATCTTTTCTTGAGAAATAAAACTGTTACAGGATATTTGCCTTTTGCTGGTGTGGCATCTAGGCAATAATAATTACAGTTTAAACATTTAACTTTTTTTTTAATATTGAGTTTCTCATTACTTTGCTGTTGAGTATGTATCATTAAACACCATGCCTCCAAATAAAGTGTGAACAGTTATTACTGTTATTTTCTTTTAAAATAATTACTTCCATGAGGGGTTTTATTTTTCGTTTGTAAAGAAAACATTTAATTGATCTTCTGTTTAAAAAAACAAAACCAACAAACTTTTAACAGAACGATTTTTGTAATAAAATTTTGTTATTTATCTCAAGCAGCTAAACAAGATGATCATTATTAATTCTCAGTCATCTGATATAAGAATTCCTTTTAAATTCCATCTCCTTGAATCGATGTTCAGAAACATGGCTTAGGGATCTTTTCTGGAAAAAAACATCACCCTAGAAGTATTGGCAGTGAAGTAAATGATTGTGTCTAAATGGATATATGTGGAATACTTCCAGCTTGGGGTGAACATTTTGCCATATCTCATTTCTCTCAAAGGATGGGACCTCGGTATCTGCACATGTGATTTTCCATGACACCAGAAAAAATTTTACTCAGTGTCAACACAAAAAATGAATCTTTCTATGAGCAAGAATTTCTTCTGTGGTTGAAGGGGGCTAAATCAAGTCTAACTATTGAAAGAAATAGGAGACACAATTCAGAGGAACTGAAACCAGACCATTATAAACAGAGGATATAAGGTTAAGCACCTAGATAAATGTTGGTTATGAAGGGGCATGATTGGGTGAGGCAGACAAAGTGTGGAGTTCATAAAATTAAAATCCAAAATCAAAAGGGTTCAGATTAATTCTGGGAGCTCCAGAAGTTCTTTAAATTTTTTTTTTAAATGTCAGGAGGTCTGCTCTTTATCTAAGAATGCACTTTTAATTAGGGGTCACATCACTGTAGTAAGTGGGTGAATCACAAGTATATAAAAATAGAAATCCTTGCAGCTTTATACACTAATGTTTATTTTCAGAAAGCTTAATTGCATGTGGAAGCAGATGGAAAATTAATGGAGTTCATTTTATGTTTGGAAGTAACTGGAATTTGAGTGCAGAGTAGAACTGGCTGAAAAATGGAGGAAAAAAAATACCATTTCTTTCACATTTCACTCACACCCTTCAAATGGGGCTACTACTTTTTTTTTTTTTAAATGGAGATTTCTAAAACTTCCACTTCATCCCCTGTATTGTTCACAGATATATTTATTCCTCTCCATTTCTCTTTTCTTTTTTTTTTTCCCCCAAACAATTGTATTTTTGGTGTTGCAGTAATTGTCTCTTGGTTAAGCTTGTGTCTTTTGGCATTTTACACAACAATATCTGTATTTTCATACATTTTAAATATGCTGTTGTGATGCTTCATCCATAGCTACTGCCTTGTTCTGCTGAATTTATAAGGAGAGAAATATAATGAGTAAATTATTTACTTCTTGTTATTACAACATTTTTTTTTCACTGGTGCTGTGAATGAGTGGGTGAAAATCTAACAATTTCACTAGTTAACTAAATAGTTTAGTTAACTAAAATAATTTAATTAATCTCAGTATCCATTTTTTTTTAATTTTTCAATTAGCATACATAGGAATGACCATAATACACTGTGTTCAATAGTTCCTAGCCTATTATGTCACAGATTAGGACAAATATATTGTGCATATATCACATATTTTTGTTTGTGTGTGGGTTTCTGTTTCTCTCCTTTCCATTCCTGAAATCTGTGGTCTAAGTGACTGCTGGTTCAGGGACTGTACTTTATCTTTTTATTCTGTAGATCTTGATAAACTTCCATTCTGCAGCTACACATGGAAAAAGACTGGGTTTTTTGGGTTTTTTTTCTGTGCTTTTAGACATCTTCCATGCATGTAAAACCTTATTTTGCATTTCACTGATTTCAGCTGACAGCTGAAGTAAAGTAGTTGTTGTTTCTATGCTATTTCTGTAGATCTGAATTGTTAATTTTCATCTGGGAGGTAAAATGTGTGCACTTAATTTGTTTTCTGATGTACTTTTATGAAGTAACCACTGGGTAACAATCATAAGATTTTTGACAAAGCTTTTAAAATTATGTTATTTTACAACTATTTTGAAATAGAAGACTAAATATAGAATAATTTTATATCTGTCCATTTTAGCAAATATTTTGACTTCCAAATGTGAAAATTGGCATTGGGTAAAATACTCAACTTGTCCCAAATGCTGTGATATTAATTAAAATGCCACTGGAAGTCAGATTAGGCAGTGTTTCAATCCAAGTAGCTGTTCCTGTCACCGTGTTCAATGCTTCAGCCGAAACAGTTTTACCAAGTCATTCAGTGTGCACTGTATGAGTGTCTCTGATAAGACTTCTACCTTGTAGGGATGAAACCCAAAAATCAATGTCAGATGGAAATCAAAGTTCTCAAAGCTTGAAAGACTGATGGAAAGAGATTTTAATGAGTGAGAATTTCAATCTTTACCTTCATAAATTTGTCAGAAAGGGCAAACATGAAATTCCTTGTTGTAGATGTCTGGGAGACATGTTTGAAATTAAGGACTTTAAAAAAAATTCAAATTAAAATCAAGAGTAACATTGTGATTGAAATGAAGAAATACTTTTTTTTCATATTTTACCTTGAAATGTAACTCAGATTTTGAGGAAATTAAATATATACCTTTGTGAAACTGGCTGATAACTCCATTCCAATTACTTCTCAGTAATACACATAAAATTTAATTGATTCCATTCAAGTAGCAATTTCTTCTTATTTAAAATAAATATAAAATTCCGTCTCTCAGAAACATGCTTACTAGAGGCACCCCCAAGCAGAAGACTCAAACAAGGGAAATGAGGAAATGTAGCCTACTTTTTTTTTTAATATAAGCATGACATCACAAAAAATATTCTGTAAGCTGAGGTTAATTTTGTTGATGGTCAGTTACAGTCATGTAGTCAATACACCATTTTATTTGGTAGTACTTCTGCATCCACATCTTTTAATGTAAACTTCATTTTTTTTTAATAGTTCTATTCTGATTTTTTTTCCTGTTCAACCTAGTTGAATTTTTCTTTGCTAAAAATTGTGTGCTTGTGCCATACATTTTATATTGCCACTTAAGGAGCTAATTTTAAACTATGATGGGCAAATCATTCAAGTGAAAACAAAGGTTGCTCTTTCTTAATGCAACAGGATCAAATTAAAACTGAGTAATAAAAGCAAAAGGAGAGAAATAAATTGGAAGCTTATTCATTGCAACAGCTGGGCTCCATAGCTACTAATTCTAAACCTGAGATTTGCTTCTTTCAAATATTTACTCTGAAATAAAAATGCAATTAAGAAAGAAATGGGGAAAAACAGTTGAAAAAATGCTGCAATGAGAAAACTTCTTTGGAGCAGATTATATAGTCTGCTGAAGTAGGACCTTGGTCCTTTTGATATTTAGGATTTTTTTTTTTCCCAATAAATATTGCATTGAAAACACATAGCCTTATCATATTCTTCAGAAGTCTGTGATAAAGATGTCCCTTTCTTACATGAACTTGGGCAATAGCATGCCTGTGCTTTGTGAAGTACAAAGACTTCATAGGTAGTGAGACTTTGAAAGAACTCTGCATGCCAGAGGCATAGTGTTTTGCCAGGTGTGATTTGATAGAAGAGCCATTTTGTAGTCAGCTGCACGAAGCTAAAACTGGCAATGGAGACTCTTCATCCATGGAAATTCCCCAAACTTGACTAGACTAGACAAAGCCCTGAGCAAGCTGGTCTTGCTCTGAAGTTAGCTTCTGCTTCAAGTGGTTAAACTAGACAACACCCCAGTTCTCTTCCAAAGTAAATTATTTTACAGTCATGAAATGCACTGTATTTTAAAATTTGTCATAATGGCTGGGCTAGGAGTGCATCTTCCTGATGTCATACCATCCTGCCCACAATAGTGGCCATAGCTAAATATTAGGTTTTAGCTCTGATAGTTTGAATATCGAAAAGCTATTGAAATTAAATACAGCAGCTCCCCATGGGCATCCCAGAACCTTTTGCTCTATAGTCAGCTAATCAGAGATTTACTTCCTTGTTCTCTCCTACATTTTCACCTTCTTGGGAAAAAAAAAAAAATCTCTCCCGAAGTCCAAATGTTGTCATTTTGACTGAAGCTTAACTTCAGCTTATTACATGTGCTTGCAGTGCTCAGTGTATGTCTAGCAAGCCTTGCTGTGGAACTTAAAAGAAATGAAACAACCAAACACCACAAAAAATTGTATGCTCTTGGTTGTTACTTATTAGAAATAAAAATTTTGGGGTGATGAATACTTTTAGAGAAAGGTTTTGCAAACCTGTTATCACAAATACTATGCCAGTTACAGGTGCATTAACTTCTATTTCTACAACAGCAAAAAGAAGAAATTAGTCTGTCTCACTTTTGCTTTTTATATCTTGTTTTTCTGTCAGAGTTGTGAGTTGTTAGTAGAGGAACTAGGTAGAGGAGACAAAATATATGCAGAGAAAGGGCTTTAGCAGGAATGAAACACTTCTTACTGAACACTGACAGAGCCCGACCCTCCACTTTCTACTGTCCATATGCCACCATCTTTACTAAGCCATAAAAAAAGGCTTTGCCAGTCCTCTAAACAAGGAACCAAACGTGACAGCTCAGCTGATGGTGTTGACGTTGGCAGCAGGCTTGATGGACAGCACCAAACCTTGCCGTGGACTCTCTCCTGCTAATTAGCTGTTCGAAGGAACTCTGTGTGCCACAGGCACAGTCTTATTGAAAAAGGACATCTTTGCTGTTCACCCTGACAGCTGTGATGCAGCTGTTGGTAATGTGCATTGAGCACAGAGGGGGAGGATGGAAGGTGGAGAAGGAGGAGGAGGATTTAGAACAAGTGGCAGCTCTGGTATCTTGCAGTGCAGCCGTCCAGAGCTATATTAAACAACTGGAATGGAGAAGAGAGAAGACAGGAATTGAAATTTACAAAATAGGAACATAGTTTAACCATGAAACAAGAGGGAGAGTGAGAGGAACAGTCCATGAGGGCTTTTTGAGGCACCTGGAGCTGTATGTTCTTGAAATTAGTGCAGGCTGAGGTGTTTAACATATGAAGCATCCTGATTTTCTATAGATCATTCACATGTCCAGGGAAATTAATGGGAGATGTGCTCCAGAAAGTCCCACAAGTGCAAGGGGGGGAGCAGCATGAATAACTTATTGATGTACTATAGATCTGATGGCTTTGGAGACTGGCTGAGGGAAGGAGTTGAGAAAAAGTACTTGCTGTTTGTTCTGAATGATTATAAGTGGGGAATGAGAGAGTTTGAGAAAGTGCTCCTGCTGTTTTTCAAAGCAAATACCCTTGCTGAGGTGGGAACTCTTCAGTGGTAAAATATGCTGTTAGAACTTTCTTATTTGACATTGGAACATGTCCTCTACTGGCACTTTGGAAGACATGTCTAACTGGGTTAAATGTTAACTATCCATGACAGAAAATAGAGGTGTGGTGTTGAGGATGTAGAAGATTCAGTTGGAATGGTGACATTTTCACTGGTGTACTTTTGTTAGTTTCCATTAACTTTTACTTCCAGTGGTTTGGTTTTTAATGGACGGAGTGGGAGGATGGTCCTATTTTGGACCTTTTGTAATGCCAAACTATCAGTTTTAAATTTACCAAGCAATTTATAGTAAATTTTTAAAGGGAAAATAAATTGCAAAATTATTTCCAAGGTTAAAGTAGATTTGCAATTTTTTAAAATGTTGATGTCATTTAGGAGGAAGAAAACCAGCTCTGAATGAATAAGTGCAATAAGGGCAACAGCAACATTTCCCGTCCCAGAACTCATTCTAAACACTTTAGTTAATGGTGAGCATTTAAAAAAAAAAAAGAAGTTATTACAGTATTAATTGTTTTTCCTCTGTGTTTTATAGAAGCAGAAAGATTAAGACAAATATTTTGTTTGCAATATATCTGTCCTAGGATAAGGGGAGGAGTAATAGATTTCTTTGGAAAACTTCCTTGTAAAAAGCTTCTGGTATAATTTTACAACTGAGTGGGTTAGTTTGTGATAGCATTGAGATTTGGGATGTTCCTGCAAATTGATTCTTTTAAGTTTTTTTTCTTTTTATTGCTGAATACTTATGGGTTTTATTACATGCAACTTCTCTTTTCTCCACTGACATACAGACAAAGTAGCTAACAGTATGCTGCAGTCGGTAGCCAAAAATGTCCCAAAGCAGATGTTTCTATTGTCATAGCAAAGAAACCACACATATGCTTATACTCATCCCCAGTGTTTTCTTCTTTTTATATATTTAGTACCATGCTCTTATTACCTCTTATCTTGCACTGAAGAAACAATTAAAAAAAAAATCAAAAATAACAAAAATAACAAATAAACTCCCCCCCAAAGTAACAAAGATGATTTTCACGATTTATATTTATATTTTAAAAAATTCCAAAACACTTAAAAAAGATTAACTTATACATTAGGGACTTTCTCTATCAATCCTTGCTCTTATTTATAATTGGACTGTTCCTGTAATTTTTATTTGAGTGTACATAGTGTATCCTTTACTATATTTACAGAGGCTTGCAATGCCTTATGTTGATGTTCTATTTATTATCACTCCTGACTTGTGAGGTAATCCCAATTATTTTACTGAAAACTTTAGATATTCTTCATAAATATTTGATGTGCTTACACAGCCTGAGCTCTCAGATTTTTTACAAGTCTCACAACAGATACAAAATCAATTTTTTGTGAAAGCAATTTTGCTCAGTTAAAAAAAAATTTAAAAAGTGAGTGTTTATGTGGTTTGTCCACCATTTTGTGTTATGTTTACCTTTTTGTTATGTTTTTTAAATTTTGAAGAATTCAAGAAACCATTTAGAAACCAGTGGCTCTTTATATTTCTCCTAGAACTACTTTTCAAAATTGTACACTATTAGTGGTTTTTAAGTGCTTAGTTTTTTGTCATCTGTTCTGTATAATTGATTACTCAGCTTAATAGTTTTAACTGTAAGTAATATATCAATCTTTTTTCATAACTGATTTAAGTCTTTGTTGAGCAACATGAGATTTGGGAACTGCTTTTATGGTTTTTTCAGCTTTCGTAGTAAGAAAGCTTTGAAGATTTGCATGTACTTTTATTACCATGCTCTTAAGTGTGTAAATTTGTCATTGCACATAAAACTCGTAGTATTATACGAGGGATTTTTTGTAACTTTATATTACTAGTCTGGTTCACTAAAAATGGACTAATTTTGCATCTAACTATTTTTGTAATGGCTATACATTTTTTTTTTTCTTTTCAACAGGAGAATTGCATATTCTCTATAACAATGTATTTTCAGTGCCTCTTTAAGGCAATTTTGTGTGGCTTGTTCACAGATGGCTGCAGTTGAACCTTTGGATGCTATGCTATATTAATAATATAAAATCCAACTTATTTTGTTAATGACTAATTCAGGAGATAATGATCTCTTTTTCACTTTTATTTAGATTATACAGAACCCAGAACAATATTGGAAGATTCTTAAGAGAGAATATATCTTTATGTTTCCTATGAACTGACAATGTTTTTTATAATGAACAAACGTGGGAATTTTAATTAAATTAAGAGCCCTGTCCAACCAGTCTTAAGGTTTAGGCAGAATTGTGCCCAGAAGATAGATACAATGTGCCAGTCATGAAGAGATGACATAGAAAAGCCCTTAATGGTTAATATGTTTAATAATCCCTCTGCATGAGGTTATGAACTCAGTAACAAAAAAGAGGAGAGAGGTTGGGAATTTCAGGGAATTTTTTAATCTTGTTGTAGTGTATAAAATGACAAATCAGTGAGGTGAAAGGAGAATGACAGTTTCTCTCATTCTGTGTTCACCACCACTATCTGTTGTTTCTTTACTATTGTTGTGACTGAAGGACAGACTGTAGACACTGGCTATTAGATATATTTATGAAGAACCAATATATCAATGAAAAAATTTTATTTTTTTAATTTAGCATTTTTATTATAGTGAGTTTTGTTTTAATCTAGGACCTTTTTATTAGAGATATTATGATAATCCACAAGACACAGATACCTTCAGCAGTCATAATCTTTTAGATTTCTTCTCTCTGAAATTAAAATGGTATCCCTGAATGCTGCAGATACAATCTGTTTGATGGCATGCTTATGTGTTTATGAGTTTCTTCAAGATGAACAGGAAAGAGTTGTTCAGAGAAGCAGAGCTTGTTACCTAATCTGTCAGATACAGTCAGTATCCATTACAGAATTGTACTTATATTCAGTTTAGTTTATATATGTATATATATATTAGGGGAGCAGTTAACAGCTGCATTAAATAGTGTAAGTATCCTAAGTAACATTGTAAGTATTTGTAAGTGACAGGGAGATCTTTTGGTATCTTTTTTTCAGGAAGAGAATTATCATGTGTAGTTTATCCTCATTTATTTTCCCCGGTCTTCCTTGCACTCTTCCTTGCTCTCAGTCTCTCCTTCGCATTCCTCTGCCTTATTCCTGTCACACTTGTTGTGTGCAATTCTGCACTCTCATGTGCCTGCTCACTGCCTCTCACATTTTCTCAGGTGTTATTTTTCATGTGCTCTCTTGTGTATGCCATCACTCAATGTCTTATTCACTTATCCTAGCACACTCTCTTGCTCTTGCTCCCTTGCTTTACCTTGTTTTGCATGATTACTCTTATGCTCACTCCCTTTCTCATTTATGCTCCTAAATACTCATTTTCCTTCTTGCTCCTGTGCATTGCATGTCTCTGTCTCTTTTATTCTCTCACTTCTCTCAAATTTATTATATCTTATTTTTTTTTTTAGGGAGAATATGAGGTTTTCATTAGTCAGAAACTGGTCAGATATTACTGACTGTTATGGTCTGGTTTTTAAAGTTGTTAGAAATGCCTCTGCAAGAATCAAGGTGCAAGTCTCTGACAGTGACACAAGATAGGTTGATCACCAGGCACAATACTGCTTTATGAATATTCTTAATTGAATTCACAGGTGAGATTTTTTTTCCTTTGAGGTGTTCCCTCCCTCTACCCTCCACCTCCTCCATCCCTTCAATCAAGTTGTTGCTTGAAGGCAAAAAGAGTAAGGGGAGAAGGGAAAGAAGCTCATTTAGCAACTGTGGTAGACATAAGCATCATAGCACCAATCAATCAACACACATGCTCTCCCACTGAGACTCCCCTGTGACCTTGAGGAGTGTGACAAATGACTTAGAGGACAGAACAGACAGAAGGTTTGTGATAAACCAAAAAATTGTGTTCTTCTGGGTGATGAAGAAAAATAAAAATGAAGAGTGAGGGTAGATACATATTTGGTTTGAACAGGAGTCAATAAATTCTGTAACTACCTTTCACTGTACTGGCAGTGGTTAGAGGAGTTTACTGTCACAGTAATCAAGACTTCTTCAATAAACCTCACTGCAGTGTGTACAGTACTTCTTTTTTGTGCAGCACTACTTTATGGCTCTGAGCTCTCAGCTGTGGCTGGAGGTAGTAGCAGTTATTGATAACTAATTCCAAAGGCAACATATCTCATCAAATTCATGTTGAGAGAAAATAATCAGCACAGTGAATCACTTAACCTGGACAGACTTCACTCACTCTGAAAGCTGCAGCACATTAACTCAGTCATGAGAAGACTATTATTAATCATAAATGTTTGATATAAGTGCAGCGACTTAGAGTCTGGTTGTAGATAAAATTTCAGCAGATTTTTAAAAATTATTTTTACATGTTATATATATATATACATATATTAATGGAGAAGTTGAAATAAGCAACCTTTTTGTATTTATTATGTATCTCTGAATCCAGTGCAGTATGAGAGAAGGGTGCATTTTCTTGCATACACCAATATATGTCTAGCCTTAGCAGAAAACATTGTTTGTTAGGAGAAAGATCTTTTGCCACATTTTTCATTCTTTGTGTCTCCTTCAGAATGCAGATTGATATTTTCTTTACTGTATTTTCTTTACTGATTCCTCCCATTCCATTTTTCTCTAGATCTTTTGACCCTTATCAACATGACTCTCTGTATTTGGTCAGTGTTGAGCACCTAGTAATTGTAATTGCTATTATGTATTTCAGCCAGCCAAATCACTGATACTCTTGGTACTATTCTTAGATTCCTCTACATTCCAGCTCTGTTAAAAACAAACAAACAAACAAAAAACAAAACAAAACAACTAGTCACCTTTCTGATTAAATATAGACTGTCAAATATATATCAGAGGTTAGTAATTCTTGTTCCCCATAATTGCAATTACATTCAAAGGCATACAGTCCATAATCCTGATTTTCTAACCTCATTGCCAGAATTTAGAAAACTATTTCTCTTCCAATTCCTTTCTTTGTTCTGGGTGGAAGAGATCTATTACAAGCAAATTTGAAGACTACTATTTTTTCTAATGACAGACTGCACTTTGCAATGCAGGAAAAGGTATTTTTGGTTCATTAGACTCAATAGCAGTTCTAGTAAACCAAAGACTAAATAAAAGGAAGTGGCATGTGTTTGGGGAAGCAGGCAGTTAAGTGTCATCATCCTTCTAATGATGTTGAAGCTGGTCTGATTGACTGGTAAAATGTCCAGATCTACCTTGTAGCATCTATAGTCCAGTATATGTCTGATGTTTTAGTGTATCATACTTGTGAGTTAAAAAAATAGAAAAAAATATTACCTTTTGAAGAGTTGACATAATTTACAGAAATATAGTCCACTTTAAAAATTAGTAAGTGACAATCCCTGTAAAGTCCGAGAAAATGACAGGAGAAAGTAGTCTGTTGCTCTTTCAAAAGACTGGTGTTTACCAACAAGATAATTTGCTGTCAGAAGGCAGCAAATATGTATCAAGAAATTGATCAGAAAATTGATTGTTCCTGGGGATTTTAATGAGGTTACTAACCCAGTCCTGTAGAACAATTAAAATCATCAGCACCTTGCTGAAGGTAATTCTGTTTTGAAAGTGTTACTTTTTCTCACTCACCAGATTTAGCTGAACTTTTCATTCAGATAAGGCCAAATTGGTACTGCTCAACTTTGCGGCCCACTCATCCTCTCATTTGCCCTAATGCGGGCCTTCAGAATGGGTCTGACAATGGTAAATGGCCAAAAAATGGGATTATGTATTGGTCTGAGGAAAAAGATGTAAAAAGAAAGGTTTAGGTCTTAAGCCATTAAGTATGAACTGTATTTCTAGATGCTATGCTCTATCAATATGAGTAACTATGGTCAAGTGTAGAATACAAGTCTATAACTTTCTATCCAGTAGATATTTCATGTGCAAGATAAGGTATTTTGTCTGACAATACCGGAAAGCCAATAAATGGTTTTCAAGAACTTCAGCTTTCCCAAGGAAAAAATGTGGGGCTTTTGTTTGTTTGTTTGCTTAAACACTGGATCACTAAATATCATGTTGATGTGTTGTCCACTTAGAATTAATTTATTTTAGTTGGATCAAGTCTGTGTCTACCAAAAGTAGTTAATCTTAAAAAAAAAAAAACAAAAAAACCCACCAAAAAACCAAAAAAAACCCCAAAAACAGCAAACCAACAAGAAACTTTTGAAAGGATCTTCAAGAACAGGGAAACATGGGCATCTGGGTATTTGTATTCGTTTGGGAACACAAGACATGTAGCTTTGTGTCTCAAAGAGATAAGGAAAATAGAGCAGAAACTTGAACCCAGGTCATTAAAGCCCTACGATAACACTTTAATCACTGTACCTATCCATCCTTTGGAAGAAGATTATTAATGCAACTATTTTCATCTTCTACTTTTAAAAGTCTGTTTTCTTATAAAATAGCAATACACCTCAGTGGAGAGTTCTGCAGCTCCTGCTTGGATTTAATACAAATAAACAGTAGGTTCATTGTGTTATTAATGCCAAAATCTTTCAGGCTGAATTCAATTTTGGTTTATCCTGAAAAAGAAAGATTAGCACATTTGATAATAGAATACATATCCCTGCATAAATGCTCTCTTTATATGGTGGAACTATGGATCCTTTTGGCTCTTTCAGTTTATTGTTGGAGATATGAAATACTAGAGGCCAAATATTGAGACACCAATATAGTCAGTTTAATAATAACATGTGATTTTGCCAGGTGAATGCAAGGTGAATTTGGCTCTAAAACTAACAGTAGCTCTGGTAAGTGTTGTTTTTAATATAAAAATAAACACAGTTTTATTGGGGGAGGAGTAAAATAAAAGTTTTGAAAGGAGAACACAGTAAAACTAGAGCTTAACAGTTTGCACAGATAAACTTTGTTGTAACAAGATTTAGTCCATAAGAACATTATGAAACATTGTGATGTAATGTTTGGGAGAATGTGGTATTTCAGGTATTCTCTAATGTGTGCCAGTAATGCTTGTCCATAGATTGGTAACTGTGGAGAACTTGTCATATATAGCAAACATAAACCCAAAGCAAAAAAAATCCTTGTTTTGTCATATCAGAAATCTTATCTTGTGTTTTTCTTTTTTTTCCACAGTGGAAAGGTCCAGGGACAATGAATTCTGGTTGATTCTTCATAATCTTTAAATGATTATTAAGCTAGAATCACCATGGCTTGGGGGGGGGAAATGGGTAAATAACAAGAATTGAGGAAGAAGAAGCCAATATATTACCTATGCAATGGTAACATTGATTCTAAAGAGAACTTCTTAAAATGGGTACTTAAAATAGAAGTTATGTGACCATAGCTGGGTTTAAGGGAAGGGTGTACTGGAGTCATTTACAGTAAATTCAAATTTAAGTTATTGGTAATCCTTTTAGTTACAAATATTAAACCATTACTTTTAAAACAAAACAAAACAAAACAAAAAAAGGAGAATCCCATAAAGGTTTATAATCTATATGTCCCTGAGTCTAGCCTTTAAGGAATAAAAGAAAAAGAAAGCCTCTCGAACTGTAATGAAATGACTTTTATTTTGCAGGCACTGGGCCCATGCCATTTCATTTCATTACCAGGATACGCTGAGCGGTCTGGAATCAGCAAGAACTACAAGCAATGCAAGCTGATGATAAGCATTTCATCATGGCCCTAAACATATTAAATTTTTAGCAATAAATTTTATCAACACCATCTTCATGGCTGGATAACATTTCCCCCCCCTTCTTTCTTTACCCCACTCTCCCCTCACCCTATTCGCTTTTACTCTGTAAATACAGCTCGTACTTGACTGTTCTGAAAACAAATTCTTAAGAAATCAATAACTAAAAAAACATTTACAATTTAGCTAGTCCAGTAATTATGCTTCAGGCTACTGTCTCTACTTACTGAAAATGGGAAAATAAAGTTACAGTATGAGCAAGGGTAACAAGAGACGAACCTCATTAGGTTTTGTGACAGTCCTTAGATTTTCTTCTACAACTAAAATATATCCCAGGGGATAATATATTCAGTTGAAGACCTCATTCTCAGACATTTTGTCTTTATGGAATACTGATATTGAAAAAGGAGATATAATTCTAAAAGAAAATGTTGGATATTTGATATTTCTAATAATGTAGTCACTAAAATGTCACCAATTTCCAATGGCTGCAATGGTGAAGTGGCCAAAACCCAGAAGTTCCTGAGGATCAGGACTGTGAGAAAGCTTTATCTACTGAACTACCCACATGATATCCCAGTAATCAATGACAGACCAAATGGGAACATATAACTGTGAAGCAGATGGAGTGGGTAATGATATTGGTTTAGTCTACAAAAGGTCTGTTCTTTCTGAGCACTACTCTGGGTAAATGTGTAGCATCTTTAATGACAGAAAGTCACTTAAAATTTAAGGACCCTCAAAGCATAAAAAACCTGGGGGTGGTTAGGGGCTACTTAGTTGCAAAAGCAACTCGAGTAGCTGAGGGTAATCCTAATTGTATTAATAATGAATTGTGTTCTTACATAGTACTATAATATGGCTCATCATTGAAAATGTGGTTTTAAGCAAATACATTCTTAAAGTTTTGCCTGATATTTAATACTGGCTGAGTAGTCTGCTGGGGAAGAAGGCCACACTCACAGATATGTTGGCTGGTAAAGCCAGAATGTCTAATATCAGGATATAATGCAGGAAAACCTTAAAATTCAATACAGTCCTCCTTCACTATTCTGTATAAGCTCATTTTGAAGCTTGTAGTGCAAGAATCTAGGGGATAAGAAACATTTAGTGGTGATATTTATACAAGCAATCACTGGTCACATGGCCATACACAGAGTAAGTAGGGAGAATGCTGCCAGATCTTAAAGAAATTTTTAACAACTGTGTACAGCTTCTCCTTTTTCTCTTTCTCGTGCTTTATACAGAAATCCATCCTGCTCCTCTATCTCGTATCTCTCTGGTTCCTAGTCTTACTGTTAAAAAAACCCCCTTGTTTGCATGTGGGGACTTAAGGGCTGGTAGTAGTGGAAATTGGAAAATTAGTAGGCATACCTCCATCTTGTTTCAAAAACACCCTGAGGTTTGAGAAAAACTAATTGTTACATAAGGGTTGGAAACATGGCTAGGACAGGCTTTATCTGATAACTACGTGCACCCTATTAATGTAATTATTGCTTGCACTCAAAAGTAAAAAAAAAAAAGTTATGGGAAAAACTACTGGAAAAAAACCTCTGTCAATATCTACATAGAATATTAACATTTTTTATGTATGAAAATAATTATTAATATTTTTTCTTTAGTTTTTGTTATATAGTTTAGTTTTTTGACTAAGTTTCATTAGTACAGCTCATCCTGCGCATATTTCAAAGCCTGATGAAGGTGACATTTCTACAGGTTGCTTTGGAAAGGCTTTGGGAAATAGCAGCTGCCATTGCAATTCTTAGAAGAGGGTAAATTATTCTTGAAAGAAAGTAGAGAGCCTAGGTATCTTCTCATATCATTTTCATCTCTGTGGTATCTGAGCATTTCATACAAGTAAAAATAACAATAAAGGTTTTTCTCCTTCTTCCTTTCCTGCTGAGAAAAATACAGCAATGGCTCTATGGGACATCTGGCACAACATATAATAAATGATTAGAGAAGTGTCTATGCACTGAGGTTATCAGACACTGGCTTGGTCCCCATGTGGCTATGTCACATTCATCCCTATGCAGAAAGTTTAGCACATAAAAGGCCACTGTAAATAGGGAAAGAATCATCTGTTCTCTGTGTTATGTCCATGGCACATTCAACAAGATGTATTTAGCTTAAACTGCAGCACTGAAATCTCAGATTAAAATCTTTTCCTGTGATAGGTGCAGAGCACCATCATCTGAAAATCGATTACCTGGAGAGACAAAAAAGTTTTCATCACTGGAGGTTCATTAAGAGCAGAGTTGATAAATATCAGTTAATAAAACTCTTGGCAGAATTTTTTTCATGTCCTGGAGTATGAAACAAGGGGATGACATTTGGCATTCTAACCTTTTCATTTTAGAACTCAAAGGAAATGCTGTTGAGAAATGCTGAAGAGACACAAACAGTGTTTCTTCCATTAGATATGCACCTAGAAATTCAGAGTGTGACTGCTTCTACAAGTCGCAGTCTCATAGACTTCTAACTCTCCCCCAACTGCATTTTTTTTCGTTCCTGCTAGCCTTCCTTCTTTACAATCCACAAATTCAAGAGCAGCAACAATCAGGTTGCTCAGAAATGGTATCCCTCAGTGTCCTAGCTCACTAACACATTTAAGCTTCATGGCCAAACCACCTCAAAAGAAGAGGCAGCAATTTTTAGTTCTTTCCTAAAATATTTTCGATTTTCCTTTCACCTATGGCCTATTAATAAATACTAGTACTGTGTCTTTTTTCTACTCATCCATGGATCAACAAATACAAGCTCCTTCCAGTAGAACCAGATACAAGAAAACTTTGTGAAAAAATAGGTGGAAGTTTCAGTTAGAAAGTGACTAAATTTAGAGTGGAAAGGTGAAGATGAACAATTCTGTAACCATATCAAAGAATTTATTTGTTAATCTCTTTCAGAGCCAGATAAGATCTTTATTCCATATATCCTTTGATTCTGCTGAAATTCTTTTCAATTAAGATATGGATGAAAACTCATGTGTTCACCAACTTGTGTTGAGCACTTGACATATATAAAGGTACTCCTAGAAATATAAAATGCAATAATTAAAAAGTAATTTTAATTTCATTTCAATACATATTTATATATTTTAATTATAAAATTCTTAAGAACTGGAAGCAATTATTTGGTTCAAGAATATTTAAAAATAATCTACACATGAAAATAGTTTCACATGCTAAGTCATGAAAACCCTAAATTTCCCTTATGCTAACATCATCTTTTATTATTTATTCAATCTCTTCCTAAACCCTCAATGTTCTCATTGCTTTCTTTTTTTTTCTTAATATACAGGCCTAGCATTCATTTCTTCTTTCTGTTATTTCTGTAATTTTCACAAGGGCAAATTAAATCTGTTGCATGACAGCATTATGTGACAGTTCAGTAGTTCCACAATTCCTACAAATATACTAAGTCTATTGCTGTCATAAGTGATGCTCCTCTGTGTGACTTTCAGAGAGCAAAAGCTTTTTATAGGCAGCTGTGCTAGTTGTCCTATTCTCAGTTCTTCAAGTGAACATAGTGGCAGAATTCTGTTCTGGTGTGACAAAATTCCCTGAGAAATCATCTCATCCCCATCATGGATTGTACACCTCCTGATGCTGTGCAATACTAAGCATCTTTTCAGTCTCCACATGCCTCGGCTGTGCCTTTAGTCTCAGATCTTGTTTGTTTTTATTTGCACTGAATGGTCTTCAAACCAAGGCATCTAAATATATTGACAATGGCATATAATCTCCTGATTGTATTATGTTCCCTTCTGTTTTCTTACCAGCATCTTTTGTTCTGCATTACTGACATTGCCATTTTAGTAAGTATGCATTTTAAATAAACGACTAGAATTAGATGTTTTTTAAGACAATTTCAGTTGCCCCTGATTGTATTGCTATGTAGTGATCCAATTTCCCATATGCCTTGGTAAAATATTTAAAGCTACCTGGCAAATATAATTGCTCATTTATCCTTATGCTCATTGTTACTCTCACCAGTGTCATTTGAGGAGTTATAAGAAGGTAATACTTTGTGAAACAGTTCAGCACTAGACAAATGAAGCTATTTTACTGCTCTCCAAATGCTGTTCTTTTTTACTTCCAGTCAAAGTGCTGTGAGTGGTGTAAAAGAAATATGAAGTTATGGGAAAAGGATATAATGGATGGCAGAAAACAAAATCATAACCCTGCAGACTGTCATCCATCCATACTTTTTCTGAAAATTTGGAAAATATTCTCTCTCTCTACAAAACTCATTTCTAGATTAAAAGAAGTGCTTTTATTTCCTGAGTCCTAAAACACTTGTCAATCTTCATTAATTTATTTATAATTGTGCTCACCTTCTTCACCCACTTGCCTTCAGTATTCCCCCACCAAAAAACCCAGTGGGGATGCAAATTATGGTATATAGCTGCAAGCTTCTTGTCAGCATGACTAAGGTATTTTCAGTTACCATCTACCCTTATGGATCCAAGTTCTGGAGTTTCTAATAGAGCACTCCAGAATAGTGACAATGTTGTTAGATGTTGAGAAATGCTGTAAAGACACAACAAGCATTTCTCTTAGACATGTAACATGACTTAAAGTGTGGTTATCATTCATCTGTCATGCAACAGTGACTGAAAATCAGGCACCTATTCTTATCCTTTCTCAATAATCACCTTTTTAGAAAGTGCAGTGATAATAAAAATACATAAATGTAATAATAATAATAGTTATATGGTAATTCAAATACACGAGTCTTGACATTACATGCCACAATCTCCTGAGTTTTTCATCATCTCTACTGATACAATCTCAATGATATTGAGCAAAGGGGGATAGTGACTTGCAGCTACCATGCTCCTAACGTCTACAACTTTCCTTATTTGCCATGAGATGCATGCACCTGTCATCAACTCCTAAACTTCAGACACCTTTTACAGGGCTAGTATTTCCAGTCTGCATGGGGTTGTTCCTTAGAACTTTGTGTTTCTCTTTATTGAGTTTCATAAGTTTTCTGTCGCTCCAATCCTCAGTTTTATCCATTTTTTTCTGCATTGAATCTCTTCTACTTGTGAGGTCAAGCACTCACCCAATATTGTTGCTGTCTTCAAACTTGTTGAGGGTGCAGTCTGTGTCATCATCCAGCATGTAAATTAGGTTACTAAACAATTTAGGACCACAAATCAACCACTGGGATAATCCGCTTGTTACCCGCTCTTAGCCAGGTGCCCGGCTTTGGTTTCGTGTCAATACAACCAACCTTCTCCCTGCCTAGCAATCCTTTTTTTTTCCTAGCCCTTTTTCCTCACATTCCACATGAAGAAAGTATTTGATTAAATATCGACAGTCTTGCTAAAGCCAACATAAATTCAATCCACTGTCTTTTGCAGCCAGACATTTCATCAGAGGTGTCAGGTTGGTCCTATCAGCTGGTCAAACACGACTTAGTGTTGGTGCTTCCATGTTGTATATTCCTGATGACTTCATTATTGTATTCTCTCTCATGTTGCAGATTCCTGATCTGAGGGTCATAGCATTATTCTCTGTGTCTCTTTTTCATGCTTTTTTAAGGATGAATGTAATGACAGCATTTTTACAACCATCAGGGATCTCACCTAATTGCCACACAAGTTATAGACAGTGGACTGTAAGTCACACCAGCCAGTCTTACAGGCTTTTCAGTACAACCCTTTCAGGTAGTGTGGATTTGGATGCATCCAACTTGCGAATTTTGTCCATAAGCTTTCGTAAGTTTTTGATTTGGTGTGAATAGTAAATAATTTGTCTGTTAGTTATGTTGGATATCCTTCTTTGTTTGAATTTTGTAGAAGTGATTTTCATTTTATTTTTTTTTTTTTTTTATGTTGAGGTAAATTGATCCTAGCAATTAATTTTCACACTAAAAGTGTTACCTTGAATAACATTGAGGCAGATGTTCTGGATTCATGAAAATCGCTCCACAACACAATTTTACATGTATAGTTAATATAATTTAGTTGGTTTCTTCTTCTGCTACTCTACTTTTCTTTTGTGTTTCTTCCCCACTCCCCACCATGGTGGTTGTCTGTTGTCACCCTGCATGTAGCATTAGCACTTCAGTCTCATCTCAGACCTCAAAATCCTGCAGTAACCTGAACACTGTTAATAGATTAAGTGGCCTGGAATATTAATTCATTGTTCTCAAATCATATATATTTCCTGAAAACTCACTATTTATACTCTCTTTTTTCTTTCTCCTTATTATTTTCAGAGTCAGTCAAATGACAGGCAGAGTTGGTTAGTTGGAAGTAGTCTGCAGTGTACTCTTCCCCTCTCCATTACAATTAGTAATTTGCTAGGACAAATATGCTACAAAATACATCTTTTGCCTCACCGATATGCAAAGATCTGTACATTTTAAAATACATCACTGATTTTAACATTTCTTAGAAAAAACTGACTAAAGACATTTTCACATCTGAACTTCGGACTCTTTCAATGATGTTGCCCAAAGTTGGCAGTTTCTGGTGTGGTGCCTCTTTTCAATGGCTTTGCAAAGCTCATGATGAGGAATTTTATAAACTCAAACTTGCTTTTCCTGCCTTTCAAATTTCTGTTCAAATACAGACATCTGCACATGTAGTTTAAAGGAAAAAAAAGAGGAATTTTACCATCAGGACTTGTACCATCTTATATATTGCAGGTGTTTTCTCTTTAAATGACAAGATAGACAGACTGCAGGGTTTCTCCAGTTGCCAATGGCCCACAGTATAGGTATGGCCAGATAAATGTCACCCTTAGAAATTTAATTAAATGGTCACAAACATTAATATCTTCTTAAATTCCTTTTGTCAGTCGTTATAGCTCAATAATCCAGTGTGCACAGATCAAACTCAAGGTGCTGATTTTGGAGTAGATGGGTTAGTGTTCTAACTCATGGCAAAATAGAATTGATTGATTTGCAAGGTAAGGCAATAAGATTACACTTGCCTGGCATAGGCACGATAAACAATAAGATGCCTGAAGAGACAGAATATAATACAAAAAGAAAAAAACCTGAAAAAATACTTTAATTTCACTGGGACAGGAAGGGAATTGCTGGGATCATGGGAAAGGTTAAAACACAATACTAGTAGAAGAAATGGGGTGCATAATACTATAAATAAAAAATCACCTTGAAAAATCTAGTTTCATCCTTTCCTGACTACCTCTCCCATGCCGTATATCCTTTATAGGAACCCTTAACAGTCATGGCAAAACTTTCCTTCTGGCCAACACTTGGATATTCTCAGTGTATTTCAGCATTGCTGGCACCTTTCCTAAAAGTGAAAACAGTAGCATTTTTATAACAAGACAAAAATAAAAGAGGAAAAAATGTCCTATTCACCCATTTCTCTGTGTGAAGGCTTCACATTTGTGGTTTTAATGCAATTAATCAAAGACCAAATGCATTTGTATTCTCTGAACAGTTCAGGAATACTTCATATTTTCTCAGTGTAGCAGTGTGAAATGGTGCAGGATGCCAATGGTAATAGTTCTGGGAAAGATATCATTCATGCTAGGACAATTCTTATGGGTTTTGTTTTAGATGATGGATTGCACATTCTCAGTCATTTGCAAGCTAAAGGCTTTACATGCGCTGTCTACATTATCAAATTTCTCACTCAGTTTGAAAGCCACAGCATTTTAATTGAAAGGAATGCTAACCCCTCCAGCCCTATCAATATGTCAGGGTTGTTAGACTCTGAGAAATAACCTTCCCATTTCAGAAAAATGGACAAATTCCGTACAAATGTTTTTACCTCAGCAACCAGTGGGGTTGAAAGGTGAATTGGCACATATTCAAGTGCAAAATATCAAACAGTGAACCCTATGCTACAAGAAACTCTTTTAAAATTCACTGACTTGGAATAGATTGAATATCTGAGGGCTCAGCAATGTCTATCAATGGTGTTAGTCTCCCTAGAACTGCCATAGAAAAGACTCTCTCCTTTCAGGCTAGCTTCAGTGTACAACAGAGATTACTGGATCTGTTTCAGTAAGAGAAGGGATCAGAGCAATGGAATTGGGCATTTGTACAGCAGAAGCTCTCAGATCAGATTGGCGCAACTCATCAAATGGTGATATTTAGTTTAGTTCAGATCTCACACAGTAAAACAAAGCTGAGTAAGAAGTGAATGCTTTAGTGTCTCGCCATTGTGAAATGTCTTAAGACAAGCAGTACATTGCATTTTAAAACAAAATAGGTGCTATATTTACATACTGCCTTTATCAATGATTGAAAATATTGCTTTTTCCAGTGGCTGGAAAGTTACTTCTAGAAGAGTGACATGTACATAGTTTACACAATGTTTAGACATAACTGCTGATGTATGGATTTTGTAGGTAATGAATTTAACTTCACAGTCTGCTGTTTATGACCTGGCTCCCCTCTTCTAATCCCTGTTCTGAGGACCTAAATTTGATAAGTTGTTTGCACATATGCTTTTGGGAAAGTCAAATACTTATTTTAGTTGAGAAGGAGGAAGATCTGTGCAGATTTCTAAAATGTGAAAGCATTCTTTAATGATTTATTTTCCAAATATATTAATCATTCTGTACAGATTAACATTTCTAGGGTATATTCAAAGTTTGTCACTATGGCATTTATGAAGATATAATTTTGATAGCTATATGTATATAATAAGGCACGAATTAGGGAGAATGACTAACAATGAGATTGAAATACATCTGGAAAAGAATTAATTTTTGGATCTTCCCCTAAATAATCTCTAGTATTGTACAATCTGAATTAAAAAAAAAAAAATCTAAGGCATTCTGACTGCTGTTTTCAGACACAATCTGAAGTTTTGTAAGATTTATAGAAACTTATTTACTTAGAAAGTTCAGTTCTGAGATTGTTTGGTTGAGAATTGATCTTTCTGGAAAGAAAGACCACATTATGTCTCCATTTCCAGATACTTATTTGAAGAAATGGTTATTTTATACTATTCAGTACATATTCAAGGCAAACAGTTTAAATTTGCACTGTTTTTGTTAAGTACATTTTCCAGGTGTACACTTCCAATAATTATCAGGGGTGGACCTTGATATTAAAAATCATTACCTCTTACTCCTGAAGGTTCTTTGTTATGTTTTTGGCTTTGGCTTTGTTTTTGTTTTCTTTTTGTGGTTTTAATCAGTATTAGTACTAATTAAATTCAATTTATTTCTTCACAGAGACATATTTTCATTGTACTTTTTGTAATTTCTTTCCTATTAATGTGAAATTAGAAGTCATCTGGTAGATCCAAAGAGCAAGCAGTTGTAGTTTACTATGAACACCTTGTTTTGGCTTTCTTTCCTTCTTTAAATGCAGTATAAATACCATTTATAGGTTCTATTGTGGTAAATGTCTGATGAACCTTTTCTTTAATGGCTCCCAAGGTCGCAGTAAAATTACTACTTTGGCAGATGTTTCTGGCCAAATCCTCTGGTTCTGTGGCTCCTTGGTCTTTTAAAGAACTTGTTTTCCTAAGTTTTAAAAAGTCAAGATCCTTCCCAGTGTGCCTCTTGTGGAATGATAGCCTAGCTTCCAATACCATAAATCATCAGATCATTGTTCCAGATAGTGAAAAAGTACTGGTGTTAGCTGACTGTATAATAAAGCTAGTTCTAACAGGAATTCATGTTCATCTCATGCTTTTCCAGTTCAGGAGAAGAATATGGAATGAGATACAGCTCCTGTTATATAAAATTCTAGCTTTCTCTTTGATCTATCAGCACCAGTTTTGACCACACTACTGCCAAAAAGGCAAGGCGTGCTCTTTTCCCTGCCTCCAGCTGTCTGTCCTTGCCACCTCTCTTGTGTCAGTGGTAGTGATTGTTCTGTTCTTCTGGGAAAAATAATAATTTGGGGAGGCAGATCTAGTTTTTAGTCAATTCAAGGAACTGAAATGACTGGTGAGCTATGTGATTTAAGCACTGGCATAGGATGTGCCCAACAAAAGAGAAGAAAGTGAGAGCTGAAAAGTGTGAGATTTTGTAAATGTCAATGAAAGTTTACAGAAATAAAAAATTGCCATAAAAAGGTTTGATTGGAATTTGTGAATGTTTACTAAACTCTGGAGTTTAGCAAATGGCAACTGCTTAATTCTGTTGGTATAAGCCCTTGTATCCTGCTCTGCTACTTGCATTTTCAGTTTTATTGGTATCTCAAGACTTCTATCAGAGCAAGTGAATTAGATAGGTTTGTTTTTCTTTATATGTATATGTTTGTATGCTGATGCAATTCTTGATTCATTTGTACATAGGATTTTGCAAACGAAAACTAAGACTTTGCTTTAGCTCTCAGTGCTGAAACTCAATTTTTTCTAGTGAAGCCCACAGCAGGAAGAATGCAAATTCTTTCTACTACTCTTGATGCCTTCGGGTAGTACAGTTTGTTTTCAGAGAAGCCTGGTTGTCATGGGAGACACAGTGGGAAATGTAGTGTTTTCAGCTAAAGACATTCTGTAGCATCTTCTGTTGAACTCTGTTACAGTGAGAATATCACTCCATGGACAGAATACTAAAGAAATACGTTGCTGCTGTTTGTATCAGCTGGACTTCTAAAACTCATGCTTTCTTAAGTGGGTGGGGTTTTTTTTGTTTATTGTTTGGTTTGGTTTGGTTTTTTTCCCAAGTCATTCAATACTTAAATAGGAATAAAACTGAAGAGTCCAAAATGTGTATTGTTTGAGTCACTAAGTAGTAGTCTTTATTAAAGAGATAATTAGAAAACAACGAATTAAAAACACTCTGAAAAGCCTCCATTGCCTCTATAGAACAGTTCAGCTTTAGCTAATTTGTTTTTACTCATATGATCACTTTTATCTGTTGTTTAAGGCATTACCCTGCATAAATATGAAATAATGAGAACAGTTGTGGATTTCTAAATAGCTGTCAGGGTGATTTTCAAGTCATCAGAAGCTGGGAGAAAGCTTGGGGGATGCTTGCTTATCTCTTGCTTTTTCTAGAACCAACATGAATTGTTTGTTGCAAATCTTGGTTTGGAGTCTGTTTTCTGTGGAGGACTGCCTATTCTTTTTTATTTTTTTTCTCTCTAGAAGAATCATCAGTCCTGTATAGAGTATGCACACAGAAAATTACACAGTGTTACTGTGCTGGCTTGAAAACCACATTAGAAAATTTTGGAAATGAGAGAGTCTTCTCTTTAGTACCCCATTTTTGCAGAGAAATTTTAAGTCTCAGGCAATTAAATGTTGAACTTTAGTTCAAATTTTCAAGTAGTTTGTTTTCGGCTATTGAAGTTTTTCTCTAATACTCAATCAAACGTAGACTAGGAATTTAGTTTTTTCCTTCTGCTTATCCAGATACAAATTAGTAAGATATGTTATAAAAGAGAGGGAACATAGAATAAACTGCTGTAACGACCCATTCAAATAAAAGCTGTGTAGAGAAAAAAAAAAGGATTTTTGTTACGCTTGGTGATTAGAAATTTTTTGGCAAGTAAAAACAATTAGTGGATGGATCCATATAATAAATTGGAGAACTTTGTGGAATACTCCTGCAGTAAATGTTTTAGTAAAACATACCTGACAAAATTTTTGACATAAGAAAGGTTAATTTATACATTCCCCTTCCCTGTACTTAACATCTTACATGGTTTTTACATTTTCTTTTAGGCTTCATAAAATTAATTTCTTTTGACACTAAACTGCCCATTTGCACTTTGAAAACTTTAAAAATTATTTTATTTCCCTAAATTCAGAATTTAAAATATTCTGCATAATTAAATATTGTAATTGTATCATAGCACTAACTGCTGTCTACTTTTGCAAAATCAGACAAAAGTAATTATAATAGTACAATGGATTCTAAAATCATTGATATGATAATATCTTCTAAGGATAATATTAAATTTTATGAAAATAACTAAAAATCTGAATTTCAGAGTTAAAAACTTCAAATATGTTATCAGCTGGTTATGAGAGGATTCTCTATAACATTGGGGAATATTAGATTTGCAATAGGACACTGAATGTCAATGCAATATATAACTTGCACAACTGGCGGTTTTTAATGTTAATATAATAAACAAATCAAGTGAATTATTTTTGTCAATAGCTTGGGAATAATGAAGAAGCTCATCTTTTAGGCTGCCTAATCTGAAACTGAGTTACTGAACTGTATCTTCCTGGTCAGTCCTGGTTCTGTATGAGTGTTCTAGGCAAAGCCAGCGAAAGGAAGATATATATTTTTTTTTCTCTGTGTTTTCATGTCAGCTGTCATAGAGATGAATGTTGTAATAGAGCTCTAATCTTAACATCCTAAGCAATCCTTAGATGGTGGGGATCTTGAAAGACTCTCCTCTTCTTTAAGCAGTATCTCACAACAGGAGGAAGGACTTCAAGATGACCCTTAATTAAAGAATAAAAATCGTTGCTAATTTAAGCATAATATTGCTAATTGTTAAACATCATTCACTTCAAATGTAAAAGTGTTAAGTGAAATCAGAACAGGAGAAGCAGCTGTAAAAGTTCAACTCAGCTCTACAAGTGAAACAGGGGACTGATCCAACCATGTAATAGTACGTTCTCTTTATTTGAGGGTCAAAGGAAGGATTCTGTTCAGGCTGACTTAGGCAGCTTTTCCATTTTCTTGCTTTCAAAAGCAAGACAAAATTTAAAAGTCAGAAGAGGTAGATTTTTTCCCTCAAGATTATGGTTTCAGTAAAATGATTGTGAAGGTGTGGCTAAGTGGAAACATCATTGAAGTTATTTGATACAATCATGTAACATAACTTTCCTTCAGATAAACTGTAAGTATACCCATGAAAGTAAATTTCCATCAATAGCCATAGTTATGATTGTGAATGCTTTCACAGAAAACCCCAGAAACCACGACAAGAACTACCCAATATTCCCCCCAAATAAACAACCAAACAATCAGACAAAGTAAAATTAAATCCACATTTCCATTGTATCTTTACTTGCAGTAACCAAACTTTAAAAATTTAGACTGAAATAGTCCATGAAAGATATTGAGTATAATTGACTGTAGACATAGAAACTTGAAGAACAGTGAGTTAAAATATTTCCATCAATGAGTTAAGCTCCTGTTTCAGAAAAAAAAAAAAAATAGAGAAAAATCTTTTTTCCATCTCTGTATAATTTAACCTGACAAAACTGACTTTCCTCTAGGCTCATGCGTATCCTATCAGAGTGATAAGGATACCTGTTGGCATTCTGAATATCTTATTAAGCAAATAGTTCCACACAAAATAGAAAGATAACCAAATCAGCCAACCATCTGACAATATGAAAAATATCTTTTAACAATGATGATAAGATGCTTGCTGAACTTTTTCACAGCAAAATGATAGATTGTTATGCTGGGCTCCATCTGTAGCAAAAGTAGTGGCATTTCCAGTGAGTGGATCAATATAATAGAGTTGGAATCCTGAGTTACAGACTGTGTTTTTTTACCTTTGCCAGTTATGTAGTATTTGACTGTGGAGAGTTGGATATGCTTAAATTATGGTAGCATACTCAGTAAAAATGCATAAATTTCATTTTGAGTTTAGGCTTGGTAGTGGTTCTTTTTAGATTTTGTTTGTTTGTTGATTTGTTTTTTTGGGGGGGCTGATTACAAGAATTTTTTTTTAATCTTTCCAGGAAGGTGTCTCGTTTAGGACACCATCCAAATTCTTCTGGTGGACTTCAGAGACTGGCTCAGACCCAAGATGTCTGCTCTATATACCTGTTAATCTACTCTGTTTTCTTTCAACAGCCCCTGTTGAATTACTTTTACCATGAGGGTTTGTGCCATTCAAAGGGTCCATTCACTGCACTGCTAGACATCTTTTAAAGATGAAATTCATTTGGTGCTGTGCTACCTACAGCCCTAACCCAGCCAGTAGTAAATACAGACTATTGAACATATGCTTTCCTGGCTAGCAGTCAGACTTCTTTAGCAGTGATTCTTTTATGCAAACCCTCCCTTTTGAGCTAATGGAATAGTGACAACATGTTTTCTAAAGAAAACCTGTGTATGAGAAAATTGCTTAGACATGCATAATCTTTTTTCAAGAAGCTGTCAAGGATTTGTATTGATGCTTGATGGTATGTTATTAACATGCTAACAAAAATAATTTAAAGGCAGTAGAGCAGAGCTGTTTATACTATTTGTGGTAATATTACCATTACTAATTACATTATATTGTAATGCTCACTGATATAAATCAACTGCTGGCAATGAAAGGATTAGTGTGGGATGGTATAACAAGCCAAGATTTTAGACCTTTGAGTTCAGTTTGGCATTATCTTGTTGAAAAATGTTTTTCATCTTCTTGTTTAATATAAGTGTAACATTTTTGCTATGCAAATTGCTGCAAAGACAGCATTTTTTATTGACTTCTGTTTTCAGTTTAGGTGGCTTTTGTCGAATTAGAAAAATTTTAAAGAGCTTGAAGATTATATGTTTGTTTTTTTAATGGTAAATCATGTTTATGAAGAAGCACAAAAGAGAAGGAGTCATTCATTTTTTTCTCTATATGGAGGTAATGGATGACAGATAAGACAGCTTAGGGTGTGAATCAGCCTTTAACTCATTAGTCAAGCAAACCTGTTAATTTCATTATCTATGTCATGGGTTAAACCTCAACACAACCCCTTCCTCTCCATCCAGTACTAACATCAATGTCAGAACTGGGATAAAATATGTGCCATTCAGCTAGAGGAGAAAATTAAGATTAGATTTTATAGAAACAAGGTATGTGAAGAAATGAATAGGAATGTCTATAACAATGTAGGTTCTTTATGCAAATCTTGACAACTATACTTTTTCAGTTTGTGAGAGGGTAAGCACCTAAGAGTGGGCTCAGTCAGTTTTATTCTAAGCATTGTAATCAGGGTAGCTTCGGAAGTTTCTTTTAAGCACTGCTTTGTTTCTTTGATATCCTGATGGCTTTCTTTAGGACTGCTTGAGAAAAATAAACTGATCATGTTAATAATCTCCTTCTGAATTTCCTTCTGACTATTGTCGGAAGTTTACACTTCTTTTGAATGGTGAAAGTAATTACCTGTATTCTCTTCCTCAGTGAGAAGGCTGCTGCTCCCTTCTTCATAAAAGAGAATTGATGGGCTACCTGTGCAAATCTTTACTAGAAAGTCTCAATGTATATGTTTATTCCCAGAATGGATTTGAGCTTATTGACTTCATAGATTGGAGTCATCTCATTAAATTGTGGGGAAAAAAAAAGAAAAGTGCTTATTGATCTATAGTGTCAGTTTTAAAGTTGAATCACATCCACTTTTGGGTTTTAGTAAAATGTAGCTTTTCTTGGCTAAGAGTCTTTCCACCATACTAGAGTCCTCTTCTGAGATGTAAGGATTGTCCTTTGCATCATAATACACTGCCTCTGAGAGGAAATGAGGAAGGGGGATTTCTGCTTTTAAAGGAAGTTTGTTTTGGGTTTTTTTTGGTTTTTTTTTGTTTTGTTTTGGTTTTTTTTTTTTTTTTTTTTTTTTTTTTTTGTTTGTTGGTTGGTTGGCTGGTTGTTTTTTTTTTCCTTTCTTTTTTCCCATCACATATTTTTTACTTACTCAATGCTGCATCTCCTGAACTGTGGGAGTGCATTTTTCAATATTAAGTTTAATTCATAAGTTAATGTTCTTTTGTAAAATGGTTTGTTCCTTTTGCCCTTTCTGTTACCCACTTTTGGTTTATCCCTGTTCTCTCCCCAGTGACAGTTGTATGATTTGTTCTGTATTCTCCCTAAGTTTTCCCCCCAGAGACAGTTATCTGTCCATCACTTCATGGATAGCCTCCTGTTCTTGTCCATCATTTTGGGGGTCTCTCCCCACTTCTGGAAGATTCTGAGAGAGGCATCGAGTGATTGGACAGAATCCTGATTGTCACCTTCTAATGTTCATTGTATGGTTGTTTTGTACGTTTGTTTATGATATGAGCCACCCCCCTGTTAAACCTTATTGGTTCCCTTTCTGTGTAACACCCCCAATTATAAGGTCTCACCCAAGAGTCAGCCAGGGTCTTTGGCACGCTGACACTTGAGGTGAGGACCCCACGCCGGGGTTCCAATAAACTTGTTGTGACCCAGCCGTCCTGGAGTCCCCCTTTTCCTCCTCCAGCCATCGCCATGCAGGCACAGCTGAGTGAAAAAGAGCCCACCAGAGTGTTACTGGTGGTGAGGCTAGCCAGCTTGAGAAATGGGCACAGTAACACTGAGCCAATATGTCCTCTGAATGTTGCTGGGGGTGTGTTCATACAACTAACATTTCTGCAGTTTCACCTGAAGAAAATTTCACAGCCATAAGAGGTGATAAATGGGCCCTTATCATCCACTTTTTCCAAAATGTATCCACAAAACTGGTGCAGTGCAATGAACAGCAGTATAAAGAGCCGATCATTGTTGGTCCGGTAGTGGTTTGGATCTTAGATCTTTTTGACCTTGGAGTTACCAGTAAATAGTTTACTTCTGTTTTTTCATTGATAAATCACATCACATTTAAACTACCAATTTATTTCACGTAGGGATAATCCATATAAGCCTAAATAGCGGTTATCTGTTTCTTAGGAACCACACATTATTCTTTGTCTTATGGATCCTATCTTTCCTTTGCCCTTAAGATGAAGGGGGAAGACTTCACAGATGATAATTTAGGCAACACTGGGGAAGCATACAATCACAATAATTTGATATTTGTAGGATGATAATATAATCTTTTATGGCTGAAACCAGTTATAAACTCTCATCATTAACAATCAGTCCATATCCATTTCAGCCATAAAGATTTGCACTGTACTAGAAATACCTAGAGGTATTTAGTTAATAATTGGATTATGTTGTCCTCATGTGTGGATTGCATCTAGATGTCTGTGTTCAAAATAAGAGAAGACTTCTGCAGGAATTTTATGTTCAGTACCTAACATGTGATAAAGTTTTACATCTGTCAAGTGGTCTCACATCAAGAAATCAGCATTAACTAGACATTATATAGACAATAAGTAGAAGAGAGCAATGAATGGACTGTAAAATATGAAAGGTGAACTTGATCTTATGTTTGCACTCTTTCTCCAGTGTTAATTCCTCTTTACATTTAACTATTACTAGTCAAGTATCAGAGACTTTATTTGACAAAGGAATCTGGGATAAAGGCAGGGGGTATAGGTCTGTGAGGAAACAGTGATTAAGATATGTGATTCTTATCAGTAAAATTTTTGATAGTGTAAAGTATTGAATATACCGAAATTTGTGGGGGAGTGTACATGCTTTGGAAATCGGAACTGATTTATGAAGCTTTCTTCTGATGAGGTAGAATTTCTCTGTCATCTCTAAAACCTTTGTGTTGCTAGATTTTCTATGTTTTATATTCATTGTTAACACCAATATAAATAGTTTCTAGATTGGGTTTAAAAGAAAAAAAAAGGAAAAAAGGTGGTGAAAAATGTACTTCAATTCTTTATCTGGCAAAATGTTCATTTGTCTTTCTAAAAGCATACTTAATTGCTCACACAGGAAAATAATTGCACATCTTGTGAACCTTTTAGTTCTAACATTGGCATATTCTTACTATAATTATTCTTCATTCTTTAAAAAAAATTACAATTTGCCATTTAAGGTTTTACTTCATCCTTTAGGAAGTGACTGCTCCCATGTAGGTTTTTTTGTTGGTTTCCTTTTTCAAAATATGAAAAATTTCTTATCTTTGTAAATTATGTAGTTGCTGCTTTTTTTTCTATTGTTTCTTTCCTCTTCCATGATGAGCAACCATCACCTATTGGTTGTATTACCAATATTATCAATATTTTTCTTTGTGCTTTCAAGTACTGTTAATTACAGCATTTAGACATAAAGATGAGCTGCAGGCAAAAGAATACTGAAGTGAATTTGAACCTGGCCAGCTGGCAAAGAAAACTCAGTGAGTTAATCTGGTCCTGCTTCTTCAATGAAGTGTTTACTGTGGAGTACTGTGTACTTTATGTGTGTATATTAGTGAGTCAAAATGCAAATCGCTTCATCATCTTTATTTGTCCTTTTTGTTGTCTGCTGGATCTTTTATTTCCTCAATATAATTAAAAGATCAGAAGTTTATTATGCTTAAATTTCTCATAAATGAAGGCACTGTTACAGAATCTTCACAGATACTACAGCATCTTCCTCACAGGAAGATCTAAATTCATGTAAGAATCCATACAGAATTGTATTATTCCTAGACTGTATACTGGTGCAGTAAAGTCACTCTCAGGCTCTCTAAATGAACAATTAAATGCCATTGTGTCTTGACAGTTTTCTCATCCATGTACACATTACTGTGCTGTTGAAGAGAAAAAAACAACAGAGGAGATTATCCTTGCTAAGACCTATTAATGATCAGCCATAAATGAGTGTCATAATTTTTCTTAAGACTGTGTTAATACCACATCATTTGACTGGTTATATTATGTCTTATTTTTATTTTTATGCAGGAGCCTCCTATTCTATTTCAGTGGGAGAAAACTGAGGGGTAGGGTATTAATGCTACTGTATTAAAGCCATAATAACAGTAAATTCCTTAGAATACAGATTTTTTTTTTCCTGGATTTTGTTGCAAAACGAAGTCTACAAAACAAAGTGGTTTATTACTTGAGGCATACAAGTAATGATTTAATTTTATTCCTTTTAGCCATATCAGACATATGTTGCAGGTTGTGTGAGCCTCAATAGGAGAAATAGGCATTGAACCGTAGTCTCTTAACTCCTGTTTTGCTGGGAGTGAGACACAGGATTGTTCAGAGTCCCTTATGTTTTTTTCTATTACTTTCAGTGAGGTTCGTCTGATTAGAAATTTTGTGTATGTGCATTCCAGTTGTGTAATTTAGACAGCTTCATTTCCACAGGCAATTGTGTAATTTAGACAGCTTAACTTCCACAGGCACTGTCACAACATCTGTCAGAACTTTTGAAAGAGGCCAGAATTAAGTATTAGGTGTCCAGGTAATCAAGGTTCTTCAGAATCAGGGTTTTACTTGTGAAATTGAGATAATTTTTGAGGATAACAAAGTGCAGCAGCCTTTCTTCTTGAGGCAAGGTTATGATTTCTAGTGTCTGTATGTTTTAATATATGATCCTAGTGGAAAAGAAGAGGAAAAAGCCTAAGAAGTTTGATTAATGGAAGAAGCTTAGAAAAAGCTAAGTATGAGGACTGATCTCAGAGCTCTTAGGCAGGAAAAAATGTCCCATTAATTTTAGTGGGAATTTTGACTGCACAAGGACTTTCAAGATCAAATGCTTTCTTGTTCATTAAAGGATAGAAGGTAATTAGAAATAAAGCACAGGAAAAATTTTGTGTAGCCCTGCTTTTGTCAGCTGAAAAAATCCATATTATTGTAGGAGTTTTAGGCTAATCTTCTCTTTCCCTTTCTTGCAAAAAAGATGACACAGTAGGTTGTTTTCATTACTCTTAGAGGTCTCTGCTCTTTTTTTTCATTTTATTGGGAAAAAGCAATTCACAATTTTTTTTCTGTTATCTTCCTTGCTGTTGGATCACAGTCTCATCTTTGATGCTGACTTTGTCATATCCCACTTCCATCCAAACTGTTTAGCTCAAGGTATTCCCATAACATTTTTGTTTGTAAATGTGGGATGATAAATGAAATAAAAAAGCAAGTGTGCATTTGGTTGAAAGATTTTGCTGATGTCAGCTCATGAAGTACAGAAACAGTTACAAAGAAGAAGATAAAACTGTACAAAGTTTTACAGAAACAAATCTTGCTGTTTTATAACACCTTAAATTATGTTGATTTTTGAACTCCTTTTAGGGAAGCCATATATTCTTAAGACCTTGTGAATCCAACCCTATATTTTAAATGTATAGCAGTCATGAGCCATTGCAGGACTCATGACTTTAGGTTGTCAGCTGATGGGAGTACTTTCTACACTGACCCCAGGACAAGAGACTTCTTTGTAATACTTAAAAATGAGATTTATTTTGCTCTCTTTTTACAACTACTTTTTTTCCTCATTTCTGTATCAAAACCTTTTTTTCCTTCACCCTCAAGCTGTAATTTATTTGTGAAGAATATGGTCCAAATTTGTGTTTGGAATTGCCACTGGAAGGCTGAGAGCAGGGGTTGTTTTCTGTACAGCTTTCTATGAGATGCTGATGCACACAGGGAAGCTGTAAAAAAAGGATGGGGATATTGTGAATCTGTTGATTCTCTGGTTCTCTTTTCTGTTCCTACAGTATATAATGATCTTAACCATTCCCAAAAGCATGGGAAAGTGAAAGAGACATATTTCCCTTCTGATGTAGCTGTAGCCTGCTTTTTGGTAGAAAAAAGGCATCCATCGTATTTTATGATGCCATGAATTTGTCTTTTCAATCGTCAAATTGTTATGTGAATGAGATTTTATTCCTGCTCATTCCTGTTTTATTTTGATGGTCTCCCTAAGCTTTCAACTAGCTAAGGGGATAGGAGAAACATTCATTATTTGTGATAGAAATTTGTCTTGTAATTCCTTTCCAATTATTTTCAGGAAACTACTTATTATTTCTGCAAAGATGACATTTCTGTAATGATGACTTTCTAACAAGTAGGAAGGTATTAGGTGTGGAGCATATGTAGTATGCTTTCAAAAACTCATCACTTTGTCAAAGTGAATAAAACTGGTCAATATACATTCTAGGAGAGAGTTTGGTCCACTGAGACTCCTTCTTTGCCTTCTAACCAGTTTAATTCCATTGCCTTGGGGTGAACTGCTCTTCATTGTACTCATGTAAATGAGGAAAACAATCATATGTAAAACATCACAGAAGATACAGGCAGATTTTAGAATGTGACATTCCCAGTGGTTTAACCTTGTTGTTAAACTCTCCCTATTAATCTCTGTGGATTACATAAGAGCCTTTTCATGCAGAGTATAAGAACAAGTAGCATTTCTGCTTGTGTAAGACCAAATAACATTTCTGGTTGTGTAAAGCATTTTATTTTGTGGGTTGAGGTGGTTTGTTTTGTTTTTTTTTTTTTTTTTTTTTTTTCCCAGTTAAAATTTTAGATTACAAAAAGGGACTTCCTTAATTTAGTTGGAAATGTGACTTCAGATACAAGAGAATACTTTTGGTAGATAAAATACTAAATATGACTTTCTGCTTTCAATGGGATTTCTTGAAAAAGCTTTCAGAACTGTGATACAATTCTCCAAGAACACAGAACTTTTGTGAGATATCCACCTGTTGGGAGTACTTTGGAAGAGACATATGTTTTCCATTGCAAGTAAAAGTACTATTTGATGTAAAGTGTTCTGAGGATTTTGCTCACTATAGAGTGGTAAAGGAATGGATAAACTATTCTGTACAGAATACTAATGTTCTTTCTGAATATGGGGCACAGAGTGCTTGTTTGCGATTTGGGCATATTACTCTACAGAGAATAGATTTGAAATTGTCCGACTTTCGGAAAACATTATTCTTAATGTAATGTTCTCTCTCTGGGAAGCTTTCTTTTCTCAAATAAGACAGAACAGTGCAAAGACCTGCTGCTGTGTTGATTGCTGACTTTCTGACTGTCCTTCCAAATGCATGTGTTGTTTTGGCTCTGATAGTTCAGAACTATGGGGTGGTAGTTTTCTGTTTTGAGGTTAAACAAGAACATCAGTTCCTCTCGGAATAGGCAGATTTGAAGGTTCTGAAAACTTAGTAACCTACTGAACTTTCCCTCCACTGTCCTCTTACATCCATATACACACAGTCTTTATGACTCTATGCCTCAGAGATGTGATATTTTGGGGTGTGTGAGTTTTATACTCAGGAGGGAACCTGAAGTAGTACATAGTGCTATTTATATGCAGCAGTTAGTAACAGAGCATGAACATCCATTAATGCTCCCACATTAAACACAGCTTTAACTGCACTTTCAAAGATCTGCTGTTTTTGCTTTTTTGAGTCTCAAGGCTGATTAATAATATCTTAATAAAACGCTTAATAGTGCATTAAATGAAAAAAAGGAGAAAAGTTTCTTATTATGAGACAACTTGGTAGTTCACTAAACAGAACAATAAAAATGCATCTGAAAATCTCTTGCCTGACTACAACAAAATGTTCAACAATCAGCTTTCAGAAAACACACTTTGATGTAGCATTTTCAATGTTACCATCCATATGTTTGATAATACTTAGGCTATGGCCTCTGAAGTTTGTGAACCCTCATAAAAAGTTATATATATATCTTCAGTAGACATTTACTCACATTTTGGTTTCTACAGTACCAATATTGGGCCGTTTGGGGAGGTGGGTGATCTGAAAATCTGTAGTAAGAATGACACATCTTTTTTATTTAAATATTATTGCTTTTTAGGCACTGAATTTTGGAGATATGCCGAAGTACTTGTGGGAGATTTGGGTACCTGACAAACCATGGGTGGTAAGATATCAGATCCACTGCAATAAATAAAATAAGCATTTAATTTTAAGATAGGTATTTTTGGGCCCTGCTGTCACTGAATTCAATGGGCCTAACTCCTGCAGGGCTTACAAGAAGTGCAGTACTTTAAATGTATACAAGTGTGTTTCCATTCTTTTCAATATTGTCACACTGGTGCAAAATTGAAGTAATGCCCGTAATGAGCTAGAACTGTGTGGTAGCATCTGACGAGGGGAAGGGAGAATTTTTCAGCTGAAGTTTATAATAAGGCTAATTCTCTTATCTTTACTCATACAAGTGAGTGATTGGTTACTGCCTCTCAGAGCAGTTAATGGTTCAGAGCTGGACCTATTGAACTGTACCCTTCTCCAGGCATCCTCTTGAAAGTCTGGTTTAACACTTCTTTCTGGACTCCAACCCAGTAAACCAGGGAAAATAACAATCTCATTTGAGCATCATGTGGACTTCTCAGAAAAGATGCTGTCTATCTTCCACTAGCAGAGTGAGGAATCAGAGAAGATCCAAAGTTGAATGCTTTGATTTCTAAAGCTCTGCATTAAGGAAGACCCATGGTCTGTTCAGATATGTACTTTTTTTTTTTTTCCCAGAAATGCAGTCTAGTCTGCCAGCTTCCACGCTGGATTTTTGTGCAAAATATAGGAATATAGATTCTGTCCACTATATGTTTTTTTAGAAGAGTCTCTTCAAAACTAATACTGGAATACTCCATATAGAAACTCAGAACTTACTAGTGTTTTAAAGGTTGAAGGAAATAAATGCAATTTAAATTTATTTGCATCTTATTATATCTCTAATTACATTTGTTCAACTATTTAAACTATAAATTTACAGTACAATGTTATTTCCTTTTTAATATAGGCCTCATTCCACAAAACTGCACCTTTTTTGGCACTTCCTTTAAGCTACATCAGAAGAAAATTTCCTGGAAACTGAAGCTTCCTGTATCAGATTATAAGTTTAAAACTACATTTTCTAATTATGAAATTATTTACCCTAAATTTTATAAATAATATCATTATTTATTAAATTATTATTTAAGGATGTTTGAATCTTTAGCCTAAATAGGGTGAATTGCTCTTCATTTGTACTCATGTAAATGAGGAAAACAATCATATGTAAAACATCACAGAAGATACAGGCAGATTTTAGAATGTGACATTCCCCATAGCTTAACCTTATTGTTACACCCTCCCTATTAATCTCCATGGATTACATAAGAGCTTTCTCCTTCAGAGTGTAAGACCAAGTAGCATTTCTGTTTGTGTAAGACCAAATAACATTTCTGGTCGTGTAAAGCATTTTATTTTATTTTATTTTATTTTATTTTATTTTATTTTATTTTATTTTATTTTATTTTATTTTATTTTACTTTA